>OX621234.1:26942548-28192548 GCA_951640165.1 Pseudoips prasinana
CGTGACCTCGTGACTGCCAGCTCCCACGGAGTAATACTACGGTTCGATCGGTTCATAATATTGACGCAATTTAGACGTAGTACCGTAAAACGGAAAGAAAATAAATGGAACAATATTGAATATGTTTATGGAAGTTATCTCTATTCACTCCTGCAATTTTATTCGACCCGTTTTACGTCATTTATAAATTGTCATAACGTAAAATTTATTGATTACCCATCCTAGTACTACGAGTATCGTAACTTATGTTTATGTGATGAATAGTGTTGGAAATTAAAGGAACGTAATCTACGTATAAAACTGAAAAAATTACGGAAACCAGTTAGTGAAATACGAAATAATTTTTTTGTCTCCCCATACTTAATGTATCTGCTTATGTTGTATGGGAAGTAATTTTTTTATGTTTTTTTTTTCTTTCTTTCTGGCTACAAGTCTTGTCATTTAGTCCCAATGTTTTGTCCACTTCATTACTTCAGTTTGGTTCACTTCACTTCTTCATTTTGGTTTCAATATATGTAGTACGTTAAAGCAATGGTGCTGAACATAACTATTAGCACTAGTCAAAAACCACATGTTATGCATAGTTTCTCGTATGTTTACTGCTTAAATTTAATAAAAAGATTTTCGAGTAAATCATCACAGATTTTTATTTTAAAATCATTTTCAATCCGCAATCAAAGGTCCGTTTATCGCGGTGGATTTCACAAAAAGTTTCACGGATCACAAGCACATCCAGACTGCAATAAATGGGTCACATAAATGCTGAAACATGTAGGCGCCGAGTAACGAGATGACTACCGTAACTACTGCGCCATACGGTAAACTCTTGAGTCAGATGCTGGGTGTAGGCATTTTATGTTTCAGAATTATCTTAGTTGCGTCTTAGGAGTTGTGAGCATATATAGCGATTAGATGCTTATGCTACTTTTCTACTGTATTTTTTATTTTCATTCGGAAACAATACTATGACATGTGGTGGCCACCGTCTAGTCTCTGTAACCATTTTTGGCTTTCATGATTGTTTTGTAACGAAGGGCTTCAGTCACCAGCTATGTCCTTTATATAAAAGCTCTCAGCTTAAGGTTTTCTGTTTACGCTACGAAACATAATGCGCGGAAATGTATGTTTATTTTGCCATGCTATGAGTCACGGATCGAATTTCTTCAGATTATTCGACGATTAAGTAGGCAATCGAACTGAGACCTATCATTGTTTTACACACATTATTATGAGGTATTTTTTATGTTTTATCCAGTCGGTTGATTAAATTGATTGTAGGTACTACTCCATTTTCACGCTCCTATTGTTATAAATATAAAAATAGAATGAAACCGACTTAATATAATGACAGAAATAATTATACAAAGCTAGACATTGTCTAAGAAATCAACATGCACAATATACAAAAATAAATATTAAATTCACATAAAATAATATGGTCAGCATGAAAGCGCTCTTAACGTACATTTAGTATGACCAGTGGGTACGCATGTAATATAAGTACAGACTAAATATAACTGCAGACACAACAAGGTAATTTTTTTTTCTTATTCAGCCAGCTTATATGAATGTACCTGAACATAATAAGTTATACTATAACATACTAGAACATAAGACAAGCTGCATATGCATATTCCTACACTTATTTTAACTAAGAACACTGTTATTTCTCCATAGACTAACGATAAATTAAAAATATTGAAGATTCAAAAAGCGGAACTTAAGAATAAGAAATTATTTTAACTAGCTTTAAATTAATTTATAATGATAATAAAATACCCGAGTACAAAATTATGTGCCATGTCTTAAGGAATTAAGAAGTTATGAATATAGCATCTTTCCTATCCCTTTAAAGTGCTTCAAAGCAAATTCCGAGAGCCACTAAAACGCAGCGATTTCCTCGTAAGATTAAACAATAATAGACTTCAGAAATTCCTGTAAAAAAGGATTGGTAGATATGGCAGTCTAGATGGATGGCAACCACCAGGGTGACCTCTGTTGGGACGTTGGTTCGCAACCGTGTAGAAGATGCTTTAGATTTCCACCCTAGACAGGTTTTTGTATGCATGGACGTGTCTGTCTGTCTGGAGTCTGGATGTAATTATCTATATAAATATGTATTATATATCAGTTATCTGGTTTCTATAGTACAAGCTCTACTTAGTTTGGGATCAGATGGCCGTGTGTTAATAATATCCCAGTATATTTTAGTTTTTTATTTGTTGATTACATTCTAATGACAGAATGTTGGTTTAGATTCTTTTTAGAAATGTGTATGTCATACACAAGCACAGTGAGGCTGTGGAGAATTAATATTTGCTAGTTTCGTTACCGGCTGCGAACTAAATATTCCAGTTTCATCATCATCATTACAACTGGAATAAGTCCACTGCTGGACAAGCCTCCCTCAAGAACCATCTTGGGGGGATATGCCATAATCGCCACGCTTGGCAGGCGGGTTGGCGATCGCAGTAAGATGGTCATAGAACTCAGAAGGAAGTTGCTGCCCATCCTCTGGTAGATATACCCTCGGGGCGACTTCTTCGCCCCTAACGGGATGAGATGGGGTGATGATATTCTGATTCTGATATTTGTCGCCGTCACCACATAGCAATACATTCCAGTTTACACCTTCGAAAATCATCAAATCCCAAATTGTATCGAAAATTATGGTGCATGTGAATTGTTTTCGAGAGCCGCATTATACTGGTTAAATTAATTACATGAGTAAGGGGAATTTCACCAGAATGCTAATCTGAATATTGCTGTTGTTATATAGATATTTATACAGCTATTTATTTTATTTGATATATAGATTATTTAAAAACTTGCAATCAATATATTTTCATTTTGGATGGGGCTTTCCACCGGGCGTGAATAAAATAAAAATAGATATAGGACATTTTATAGTAAGGCATAGAATTTATTAAGTTAAGTATTTATTAAGATTCTCTAGAACATTTGTTGCATACCGTGTATTAAATACTTAATAGAAATATCGTAATATATGTAACTCCCTATAGTATTAGTAAACTTACTAATGAATAAGCTTATGAATATAAAAATACATACATATAAAAAAACATTACTATCACAACGATAACACCGTTATAACCTCATTTTAAACTAGGTTGGTTTTTAGTTTTGATTCTTGGCAACTGCCATTAGCGTCATTGCCAAGATTTATGATTGAAGCTACGCCATTACGAAGATTCGTCTCCTCATTCTGATATTATACTTTCGCCTAATTTAATAAATATTAAGGATTATATGTTTATTAAGTTGTTAATTTTAGGAAAAGATGGTTTTTTACTTGATAACGAATTATTCCATGCAATCACCTACTGATATAGAGTTACTCTACGTAAAAAATAAATACACATGTTGAGTATAATTCTGCGAAGTAAAGTTTTTCATTTTAATTGGTAATTTTATACCGAGCTTCGTTGCAACTGCCGTCAGTAAATTAAATCGTTATCATATCTTACCCTTATAATATTTTCTATTGTATGGTTAAATTTGAATAATAATGTCTTTGAACCTCTAGTGCGGCTAGCAGAAATTATTTTATTTTAATTTATTTTTAATAAATTTATAAACATCATACAATTCAAAGAAAACCCACAAAATTATGAAATATCGTCAAATATGACCTTATTTGAAATTTATTTTAATAAGAAAAATATCTCTTTTCACCGCGGATTTTACCCGTTTAATTAAACTTAACAGAATGGCATGTTGAAATAAATAGGTAGAATATTGCACCTATTTAAATGGGTGTAGGTCAACCTTACACCCCACAGCATTAGTATGCTTGGGACTTACGCCCGCCGCGCCGTCGATCAATAAAGGTATAAGGAATTCCTCACTACCAACGGATATTCAGACGCCACTCTGCGTTTTCAGAATTCTCATATTATTACTCGTATTTCCTACCAGAAATGTTTATTAAGAAATAATTATAATGACTGATTCTCATGAAGCAAGTGAAAATTATGTAACTATTTTAGTTCAAGGTCACAGTTGTTTGTGGAATTCGCGTCTAACATATACAACCTGATCAATTACTTGTGATTAAAATTATCCAATGTAATATTAAATATTATTTGCCATAAGATTGGATAGTCCATTTATTTACGATATGTTAGTATTATATTATCTTTGGTACGTTATAACTATAACTCAACATTGTACGTTGTTAACGCTCCCTGAACTCAGCTCCAATCCTACAACAATTTACCGATAGACGTTACAATGACAGATCCTTTTTAAACTACCAATTTCATAGTCATTGCAGTAGTTTATACAGCAGCTCTCGAAGGTTCCTGCATTTTTAAGACTTTTACAGTGGAAGCTTCAGTTAAAATTGTTTATAAAACAATTAAGGCATTTTATAGGTAGACACTACAATGACAAAAATATTCTAATATTATGAGATACATAATTAAATTAAGAATTTTTCCATAAGTATAAAAGTAAACTTTTAACAGCCTCAGTGTATGATAAAAACATTTGGGGAAGGTTATATCTTTTTATTTAGATATCATTCAAACATGGATATTGTTTATGGGAGGATTTTTTTTATATATTACTATAATGTTGTCCTCACACGTAACCGATTCGATTGGAATAATAATCCATTTTATTTACGAAGTTCTTTCAATCGGTTTAATGCATCGAAATATGTTTGATTAAATATGAATTATTCGTTAAAATGATTAAGTATAACTATATACTATTCATTAAGTATAAACATAATTAAGTAAAACTAATTACTTAATGATTGTGCTATTTTATTATTAGATCCTAATCTCAGTATGACTTCGTGATTAATTATTTGCAACCTATTAAGTCTAAATCTTGGAATTTCACTTCAAACCTGGAGTAAAACTAAACTCTCTCCATTGATTTATTTTCTTTTAATTAAATTTACAGAAACATTATTACTTGAATATAGTCATAGTAATTTAATAGTATGATTTACTTATCTTTTTTCACGACCTGTTTTATAGTCTGTAGAAGTCTGTTATGCACAAGGCATTCACTATGTTGACGTTACCAGCCGTAGTACGATATTACTGTATAACATCAGTCCGAAAAAAAAACTTTAATTCCTGGGCGTGCAATTTCAAAAGGTTTTAATTAATGGGCACAATATAAGCACTTCAGTTTGTTAAATTCTATAACATTACTATTCTGATTAGCATAGGTTATAAAAACTATTTAAACTTCGTGTTGTGTTCTATAAAATGCGTTAAAAATGATAAGGAAATAATATCGCCTGGTACCCATAGTACAAGCTTTGCTTAGTTTGGGGCAATGTCACACAGATCATCCTGATCTGTGTGACATTGTCCCCAGATATTATTATTATTATTAATAAACAATTATATTGATGATTTCTAAAGAAACCTACTGAGATACGGAGCAAACATATTTTACGAGGTAATATTAAGTAGGTCCAATGAGATTTTCTACCCTGAGTTTCCATTTCGTATCAGGTGAGACTAGGATTAAAAACAAAAGTGTTCAAACAATCCACAAACTCTCCACTGAAATCATTCACGTTACAATAATGTTCAGACATCACAAGCACATCCTCAAAGGATAAGACTTGACTGGATATGATAGTATTACGAATTAAATAAAATTGATACCTACTTAAGTATTTTCAACTAAAGTTTTTTATGTAAATGTTAGGAGGAGGTCACAGGAGTGGTAGTAGTAGGTTAGTGGCCGCGCCATGCCATTATTTTAGACTTTACTCCTGATTTAGTTATGGTTCTTTTTGATAAAAGTATTAGAATTTTATTGTAGCTAGTTTTAAACTACAAATAAAAAATAAGTTCATGAATTTGGGACTGGGAAATTACTCTGAATCACTTTGACTACGCCCGCATCCCTGCGTCGCTTGGACTTTACAAACATGCAATTCGTGCGCAGAAAGCACAGCAAGACTCAGAATAACTGTATGTATAAGTCATACAAATAATTGTCCTGTACAGGATCGAAACCGAAACACGAGAGCGCTAAGGTAATAGCGATGCGTGCACCTTAACCACAATAACCACTGCACCACATGTGCAGACAAGTTTATCATTTGCGATGTCCATAAACAAGGCAAACACTTCACGTTTGTGGTGTGAACTTGGAGGAATCATGTTTTTCACATGGCCAACTTTATGTTGCCTGTTCCAGAGTCGGTACTGTTTATTTATTCATGCTCAAAATGGAAAAACAAAAAATATTGTTTATCCAAATGTTTAGACTAACCCATATAGACCCACCATAGTAAGGGTACCCAATTCTTTTTTTTTATTTTTTAGTTTTTACTTAATAGCAATTAAAAATATTTTATTGTCTGGTTAAATGAACTTAATAATCATTTTTTTATTACTATGCCTTATACGTAGCGAAGCACGTACCGAGTCACTAGTAGCTTATATATCCTAACAATGCATAGGCTATAATTTATGAAGTTAAGTAGAAAGTAGTAGGTAGTAGATTTATATAGAAACAGCGGGACGCCGCTAGTCATATTATAATTGCGATCGTTTGTGAGTATTGATGTTTGTTACTCTTTCACGTAAAATTACGGAACGGATTTTGATGAAACTTTGAGTAATATAGCTTAGATATCCGAATAACACATGGGCTTTTATAAAGTTTAAGGCGAGCGAAACCGCGCTGCTCAGCTAGTACACAATAAAGTTTTAACTTTCCGTACAAAATGTTGATCAGGTTTATACGGTCAGCAGAACAATATTTTTTGGTTCATCATGATCATCATCATATTAGCCACAAGATACCCACTACTAGACTTGCCTCCCCAAAGATCTCCAAAATTGTCGATCTTGCGCTACCCGCATGCATCGGCTTCCAGCGAGCCTCACAAGATCATCGGTCCATTTTTTGGTTACTTATTGGTTTTTCATTGTTTAGTTCCATAAATAGATTGCGCTCCTTAAACTTTTTCACTATATAACTATTACAAGCCTACTAATATTATAAACGCGAAAGTTTGTAAGTATGGATGCATTGACCTATATGTATTATACTAGACGCGAAATCCCATATTGAGAATTTGCAGTAGCAATTTTGGCCGCCGCGCCTGCGCCCCCTCACACCGCGCACAGCCGGACTGGGACAGAGTTTTTATTCGAAACAGCGTGTCTAGTTATACATATAAGTCAATGGTATGGATGGTTGTTTGTTACTCTTTAATGTTAAAACTACTGAATGGATTTTAATGAAACTTTACAATAATATAGCTTATAGGTACATCAGAATAGCACTTAGGCTACAATTTATAAATTAAAGTGCATATATTGTGTGAGTTGGCCAAAATTTGGCGATAAGTCTCAAATAAGTAGAAAAAAATTTACCATCTGCGAGCCATTCCGGCTTGCATTGCCAAAACGGCTAGAGGTACACATCCTACTAATATTATAAATGCGAAAGTTTGTGAGTATAATATATATATGGATGTATGTTTGTTACTCATTCACGCCAAAACTACTTTAACGCGGGTGAAACCGCGGAGCATAGCTAGTATATAAATATTCTAACCGTCAGTACTGCAACTTATTTTGTATTTTTTACGTGTAACATTTTTCCTCTCAGTTGCTGGATATTTTCTGTGGCAGTGATTGTGTGAAAATGGACGGAAATGTGTCACAGGATACCTGGAAAAGTACGCTAACGCGCGCTTTTTCGTTTGCCCAAATAGCGCGCGCAGTGGCGGCGGGGAATTGTTTCCTACCCATTTGGCGTAAGGTTGGTACCACCTACCTACCCATGTCGGCTAACTTAGTTGTTTGCGATGAAATATTCCACCACATACGAAATTAACACAATATTGAACTAAGCTAGATTGAATAGCTATTTATTATTTATTTAAGGATATTAAAAATATAATGTGACGAAACAGACCGCACGGATGGACTAATTAAAAAAAAATGTTGCTTTAATTACTGTTTTTAAACTGTGTTTATGTAATACATTGTGAGCTTGACAAGTACAAGTGTATGTAAATACCCAAGTGCTGAATAAATTTCATTAAAAACTCTTTTCTACATTTCATTTCCGAAGTTGCCTATGATCATTTTTCATTACCTACATATTTTATGACAAAGTTATTTTGATGTTGTCATTTTGCGTAGGTACAGATGATCAAAAGAGGATTAAGTAAGATTATGGTACCTAATTAGGTGCTCAAAATGCAGTTCTAATTATATAAATAAAAGAACGAGGGCCTATACTGTGTGACATGACATCTAACATGTTCACATTCCGTATAGGTAATAAAATTGAGATTAAATGTATGTATATTAGACAGTACGTCGTGGTACCAACCTTAGGTACGCAAAATTAGCTTCATATAAATATATTTCATCTCCAATTTATTACACGGAATCATAACATGTCAGATGTTACTAATCATTGCGACTACTCTAAGGCTCACTCATTTTATTGTTATTGTTGTTAAATATTCGTTATTTTTTATTATTTGTTGTTATGTATTCTATATAATTTATGTCCAGAATTTAGAGCACAGCTCATCCTGATGCCAATTTACATGTGTTACTTATGCAGTTTTAAAATAATTTTATTTTTTTTTAAGTAGATAGTTAGTTAGGTACTTTAATTTTTAGGTAAATTTCACCAAATATATTTTGTGATTAATCTTCTAAAGTATTCAAAATAAGTTTCAGTTTCATTTCAGAAACTAAAACTACAAAAAAAATGTTTATAAAAAATAAATAGTGATAATTATGTTGTTGTCTAACTGTATTGAATTCTGTGCATCAATTTAGAAGTTACAATCTAACAAACTCATAATGCACTTAGACCGCCTCTCCATTTAAAGGTGATTAAATTGTACTAATACAAAATCACACGAACTTTGATGAAAACATTTAATACAGTCGTCGAAGTTGTATTATATTTTACGAGACCCATGAATAGAAATGTATCGACTATTACCCAGACTACTGCGGAAAAGACTCGTACTGCTAGCGCCACCTATTCATTTCATATGCTCATTTCACACGAAGATAATGCAGTTAAAAATCCGCTTGCTTATTTATACTAACTATAACTCTTAATAGTGTAGGTATTATTTTAGCTACTCGTAGGATCAATTTAGTTCACAGACCTTTGGGCAATATCTTGGAATACATGCAATGAAATACAAAATACATCCTATGAAAATAAAAAGATATAAATTTTCATAACACACTGAAAATAATTTAAACTACACATATCTCCACGGATAGATTAACTACTTATATATTTGGCTATAAATATATTTTTAGCGATTGAATTTATTTTAAATAAAATGTGCTTCAACTTCAGTTTAATTCTCATAACATTTTTATGTCTGGGTTACTGGAGCTGACCTCTATCAGAATGTATTGGTACTACGAGTGCAGTTAATGCAAAGCTAGCAACTGCCTCCTACAGCCCTCTGTCGGACAGATGCAACGACTACTCTGTTGCACTATTAAAGTGCCAATAGGATAGATGGCTCTCAAGACTGGAAAAGATGAACCATTTTCAAATACGTTTTGCGTGCAATGTGAATGCAGCGCCGATTCGGCAGATAGCACTTTATTAAAAAACAAATCTTTAATTGTACATAATATTATTATGTACCGTCTGTCACATAACATATAATTATATTAAGCAGCGCATATTACAGGCACACCTGTTAAACGATATATTGGCATATGAGAACCGAAATTATCATAAACATTAAAAAAATATCTACACATAGAAAGCACACAGATATTTGATTATGCAGGCATCCCAAACCTATGCCACGCGAAGGTTTAATATATTATAGATAAGTTGTATTTCTGCAAGAAGCTTTAATTATTTTTATAAATAATTCAAAACGCTTTCGAAAACTTTTTAACTACCTAAGTATAGACACTTGTTTAACAAAATTTATACATACATACAGACAATTTAATGACTTAAAGCGTCTGTATTTAATGTTAAATTAACAATTTTAGGAAATCCATGAGAAGGTAGGTACCTACATAGATATGACTTCTAAGAAAAAATATATTTATAGGTTAGTTATGTCTGTCTGTTTTTGCTAATCTTCGAAACAGCTGGACCGGATAGGATACCTACCTACTTTTCTTCCTAAAAAATACTATTCCCTAGGGAAAGAAAAAATACTCTTAGATGGCCGTATTATTTATAAAAAAGTAACATTTTCATGATTAATTGGTTACTCAAAGTCATAGTACTTAAGTATTTATAGTCGTGTGACGACCTATCAAGTTCCTACCTATATAAAAATATAACAGATTTTTTAATATACACACCTAATTTCTCGACTCCTAAATCTCCTTTCGCACATTACTTATTTAAATACCTATGCATAATAAATGACATTTATAAAAAAATATTCTTCGCTGTTTTCAAACGTTCACTCTAAAAGAGAAATAATAAGCCACACCTGATATTGAACCGTAAATGAATATTAGTCAGGTAGGTGCTCCGATATAGTAGGACATACCTACCTAAGAACCGTACATAAGTACCTACAATTTATGTTTGTAGTATATACAGAATTAGAAGCTACGTGATATCTATCAAAGTTGCCTTTTCCAGTAATATTTAAATGAATTAAGTTGAAATTATTTCGTGATACTTAATACCTATAAGTATATAAAACTGTTTTAAGCATCACAAACTATTTTGTAACATTGCATTTAAATCGGTTCAGTAGGTTGGCGTGTGACAGACAGACAAACAGACAAAGTTAGCAGGTTAGGTTATCGGTGATCCCGTGCAAAAGTGATCACACCCTCACCTGAATTCCATCTTTTTGCTTCAGCGGCCCCTGAGCTGTGGCCCGAACCCCAAAAGGGTAGCCTCAAGTATTAGTCGTTTAATTGAAGCTACTGGTTAAGGGCCTTCTGCGCTAGCCTACTGCTCATTGCCTTCAATTCCTTAATTTTAATACCTATAGTACTTAGAACTAAATATCAAAAAATCTTGTAAAAATCAGTCACTTGTTATTTATTTAAGGATTTAAGAAAATATATGTGATAAAACAGATCGCAAGGACGGACTAATAAATTTTTTGTAACTTTTATACTGTATTCGACTATGTTTATGGGTCAATCAACTTTTAAAGTACTCCTTTCGTGTCCCTATGAAATAAAAATCCAAAAACCATATTAAATATGAAAATTTTGTAAATATTGTTGTTATATTATGGAATCAGATGCTTAGATGTTATGTTACTATGTTTATATGTGCAACATTTAAATTATTAGTCGCTTTTTTGTAAAAACGCAGGGGAACACTGTCGATATTCGTACAAAAACAGTATGTCCCCAGGTATGGGTCACAACAAACATTTGCCTTTTTTTCGGCTTAGCTGCTTAGAGACATAGGTTTTTAATATTTTTATTAGATAGTTATTGGAGGAAGTTTAGCTAAAAAGACAGTTGATACATATTTTTTTAATTATAACGTACATTTTTATTTTTTTAAGTGTTTGTCCCCAAAGAGAATCTAAAACATCAATTCCACTGCGTTATATGAAAAAATTCCAAAATTTCTCGAGAAATAGCTCTAAGCTTTAGTTATTAGCGAGAGTGATTGTCTCTAACTACGTTGGCAAGCCGCAGCAAGATCAATGTCTCACAGGTCGGCCGTCACTGTGCGACAAGCTCTCAAGAGGTGTGCGTGGTTTTATTACCGCTCTACTGAGTTACGACATAAATTTGGGTAATATTTTATAATTAGTTGCTTTTGTTATTTAAATTTAAAGCCTTTTTGCTCTAATTTTAAAATTAGACCACTATCATTTCGTTTCATTCCGTAAATGTGAATTTATAATCGATTTTCTGTTACTTTTTCCCCCGCGTTTCTGTAAATTTCTCTGGCGTTGTAGGTAACTTTAGAGAATGTATGGCAAAGGTGATACCGATTTTAATCATAATTATTCGTCTTTATTTGTAATAATAACGTCAACTTTCTATTATTTTTAAAATATTTGAACTAAATATTTAAATAACTGTATTATATGTAATTTCAGATTGAAATAAAATACAAAACAAAAAGTGTAAATGTCAATTAGTGCGGCTGAAAAACAGTAACTTTATAGAGAACGATTGGAAAATAATTGCGAGAGTTACGAAGACGCAAAGAAAGCCAAGGGAACGATATCCCGAAACATAAAGATTAGTCAAAGATTTGACTCCAAAAGAAAATAACGAAAAATATGTTAAACAGAGTTTTTCGGAGACCTGAAATTACGATTTAAGAAATGGGGAAAAATGCAATGATGGTACGGTAAATAATGATGCTCACCAATCTTGACAAACAGCTAAATCTTCGGACGATGATGAACCTTTGGTTGATCTCAAATTTACCAAAGGACATTACTAATAAGAGGCGCAAAATATATATGAAGAGGTATATTCCCAGAGCACGACTAACCCAACACTTTACCGAAGACATCCCGGACGTCAGCCTCTACGACATTAGAATGGCTCTCAAACAGCTTAAGAATAACAAGATGCCTGGTGATGATGGACTTACAGCAGAGCTTCTAAAGGCGGGTGGTACACCAATCCTACGGGCCCTTCAGAAGTTATTTAACTCCGTCATACTAGAAGGTCAAACGCCACAAGCATGGCACAGAGGTGTGGCGGTGCTCTACTTCAAAAAGGGTGATAAAACCCTCCTGAAGAAGTACAGACCCATCACACTACTGAGCCATGTTTACAAATTGTTTTCGAGAGTCATTACGAAACGTCTCGCACGCAGGTTTGACGACTTCCAGCCTCCCGAACAAGCCAGTTTCCGTAAAGGCTTTAGTACCATAGACCACATACATACGCTGCGGCAAGTTATACAGAAGACCGAGGAGTATAACCAGCCATTATGCTTAGCATTTGTGGACTATGAGAAAACCTCGGATTCAATCGAAACCTGGGCCGTAATGAGGTTTCTCCAAAGGAATCGAATACCGGTATATCGAGGTGTTAAAGTGTTTGTATTAATACGCTACTATGTCTATGCGACTCCAGGACCAGTACTCGAAACCTATCCACTTGCAGCGAGGTGTGAGACTGGGAGATGTCATATCTTCGAAAGTGTTCACCGCTGCATTGGAAGATGTCTTCAAGCTTCTGGAATAGGAAGGCTTTGGCATCAATGTCATGGCTGAGACCTTTGAAGACCTCGGTACAATGCTCGATGGCGTCAGCAGAGTCTCTCAACAAGTGGGTCTGAAACATCCATGAATCACCCACTCTAGTTTAGGTTGGAGACTCTGCACCCGAAGTTGTAGAGAACTATATTTACCTAGGACAAGATCATCCAACTAATTAGGTCCAACTTCGAGAAGGAGGTCATTCGTAGAATCCAGCTCGGCTGGGCAGCGTTCGGGAAGCTACGTAACATCTTCTCGTCCCAAATACCGCCGTGTCTCAAGTCGAAAACCTTCGACCAGTGTGTGTTGCCAGTGATGAGTTACGGAACAGAGACGTGGTCGCTCACTATGGCCCTTATCAGACGGCTCAAGATCACCCAAATAGCAATGGAAAGGGCTATGCTTGGAGTTTCCCTGCGAGATCGAATCATAAATGCTGAGATCCGCAGGCGAACCAAAGTAACCGACATATCCCGAAGAATTGAGAAGCTGAAGTGACAGTGGGCAGGGCACATAGCTCGTAGAACCGACGGCCGAAAAGTTCTCGAGTGGCGACCACGATCCGGAAGTCGCAGCGTAGGCAGGCCCTCTACAAAATGGACCCATGGTCGCTGGATGCGGATAGCGCAAGACCGGAAATTGTGGCGATCTTTCGGGGAGGCCTTTGTCCATCAGTGGGCGTCTTTCGGCTGATATGACGATATATTCTTCTGATGATGAACAACCTTGTTCAAGTTACAATGAAGAAAATTCTAAAATCGCATTTGGTGATCTACTCCTTAACATTTACGCAGATTCTTACAAAATTTAAAATCAAAAAAATCATTCTATGTTGATCTTACTCGCCAAATATTAGTTTAGAAAATAATGAAGAAGGTTATATTAAGTATTTGTTATTTTAGAAGATATTTTTCATTGCTTTTATTTAATAATGGTTTCTTAGATCTCTTTTCGGCCTTAGATCTCATTTATTTTTAACATGCGGATTTTCAACACATTCTCTGTTGTTACCAAATAGCCTTTTCGATTTTGTTTTGGTAGTTTGTTACAAGATTTTCACTCATTTATACATAAAAACTAACAAAATGTAAACCTTAATACCTGCTTGTTGTCATATTATATAACTATTAATACTGAGTATGTTCAAGTATGATTATTTTAAAAAATAAGCTGTCGCAATGGTTATGGTAACACCGTAGACCTTAAAACATCATTTATTATGTGATAATATAATGAAAAAGAAAGTCTGATTATATTAATATCTACTGTTTGATTATCTCTAACCACTAATACAATTTGTATAAGTAATATGTTGTATTTTACTCCATAATAATAAGTCCTAATTTTAGTAACGCGAGAGATCCATAATCATAAAGTATAAAAAATATCCGAAAATATAACAAAAACTTCGCAGCTACTACGAAAAACATACAATTCAATGAATTTCCTTGGTGACGGTACAATAAGTTTATTAAAATATGTAAAAATATATTTTCAAAAAAATCTTGTTCAAACCATTGAAAGGAGCACTTTAAAAGTTGATTGTCCCTTATGTAAGTTACTGCATTGTGAGCTTGACAAGTACAAGTGTACCTATGTTAATTTAATACCCAACTGGGTATTTTTTTTAATTTCTTTCTTGACATGGATATTAAATCCTACAGTCGTAATAACTACTGGTTTCATTCTAAAATGAATGCAGGGTTTTCGTCATTTAGTCGCAGACAAAATTAAGAACCTTACTTGTGCACGTTATCGAAGACATTATGCCTAAAATCTCTACTATTATCACACATCAAATTTAGAAGTTACACCAAAAAGTGAAATATTGCCTCGATGCGGTTTTTTTCCTATTGGCGCTAAACCTCCCTCGAAATTATTCAACTGTTGTGTGTTGCCAGTGATGATTGACGAAATCGAGACGTCGTCGCTAGTTAATTGCCATCCAAAGTGGAATAACCAGAAATAAAGAATCTTTTGTTATATTCACGAAAAGAAATAAAGGATATAACAGAAATATATATATACTAAGGGAGCGCTGTGTACCAATTAACCACATATAGGTACTATAATGATATAATCATCATTACACGTTGTTCAGTTTCAAATTCAGCGTCTTATTTTGCGACCACTATTTGTTTCACATTGTATACCTATAGTCACAATAATAAGTATGTCTAAAACTTAAGTAGGTACCTACTTGTTATGTTAATAAAGTCTAGTTTAATATTTGTAAAATGCCACGATATTAATGCTGCCATCGTTGTCTTGTTTTGGATTGCGCTGACTACTGCATTGCAGGACAACACGGCCGAAAAAAAATATGAATAAAATACTATGTGTTCAAATATGTTAGCTGTGTGTTATCTTCGACCAATGTCAGAGGCAAAATGACAAAATAATAAAATCATAAATAAATAACTATTGGCCTTAAAAGACGACTCAGGGTCGCTCAAAGAGCTATGGAGCCTGTGAGATCGAATCAGAAATGTTGATATCCGCAGGCGAACTAAAGTATACCGACATAGCCCAAAGAATTGTCAAGCTTAAGTGGCAGTGGGCAGGGCACATAAAGGTCCTCTACGAGGAAAACCAGGCATAGAAGGCAAGGCCCCTACACAATGGACTGATCATTGTGTAACGGTGCGGTAGCTGCAACCGCTGTATGCGGGTAACATAAGACCGGCAATTATGAAAATTTTCAGACTCCCACATTTGTTCAGCTGTGAACGTCTTTCAGCTAAAGTGTTCTATGAAACGATCGATTTGAAACAAATTTTGTTTGGCACCAAAAACAAAGCATTTCACATCAAATTAATGCTTTCTCTGAAAGTTAGTCCAAAATCTAATTATTTAGTTCGTTTTAAAAAGTTTAAACTAATACTATAATAACCTGTAAAGCAGTGTTTTTCAACCTTTTTCATGACGCGGCCCCTTTAGTGTGATGAATTTTTTCGCGACCCCCCTATGCGTTTTTTTGCCAGCTTTTTTCCATGTATTTGCGCGTCGTGCTCATAGAGCCTACCGTACCCTGGGAAACTAACATCCCTAAAGATCACGTGTTCAAGGCAAATAAGTATTAGGTACGACTTATCAAATGAACTAACCAGAAACGGCCTTATGGTTAATTTTTATGCCGTGGAAGTGGATGCGAGGGATATACCAGCAAAATCCCTCTATAACCTATTAAAAGACCTAGAATAATCAAGAACTTTCGTAGGCTCTATATTAGAACGAGTATCCAAAGCTGCATTGTTAGTATCTTACCAAATTTGGCTAGGAAGCGGGGGGAACACTGAGAGACAGAGAAAATGAGCATTAATGCATCACAGGGGGCCTCCTTAAACCTACATCTAAGTCGCAAGTCTCACACTCTGTCGCCCTTCTCTACTTCGGGATGGACCCGATTTGCTCACGGTAAATCCATGGAATGCTAAGAATTAAGTCTTCTTGTGTGACAAATAATATATAATACAGATAAATACATAATTAAAATGCGAGTTGAGGGAATGAGTAATCGAGACGATGGGTGACGATGGCTATGCGCCAGCCATTGTTTTTACGTATCTAACAGTGGTTTTTAATTATTGAAAATGGATAAATGTCTGAATAGGCCAACAGAACCGCCAACTTCAAGCGGGAGTGATGAAACTATAATAAGGAAGAACTTTTTCATGACGTCAGTTATTTGAAATTCGGATTTACTGTGATTGGGAATAAATCACAGTGCACAACGCACTGTGATTTATTCCCTTCCTTTGAAGTTTTCTCTTGACAAAGATTTTTTAGATAATTTATTCAATCGAGGATAAGCGATATGATGACTGATGTTTCGAAGACTCTTTGCAATTTGATGAATCTACCGATTCTGCGGAATGTGTGCACTTTCTAGCTTTTGTGCGTTGAATCCAATGAAAATGTAATGGAAGAAATACTTTTTTGTTTAGCGCTTCCCACGAATACTTTTCTCTCTCTACGCATAGTTTTCTCCATCGTCAAGCTAATGCGGTCAAAACCTTGCCACAGGAATACAGCCAAGTTCAAAATATTATTAGTAAAAATGTAAATTCTATTAAAGAAAAAACGTTTCGGATACGTCTGTTTTTAAAATTATTGAAAATATGGGAGCATTCCACCAAAATTTACTTTATCATACAGAGGTTAGGTGGTTATCAAGAGACAAAGTACAGTCAGAGTTTTCGAACTTCGCGCTTAACTTTTAATGTATTTGCAGCAGCCGTGCTGTGACTAGCTTTCCGAACCTTTTGCGAATTCCCTATAGAAGCTTCGCGACCCCCCTATAGAGGCTTCGCGACCCCCCAGGGGGTCGCGACCCACAGGTTGAAAAACACTGCTGTAAAGTATCATCTACTGGGAATTTTGTGTAGGTACGCTCTCCATACATAAAATCGAAACGGTTTTTAGAATGGGGTAATCTATTCTTAAATACATCGGTGCAGTATACATACTTTCCCCGTATTAAGTTAGGATCTGGCAACTCTATCACATTGACAGTATTGATTGACGGACGAGAGTTTTGGCACCAACTTGGAAAAAGGCACCACTGAAGAATTGTTTCATAAAAAACTAGTGTTTATTAGACTGACTTATCTGTAAATAAATTCCGAAAACCGTGCTATAATAAGACCATTATTTATTACGACTCCACGATGTGATATCCATGGTCAAGAAATAAAGAAAAAAAGACAGTAAGTTGACACCGGTTGTCAAATCGATCGATCGGTGGTCGGTGAGCAAAAACCAAAGATATATAATATCTTTGGCAAAAACAACAACAGGCGAAGTTTTAAGAAACAAGAGGTATGGGTATCCTTAGGGGCGTTTTGATGTAGCATTTACATTCAACAACTAATCAATTGTGAAAACGCTACGTACGTAGCGTTCTAAATTAGTGTGAGACACGCGGCTACTCACATCAATATTAGAAATTTAGGAATATTAATGGACATTGCACAACTACTTAGTGGTAATATTGGAACGCCAATGATCAGAAGAGAGCAGAAGCGACCATCCAATGACTTCTCACGATGAATATAGCTCAGGCAAAAGTCGCAACTTTTTTGTTATTTTAACTGAAAATTGCATGGATCAAACAGTACGAGCGCCATAACCCACACAACGAGGACTACCATTGTCTGGTTGCGCCTGTTTATCGATCGCCTAATTTCTATGTGCGGTTATCTTGTCTGGCCATCGCCTGGTTTGACGGCACCAGCTCTTTTTCTTATGGATGTTTTGAATTCTGAACCCTATGTCAACAAGTAACGGACTGTAGAAGAACTCAGAGGAAAACTCAACGCTTTAGTGTTCACAGCATTTCACTGTGCTGGAAAATGGTACCTAAAAAATTAACTTATTGTGGTATCCAACATAAAGGCAATTATTTAATTTAATGTTAAGCGATGCAATTTCCAAGAAGTGATACAAAAACACTAAGATGGCTAAAATGATTGACTAATCACTTAACTTGCTATTATAAAATTAAAGATTATTGAAACAATAACAATGCTTTGTGTTTATCAAGCCAAATGGAACAAGATTGTAATCATTGACTTGTAGTGCCTATTGATTTTAATATTCATTTATTTTGTGACATTTAAATGATGTATTGTATAGAAAATTAAGTAGAATTGATGATTTTATTTTATCTTTAATAAAGTTGTTAATTTTCTTTTCTGCATTTTTTTATAATTTGTATAAAATAAATGCTTTTATTTAAGAGCTACATAATTGCAAAAAAATACTAACCAGTGAACGCAAAAATAAACATGTTTATTTCCGTTCACTGATACTAACACTTATTAGTTCACATAAATTAATGATAGAGCTGGGCTTTTGGAACAAAAGTAGCAGCTTTTGTTATTGATTTATTTGATAATATCCTAACCTCAATTATAAGTTATCTGAAATATCAAAAAGTGAGTACAAACACATTCAAACCATTTAAGTGGGACACAGGGAATAACAGATACATATCTTTCTTTATAAAAAATTAAATTGGTTCTTTAAATCTGTTCTCAACCACCTGCTGGGAACTTTTACTTTTGAAAACCACAATTTTACAATGTTATGTCAAATTATGTTACACATTGAGTAAGAAATAATCTACACAAATTAAAAACATAGAACACTAACACTTCAATAAACAATATGAATGAAACATAAAATACTTTTTCTACGGAAGTAAAAAAAACCACAACAATAATCTTTTAATAAAATAAATAAAATATACAACAACATCCAGTTTTGAAAAATATCCATACATATCAAAAACCAGTCCGCTGATGGAGCCTCTGTTATGTGTACTGATGAGTTTGTATTATATGTTAATACTATATTCTATTGCATCCCATCTGACATAGTAAATGAGGTTGACCTGACTTTGAAGCTTATATTTACTCAAGACAATGAAGGGTCAGGCCTGAAAAAAAAATAACATTATTAAACATGTCTAAATATTCACATAGGTATTTATTTTAAAGTTAAGTAGTGAATAATACTTACAATAAGTGGATTTTATGAATTCATCTTATATCTATATATCTGGGAATCTAGGCACGATCTGTAACAATAACATTATATGTTAGAATGAAGCAAAATTATTAATTATATTGAGATAATCAACAAAAATATAAGCTCAGGTGCATTTTTACAGACTAATAGGTGTTATCATTTAGAATGTTATCATCTGAACTAAATTACAAATATAGCACTGAAGCTTGATTATGGGTCATACAGAATGGGAATCAAAATTTTTATTCCTTCTAATTATTTTCATGTCTCCAAATTATGGTGTATTTGCATTCAGCAATTAATTATCTTGAGATAGGTATCTGTCCCTTGTCCCCTTCAAAAACAAGACCTCTGTGAACTTATTCTGTTTTTTTTATTGGACTACTAGGCATTGGGAGGGTCTCCACTGCTTTGTTGTTGACATCCCAGCATGCCATACATAGCACTTTGCTTCTTCTTTCATCATATCTACTAAACTGTGGAACAGCATCCCTAACACACTGTTTTTTTGTTCAAGGTTAGAGTGAACAGGCATCTTATAGGTCCATGCGGTCAACCTTAGACCACTTCTTGACTTTCCAATCAGGAGAGATGTATCCAAGTCCATACCCGATTAAACATAAAAAAGAAATTTATATGAATTTTATATGTAACTGATATGAAAACATTAAATATCTATTGATAAAAGAGCTGTTTGTCAGATAAATTACCAGTATCTAATAGATACTAAGAAAATAATTAAAATAAATTGGTTGACAGTGCCTCACAAAAACAGGTTGTTTAGAAATTGGTGAACTAAAGTATTACGTGACAAAATAGGACAGCTCCTTATCATGTACCTACCTAGTTTAATCCTTAAACTGGCGAACTCCTAATATAGAACAGCTGCCATTGTTTTACTATTGTGTCTGAAATATGTGCCACACTAAACACAATTTGAAACCAGAAAAACATATTAAAAGTAGAAATTGGCATTTCTAGAGATCCAGTGGACTAGGTTTCCATAATCTGAGCCATTGTTCATTTGTAAATAGAAATACTTAAAGATTACAGTAAAAAAATCCACAAACATTAGACATTTTGTTTTAATGGTGCACCTTAAAAATGCAAATTTTATTTTAAGTGTTCTCATTACCTATGCAAATTATCAGTGTAATCTATGATCAGTGCAATTTGCACTACCCTCCCCTCAATAAATATGTGCACAAGCAGGTTGGTTGGTATTGGTACCTGGTGAATGTAATTTGCTGGTTAATATTAATAAACCAGCAAATTACATTTACCAGAAGGATACCTAATGGATATATGGAGTGCCATCTGTAGTGATAACCATGCGTGTAATTGTACTGGTACTTGAACACATAACAATCTAAATCATCCCTTGAGAATGCTCCATGGAATACCTACAGGAACATGTGTTGGATATACTTCTGATGCATTGTGGATGAGTTTATTTGTATTATCATTGTATGTGTCTACTTGTTGGCTTTAAACTAATAAGGAATTAGCACTACAGTTTAGTATCTATTTTTATAAACTCAAAATATATAATGTTTTAAAAGTATCTTGAGATGTTACAATTAAAGGATTTAATGCCTTACTCACATAATCTTTGCTTTGGACAATAACTACACCTCCATCAATAAGTGCCAGAGGTTTTATGAGTGCATCACCTGAAAAAAGGGTAAGAAAAATATTGTAAACAACAGTAAAAATTATAAGATACAAATAACTAAGTTTATGACTACTAAAGTGTTATAGACATATTTATTATACATACATAGTAGTAGTATAGTAGCTCATGCCAGTTCCCCAGAGGTAGGCAAAGACAACAGACTGATTGACTTTAACAGGTAAAGACGGGATAGCCCTTCTATAATTAAAGTCCGTCAGTTTTTATATTATCTAAAATTTTTAGTATGCAATAAGCAAGCAAAATCTAACATTTGATAGGTATCGGGTCTGATAGTTGAGATTTAGGATTAATTGTCCCTCCGAGTGCACAGTAAGCTTTTAGTCTGGGATGCCTTGAGAATATTTATGATATTGAATCATTAAAAATGAAAAATTTTGGTGGGCATATGGAAAACCATACCTTAAAATAAGGTATTTTAATTATATTCAAATTGAAATATAGACTATTGATAACTTGACTAAAATATAAGCAGTACTGACACAAATCGAAATTGCTGCAGATAGCGCAAGTCTAGCAATTGTGGAGATCTTTGGGGGAGGCCTTTATCCAGCAGTGGGCGTTTTTCGGCAGATATGACTAACACATATCAGAAGATGGATTTAATTAATGTTTAAACTGACCATAGTTACAAGTGAAAGCTGCTTTATAGGTTGATTACATACACTGGTAGGCTGTAGTTATAAGTAGCACGAAACGGTCGCTGTTGATGATGGTAGAGTGACAATATAATAATTATAGCTTTGCTTTCTTTGGCTAGCTCAAGAAAACATTTAGATATTTCAATAAATTTAAAGATTAAATAATTGTTCTTTCACTCACAGGTACCTACCTACTTGTCTATTCGTTTATTTCAGCGTTTAGTAAAGATTCACACTAAGTAATAAGTATCAAGAGTTCCTATGTACCTGACTTGCAAATAAACACTTGGTGGCACAATATTGAATATGGTTCTTTCTCTTCTTAATAGGTAATGAGGCGTGTCAAGGACTTGGCGAAACTGTACATGAAATATCTGTAGGTATATACTGGCGCTGCCTACGCCTACTAACCCGCCACCAAAAAGCCGTCAATCACTGGTTCAAACCGAACTCATTATTTATTCTAAATATGAAAAGCTTTCATATAGGTACGACTGTGAGCCATACAATGGGACAAGGATCTTTATGAACGTGACTGACATTTGTGGGAGGGCGACACTATGACGGCAGGGGTTGCTTTTAAGAAAATTTCCCTAATATTATGGGAAAATTTAAACATGTCAATAGACTGTATCCATTCTATTTTGTATCAATTGTATAACTTTGACGGGCAAGTTGGCGTAGTTGGTTTTATTTTATTTCCACCCAAGACTGATTTTTGTGTGCAGGAACATGTCTGTTGGTCCTGTGTCTGGGTGTTTATCTATATACGTATGTATTTACGAAAGTAATATATCAGCTATCTGATTTCCATAGTATAGTCGCCAGCACATCAAGCTACCCCAATCTGTCAAATTTTCCCAATTGAAAGTGAACCTCATGCTTTAGGCGATAAAGTTGAAAATTTATATAAGAAATTTGACAGATTGGGGTAGATGGATGTGATGGCGTCTGTACAACTATACTTAGTTGGGATCAGATGGCCGTGTGTAAATAATTTCCCACGAATATCTAACTCTAAAAGTTTATTGAGTACCCCGTATATTATCGATTTATTGTGATAAATAATTTGATAGCACAAACAAAGAAAATAGTCATTTTCATCTGTACAAATAAATTTATTTCTAATTTAATATTTCGTTCACATTACAATTAATGTAAAAAATAAAATGAAAAATTAATATATGGATGCGACTTAAATCAAGCATGGTAACATCTACCTATAGAGGCGGCAACTGGCTCGTTAACTTTTTCAAATGGAATTATCGGACCTACACTGTGTTTTTCTTTCATGAAAATCTCCTTAACCTTTAAGACTATTTCCCTGACAGCACATTTTATCACATTTGGCATATTGCTAGTGTTTTAAACCAAATAATACAATAATAAACGTAGAAACAACAGTCAGCAAAACAAGCTGTGGCAGAATTGTCAAAGAGACACTTTACAAGATGGCGGCGTTAGTTCCTCTTTCAGCCACGTTCATAAAGATCCTTGTCGCACTATACATAGCTTTTATTAAGTAGGTACTATCAAAGAGACAATAACAAAGTACGTTTGACTACCAAAAGTATATTCTTATCACAGATTATATTAATACTTTTACCCTTTCTTGGCTTTATTACAACTTATTGATTTTTTTTAAATTCAGTATTCCGTTCTGGCTTCTTCGGCCTTCCGTAAAATATATTTTTATTTCATTTATTTTCGTCATGTCAAGTAAAGTCCGTCACAGTCAAGTCATACGTAGTCCTTGTCGTACCCCAGTAAAGCAATTGAGACTTTACTAGAGGCTTATATGGAGTTTTAGATTCAACACCGAAAATCGCAATTCACGGCAATATGGCACTTTCCTCCACTTGTGTACGTTGTCCATAATGTTATGTCTAAAAATTCACCATATTTACACATAAAAACTTGAATTTACACCAGTTTTTGAAAATGAAACAATGCCCTGATGCGTCCTTTTCCGCGTTGGCGCCAAAACCCAACTTATTGATTTAAGAGAATGTTGCCATACTTGCGTAAGTTCAAAAAATTACTACCGAAAATTATAAAATGTTACAACACTTTGTTGGAACACGAGCGTTTATTTTATGGGATTTTAAATCTTTTAGACGTTTAACATATACGTACATACAACCAATAAAATACGAATTTAAATGTATATGACTTAACTAGTTAGAATTCTGCAGTTAGATCAATATTCAAATGTTTCAACATGACTCAGCCATATTAATTTCGACCAGGCCCAGTTGTACTCAATCGATTCAATCAATCAAAATTCTGGTCTTAATTATATGATTTACTTAATATATAGTAATGCTCAAACATTGTACAGCTGACCTACTTAGGTACCTAAGTTATTTTACGATTATAATATTTAATAGAATAAGTACCTAAGTATGTAGTCACAATATAATTCATATGTCGACCTTTTAAAATATTATCACTAATAAACGCTAGACCTTACATATTGATTAGTGATACAGTTAAAATATTAATTTTCATCATCATCATATCAGCCGAAAGACGTCCACTGCTGGACAAAGGCCTCTCCCAAGGATTTCCACAATAGCCGGTCCTGCGCTGCCCGCATCCAGCGGCTTCCCGCGACCCGCACAAAATCGTCGGTTCACCGTGTAGGGGGCCTGCCCACGCTGCGTTTTCCGGTTCGTGGTCGCCACTCGAGAACCTTTCTGCCCCATTGGCTGTCAGTTCTACGAGCTATGTGCCCTGCCCATTGCCACTTCAGTTTGGCAATTATTTGGGCTATGTCGGATACTTTGGTTCGCCTGCGGATCTCAGCATTTCTGATTCGATCTCGCAGGGAAACTCCAAGCATAATCCTTGCCACGGCTCTTTGGGTGACCTTGAGCTGCCTGATAAGGCCCATAGTGAGCGACCACGTCTCTGTTCCGTAAGTCATCACTGGCAACACACACTGGTCGAAGACTTTCGGCTTGTGACACTGCGGTATGTGGGACGAGAAGATATTATGTAGCTGCCCAGCCGAGTTGGATTTTACGATTGACCTCCTTTTCGAAGTTGGACCTACCTAGTTGGATGGTCTGTCCTAGGTAGGTAAATATAGTTCTCTACAACTTCGAGTGCACAGTCTCCAACCTTAACTAGAGTGGGTGGAACATTTTTTTTTTTTTTTTTTTTTTTTTTTTATTTATTTAATGGTAAGTTACATTTACAAACTTTGATGGTTTTTCTCGCCAAACACATTTGTTTATAGGCGAGATACGCTCTTTATGTTTAAAAATAACCTACCTATCCTCTTTACGTAAAAATTTTAACATTTATATACTTTATATTACACATAGAACAAACATAAAATATTGTTTGCTTTTATAACTTAGTAATCTATATGAGATCATTTTAAAAGAGAACTCACAGAAAAAATTACTGCAATTGAGCTAGGTTTTTTTATCATCAAGCAACAACTCTTTAAGTCCCTTCTTAAGTTTACTGATACTAACTTTATTGTTCTCTCTTAACATATCTATGCTATTAAATATTTTTGGTACAAGGAACTTAGTTGTCCGTTGTCCATAGTAATTTATAGCCTTAGGTTTAATTAGCTTTCCCTCTCTAACCCTTCTTGTATTATATTTATTTGTAACCATATTTTTATGTTGATCACTATAATAGTATTCTAATCCTATCAGATACTGAACTTTCTTTTCTACAGGTAAGATTTTACAAATTGGAAATAACTTTTCATATTCTTTGTTACACCTTTTTTTCACCTTGTTACTCACTAAATATTTTAATAATCGGGTTTGTAACATCAACATGGATGTTCGACATGGTTTTCGTCTTATCCATGTTCATTTTCAGACCCACTCTGCTGAGGCCATCGAGTATTGTACCGAGGTCTTTTAAGGTCTCAGCCATGACTACTTTAACGTCGGCAAATCTAAGGTGGGAGATATACTCGCCATTGACATTGATGCCAAAGCCTTCCCAGTCCAGAAGCTTGAAGACATCTCCAATGCAGCGGTAAATAGTTTCGGAGATATGACGTCTCCCTGTCTCACGCCTCGCTGCAATTGAACAGGTTTCGAGTTCTGGTCCTGAAGTCGGACTAACATTATGGTGTTTTCGTACAAACAAGTGTTTGTACGATAAAAATTTAGCACTTTATAATTATATATAAAAGCGTTTAAAATGGATGAATAATTAAGATACTTACCAAAATGTATTATGTATATACTTACCTACCTATCTTCGATCAATATCGTAGATATGTAGGTAGGTATACATACTATATCTTGGTACCTATTTTAATTCCTTACATATTTTAAACGCTTTGGAAAGAAATGAGGACTTATGCCAATATAAGTAGTTAATTTATTACATAGCTCGATTTATTAATATTTAGTTACGTAACTATCTAACTACTGTCTTTAGTATCGTGCCACCATTTTCATGGTAAAAAATTCTAAAACCCTCACTTCGAGTAGAAAACCTTAAGGGTGCTGGACATTCTGCACGCTAAATGGATTACCTAAGTACCATGAAATATAGTCTCGATATACATTTCTTTGTCTGCCTTCCTTTAAGCTCCAGCATCAGATCATAATGATAATGAAAAATTGCAGTAGGTAGGTATATTTCAATGTAAAAAATGACCTATGACATATTTGAAATCAATTGGCTAGGTAGTAATTACAAATTTAAGTTAAATGAAATGTTTAAATAATATTTACTTACATTTCGCAGACTGGACACTATTTTCTTTGGGGCGGTATATCACATTGATTTTTCTTCCTCTGCACTATAGGTACTTATAGTTATACATTGCGAATATATCTTACAGCTCACCCATTCCTAGTTAACATCAGAGTAAGAGAGATAAAACATCCCGGGCACCATGAAGCAGTAGTGACGTAGAGCCAATGACTAAATATCGACATTTATTTAAAATAGTTACACTAATTGATATGTAAATCGATAAAATGTATTTAATAAAGTTCATAATAAATAACGATTAGTGTATTCAATTAAAAGTAAAATATTCATGTTGTGTGAATAGCAACGATCTAGAAACACAATAAACTACCAGGCCGTATTTTTTCGGTTCCATACCAATATCTAAATTTCTCAGGTTCATTTCGTTACTTACGTCATATTTGTAACATGTTAAACGTATTGTATTGGTTCTCGCCCTAGAATTATTTCATGCATATGTCCGTAAATTACATGTTATATTTATATATTTTGACAAAGTCGTTTAATCAATCAATGAATTTGTTATTTGTATTATAACAAAATTTTGCTACTGTTTTGCGTCGGGGTCCATACTTTCAATAGGCCTAAGGGATTAGGCCTAAAGCCTACAAAAATTGTAGTATTCTACCCCCAAATTATTTCAAAATTATCAAAAACAAAGTTTGTTGAATGAATTCATTCAGAAAAATTAAATAAAGATGGTAATAGTTGGTTCCCAAAGAATAATAGACGTAACGTGGATCAAACATCAGTGTACCCGTGATATCGTTCGCGTGGTGGTTAAACACAGAGGATTTTTCGTTTTGTTTGTTTATGAAGGTTGGCTAGGATAATTAACACATTTGTCCCCAACTATATCCACAAAATTAAAACTTTCTGAACATTCAGATCAGGGACCAAGCTGTAGTCTTGAGTTTCACTGGATCGATTCCGATGAGGTATACACCGGACCGAATCAGAAATGCTGAGAGCCACAGGCGAACCAAAGTATCCGACATTGCTCGAAAGATTGCCAAACTGAAGTGGCAGTGGGCCCAGCACATAGCTCGTTGAGCCAACGGCCGCTGCTCTGGGGCAGAAAGATCTCCACAATAGCAGGTCCTGCGCTGGCTGCATCCAGCGGCCTCCCGCGACCCTTGCAAGTTCGTCGGTCCACCTTGTAGGTGGCCAGCCCACACTGCGTCTTCCGGTTCGTGGTCGCCCGGCGAGAACCTTTCTGCCCCATCGGCCGTCTGTTCTACGGGCTATGTGCCCTGCCTGCTTCCTGAACGCTGTCCAGCCGAGTTAGATTCTACGATTGACTTCTTTCTCGATGTTGGACTTACCAAATTGAATGGTCTGTCCTAGGTAATGTGGGTTTGAGTATTTATTATTATTAATAAATTTTAATATGCACAATAATAGCATATGTATGTAGTAGGTATTACTATAATGTGCTGGTTAAACATACGTACGTAGAGGCTAAACAAATTGTGCAGAGCGCTTATTGCATATCGGAAGTCACACGTCTGGGTTCTTAACCAAGTGGCCTAGAAATACGAATCAAATAACTATTGATAAATATGATTTCCACCAATCAAGTGCATGAACTGCCAGAAAAGTGCATGATCTCGTTTTGATTAGCCAAGAAGCCATTGGGCAAACTATTATATTTATTTAACGTAGGAATGACATTAATGGGGATGCCCCTGGACTTGACGATGACGTATAGGAGCACTATTTTTTCTAGTCAGTCTTTTAGATGAATTCAACTCTCAAATTGCTCAACAAAACATGATTCCAATAATTTTCACCCTTGATCTATATGCTCTCGTTTATCCTTAGGCAATTCAAGCAGAATAACATTACATTACCACTTCGCCTCTCCGTTGATAATGTCTATGCAGATATACTCCAGGTTGTTCATATATGTATTGAGCTGCCCCACTAGTGAGATGTTTGAAGATTTATCCATAAACTCAAATCAAATCACGTCGTAACAAGTCTTGTAGGGGGTTCTTTAAAAGGGAGACACGGTGCCTTCGATACCATGCAACTATAATATAATTTTAATATCATTGCATTTCTTTCTAGTTAGTTTTCTAATGTTTTAGTTTTAACACGAATTAATGAGTGAGTATTAATAAGTGACACCTTCCGTCTGTCCGGTCGGTAATTATCTGCCCGGTGCGCTTAGCTTCAGTTGTATGGCGATTCCAATTATACCGTTTCTTTCATACGACATATATAAAAAAAGAGAAGTAATGACATTTAAAATAGTTTTGTCGTGTAAAGTACAGAATCAGCAGCAATATTTCTACTGTAGGTACGTGCTACGGCGTAGCAGTATGGATTGTTGAAAATAAAACTGTGGGTGTATGATGATGATGAATGAATGATATTATTAAATTCAAATTCATTTGTTAAAGCGCTGGTTACTTTAATTAATAATATGTTTATCGATATTTATTAATTGTGGTATTTTATATAATCCTAACTAATATTATAAATGCGAAAGTAACTCTGTCTGTCTGTCCGTCTGTTACTCTTTCACGCCAAAACTTCTGAACGGATTTGAATGAAATTTGGTGTACAGATGGTCTAGACCCTGATAAAGAACATAGGCTAATTTTTATAGTTAGGATAATACATCCTAACTATAACTAATATTATAAATGCGAAAGTAACTCTGTCTGTCTGTCTGTTACTCTTTCACGCCAAAACTACTGAACGGATTTGAATGAAATTTGGTATAGAGATGGTCTAGACCCTGAGAAAGAACATAGGCTAATTTTTATAGCTAGGATAACACATAGGCCATATTTTGTAAAGTTTAACGCGGGTAAAACCGCGGGGCACAGCTAGTTGATAATAAATCAGAGAAGCTACGGAAACGTTTATATTACCTACACACATGGTTAAGCTAAAAAAGCAAAACGATCTTATCTAATTCATAGCTTTGATGAGACGACGGCTGAGAATAACCAAGTAATATTTCAGGTACTATTGAAGCCTTAAAACAGCCAATAACTCCTTGTGTCACTGTGGATAATTAACCACGTTGGTCAAGGCACAATTTATATGATAAGTAGTTATCGATAAAACTTATATGCATCTCACCATAGATTTCACGCGGAACTCATTGAATAAAGGATGGAACATCACTAGTGCTGCTCTATATTAATAGGACTCTATGAACTTAATACTGCCACCAATTTTTGAAACGCGATATTGGTAATAAAATAATGCTACATAATGTAAATGGTCACGTAAATAGCTAATAGACTAAGCTAGATATATTTGATCTTGTTTCTCTGTTTAATTAATAGTAAGCGTTGAATGTAGACGCTCAATATAATTTAAATATTCTTAAATGTGTGTATATGTATGTATAGTAGGTATATAGTTTCTAGTGTTTCTACAAATCAGCAACAACTTACATATTATATGTAAATGGTTAAAATATTTTTTTTATTATTAATTAAGTATCCAGCTCCAGCTCTCAAAAAGTTAATGTACCAAAAAACTTGATATGAATATTTGTAAATAATTTACTTTTTGAGAGAAATAAATGATTTTATTATTTTATTATTAAAAAGTATAATTTATATAATAATGCAATATTTTACAAATTAAAATGATCTAATTATTTAGTTAATAAAAACTCTTTACTTTATATGTCATTCGGCTCTAAAATAAGTTGTTGTGGAGAATCATGTAGAATTATAATAACTTAAGAATAACATTAGAATCCATTTTATTTTTTTAATATTCAATTATAGATAGCGAATGCCTAGAACATTAATTGAAATCGGCAAATATTCATCCAAATTAATTGACTGAAAGGAAATTACACTATATTTATATTTTTGATACTGGCAGTCAGTCAGTACTCTAAGATGGTAGTTAGTATTAAACTATTAATTTATAAGCTGCATATATAAATGAACATGATTTGACTTTGAAAAGCACTGAACGAGCATTATATAGTGTTATTCTTTCAAAATACTTTAATGCGGCAACGTAATAAAAATTCATTGGACGTTTAAAATCATGAAATAAGTTTAATGATTTTAAAACATCAACTCCAATAATAATTCTCCATAATAACTTATTTTAGATCCGAATGATATATAAAAAGTTGTTTTATTATTTCTCTGAATGATAATATTTTTTGAATATGTAAAATAATCAACCTTATGACGTATATGTACCTAAATCGTTTGTAGGTTGTTGCTGATTTGTAGATACTATATAAACATAATGATTATTCTGTTAAATAACTGCCTCTTTAGTCTCGCGGTAGCTTGTTCACCCGCAGATAAATAAATCCAGATTATTGGAATTTTTTTGTCAAGATAAGCTCCGCTTTGCAGTCCGAAGTCTTGGAGGTGGCGTAGCGGTGATGCCCGGGCCTTTAAGAACAACAAAAGCTGTCGGTCTGGCGGCTTATCTACACCGTTCGTGTTGGATAGCGATAGTCGTCCTATCGGATCATGTCTTAAAATAAAGTTACATAATACCGTATTTTTATTATTGTAATAGCGACACTAACATATTAGTTCAAGACCTGTAATGAAAGATGTTAAAGAGAGATAGGTACCTAAATAAATAAATAAATGAGAGTGAGGGAATGATTGAGATTATTTTATGGATACCACAAAAAAAAATTTTAAATGTTTTCAGAATAGCTGTGCTCCTCAGTTTCACACGCGTTAAACTTTCTATATTATAGCCTTTATTTTATCCGGACATACCTATAAGCTACCTATATTACCGACTACAAAGTTTTATCAAAAATTCCATACTCACAAACTTACTCACTTAAAGAAGACTTAATTAGCATTCAATGGATTCACCATGCGGAAACCGGCTCTATTGCGTGGTAGAGGAGGGATCACTCGCCAGAGTCTGAGACTTGCGACTCAGATGTAGGTTTAAGGGGGCCCCCTGTGATGCATCAACGCCCTCCTTCTCTGTCTCTAAGTGTTCCCCCCTCTTCGTAGGCGAATTACGTAAGATCTTAACAATGCCACTTTGGATACTCGTTCTAATAAGTATAGAACTTACGTAAGTTAGTAGTTAGTAGAATATAAAGTATGTAAAACAGAATAGTACCAACACTATAACCTTACAAACGTACCTACGCAGATATGGAAATGTTAACTTCGAGCACTCAAATTCTAGCCAATTCACTTAAAATTGAGAGGTTGTAAATTCTGATTTGATTATTTATTGACAGAGTAAGGACATTGGCCATAGTTAAAAAGCTTATTAGTTACTTTGCATCATCATCATCAATTTTAGTTTTAACCTCGCTGATAAAATTTGCACCTGTGTATTATATCTATAAAATTTATAAAAAAAAAATTTAGGCTTAAAGTTGTTTGTCTATATTATGTTGGACTAATTTCAAACATTTTAAACGTTCATTACAATTCTTCTACGCAGAGTCGGTAAAAGATCCGTACCTATACGATATTTACTCCAAAAAATAATGAAATGAAAATAGTACCGCGGTTTAGTATCTGAATGTGTTCTGTACTCCTACCATTTTAGAACTTTTGGTGACTGCAACGTTTTTCTCTAGGCAAATTTAAACCTTCTTGTTAATTGGACCGAATGCCTTGAAAATGTATATGTTTATATGAGGAGTTATTATTACGGGATAGAGGTTATTTGTTCAGGAGTATTTACTTAGGTACCTATGTGTTTGTTTTAGGTTGTAGTGACTCTTACCATTTTTCTCCTTAAAGAGGATCTAATCGCGGTTAGGTAGGTACTTGTTCTTTGTGAGATTGTCATTTAATTTTTTGTGTTGGTTTTTGATAACTGGACACGTGTTTATTATACCAAGGTGATTTGCTGTCCAACGGACTAAGTGAATCGCCGCAACCTACTAATAAAACTATCTTGATGTTAGTTTTATTACATTAATAAAAAATCGTTGATAATTTAATAAAGCTATCTTGATGATAGTTTAGTTATATTACCAAGACGAGAGATTTTTTTTATTTTTTGCTTGAATGTGTTTACAATTCCTCTTTAATACGATTAGAAGTTACAAAAACTGCCTTATGTTGTAATAAAACCAAGGTTAAACAAAAAATTAGTCCTCTATTCTGCCTATAGTGGTTTCATAATTGGAAGTGACTAAAGGCTTTTTCGACTCAGACATGCACCATCAAAGTCTTTCGGCTTCACAGCAGTCAAATCACTCCGATCGTCCTCTCCCGTAAATAGGTAACGTTATTCCAGGAGCGAGTGGACTATCTTAATATATAATATAATATATCAGTATCACGACTTACCTAGAACGAGTTAAAGTTATTAGAAACTGCTGATATCTAATACTTACAAATATTATAAATGTGAAAGTAACTCTGTCTATTTGTCTGTCTGTCGCACTTTTACGCCAAAACTACTGAACCAATTTAAATGAAATTTGGTACTCAGATAATCTAGAACGTGAGAAAGTATATACCTAGGCCACATTTTTTGTGGGAAATAGAGGTTGTAAGGGATTGAAAGGGGAATGAATGTGTATGGAAATATGAATGGAAACTTATTTTTAAGGCTTTGATTCGATATAAAGAAATATGGAATTCAAACTTTGTGAAAGTTTTACCATCAAGGATGTAAAATAACAATAGGGAAAAGGGGATGGAAGTTTGTATGGAAATATGTAAGGTGTATGTCTTATAAGCTTGCGACAAGATACAAAATATTAGAGATATTCTGATGTAACATTTACGGAGTCATTACAAAATTTGCGGATGCAGTCGCGGGCACAACTAGTTCACTACATATCAGATTCACTCACAGGCCGAAATAACCATTAATTTGAATTCGAATCGATGAAACAATCGATTCGATGACGCGGGACCGAACGTCCCGCGTCATCGTGACAATATTGTACGTTACACCCCTAAAAGTGACCCTTAGATGCAGAGCCGAGAATGATAGACAGCTGAAGTTTCTTGCTCACATCTGTTACCCGGTGAAGCAGTGAAAGCCTCCTGGGCTAACTATAAAAGTCTTGAATAAAATGTCTTAGTCACAAGTGCAGGGCAGTACGCACAATACAACATTTATTGTGAACGGCATTGTTGTGTTCTTCGGCACTGTTAATTTCCTCTTCTTTTGTTTGATGTTTTCTTTTAGTTGCTTTTGAATACTACGATATAATAGCGTGATATTCTGCAGTACTAGAAACATCTTGGTCTGTGAAATCGATTCAGATTCATTATAAATCCCTAAACACAGTTTCCATTAGCATTACAGAGGATTGTGAGACCTTTGATTTCTTTGGAGGTGGAAGGAGTGGAACTCGACTGAACTGACTGAGCTGAAAGTTATACCTGAATTTTGCTTCATAATGTTTCTTTTCCAACCACAATTTGGCGTATAACATGGTCCCTGTCTACAAAGGTCTAATTTCAGGCGAGCACCACACCCTGTCACTTCTACGGCGGCATGAGTATTCTGCACACCTATCTTGTACAGAATTTACTCAAGCCAAGATAATGAAAAATAATTTTAACGATCTTTGATTATGATGTTTGAGTCCATCGATTCTGCCACTCTTAGCTTCGTCTAGTAATATTTTTGAACTTTTTGAATAACTTCTAAAATGGTCAAGACCCTACTAGCTCAAATTGACTGTGCCACTTGTAAAGTTATTTCTCAGGGAAAGAGTACTCGGGTATTCATTCAATATTGGTTGGCTTGACAGGCTGTCCTTGCTCAGTAAGGAACAGAATAACGCCACGATGATTCATTTTCTCCACAGATCACACGTCCTTTCCGATTGAGTTGTTTACTTGACAATAGTTCAAAGACTAATGACTATATATGATAAAACTTAGTACTTTTAAGTTACTTCTAATTAGTCAAACAATATAATTCAGTCAAAATAATTATTGACGCTACCCTCCATATCCCGATTCCGTGGACAAAAAACACACCCTCGTACATATCATACATATACTTAATTTTAATTATTTTTTTTATATACTTATATATTTCATCACCTACAGCTCGGTGTTGATCATTGATATAAAGCGGATGCCGCCCGGTTCCAGTCCACCAGACGTTTAAATTAAATTTTAGAATATTTAATAAATGATAGTTTTTATATAATATGATTTCACTTATTATTTTAGCATTTTAAACATGTTATATTGAAAACAAATTTTCAGACATCTTTTCGGGTGGCAAATTTAAGATTTGCCTTTTTTGAGATTATACCTAAGTTTTACATTCCGAAGAATGCTGAGAAATAAATTTAACAATTTATTTATTTATCGTCATGGCCTTGAAGTTTATAACAATATACATTTCAACCCCGAGCATAGGTATAGGTGATGAAATATAAGTAAACGTTTCAACATTATTTCTCCCTCCACACTTTACAAGAACTCACTTTTTATTCTAATGTTCGTCATATTTTTTTTTCTACAGCTTATCTAGTGACGTGTATATAAAATGACACCAAAAGCAGCTTTAAAATATTGTGAAATCAAGTGAACAGTGACATAAAATTAAAACTATAGAGGAACTCTAGGATCTTCTACAAAAATACCGGAATTGATATAAGGAATATATAATACATATCTAGTATTATCTAAATCCGTATGATAGAAATGATAGAATTTTTAAAGACTTTTGGAGTTCTTTATTTATGTGCACTAACGTGAACAGTGGCAAACAAACGATAATATGTTTTATTTATTGTATAGATAGGAAAATGTACTGTGTAAAATGTGACGTGTGCGTTTGTGAATAAGTGAAAAATGTTAAGCCGCTGGAAAAGTAAAGATAAGTCTGAGAAGACATCAAAGTCGTCGAGTTCAAGCGGAAAGAAAAAGAGGAAAGGACGGGACAATGGTAAGCAATCGTTAATTTAAAACTAAAAAGGTTAATTTATATTTTAATTAAGGAGAATACAACAGCCAAATTGGTTTACTTTTGCAAGTGTTTAGCTAGTGTAAGCTACACAACTTACCTAGCTAAAAAATACAACATTTTGGTAAATCTGATATGTAAAAAACATCTTTCTCCTTAGTACAAAATATCGCAGTAAAAACTACTGAAAACAAAAGAATCCCAAATAATAATCAATACAACTTTTTTTACATTATAATAGCAAGGTAAACGAACAAGTGCGTCACCTGATGGTAAGTTACCACCGCCCATTGACACTCACAACTCCAGAGGAGCCGCAAGTGCGTTGTCGGCCTTTAAGAAAGGAATAGGCTCGCCGCTTGCTTCTTGAAGGTTGCCATGCTATACCGGATCGGAAATGCCTCGGCAGTTAATTGATTTTACAGAGTAGTAGTGCGCGGCAAAAAATTATTTTATAAGTAGTGTATTTAAAGTATAAGAATTTACACGCCGCCATAAGTTTCAATTAGATATGCCGTCGACGTCCCGTGGTTCGCAATAAAGAGTTTCAGCCTAAAACACACCGATTTACATCTCCCGTTCGCACCGCCACTCTAGAAACTCTTCATCTTATATGACCCCAAAGACGAAATCACGACTTACCTAGAACAATTCTAGGTTATAAGGAACTATAGTCATACTGCTACAGTAATAATTATAACAACTATAGTAACAATTATGACCTTAAATGTTGGTTGGGAGATTATGTGATAAATGCTTTAAATTTAACCCACTTCAAGGTTTCTTGTAAATAGATTTTAAAATATAGTTTTTAATTCGATAGGGAATGATTTCGATTAAGTCCCATATAGGAACATTTTCTTTAAATAAGTTGTTATGATGACAATATTCCTACGAAAAGATATTACACACTATATTATATATACTGGTATAAGTATTTATTTATACGTTCAAATACACTTTTTTTCAGGAGATCCAACCTCTCGCGAATTATTTCCTAACGCATTAGGAACTTCGCCTTACTATTCTGTGACTTCGCCCGAAGTTCTCGCTCTGGTTTGAACCAAACTTAGTTTTCATTTCTCCATACATAGCGCAATGGTTTAAGTATCACCTCATTACAAAATCGGCACCCACGTGTTGCAGGTTCGATCCCTGTGCAGTGAGAAGTTATATGGCACAATTATATGTGGATGTGTTTATGTGCTTTGTTGCCGTGACTTGAATAGTTGTACAGTCCCGATATAGGGATTTATTTGACAAAAGCTGCCGTAAGTAGTATTTAAAAAAATATTCAACCAATGTGAGACACGCATTTAGAATTATTTAGCGATGGCATTGATCGTTCTTTGATGATCATTCTTTGTCATCATCCTGTTTTCAATGATTCATTTTATATGCGGAATCGTCCCTTAGCTCTTCTTTTCACTGTCCCGTTGTTAGGTATATAATTATTATCCTGTAAAAGAATATTTTGTACTAAAACAACGAACATTTGTTTCAGAAGAAGACTGGCACGATGGATCGCGAATGGATGGTAAGTTATAGAATTAGAAATACAAATAAGTTCCGGAAAAATATATATTAAATATATTTTTAACATTAACTATATTAAAATGAAAATCTTTAATTGTTCGGTAATCACGAAACTAAAGATTTTCTTTTTAACCTTCGTCGCAACAGCACATCCCAACAAACAGGGGAGCTATAAGTTTAAAGTAGACGTAGGGCATCGTAGCTCTCAAACGGATTAACCGATTTTGATTTTGTTTGAAAGGTGAATTAGTCGTGACTGTTTGATGAAAATACAAGATGGCCGCCGCTACAAAACGGCGTATTACATATTTTTTGTCAACTCCATAAATATGGGTTACAAATGAAAAGGATTCACTAGTAGAATACTATGCAGCTGAGAACTCTCAGGGTATATTTAAGTTTTAATTTTCATTTACACTTTACATTCACATTTTATTTAACATGTATCGTCTATTATGTAACCTTATCCTCAATCTCTATGCCTTGACCCACTATCTCCTTTATCCTTATCCTTTAAGGAATTCAAAGCCAGTTGGCTTCACTCCTCCGTAAACCGTGTGACGTGTTTTGATGGATGACTGCGAGTAGCTTCATTGCAACGTCTCCATATTTCGGAGTGCAGTTTAAGCTGTCGATCCCGCCTGTAATAATAAGGTAGACCTCCGCCGTTAAGTAATTTCCGGGGTCTGTGGCCTGTTACTCATTACAACTCCTATTACATATCCTCAGTAATGTTTACGTATACACGAAAAATATGTTTTGAAATTTAGACATCTTAGGAAATCGGTAAAAGTAATTTGGAGAACCTAGTCGACACATTCTCAGGAACTTGTCGATCTGCTGTCATAATAATTTATATGCATGTATGTATACGCTACCATACGAGGGACCCTTAGATTGCTCTCGTATCGATATCATCCTTATTCGAATGAGCGGCATCTCTATTTCACTCCGTTAACGTCCTGAGCCGAGTTTTGAACCCCAATTGAGATGTGACGTGTTACGTCTGAAACGGGTTACATAGTTTGTTGTCTCATCTGCTAGATGACGTGAGCTTCGCTCGTCCCTATTGTCCAGGGCTACTTCCCTAAAATGCCTCATAGATGTCATGTTCGAAACAAATACTGCACAACGAAGCGTTGCATCAAATGTTACAGGTCCTGACCGGCAGAGGTCTCGATTTGGAGTCAGTCACACGGGCCGGTAGTTGAATTGTTTCATTTGAGTTGGTTTTATTTTTCGCACTGTTTTAACGTTACAATTCAGTTTTCGTATTCATAATAGGTAAATATTACGCCGTTTGGTTAGATACGGGATCAGTCGCCTTCATGATGATTTTATTTCCGAAGATGGTAGATTAGGATGGTATGTTGGACTTGGGGTTAGGGTAAAGTGCAAAAGAACACGCCGGCTATCGCATTTCAAGATTCACAGTAACGTGATTCTAGGGGACATTTATTTATTCATATGATATTTCAGCTCTGAATATGCTGTCATAATGATATTTTATTCACTGAATTTATATTTTAACACATTTATATTTTTATATACAAACAAAACACAATTATTTTGTTTACAATTAAGTATATGATTCTTCTACTATACTCGTACTACAGCTCTACTCAGCTTTGAGAGCAATCAAAATAGATTCTATTCTCAAACCATACAAAAAGGTTGTTTGGTAAAGAGGTCTTCATTACCGGGTCTATGTATTTGTGTCTAGTGTTTTAATTTTACAAAGGCTGAACCGATTTGAGTGTGGTTTTGGTTGTTATGTGTGTTGACAACCGCTACACATAATGTGCTATCTGTAGCGATTGTTTTCAAACATTTTGTCATATCTAGATAATGGATACAGTAAACTTACGTACTGCATAAAGCTATGCGAACTTCATAAAGCCATGCATTTAGCTTATTATATATACCAAATTATATTTCTAGAAGCTGTGTTAGTAATTGCCGATTTCATTAAAATATGATGATCTTACCCCATCATCAATATATGGGGGCTACGGCTATTATAAAAATATACATATATTTTTTAGTTCTGTGTGTAATGTGTGTACGTCGTAATATTTAGTTCTATTGTATTAACTTTATTCTACCGTGATTCTTTTTCGGACGGAGATACGAAAAATAAGTAACTCGGAACCTTAGTAATACAGCTGCGTATATACTTATTCTTAATGATTGACAGCTGAAGAAAACTAACTAATCAGGAACAAGGAACGCGTAACTCTAATCCGTGTGTGGTTGGTTTATTTTTAGCTGACCGTGTGTTCACATACTGTATCACGGAAGAAATTACATCGTTATTAGGTTGGTTCCACTGAATTGGCTCAGCATAAAGTACTTATAAAATATACCAACGTTAGACCAATGTGTTCAGTAAAAATAAACGTGTTACAATTGGGTGTCTGTTTAAAGTATATGAGCGTTGTTCTAATATTTTGGTTGAGTGACCGAGTTTCTTAGTTTTCGGCATATATTCAGAGTTGCACGTTACATCAAAGTCACGTGCGTGGCGTAAATGAATAAAAGTACCCTAATTTACGGTAATATACACTATTTTCTACCCAATGCGAAATTAAGACATATTGAATGAAGTGTATTAATATTAATGTGTGTTCGTTGTATATTTGGTTATGTGGTGATTGTGAAATATAAGGAATTGCAAGAGCTGCGACATCTAGATTCCTTTGGACCTGCGGTACAAGAAAACGTCTAAACTAGGTAATATAATTTAATCGGGTATAAATTAAATTGAAATAATTTCAGGCAATATTAATCCATTATTGGGTTACTAACAATACTTATAAAATCTACTGTTAGTGATATGAATTAAAATGAAAAATAAGTAGTCTCCATAGGAGACAGAAATTTTTCAATAAATCAGTTTCCTCATGAACTTTTCCAAAAGAGGAAATGTGACCTACTTGACGATGTCACATTTGTTTCTTACACAGAGAACAGGATTACGGATTGCGCTTTGTAGTACTGCGTCTAGGTCAGAATCAATATATATAGGTAGATGTCTGACTTTAGACGTCTTCATCTATACTTCGTCCAAAGCTGTTATGGAATTAGGTTAGGACTAGTGAAAATAATTGAAATCTATTATTTTGACTTAGTAAGTATATTTTCGGTATCGGCATACATCCATCGTCATGTTCAGAAGAAACATTCCCTGTGGTTAAACAGATGAGCTAGAGGTTCTAGGTGAGCTTTAAACACTCCCATGCATAAAAATATCGATTCCTTCTGTAAAAGAGCGATACACATAATGTAAATACTAGATATTAGAATAATCTTATATTGCATACTACCCGTATGCACAAAATAAGTAACTCTTTTATGGGGCAATGTATAAGATTCTATAACAAATTTCCCAATGGTATTAGAGAATTGTCTACGAATAAGTTTAAAAGAATTATTAAAGCCGAATTGTGTAGCGCCCTGCTACACAATTTGGGTTTAATAAATTAAATATTACAATATTTCTGATTATTTAAGTGACAAAAGTGCTTGGGATTGAGTTGTTCTGAGTCAACACACATGATTGTAATTAATCTTAAGTATATTTTATTTAAAAAAAAGGATTCCTACTGAGTTTTCTGGCAGTGTTTCTCAGAAACTGACACGTCATGCACTGCACGGTAGGGTAAAAAAACTCTACATAAATGTATTTTTTTACGAAATAAATAATTTTCATCAATTTTCCGTTGTAAATACAGTGTTCATGTCATATGTGTATAAAATTGTTTTAGTAAAATAGACAAAGTGCATTATGCCTAATGCACTAAGTTTACTTTCTCATCATTTATTTGTTGCACACGTAACACCGTAAGTTGCTTTCATCTCCTATCCATTCTATTCCAGGCTACCTGAAATATATGATTAAATGGTTTACTCCCATTCATTATGGTGGCCTCCCATTCATGATTGTTTCTATAAGTTTTAAAATCTTGGTATCCTATTTGTGTGTAAAATGTAATTATTGTGCTATATTCCAATGGTCAAATATATACATGTGTTCGTTACCCGAAACTATCATGGCAATATTATAATGATAATGTCTTCCTTCTCGTATTTCGGCGATGGCGGCCAATCTCAATGGAGACTAGCCATCCGCGTGGGGCATACTACAAATATCATTTCTATTCTCTCACACTCATGATCACATGAGGCGGCAAGGCGATATGAGAAAATGGAGTCAACAACAGGACCGACTGCATTACGTAATCCCAGAGGCCAGAGGTGTAACATTGCCAACTTGCAGAGGCCGGGTTTATACTGACAATTTTTCTAAACGGTTAAGGCGGATATAACTTTGACCTGACACGTATCCCAAATCCTGGTTTTGAACCCATGAACTTGGCATCTTAGGCTGATTATGCTACCGCTAGACCAACGACCCAGTCAGCATCACGGAACCTGTATAAAATATTATCCTAACGAAATATGGCCTTAACTACGAACAGAGAAAAGTATATTACATTGCCATTAATTTAACATTTTGTCATTTACCTTAGCTGGGTGTATTGGAAATTTTCGCACGGTAACGTAGTGATAGAAAATCATTTGCAACGTTTTCGCGCGTAGATATACAACGCTGCACGTCTTTGTACTTCAAGATCGACCGGATGTTGTTGAAACCCACCGCAACGAATTTATATATTATAATAATTATAAAATCTTATATTTAAATTATTATATTTTATACACTCCTGTCACTATCTGTCTTGTCATGGCCCTATTAATAAAATTAACATGAATCCTAAATTTCCCAAGCTTTTATTTATCAGCTTCCAATACTGTTACCCCGGACGTACTTGTAGTGGACGTCAAGTTCCCAGAGATGTAGACCCATTAATATAGGTAGAGACTCTGGACGGACTGTTCTATAGCTTTACATAGGAATATCAATGCCAACGTTGGCTTTGTAGCATTTTACGGCGAGCAGCCCTGATGGTAGCCACACAGGCGAGCCATAGCATATAAGTACATCCAAGATAGGTAGCCCCGTAAATTATTCTCAGATTATTAAAAGAAAGCCTTGAGATAGAGTATTCTAAAAGTATGAAGTAGGGCATGGCTCCAATTGTGTTGGTCCTAAAACTTATAATAACCTTATTTGTGTTGAGGGTTACACTTTTCAGCGGCTACGTTAGTCCATATCTAGATTTCAAATAGTCTTTGTCCCTTATCTTGTATGTATGGTTACTGCTAGAGTAGTGTGAGATCCCATGTCAATGTTATACAAGCACACATGTGTGGAAACAAATATGAATGCAAATTTCAAGCATGCGCACCAAAATTCATCAGGGCCAGATTCAGACGGTTGGGTCAATCTTGAAAATAGATAATATATTTTTCTCTGGTGTGATTTTCCATAAAACAGAAATATCTGTTATTTCCAGTTGAGAGTTATATAATTATTAACACCAAACCGTGTTCATAGTCCAATAATACCGAGTCTAAACAAGACAAAATGGTGACTTGTTGTCACGTTATAATTATAATATTAGGTCTTTACCTATGAAATTGCCGTTCTGCAGTACTGGCCATTTCAAATCAAAATAATTTTTGTTTGGCTAAGAATTCTAATTTCAAATTAATTTTATTTTAAAAACATGGATTCTTTTTTCCAAAAGTAGTCATTTCTTTATTGATTAGTGTTACATTTTCATCGCATTTCAATCTTTTTCGTCATCATGGATACGTTAAAAATTCGAGTAATTATGGAATATGAGTACCGTCGTGGCAGCAACGCGGCACAAGCGGCACGCAACATCAACGACGTTTACGGAGCTAACACTACAAACCAACGCACCACCTGTTATTGGTTTGCTCGCTTCCGTTCTGGAAATTTCGACCTGAAAAATGAACCTCGCGGTCGTCCGAAGACTTTGGTCGACAATGACGAATTAAAGGCGGTTGTGGAAGCTGATGATACACAATCTACGGCTGAATTAGCAGCAGCTTTCGACGTTAGCGTCAAAACAATATTGGTCCATTTGCGTCAAATTGGCAAGGTAAAAAAGCTTGACAAATGGGTGCCCCACGAACTCAATGATCGCCAGCGCGAAGTACGCGTCGAGACGTGCCTTGCACTGCTCAACAGACACACAAATGAAGGAATTTTGAACCGCATTGTTACCTGCGATGAAAAATGGATTCTGTTTGATAACCGCAAGCGCTCAGCAAGTTGGTTGGATCCTGGTTCAGCACCTAAACAATGCCCTAAACGAAAACTTACCCCTAGAAAAGTGATGGTCACTGTTTGGTGGTCTAGCGCCGGTGTGATTCATCACAGCTTCTTACCAAACGGGGTGAGCATTACTGCAGATGTGTACTGTGAAGAACTGAGCACAATGATGGAGAAGCTGGCGCATCTCCAACCAGCATTGGTCAATCGCTCGTCTCCGCTGCTCCTGCACGACAACGCGCGACCTCATACTGCACAGCAGACGGTCTCCAAGTTGCAAGAACTGGGGTTGGAAGCTCTCCGTCATCCGCCCTACTCACCAGACCTTGCGCCTACAGACTACTACTTTTTCCAGAATTTGGATAACTTCTTGGCGGGAAAAAAATTCAATACCCGAGAGGCAGTACAAAATGCCTTTGAAGAATTTGTTGCCTCCCGTCCAGCTGATTTCTTTAAGAAGGGCATCAATAAACTGCCACTGCGATGGCAAAGATGCATTGATTGCATGGGTGATTACTTCGATTAATACAAATAAAAAAATTCATGAAAAAAATTCGTTTAAATTTTTTCATACAAAACGGCAATTTCATAGGTAAAGACCTATTATTATGAATTAGTTACAACCTAATGATTGTGTTGCAAGTTTATTTTGAGCTGTAAGCTGATGACTTTTATGCGGTCCCGGTACTAGCCCGAGGCCTCAAACCAAGCATCACATTTACAAATTTAAACTTAGGTCTTCAGTTGCAGAAAAATATTATTATATTATAAATGCTCTATGGAACCGAAGTAGGCCAAAAGTTACATGATTCATCCATTATTTATGATTTACATAGTTCTTTATTCGATATGGAATGTTTTCGAGTTTGTCCCATATACATTTTGTGGAAACCGAATTACAAACTAAGTTAGGTAAAGGGGATTATACGTTTATTAAGATGCCAGTGATGTCTATTGGAAGCGTGTTCGACCCCAGATAATGAGGCCCATGGCCTCCTTATCTGCTTATCAAAATAGTGATTCCAATATATTTTCCGTAAAAAGTTTCATAGTGTCAACCTGAAGCCTGGGAGTTTGCGGTACACCAGTGTGCCTCGGAGAGGACGTAATGCCGTCGGTCTTGTACCTGAGCTCTTTCCGGTCGTGTCACTAGTCAGCCCGTCGGAACTGACAGTGATGTAACAGAAAATGGCCCTGTGTTTGCGCCCACACTTGTACACTATAATATGGATGATGCAGATGGGTAGTCTCCATTGACACTGGTCGCCATGGCTGAAATTCGACCAGGAGGACGCTGCTGCAGGAATACGCTGTGTTTGGTAGGATACCACTGCACCACACACAGCCCATAAGGAGTTCATTCTCACATCACCACTTGCGTGTTGCGTGTGATGTGTAAGTTTTATAGACCAGTCGTGATTGCTGGCACCATTACAAGTGCAATAACTTCCCTGTCGTGGTTTTCCCAAGAGAGTATACAGAAACACAGGGTTGGCAAATCGCATGGAGGAGTCTGTTTAATATCCATGTGGGTGGTATTCTCATGGCTAATTTTAAAACTTGTAAAATTCAAAACTTAATAAGATCGTGTACAAGGTGTAGTTAATTAATAATTGGCGTTACTATAGGAGATTGATTTGCTTATGAAACTGAACAACGCATAGCCATTTAAATAACAGTCAAATGAAAACAAGAAAAAAAGGCCAGCCGTCCAAGGTTATTATGTATGGGGAACTTAATAAATATTTAGTATGTCTCAGCCTCGCTTTGTTTACTTTCTTCAGTTTTATGGATAGATGTTCTTTAAGGTTTCTTAACTTTTCATCACAGAAACTGGTATTAAATATTATTCTTTTTATTCTTTTAAACTAGCGTGTTGATGGAAATATAATTTAATTTTTGTAGGCCAGAACGTGCCCACACTGATTGCCCTGCTCGTGGTATTCCTAAGATCCTGCCATGAACATGAGGCAGAGCAGGCTGGGCGCGACGTTTAGTGTACCATGGTTTGGACCGATGCTCTATAAATATAATCAATTTTAGGTTGCTCGACATTCCCCACCTGGACATGTTTTCTTTAATTCTGCTCATCTGAGTCCGGAGTTTATTTAGGGACTTCCAAATCGGCCACAGCAATTGGGGTGCAGGTGAGCTTTCGGAAGGCGAATTTTTCTTGGGAACTTCTAAGAAAAAATCACAACAGTCCTGCAAACCTCTGGAGATAGCGCCTCCAGGCATGGTGGGTAAAGCAAATTTACCTGGGTCGGCTTCAAACACCTAGTGATCCGGCAAAATGCATATAAGGCTGTATTCAGCGCTTTAGGAGAGCAGTTTTTAGTGATAGGCACTCCTTCACGCCCACCTAGGCGTCGCGAAGGTGGAAAACACAAGACTCAGTTTGGAGCTTATGCTGATGACCCCCAGCAGTTCAAGCCTGTGATAAAGACCATTTATATTTTTTTTTGTTATCAAGGGTATGTCTACAACCCGTAAAATCTGTCGGCGGATAAGAATGTAAGACTCGCACCGATTACACCTAATCTGCCGTTGACTTTTACTGGCACCTGATGGGAGGAGTCCCGGAAATGCTAGTATGCTGCTTCAGTGCACCCCGGTGGACGGGACACGTACTCTGGGAGGACACTAGTTTCTCTTCCCAAATTGTCGACTCCTGCCAGTCCGTTACAGCGACAGCGCCACATGCAGATCGCTGTCGGTCTTCCCGGCGCTGCTTGCACGTGGTGGCAGTAGAGAGCACTTCTCTTACTGCTTCCGCAGGCCCGACGCCATCTCCGTCTGTGAACGGGGTTGACTCGTTCCCAATCCCGCTCGGCGACTTCATTCTGAAACATGAGAATAATATAATAATAATAAATTTATTCAAGTAAAAATGTGTACAAAGTTATACTTAATCATCATCATATCAGCCAAAAGACTTTGTCCACTGGCCTTTGTCCACAGCTGGACAAAGGCCTCCCCCAAGGATCTCCACAATAGCCGGTCCTGCGCTGCCCGCATCCAACGGCTTCCCGCGACCCGCACAAGATCGTCGGTACACCGTGTAGGGGGCTTACCCACGCTGGGTCTTCCGGTTCGTGGTCGCCATTCGAGAACCTTTCTGCCCCATCGGCCGTCAGTTCTACGAGCTATGTGCCCTGCCCATTGCCACTTCAGTTTGGCAATTCTTTGGGCTATGTCGGTTACTTTGGTTCGCCTGCGGAAATGATACCTATTTATATTAAATACAATTATTACTAAGCCAAGCTATAGATGGTTGGTGAATCTATATCACAGGCGTTCTAATCGCTTAAAAAGTATATTTATTTAATTCAAATTATTAAAAACAAAATTATTACACACATTTTTTTAACCTAATATATACAGTTCAAACATTAACTCATTTTAGAATAACTTCTGTTCCCATCGAATATGAATATTCGAAAAGAACGGAAGTCTTCGATACACAAGCAGGTTTTCCAACCTAGCGCCTGTGACGAAGACCATGTGGCAGCATCGTTTTCACTCCAAGAACACGTAAACAAAATTGGTTAATGGGAAAAATGGAGAATTAGAGAAAGTGCTGCAAAGTCAGTCCACATTACCTTTAAGGAGAAATACCTGTCCACCGGTAAAACTTGAAGAAAGCATCTTCCCACAGGAAAAGATAGTTAAACACCAGGGTGTACATTTAAAGATACGGGTAAGCCTACTGTCTAAATGTAAATCCAGGTATTTAACCGTAATTTGCTGGCGTGAGCACATACAAATGAAAAGAGAGCAAGCAATTAAAAACCTCTTGACTGAGACTAGAAAAGAAACTGCTGCAGAAAATTCGTAACTTAGACTAGACAAATAAACTGCCTATATTCCAAAGCAAGATCCAAAGCCAAAGTCTGTGTGGAAAAATGGTATAGAATTATGAATATTAGCAAGTCACTGTTATCCTACAGCGCTTCCAAAATAATTTATTTAATTGAGGATGTTGAAAATTCTTAAAGAACTTATAGACAAAGACTACAGCGACACAAAACCAAGATGCTAACAACACTGTTCGACTACACAAACTCTATATTGAGATTAAAGATAAACAAGTGGCCCCAATTTAATTAAAAATACTATATAATAATTATTACACAAATGAGATGATCTATCACAGGCTTTAAATAAACTAGAACATCTTGGACGGAACCAACAATCTGAGGAATCTGATATACTAGACTGAAATAGTCTGGTATATATTTCAATTAGATTAAATGTTCCTCAAGTGAACAAGGGCGTGCCCCAAGGCTTAATTCTTGGGCTACTGCTGATTTTGATTTACATTTCATTCTAAAACTTATTGGACATTCCATCAATATGCATATGATCTGCAACTGCATCTTAAATTCTATCCCATATACTATCTTCACTCTAAACAAAAATAAAGGGCATGAGAAATCTACCTAGTCCTAAACCCATCAAAGTCAAGGTTTATGACACCACAGTCATCACACGGTGCTTCTCAACCGTGGGGTTGAGAAACACCGTAGATCAAATTGAGTAATTTAACCCTATTTTTTAATCGATGGTGACTCTATAGAGAAGGTGCATGGGGCTCACAATGTGAGAGTTATTTTCGATGCACAATTACAGTTTGTAAGATATGTAGCAAGTTCAGTTCAAAATTGTGTTTTATCGCCTCAATCGCCTGCCTACTGACAAGAATGCAAAAGTTAGGCAGAATGGGTTTATAATATTAGTACGATATTTTTGAAGTGATTCAAATTCTGCGTCAATTTTTGTCGGAGTTGAATCACAGAGTATATAATAAGTTTGAGTGACAGCACGGATCGGATCGTTATGGAATGTGTGAAATTGTTTAGTAATAATTAATATTTATTCTAGGTTGAACCACAGGGGTCCTAATGGCTTGAAAAGTATACTTATCACGACTACTATTTTAACTGATTTAAACATTATTAATTTCTACAAATTTTTTGGATATAAAATATACATCCTGAGTGTGTAATTATTATTACTATATATTATGCTAAACAACTCCTCAGTGTCATCGTCGGCCAACTTTTGTAAATAATTACAAACTATTATTTTACAAATTATATAGTTTAGGTTATATATAGATAAAGACTTATTTATTTTATTGTAAAAATAAGGCTCTAGGAAAAGGTAAAACCTGTTTGTATAAATAAACTTTGGCTCGGATGTATGCACAAGTGTAGATAATACTCGTAACTTTCCGTCTCTTGGTGTTAGTAATAGCATTAGCAATTAGCATTGTATGTGAGCATCATGTGTTGTTTTTAGAATGAGGCAATTCTAATTTAATAAAGAGTTGGCGGACAGTTAAGACGTTCCTTTTTTACAGAGAAGGCACGTAGGAAGAAGGAAAGGTCGAAAACTTTTAGTTTTGCTTTGGTAATGTTGCGTGCAATGGTTAACATTAAGGTTTTTGGATCACCACTACAGGAATGAAGTGCATCACTTCCTTCCTGGAATATTGAATAATAGATTGTCGTAATTCCTGATGGACTATCAGGCATTACCACCTTTCGTATTACGACCTTTCCTTTTACTACATGCCTTCTCTGTAAAAAAGGAACGTCTTAAAAGATAGATCCTCATCGATAATAACACCAAAGTATTTTAAGTGACGTGTAAACCAGGTATTCCCTTTTATTTTGAGGAACATACCGACACAGCAAAAGTTAATAATAATAACTAAGCAGTAATGATAAACGACTCCTCGCGTATAAACTGATTCGTGAGCTCAACATTTTTCATCAAAATTTATGCGGGTTCAATAATAAGACAGTTTTCCTTGTTATTATTTAATCTAATGTTTACTATAAAATGATTACAGATACAATATAAATTTCTAATCAATTTTGGTTGGAAATTTATATAGCATTAGTAAACATTTTATGAATGAAGAATTAGGTTCTTTATTTAATCTTTCTTATTAAAAAGTAGGATTCTATAACACAAGAAACAATAAGTTAAGATACTATTCTAGTTATGCTCCAGTAGTGTTTCAAACTTTTCTATGAATTCTTCTAAATTCCCAAAACTAATATGAGTACAACATTAAATACACCTATTACTAAATCACTGATGTAACATGTTTCAAAGTTTTCTAATTTGAATTTTAAAATTTTATTAACTTTCTTTGCTATAGGCAACTCCACGTATTTCCTACGCATCTCTACTAGAACAGTGGTCCCTGTCCCTGTGTCTGACAATTTTGCCAAGAACTAGTTTGTGATGTATTGAACATTGATCTTTTTACTGACAATAAAAAATAATGACGCAGTGAATTTATTTACATGCTACAACTTAAGGGCCGCTGATAAACCAAACTAAATTTATAAGCAACTTTTGCCTTTATAATATTAGTGTGATGATTTGATCTCTTGTTTGAACAATTTCTTCACTAATATATCCAAAGACAGCTTTAAAAAAAATTTAAGTAGACCACAACGGATTGGTTTGTTTATTATTATTATTAAAAGGAGTGACTATTTCAAATAAAATAAATTAGATTTTATACACTGGCAAGGCAACTACCAAAACGATACAGTAATATAACATAGGAAAATTATCTTGCACTGTATAGAAATGTTCTGAAAATGGCAAAAAAGTTAGAAGTACAGTCCACGTTAGGAGAGTCAAACTATATCGCAAAAGATGTTTGGAAACTCTTAAATAATCACAGAAATAAGATACTCAAAAGGTCTACAAAATTGTTTAAAAAATAAATGACAATGTAATTACCGAAGCTTCAGAAAAAGTAAATATTTTTGTGAAGGAATTTGTGGACAAGTCTATAAATACTTCTCTTAGGTCCAAAGCCGCAATGGATATAAAAAAAGAAGTACAAAAAGCGTGAAAAATTATCTTGTTCTACAGAATTCATTTCTAGGGAGCAACCTATGAGTCGAACTTAAAAAAACTCTTGTGTTACAGGGAAGAATGTATAGTAAGGATTCGACAACAGGACTCATGTTAACCATATTTTAATAACTTACGTATATAGACGGTCCCTGGTCTATACATCTTAGTCTTACACAATCATCTAGATAAATATGTCCATGAATATGAGATGGAAGAGGAAAGGCGGACAAGAGAGAGATCAAAGAGGAAGGATCTGCTAATGAAAAAAGTGCCTCGACTTCATATTTTCAAACGTACTGCCTAATATCAATCGTTAAAAGATTTAATAAAATGGAAAAACTGATTAAGTATCACAAGTAATAAAGTTAGTGCTTTATTACTTGTTATTTTATAATAAAACAAACATAATTTGTAACTACGTTTAGAATATTCAGACTATGTAAAACTTGTTACTGAATTGAATATTTTTTTTTATTTCAATGTAGTCTCAGTCTACTCAGCTTTTTTATCTTCTGCTAATTGTGGCGGTGTGTGTATTACATTTTTGTGTGTACGTCTAGTTGCACGGTCTTATAATATTTTAGTGTGTGATAAGCCCTTTGTTCCAGAACCATTGATAACTTTTATTTTTTTTTAAAGAAAAATATTGCGGAAAAGCCTCTTATAAGTGATCAATTTTGTGTCGGAAGATGCTTGCTGAAGAATGCTAGATGAAAGAGCAGATTAAGTGGTAAAAGAAACTACTGCCTTGCCTTGCCGTGATAGACGCTTTGGGGCATAATATGTCTTAATCCAACTACTAAGCAATAATATTAGAAACTCTGATGCTTTTTCGTAATATTAATACAACTTTATTGGTTTTTTTCCAGCAGCCAACAAATTCAAGTATTGTAAGAACTAAATTACCAGTAGCAAAAAGAAGGTCAACAGGGTGACCTACTCAGACCGGTTATTGTCAGCTTGGCTATCCAATCCACCCATCCTATAATTTCAAGCCTAAATTACAAATTGAACATGTTATTATTTAGAAGACGGACACCTAGGTGGCTATTCGGCATCTGCTTTTAATGATTTCGAAACTTTAATAGTCAAATTTAATTTGATTGGTCTGGATCTTAATTTTGCCAAATGCGAATTATATATCATGGATACTGTCGCCAATAATGAGATAGAAAAGGTAATAAGAAAACTTCATAGTATGGTTTCAAATTTACAAATTTAAAGTAAAGAGTCGCTTCACCTCTTGGATGCTTCGATTCTTGAGGATTAATTCTCTAAATTTATCAAGACACTTCAGAACTTCTATCCAATATTCATTCACTTGTTGCTCTTCATATTATTATATTTTGATTGTTCGTACCAATATTCATCTATATCCTCCGATGCTGTCCATTTTGAAACCAAAACGGACTTTTATCAAGTTTGGAGGACTCAATAATAAATGTTTTAACCCAAATTTTAAATTGTTCGCTTTCGGATAACTCTTGGTGTCAGGCTTCTCTTTCGATCCATTTTGGAAGTAGGTATTCGCAAAATTTCTAGTGTTTCTCTTCTAGTGGTTTTGTTTTCAGTCCATTTCACTGTGCGTTTGTTTCGCAAATAATAACCTCATCAACCGTAACTGGTGGGCATGATTGCAGCCAATGATGCTAGGTCCAAGTTTGGCGTTTCCAAGATTACGACAATGGGACGAGCCCTTATGTTAATCAATTCAAAATTCACTACTCTCGTGCCATGCCCCCTAAGGCTCTAGACAGACGGACCGCATTTGAACTGCAACTGCATTCAAACTGCACTTGAACTGCAATTTGCGGTTAAATTGCAGTTGAAATGCGGTCCGTCTGTGTAGAGCCTTAATGACATCAACCGCCCGACCCTTGCCACCGTTCAAGTGCCGGCTCTTTTAGAGCCTTAACAATCGGAGGCACGTTAGCAACGAAAATCTACTATATAAGTCGGGTTTTCCTTCCTGACGCTATAACTCCAGAACGCACGAACCGATTTCCACGGTTTTGCATTCGTTGGAAAGGTCTCGGGCTCCGTGAGGTTTATAGCAAAGAAAATTTATAAAATTTAACGCGGGTAACACCGCGGGGCACAGCTAGTCTACTATATAAAAATAAGTCGGGATTTCCTTCCTGACGTTGTAACTCCAGAACGCACGAACCGATTTCCACGGTTTTGCATTCAACAAATTGGGAAAAATTTCAACAGAAAAGCGGGAATATCTTTAATTTATAAAATTTAACGCGGATGTAACCGCGGGGCACAGCTAGTATAATATATATTTTTTAAGTTTGATTTATATGAATTTGAATAAAATATCCCTAACACTGACCATAATAAAAAAATAAATTAACAAAAAGGCAAATTCACGTCGACTTTAAAAAAGCCCTTGTAAATAGTCAGAACATGTTTGTAGTAATATAATAAAATATACATAATAATTTCTAGTTACATAGATATTTAGGTACATGGATAGTGTGAAAACATTTTTGTAATTTATTTTATAGTAGTAATTATATTTAGCTAGTATTAAGTTATTGTCAAAGAAATTATGTTTAAGTTTAATTATTATAGAAATTTATGGTTTTAGCTATATTTTAATACATATTGTCTGAATGGTTATGTCTATATTAAGATATTATTATTATGGCTGACTTTGTATTTATAACGACGGTCGCGCTTTATAGCTACCACCGGATCCAATGCGGCCCAACTGACAAGACCCAGCGAAACAAACTCAGTGGGTTCATCTAATACCGGTTTCTACACGACCCAGTTGAGACGGTTCGGCGAAACATACTCAAGCGGACATGGACACGGGATTTGGTCCACTTAAAGTAATTATTTAGTAGGCAAACATAATATCTACTCGATCGGTTGCCTGAATGCTTATTATTTTAGATTATATTTAGGAATACAAACGAAAAACATTGAACCAATAACATTATTCATTTTGAGACAGAGTCAATAATTTTAAATTAAGTACATATATGATAGCAATCATATTACAGATAGTTCAAATGATTTTCTAACTTCGTCAGAACGTTTGCTATGAACGATTAAACAGAGGAACGTCAGGTTGGTCATTTCTTCATTTATTTCTTGTGTTACACAAAATAAAAAAATAGAACTAAAAAGATCCCACTCGACTTATTGTTTTACTTATTACTAATTACATTAATATAAAAAATGTTATACTTGTTCCAAGTACTATACTTTAGGACATATCATTTGGCTTGCTGCTCCAGTAATGATTACGAGATTAGCCCTTGATTAGCATGGGGCCAGTTTTAATCCTGTCGCACCATCAAGTTCGGATGCAACCAAAATTTAGGTTGTTTTATGAATTACATATAATTTATAATAAAGGAAATAAATAAAATTCACGCGTTCAGTATTGAGGCTCTACCGTCTCCTCCAATCATGATACTCGCATACCCACACTCGTTTATAAAAGAAAGAGGCTGAGAAAATCTCGTGAAGAAGCATAACGATAATCCTTACGAGCCGAATGTTTTACACATATGAAACACATATTTTAATCTAATTGTAAACCACTGCCGCTTTTCAACTTTGCCCCAATTTTAAAATTTACACCAAGTAAATAATTATAAATGAATTATGGAGGAAATTTTAATTATTTCATAATTATTTCCATTGTATCAAATTTTATAATTATTTAATAAAATACTTGTGCAAAAACTTATTCACTGAAACAAAAACGTTAAATATACCGGGCAAGTATTGGTGAATCCTGCACTGTGCTTTGCATTTTCCCAGAATCAGATAGGTATCATTTTATGGGATGCAGGACTTTCATCAAGCGTACTTTACAACCTGTTAAGAGCGGACGTATTTTAATAAATCCATTTTTCGAAGTTTTAAAAATGGACGTTGTTAATTTTTTTCACTTTTACACGATGATAAGTGTCGGGATCATTTTATTGTTGCTAGTAGTTCTAATCTGCGGCTGTGGCGCGGATCATAATGAGGAAATCCCGTCACCATTGCCTTTGTCCCCCGTCAGACGTGAGTATATAGCAAAATCTATTTATTTTTATATTGCTCATTTTTATTTTAACAGACCTTATTTTTGGATGAGCCTGTAAGAAAAACTACTCGCGGGTTAATTAGAAAGTATGAAGTCCAAATTGTTCTTTAATTGTTCTCCATACGAATTTTCAGTATTATCGCGTCGTAAAATAGTTCTATAATCGAATGTATTTAAGCAGTTTTCGTGGCCTAGGATCTGAGCTGCGGCTGTTTCCCATATCTATGAATATAATATATTTTCAGCCGGTTATGTTTTCAATGTGCTTATTCAGATATCTCCTCAAGTGTGGTGATTTACTTTAAATAATAAGAATTAATGTTATTGTGCTACAGCTGCGGGAAGCGAACCCCTTAGAATTTTAAACTGCTGGCCAAAGTAAAGTGACTAAACTTTAAATGTAAATAGCAACTCTTGATATGTGAGATCAAGGTTGGTTTAAATGTTTATATAATACGGTATATGTAAGTATATTTGACCATGTACCGTTGATGTTACGTCGTGTCGATGAATACCGACATAGTGGTATAGTAACATTCATAAGTCTAGCCAGTAGTACGAAGCGTGATAACGACATTCTCTCTTTTGTTTTTATATTTGACGGGCCGTTTGGCGTGGTTCTTAAATGCTTGCCTTTCACGCCTCAAGTCGTGGGTTCGATTCCCACCTAGGACAGATCTTTGTGTGTAAGAACTTGTATGTTTGTCTGGGTCTGGGTGTAATTATCTATATGTATTTACAAAAGTTAAGTAAGTAGTGTATGTACTTAATATATCAGATATCTGGCTATTATAGTACAAGCTCTGCTTGATTTGGGATCTGATGACCGTATGTCAATAATATCCCAGTATATTTAGGTTATTTACATTACAGACGTTTTTCATGGTATAGAGGGTTTAAGGTAAGCGCTTGCCGCGGGTCGTGGGTTCGATTCCCACCTAGGGCAGATATTTGAGTGCATGAACATGTCGGTTTCTCCTGAGTCTGGGTGTAATTATCTGTATGAGTATGTATATACAAAAGAAAAGTAGAATGGAATTATACTCGATTAGGAAACACATTATTGTAAAGGGGTTTTTAATAAGACAAGGACAGGGATAACTTTACCAGGTGTAACATAAGTAGTAAGTTATGTACAGACGCCAGCACATGGAGCTACCCCAATCTGAAAAATTTGCCAAATTGAAAGTGAACCTTATGCTTATCTAATAAAGTTAAAAACTATAAAAGCAATTTGACAGATTTGGGTAGCTGGATGTGCTGGCGTCTGTACTTATCATATTTGTAAATACCACAAAAGTTGCAAAAATATTTACCAAACAAGGCATACATTAATGTTTATCGCGATCCAATTCTGATTAACGAACGCAGAATTGAAACTAACTTACTAATTAACTTTAGGTAGTTAGTTGTAACTGTATTATATTACATTACTGTATCACATTACCTTAGATTAGTACTTAGATAAATATTCACAGGAAGGCTAGGTATCGATAATTACGATTTATAATTATAATAAAATGTTTTATTATGAACGTCACCCGTCACTTTGTGTTGCCAAAAATAATATCTTATTTTCGCTCACTAATAATAATATTCATTTTATTTAAATAGTTAAATAAGATCAATATTTTTATTAGGCAGGAACAAAAATCGATTTCATTAGGCAAATATTAAAATAAAATAAAATCAGGAGCCAGTTTCTATTTGATGGTAAAGTTATCTCTGTAGCGACTTCTAGCGATATAATAAAATAGTTTAAAACGGCGTAAGCTATTCATCATTAGCCGTGTACCATCTCGTGGGTGGCGTAAAAGGAGACTAAGGGATACACCAGGTAGTCGGGCAGTAGCGTCACCTGTGTACTAGCTACCACCTAACTGCGGTCACCAACTCGCATGCCAAGCGCGGTGACTAAGGCAAACCGACCAAATGGGAACATTACAGAAACCTTTGGGGGAGGCCTTCGTCCAGCTGTGGACGATATCGAGCTGGAGATAAAGCTATTCATAATATATTATATTAGCTGTGCCCCGCAGTTTTACCCGCGTTAAAATTTATAAATTATGACAGCTCCTCCCCCGTAGGTGATAGCGTGATAATATGTAGCCTATCTGTTGACCGGACTTCTTAGTAAAATTCATGCCAAATTTGAAGTAAATCCATGCAGTATTTTTTGAGTTTAGCCCGGACATACATACAGACAAAGAGACAAAAATTCTAAAAAGTATATTTTTGGCTTCGATAATATGTAGAACACGCCTCCTTTTAAAAAAATATTCAATGTACACTTTTGACTTTCCTACGATTTTATTATATGTATATAGATGAGGCAATCTAACCAACATATTCCATGCCCATTTCTAAAACATTTCCACAATGGGGCTCTTCCGAAATGGCATGAAAATACCCTCATGGTGGGACGCCGTCCGTCAGTCCTGTAATACATTTAAGCGATTTTAAATTACAAAGTTTTATATAAATTTTCTTTTCTCACACAGTAAGCCAAATGGAGGCAGGCACAGACTGGGAAGAATCATCAAGTGAAGAATCCTAGTTTGGTCATGGAAGAAACCGCAGCTGCAGCTAGTTTTAGAATGATATGTTAATTTTATGTCTGTAGTTGTGAATCTAAATATCACATGATGTAATGTATATTGTATTTTATTTCCCTTTCATTCTTCAATATCTACGGGGCTCGTAGCTAGTTACTCTATAAGCCACGTTATTGGGTAGCTTGAACAACTCTGACACAACCATAACTGACCATATTAGAAGAGGAGTAAGCATTCATAAATGGTAATACCATTTCAAATTATGATTTCATAGAATCCTGACGGATTATTGAAAAAATATTTGATTTTAGATGTAGCTCTAAAATAAAAAGATAAATATTTTTTAGGTACAATTCATTATGATTCAATTGCTAAAGCATTTTTTTTAATATGATACATAATCTTCTAAGTCTATTTTGTTACTCACTGCTTGCTGTTATTAATATAATCATGTTTTACTTGCTAATCGAATGTATTTTAAAACTGTGTAACCGATAATAACACAAATCAAGTACTTATTAACTTGATATGTGTTATTATCGATTACACAGTACACCGGTTTCAAGCATTTGCGAAGTTCTTTTTTAAAGACTACTCCCGTATTAGGTATATCAATTCATGTGTCGTGGGCTGCTTTATAAACACATAATTCACGGACACAGTACAGACGCCAGCACATCAAGCTATCTCAATCTGTCAAATTTCCCCAATTTAAATTTACTACCTTATGCTTTTATGATAAAGTTGTAGTTATAGTAAAGTTTACCTTATGCTTTTGTGATAAAGTTGAAAATCTTTAAAAGAAATTTGATAGATTGGGGTAGATGTGCTGGCGTCTGCACATCCTGAAACTGAACATCTACTTAGGGGTTCTAAAATATTTGTCATGTACGGGACGGGACTTAACCGCTGCGCCACACGCCCAACCAGTTTGGCATTTTTACTACAGTAGTAGGTACTCACTCTTAAGGTCCAGACTTTAGACCGCAGCCATCTCTTTTCTACTATTGAGCTTCGGCAATTTAGTGAGATTAATGACACAAAACTATTAGGTACAAGATTTTTATTCAACAAAAGTAACCTTCATCATCATCATCATAACAGCTGTAATAAGTTCACAGCTGGATAAATGTTTCCCCCAAGAATCATCTTGGAGTTATCATAAAGTAACTTTATTCCCATATTAAGTGGTCATAAAAACCATGACAACATGAAAACTCGTACTGAATATTTTTTAATATTAATCTCACAAGTTGCATACAATTATTGTATAGCATGTAAAATATCCAAATTAGCGAGCGTGATGTCTGGGCGCTGAAGTCTTGGCGTTAATGCTCATTTGTACTGGTTGTTTGCAATAAATTCATAATACTTGCGAAACGGTGCAACTTTTTCAACGAAACATGTGCGTGGTAAGTAGCGATACGACAATATAAAGAACCTAAGAAACGGGATATGGCTGAGCGGTTTGAGGCTGATTAGCGTAGGTTCTCTTTTCAGCTGTGCGTGGGGAGGTTGAGGTGTGTTGTTCTCAGTGTGCATTGATGGAGTATTATATTGTACGTATTCAAAACAACAAAAAAAAAGACGCCGGTCAGTGAGTCGGCACAAGGCAATATATATGTAGGTATGTTATTGGTGATTTTCAAGGTTCTGAAAAATAGAATTCAATGATTCTGCGATTTATACATTGAAAACAGTTTCATATATTTGCATCCTTTAATAAGATTCGGCGAAACCCGGTTTGTCGTACAGATTCCAGTGAATTGCCTACATACCTGACCATTTATATGTTCAATGATTGCATCCGTTCAAATGTTCTTTTGTCACTTTTGCTTTTGTGCATATTTTCCGTCACTTCACATGGATGACATGGATGAACGTTGACCTTCGATTCCGGGCCATTTATGACATCACATGTGCTCATGGAAGCCGATTTAACGATTGATTAAGTCATCTTTAACCTTTATTTATTTTAACGCCATTTAAGAATTCCAAGTTCGTTGACTTAGCCGGTAGAGCTCCTGGTCGTGGGTTCTTAGCGCTCCATTTGTTTCTCACACCACCACCCAACCCATACGCCTGCACCATGGCATCTTCATCGCGTTGCTGCATGTACCGATGTGCTATTCAGAGTACCAATACGCCTGCGACGATTTCGACGTGTCTACCGTTTTATTAAATTCTCTCCAATGATTTAGAAACATTATTTAAGATTAAAATAATACACAATGATAAACAATTGCACATTAATCAAAACTTACACTTTAGTATCCAGAAAAGTATCACACCGCTTAGGTTAGTGTTATAGAGATCTTTACTATAGACTAAGGTAAACGCTTACCATTATTTATTTAGCAAACCGTATGTTGCTAGTCAACCAGCTCACGTAACAAAAAGATCTTAACGCTGTTCTTCTAATAATTATTTCTGTACGTTCTATTGGGTAAGTGGCTAAGCCGTAGGGTTTCTGTAGCCAACACTGGGTAGGTTGGTGACCGTTTTGCTTACTATATAATAGGCCAATAGAGCGAACGTCCTCTATTCCATGATCCAAATAACTTCATTCAGTGTTTACAAAAATGCCTATTGAAGATAGGTAAAAGTAATTAATAATATTTTTGTACTATTTTACTTTTAATGGTGAAAATAACTTAAATAAAAACACACATAGCTTTTGTTGAGCGTCTTGTTGTTCTGTTTCTTTTCAGTACTGAGTGGGTATATGGTATTGGTTGTGAGTTGGTAATGTCTAGCAAGACCCAGTTGAGTGACTTTTTTGCAGGAGACAAGTCTTTTTACAAAATACTCCAAATTTTGAATGATTTCAGTTCTAGTTTTATTTATACGATTCGAGTCTTTAAAATAGCTCATGTTTTATTGAATAAGACTCCCAAGACTCGAGTTTCTTTCAACGTTAAGCCTTGTGTAGGGCCGCTATAACATCATGCTGGCAATAACTTCTAACAAGTTTATTTACATTTATTTATAGTCTGCTTCCACTGTTGTGGAAAAATGTCAGGAGACATGGCCTTGTTGAAAATTGTTGTCAAGAAAAATATTAGGGACATTGAGAAATGCTACAACGCACCATTGGTAATTCAGTCTGAGCCCAGCTCAGCTGAGTCTGGCTTTTATGCGATGGAGATTCTTGATTAAAGACCTCACCGAATTGAATGTTTCATCATCATCGTCATTGTCCTCCTGAGAATAGAATAAAATAGAATAGTTTATTTGCTCGAGACATGGTTACAAAGTTGGTACAAAATACATTTTACAATAGGTACAGCATGTTTCACCGATACTTCGGTATGCAAATTTATTGAATAATATTGTTTTAATACATAATTCACTTATCAACACAATCAAATAGAAACACAGAAATATAACAATTAGGTATAATACACAATACAGTCTACAGTTAAATTAAGTTAAAAAATGTCAATAATATAAGTCAATCACCACTACACAATATACAATGTCAATACTTATTTCTAAAGTTGAGTTCAATACTATTATTAGTTGAATAAATATCATGGTCTTATGTCAGAAATTCCTTTATAGTATTATAACATTTTTCTATAAGCCATTTGTTTAGATGTGTTTTAAATTTTCTTAACGGGAGTTCTCTAATATCTCTAGGGATTTTGTTAAAGATTTGAATTATCATAAATGTACAATTTCTTTTGAAAAGAGTTGTTGACCCTCGTGACTATTAGAGTTGCAAGTTGGGGGTTGTAAAATTGCATTGCGAATCTGTGTGCTAGCTCACAATCGGCCTCAGTGAGATGCTCAGAATCTAGTTAGGTTGCAAGGCAAACAAACATTGAATCTGGAACTCCATACTGGCGGTTTTGACGAAGTCGTCATATGCTGGGCGTTGATCCGTTCGGTTCAATGGTGCCGTGACTGACTCCAATTTTTATGCTACCATAGCATAAAAATTGGAGTCAGTCACGGCGTCACGATAAATTAGCACAACTTTTTCCCGTAATCTTACAAAAGCGAATGTGAGCGCGGTATTCTTCGATATTAATGGAATAGACGACTGATGGCTGCGTTCTCCTCAATCATCAACTCACGGAAATATTCTGGGAGGTTCCATCAATTGAACTCTTTCATCGCTGGAACTTATCAGAATTTATTGTTAAATTTTCAAGGATTTGTATTCATCACTGAACGCAAATTTGTGATCTGAGATCTTAAAAGATTGATGGGACTGTTTCATGACAGAGGTTGAGGTTAGCCTAAAGGTTTTTCCAGTCGATGTCCGTTTTTGGCTGAGAAGGGTCGGCAGGGTCGGAGGGGCTAAGGGCAAAGTTGTGAATCGTGTCGGTGACTTTCGCCTGCGGATTTCGACATTTCTGATGCGATCCCGCAGGGAAACTCCGAGCATAGCCCTCTCCATTGCTCTTTGGGTGACCTTGAGCCTTCTAATAAGGCCCATAGTGAGCGACCACGTCTCTGTTCCGTATGTCATCACTGGCAACACACACCGGTCGAAGACTTTCGAGTTAAGACACTGCGGTATTTTGGACGAGAAGATGTTACGTAGCTTCCCGAACGCTGCCCATCCGAGTTGGATTCTACGATTGACCTCCTTCTCGAAGTTGGACCTACCTAGTTGGATGGTCTGTCCTAGGTAAATATAGTTCTCTACAACTTCGAGTGCAAAGTCACCAACTTTCAATTGAGTGGATGCAACATGGACGTTTGACATGATTTTCGTCTTATCCATGTTAATTTTCAGACCCACTTGTTGAGAGACTCTGTTGAGGTCATCGAGCATTGTACCGAGGTCTTCCATGGTCTCAGCCATGACTACGATATCATCGGCAAACCGAAGGTGAGTGATGTACTCGCCATTGACATTGATGCCAAAGCCTTACCAGTCCAGAAGCTTGAAGACGTCTTCCAATGCAGCGGTGAACAGTTTCGGAGATATAACATCTCCCTGTCTCACGCCTCGCTGCAAGTGGATAGGTTTCGAGATCTGGTCCTGGAGTCGCACTGACATAGTGGCGTTTTCATACAAACACTTTATCACCTCGATATACCGGTAGTCAATTTGGCACCTTATGAGAGACCTCAGTACGGCCCATGTTTCGATTGAATCAAAGGCTTTCTCATAGTCCACAAACGCTAAGCACAGTGGCTTGTTATACTCTTCGGTCTTCTGTATAACTTGCCGCAGCGTATGTTTGTGGTCTATGGTGCTAAAGCCTTTTTGGATACCGGCTTGTTCGGGAGGCTGGAAGTCGTCAAACCTGCGCGCGAGACGGTTCGTAACGACCCTCGAAAACAACTTGTAAACATGGCTCAGCAGTGTGATGGGTCTATAATTCTTCAATAGGGTTTTGTCGCCCTTTTTGAAGAAGAGCACCACCACACTTATGTGCCATGCTTGTGGCGTTTGACCATCTAGTATGACGGAGTTAAATAACTTCTGAAGGGCCCGTAGGATTGGTGTACCACCCGCCTTCAGAAGCTCTGCTGTAACTCCATCATCACCAGGCGCCTTGTTGTTCTTGAGTTGTTTGAGAGCCATTCTAATCTCGTACAGGCTGACGTCCGGGATGTCTTCGGTGTAATGTCGGGTTAGTCGTGCTCTGGGATCTGAGGCATGACTTTTTACAGGTGGCTGTGTTGTCGTATATAACTGTCCGTAGAACTTCTCGATCTCTCCCAGCAACTCAGGTTTAGACGTGACGATTCTACCATCCTCAGTCTTCAGCTTCGTCAGTTGGCTCTGTCCAACAGACAGAGCTCTTGCGAACACTTTTTGTTCCGCTCGATGGCCTCTTTAATACTAATTGTATTAAATTGCCGCGTGTCGTGAGTCAAAGACTTTGAGATCTGTCTGTTGAGCTGCCGATATCTGGTAGCATCATCTGAGGATGTCAACCATTTTCCGTCTATCTTCCATAAGTTGCAGGGTAAAGTCAGAGATCTTTTTAGTTCTGTTTGTACGACGGGCCTTGAATACCTTAGACCCAGCCGTATGGACAGCTTCTACGAGCCTGTCATAGTATGAGTCCACTTCCTCGCAGTCTGCTAGGCATTCGAAACGGTTTTGCAGTTCGAGCTGAAATGGTTCGGGGTTTTGGACGTGGATAGGTAAGGGTCGGAGCGTAGACTTTATCAGTCGGGACCTCTGGAGTTTGAAATTAAGGTTCAATGAGCCTCTGACCAGTCTGTGATCGCTCCCGGTTTTAACCGCATTGATCACGGAGACATCATTGAACATCTGTCGTCTCGTCGACAAGATAAAGTCTATCTCATTTTTAGTTTTACCATCGGGGCTCACCCAGGTCCATTTGCGGTGATCCGGCTTCCTGAAGAAGGAATTCATCATAAAGAGTCCCTCCTTCTCCATGAAGTCGGCCAACATTTGGCCCCGGGGGTTCCGGTCACCAGTTCCAAATTGCCCCACTCTCACCTCATTACCGAATCGTTTGCCCAGCTTCGCGTTAAAGTCCCCCATCACCACAGTGAAATAGGAGTTAGAGGTATGTATGGCTCTGGATATGTCCTCATACATAACCTCGACTTCATCGTCGGAGTGTGTCGAAGTGGGTGCGTATACCTGTATAACCTTCAGCGAATACCGCTTAAGGTACGCAACCCTCGTCGACACACTCTCGATTTTCACTAGGTTGTTCACGAGGGACTTGTGGGCTATGAACCCGACACCACCTTGGGATATTTGGGATATTTCACCCTCCCGGTAATAGAGCAGGTTTCCGGATTTCAGTATTATCGAGTCCTCCCCCTCTCTTCGGACTTCAGATAATCCTACAATATCGGTGGTCACTTCTAGAAAAACCTAAGGTAATTTTTTGTTCTTTGGTAGTGCAATACATACGCAACGTATTTCAGGTTGATGACAGGTTGATATTCTGACAATTTCTAATGGTAGGTGCATGTCTTTGCATATTGACTTAAGTGGAGTCGAGATATGAGCCCCAAAATGGGGGTCACTTAGCCGCAGTTTAAAGTATATGCTCGTTATATTACGTTTACAGTTAGCCTAGGTAGATTTTACTACTGCCACCGGTAGTAAAATCTACCTAGGCTAACTGTAAACGTAATATAACGAGCATATACTTTATTCCCTTACCTTTACTACCTTACCCTTTTCATGTCCGACTTGTTAGTATGTATTGTTACCTTGTTGTGTGATATGGTTTATTAGGTGATCGTCATTACAGTTGTCTTGTTGCGAACTACAATTGTATTTGCGCTAAGTGTTGCGAGCATTCATTTGCGCGATGTTTCATTTTTGTCGTCATCAATTCATTATTACCTTTTGACAATTGAAATGACATAAAGGCGCTGTGAATGGATGATATTTTTCTCATCGAAATAGCGTTGGAAAATGAAAAATGTGCATTAATTTTAGACTTCCTTTAAGTCGGTCGATTCCGTAGCCAAATGGCAAAATACGGAACCCTTATAGATTCGTCATGTCTATCTGTCTGTCCGTCCGTATGTCACAGCCACTTTTTCCGAAACTAGAAGAGCTGTACTGTTCAAACTTGGTAAGTGGATGTACCGCATTAAAATTTTCACACAAAAATAGTAAAATATTAATAATTTTGGGGGTTCTCCATACATAGAACTGAAACTCTAAAAATTTTTTTTCATAGCTCCCATATATTTATATATAGGTCATCAAAAATGATATTGAGGTTCCTAATATCATTTTTTTCTAATCTGAATAGTTTGTGCGAGAGACACTTCCCCCCCCCCCTGTAACTTCTAAAATAAGAGAATGATAAAACTAACAAAATATATGATGTACATTACCATGTAAACTAACAACGAAAATTCGTTTGATCGAGATCTAGTAAGTAGTTTTTTTTAATGCGTCATAAATCGTAAACCGCAATTTACCTTTCATTTAATCAACTGAAATACTTGCTGCTGCAGAACCCTTCATGGGCGAGTCCGACTCGCACTTGTCCGGTTTTTTTAATTTAACAAGGAAGTTCTGGTAATTTAATTTAAATAATCAATCAAATCTGGAGTTTTTGGACGCTAGATGATAATTAGCAGTTAACTCCAATACAACGGTCTATTATGTAAGTATTTTCAATTTTGTATTATTTCTCACAGTAAATTATCTCCAAGATCCCTTCCAGTTTGGTTTTCGTCATGGCATAGCACCTAAGCCTCGGTACATATTACGTATGACATTAAACTTGGGTTGCATCGTGGCAATCTTAACACTGCTCGCATAGTTAGATTTTAGCTTTTAATACTGTGAATTTCCATGTGTTATATCGCTCTCTTAATCGATCTCCAACAGTTATTGACTGATTTTTATATTACATATTATTTAGAACTGTGACACGATCTCGTGGTTTATTCGGGTCAACGAAATGTACGTTCCACGCCAGATTGGCGTACGCGTGATTGCGAGTTTTTAGCTCCGTTTTCAGCCAGACGCTGCAAACGTTCAGCGCTCAACTGCCGTTCGTACACCTATGAACGGTCACACATTTTGTTATGCTAAACTAACTGAACGTTCTGCGCTAGATGCCTGCGCACTTAAGAATGTCTTACTTTCGTATTATTAGAAAAGCAAATTATAAATAGATAGTTCTACAAAGAATTTATTACAAATCCTTTAAAAAAATAGTAGAATAAAATTTATTTCAAAGAAGTGAACAAAAATATTAAATGTTTTGTCCCGGTGCTGCTTTGATTGAAAGCCAACCAAGCGGCAAATATTTCAGAACAGGGAAGTGGTCGCCATGGTTACCATGGCAACCACTTCCCAATCTCACACTTTAGTCCTTAGTGTTAATCTTTGATATATGTATACATATAATAAAATCGTAGAAAAGTCAAAACTGTACATTGAATATTTTTTTAAAAGGATACTTGGGGTGTGATCTACAATCGATATCGAAGTCAAAAATATAGTTTTTAGAATTTTTGTCTGTTTATCTGTTTGTCTGTATGTATGTCCGGGCTAAACTCAAAAAGTACTGCATGGATTTACTTAAAACTTTGCATGAATATTACTAAGAGGTCGGGTCAACATATAGGCTACATATAATCACGCTATCACTTACGGGGGAGGAGCTGTGATAATTTATAAAATTTACGGGCGTGACACAGCTAGTTCAAAATAAAATGTCTGTTTCCAATAATTTCAGTCATCTACGGGTACACAAGTACGCTTTATTATGTAGGCATTAATTTGGTAACGTTGTATAAAAAGTTTATATAAATTCCAGGCCAGGTAGGCAGGCGAAATTAGGCTTGGAATGCTATTAATAATAGGTCTTTACCTATGAAATTGCCGTTTTGTATGAAAAAATTTAAACGAATTTTTTTCATGAATTTTTTTATTTGTATTAATCGAAGTAATCACCCATGCAATTAATGCATCTTTGCCATCGCAGTGGCAGTTTATTGATGCCCTTCTTAAAGAAATCAGCTGGACGGGAGGCAACAAATTCTTCAAAGGCATTTTGTACTGCCTCTCGGGTATTGAATTTTTTTCCCGCCAAGAAGTTATCCAAATTCTGGAAAAAGTAGTAGTCTGTAGGCGCAAGGTCTGGTGAGTAGGGCGGATGACGGAGAGCTTCCAACCCCAGTTCTTGCAACTTGGAGACCGTCTGCTGTGCAGTATGAGGTCGCGCGTTGTCGTGCAGGAGCAGCGGAGACGAGCGATTGACCAATGCTGGTTGGAGATGCGCCAGCTTCTCCATCATTGTGCTCAGTTCTTCACAGTACACATCTGCAGTAATGCTCACCCCGTTTGGTAAGAAGCTGTGATGAATCACACCGGCGCTAGACCACCAAACAGTGACCATCACTTTTCTAGGGGTAAGTTTTCGTTTAGGGCATTGTTTAGGTGCTGAACCAGGATCCAACCAACTTGCTGAGCGCTTGCGGTTATCAAACAGAATCCATTTTTCATCGCAGGTAACAATGCGGTTCAAAATTCCTTCATTTGTGTGTCTGTTGAGCAGTGCAAGGCACGTCTCGACGCGTACTTCGCGCTGGCGATCATTGAGTTCGTGGGGCACCCATTTGTCAAGCTTTTTTACCTTGCCAATTTGACGCAAATGGACCAATATTGTTTTGACGCTAACGTCGAAAGCTGCTGCTAATTCAGCCGTAGATTGTGTATCATCAGCTTCCACAACCGCCTTTAATTCGTCATTGTCGACCAAAGTCTTCGGACGACCGCGAGGTTCATTTTTCAGGTCGAAATTTCCAGAACGGAAGCGAGCAAACCAATAACAGGTGGTGCGTTGGTTTGTAGTGTTAGCTCCGTAAACGTCGTTGATGTTGCGTGCCGCTTGTGCCGCGTTGCTGCCACGACGGTACTCATATTCCATAATTACTCGAATTTTTAACGTATCCATGATGACGAAAAAGATTGAAATGCGATGAAAATGTAACACTAATCAATAAAGAAATGACTACTTTTGGAAAAAAGAATCCATGTTTTTAAAATAAAATTAATTTGAAATTAGAATTCTTAGCCAAACAAAAATTATTTTGATTTGAAATGGCCAGTACTGCAGAACGGCAATTTCATAGGTAAAGACCTAATATTATTATAATGATGTAACTACAATAGTGTGGTAGACCTGTGTTATTTTTAATATTTTTTGAACATGTCAATTGTTTCTTATTATTGCACTACACTTTTTTGTTCTATCGTCAACAGTTTTCGAAGCGTATGCGGTTTAAAGAGTTGTTTTTTTTTATATTTCGCCTTGGGTTTAATTATTGTAATTTTTGTAGGGATCCCTAATTTAATCCCGTTAAAATATTGCCTATGTTGCTGTTAGTGTTAATATAGCATTTAAGTAGTGAAAGAATTTATTCGTTATTATTTACGTTACCAACAAAAATACATAATTATATTCCCTCTTTATAATTAATATGAGTAAGTATAGATATATATATTACATAACCACTGGTAAAGCTGTTAGAGTTTTTATTTACGTAAAATTATCAAAAGTGTTTGTACATAGTCAGAACATAATATAAACTAGGGCACGTACTGTACATAGTGTATCGGTATGGAGTAAGTAAACCATCTTTATACATATAAGTATTGCATACTTAAGGAGCTAGCACAAGTAAACATAATTTTAATTTTTATAGCATTATTCGCAATGCAAAGCGTTTATCTAACCTCAAAAATGGGAAATCATAAATTTTATCGTCCGGCGAGTCTCGAACCTGCACCATCTACCAATCCGGGGTAGGCGCTCTGCGTTAAGCTACGAACGATACACGCTGGCAGATCAAATTTAGGATTCCCATTCTAACACCCTTCGGGAGGATGTAGGTATTATCTATCGGTTTTCTTTGAGTGCCTACCCCGGATTGGTAGATGGTGCAGGTTCGAGACCCGCCGGACGATTCAATTTATGATTTCCCATTTTTGAGATTAATCAAACATAAGTTTGTTCGGTACATTAAAGTTTAAAGATATTTTAAGTGAAATATTATTTAGGCGTGTCGAGTACTTTTTGGTGGAACAAAAATCATGCATTCGCGTCATCCTCACGTCAAAGACGAAAATTTTCCCCAAAAATAAATCAAGTCTTTCAGTTTGGTTGAAACTCGGTCTTAATGTGAAACAACACAACAATCCGAACAGACAGATAAACCGGAAGTATATACAAAAATTCTGTACAATTGCCCTCAATATTCAATCTATAGACAAAAGTTCTCTTCGCCTCCTTGGGTTCCCAATTTTGGCTGAATCCTTTTTACCTTTTGTTGAAGAAAAGATTTATTCATTATTTTTGGGATATTTCTGATAGATTTTAGAAAATTAATATGTATTTAGTCTCTACCATTAACAGTACTGATTTTTTGTTTGTCCTTAATAAATTCACACATATCCTTCGCACCTTCCATATCTGGAACCATAGAGCACTTCTAGAAAAAGTTAACGTGTTTCAGGCAACATTTTGAAAAGACAACGCCCGCACTGGGGATATTAATAGTTGTGTCGCGAGATACTTAACAAATATATAATTAACGGACACAAATTTTCCAATGATATTAGGTCTTTACCTATGAAATTGCCGTTCTGCAGTACTGGCCATTTCAAATCAAAATAATTTTTGTTTGGCTAAGAATTCTAATTTCAAATTAATTTTATTTTAAAAACATGGATTCTTTTTTCCAAAAGTAGTCATTTCTTTATTGATTAGTGTTACATTTTCATCGCATTTCAATCTTTTTCGTCATCATGGATACGTTAAAAATTCGAGTAATTATGGAATATGAGTACCGTCGTGGCAGCAACGCGGCACAAGCGGCACGCAACATCAACGACGTTTACGGAGCTAACACTACAAACCAACGCACCACCTGTTATTGGTTTGCTCGCTTCCGTTCTGGAAATTTCGACCTGAAAAATGAACCTCGCGGTCGTCCGAAGACTTTGGTCGACAATGACGAATTAAAGGCGGTTGTGGAAGCTGATGATACACAATCTACGGCTGAATTAGCAGCAGCTTTCGACGTTAGCGTCAAAACAATATTGGTCCATTTGCGTCAAATTGGCAAGGTAAAAAAGCTTGACAAATGGGTGCCCCACGAACTCAATGATCGCCAGCGCGAAGTACGCGTCGAGACGTGCCTTGCACTGCTCAACAGACACACAAATGAAGGAATTTTGAACCGCATTGTTACCTGCGATGAAAAATGGATTCTGTTTGATAACCGCAAGCGCTCAGCAAGTTGGTTGGATCCTGGTTCAGCACCTAAACAATGCCCTAAACGAAAACTTACCCCTAGAAAAGTGATGGTCACTGTTTGGTGGTCTAGCGCCGGTGTGATTCATCACAGCTTCTTACCAAACGGGGTGAGCATTACTGCAGATGTGTACTGTGAAGAACTGAGCACAATGATGGAGAAGCTGGCGCATCTCCAACCAGCATTGGTCAATCGCTCGTCTCCGCTGCTCCTGCACGACAACGCGCGACCTCATACTGCACAGCAGACGGTCTCCAAGTTGCAAGAACTGGGGTTGGAAGCTCTCCGTCATCCGCCCTACTCACCAGACCTTGCGCCTACAGACTACTACTTTTTCCAGAATTTGGATAACTTCTTGGCGGGAAAAAAATTCAATACCCGAGAGGCAGTACAAAATGCCTTTGAAGAATTTGTTGCCTCCCGTCCAGCTGATTTCTTTAAGAAGGGCATCAATAAACTGCCACTGCGATGGCAAAGATGCATTGATTGCATGGGTGATTACTTCGATTAATACAAATAAAAAAATTCATGAAAAAATTTCGTTTAAATTTTTTCATACAAAACGGCAATTTCATAGGTAAAGACCTATTATTAGAGAATTGACTACGAATAAGTTTAAAAGAATTATTAAAGCCAAATTGTGTAGCAGGGCATGTAACAAAATTTCTGATTATCTATATAAATAAAAAGAGAAGTCCTGACTGACTGACTGACTCATCAACGCCCAGCCCAAACCCTTGGACCTAGAAAGCTGAAATTTTGCACAAATGTTTGCTTTATAATGTAGACAAGGAATAAGGAAGAATTTTTCGAAATTCAACCCCTAAGGGGGTAAAACAGGGGCGCTAAGTTAGTATGAAACTTTGCCGTTTTTGAAGTTTAAGGCATCAAATTTGGTATTTGGCCTTCCAGTTAAAAATAAAAAATTACATATTTCAGGGTTTTTGGAAATTCCACCCCCAAGGGCGAAAAATAGGGAATGTAAGTTTGTATGGAAAATCTGACAATTTTTAAGTTAAACGCATGAAAATTTGTATTTGGCCTTCCAGTTAAAAATAAAAAATCACGTATTTCAGGGTTTTTAGAAATTCCACCTCCAAGGGCGAAAAATAGGGGATGTAAGTTTATATGGAAAATGTGACAATTTTTAAGTTAAACGCATGAAAATTTGTATTTAGCCTTTTAGTTAAAAATAAAAAATATGTATTTGAGCATTTTTGGAAATTCCAGGCCCAAGAGCGTAAAATAGGGGTTGTAAGTTTGTATGAAAAATGTAACAATTTTTAAGTTAAACGCATGAAATTAGGCATTTCAGTTAAAAAATCAAAATATATATTTCAGGAATTTTGGGAATTCCACCCCTTAGGACGTAAAATAGGTGATGTAAGTTTATACTGACTGACTGACATATCAACGCACAGCTTAAACGGCTGGAGTTAAAGACTTGAAATTTTAACAGAAGGTACCTTTTATGACGTAGGCATCCACTAAAGAAGGGTTTTTGAAAGTTTGTATAAAAAATGTGAAAAGTTAAACGCATGAAAATTGTTATTTGGCATTTCAGTAAAAAAATATAATTATATATTTCAGAATATTTGAGAATTCCCACCTAAGGGCGTAAAGTAGGGTTCGTAAGTTTCTATGTAAACTGTGACTTGAAGTTAATCGCATGAAAATTGGTACTTAGCATTTCAGTTAAAAATTAAAAATATATATTTCAACATTTTTGGGAATTCCACCCCTTAGGGCTTAAAATGGGGGATGTAAGTTTGTATGAAAAATGCGACATTTTTATAGTTAAACCCATGAAAATTGGTATTTGGCCTTTCAGTTAAAAATAAAAATATATATTTCAGGATTTTTTAAATTCCATCCCGAAGGGCATACAATAGGGGATGCAAGTTAAAAATTAAAAATATTTATTTTAGGATTTCCGAGAATTCCACCCCTAAGGGTGACAAATAGGGGATGTAATATTGTATAAGAATGTGACATTTTTGAGGTAAACGCATGGAAATTGGTATATGGCCTTTCATCTAAAAATTATAAATATATATTTCAGGATTTTTGGAAATTCCACCCCTAAGGACGACTAGAATAGGCGATTTAAGTTTGTATGAAAGTCTGTATTTTTTGAGTTAAACGCATGTAAATTGGTATTTGGTCTTTCAGTTAAAAATAAAGCAATCCAGGGAATAATTTGTTGTTAAAAAAGGTCGTCTTAGTAAAGCGTTTTATAAGATTTGTAACTTTTGTTTTGGTAAATTTTATAACAAATAAAAAAACGACATTTTAATCAAATTGGGATAAAAAACGAATTTATCTAAAATTCGAGTTATCGTTGTAACTAGATGGCGTTAATATCGTTTCAGATCGCGGAACTTAATTGGCATATCGGTTAAAATAAATAAATGCTTGAAATAGGTCGTCCAAAAATGAATCAATAGATGATCGCCTAAATCTCACCCAAAATATATGCACACATCTTAATTTTACCACTTTACAAGTTTATATTTTTGTTAGTAGATGGCGTAATCATCGTTTTAGATCGCGCTATGGTTTCGTTCACAAAATGTCGCAACCTAATCTAATGGGAGTTACATTTGTGATTAATGCATCGTTGATTATTATTTTACTTTATTTGACTTACTGAATATACTTCAGGACAATTGATATGTATTCTTTGATTTTTGCTTGATGATATCGGGTCCTTTTTGTAAATGACAGTAGCAAAGTAGTCTTTCATTTATTTCTTAGTAAGGTTATTTATAGGTTAGGTTTTATTCAATTTATATTGCTTATTTGTTTCAAAAATTATATTTTTTAGATTAAGCTAGAAGTAAGTAGTTACATTGGTCATCATTCAAAATTGTCGCGGACAAAGTCGCGGGCACCAGTTAGTTTAAGTGATAAAAGTGCTTGGGATTGAGTTGTTAGGACACAACACACATGATTGTAATTAATCTTAAGTATATTTTATTTTAAAAAAGGATTCCTACTGAATTTTCTGCCAGTGTTTCGCAGTAGCTGCCACGTCATGCACCGCACGGTAGGGTAAAAAAATATGACGATTCCACATAAATGTAAAATTTTTACTGAATAAATATTTTTTGACTTGACAAAACTCATCCAGACTCTAAACTACTTAAGGGTCACACAAATACTTGAACTGCCCAGGAATCGAACCCAGGACGCGAAGCTGCGAGGCGACTGTCTAAACCGCTGCGCAGTCAAATATTATAATATACCTAGCTGATATAATTATTCTAACTATAGTTATAATGGTGTACAATACGTTTAATTAGGTTACATGTTAGGACACCCAATTAAATGATTCATAAATAATAAAGAATTTGTTGGTGTCGAAATTCATAACATCAATACTACGAAACATTATAAAACAACTTCATTTTAATACTACTAAAGGGTATCTTCGGCCGACATGTTTTCGAGAACGCCCTTAAGAATATTTTTAACCCACGTCACAAAAAGAGTAAGTTATAAGTTTAACGTTGATGTCTGTCTGTGGCATCGTAGCTCTCAAACGGAGAGATCGATTTTGATGTGCTTTAGTTCATTTGAAAGCCAGTTTCCTTGCGGTGGTTATAAACTATATTTGGTTAATATTGGTCCAGCAGTTTAATTCTAACAGCTCTTTTCCAGAAATGTGTAATAATAGTTGGATTCCGGGCTTTTATAACGGTTAGGTTAAGTTATTACAATTATTATTTTTAACTATTTTAAACTTGCGTTAATTAGATCGTGGTGTACATGAATTTTTAATTGAATCGAAAGCTAAGCACTTTCAATATTTGTGTTATCGTGAATTTTAGCGATTAAATGTAGTTCTCATGGTTTTGCTATAATTTGGTAGCATCGATCTGATCACATGTCAGAACTGGGAGGTAGATAGAAGTACCCCTAATATATTTCTTTATTTTGGTGTCATTGGAATTGGTCTTAACTTGGCCTACCTACTGATTCCACTACTTAAGCTATACCGGAAGAGCAGTGCTGCTATAACGGACGCTTTGTTGAATTTGCTTTACAAGTAGCTAGTACTGAGGTAGGAGATAATATATATAAATCATTTATATCTAAATACATAACGTGTATTTTTATTTAATAAAAACAAGTCAAAAATAATAATTGTGCTAGCCAATTAAATATTCATATACTAAATGATTTTATGTAGGAAAAAATATAACCTAAACTTTTACATCTTAGCAAACATTTTTTGCTAAGATGGCCGTGGCCGCCATAAAATATAAATGTTTTGTATTCCCATTCAGAATATATTGTGTCCCAATAAGTCTATATTTAAAAAATAAAACTGCCTATGAGATAAAGAGAGAAAATAAATGTGTGCTCACACATCTCTCTTGCCCCTACAACAATATACGAAACGTAACTCTCTCCTTCTCTTTCTATGTTCACTAACTTATATCTTCTTTTCAATTTCCGTTCGGCTCGCCCGTTACTGTTCGTAACGCTCTCGTCACGCATTTAGTGTACTATGTGAGTTCGACATATGGTAGTGCCCAATGGTGTGGTGTTTCCCAAACAGGAAACACCACACCAACATCAATCCCGCCCACGTGAGAGACAAATTAGAGGTGAACGTAGTTATGCTAATATCACCGCCAACAAGCAACAGCAAGAGACAACAAGACCGGGTTGCAAACTCTTAAAAAAAGACTTCCTCGAGATATTCGAGCGTTGTTTCAGAGAACTTCGAGATGCCATCCTTAACTGCAACTGGAACTAAGAAACAAGTGCGAATAATGCACATTAACGTGCAAGGCCTCCGAGGCAAATTTATTGAAGTCAAGCATACCGTGAAGAAGTATAACGTTGACATTCTCATACTCAACGAGATAAAAATTAACCTGGACGAACAAAGGTATAACATAGCTGGCTACGATAAAATTTTCGAAAGAAAACAGCAACATCTAGGCACCGTAATGTATATCAAACGAGGCCTAAGATGGGCTCAAACTCAGCTGATAGACAGTATCCATGACGCGGACAGACGCATCGAGGGATGCAGTATCAATCTTTACACCAACCATCTAACTTATGACAAGATCACTATCAAGGGCATCTATATACCGATACCAAGACAAGCAGACCTCGTTGACGAGTTCGAAACGCTGATACTTGGTGAAAGCGCCATCATCATAGGAGACTCGAACCTACGTATGAAACAACTTCACCACACGAGAGATGTGGGCCTGGGCATCGTACTTCGCGACGCAATCCAACGCGGCTCCGTCAGACTCGTTAACACAGGTCAACCATCTCGGCCCACGAGTCCAGGAAATAGTATACTCGACACAGCAATCGTGAACCATGATCACTCACTATTAGAGTTTAAGTGCCAGCAAAGGGAGTGTATTTCGTCAGACCACCTCCCGTGGACATTGGATGTAATAATCGATAGCGACTATGAACAACCGATGAGTCGTGACTTCATGCAGATAAAAGGTACCCGAGAAGGCAGACAAGCTTTTGAAGAGTTGCTGGCTAATAATATGAACTCAGAACTACTGATCGCCTCAAACGACGACTGTGAAATGTACATCACGGAATTTGAGGAGGCTGTAGCCAAAACACTCGACGAGTTGGCCCCGCTGAGAATCATTGACCCCAAAGACAGACTTCCAACACATATAAGGGAAAGAATAGCGGAGCGTAACGCCAAGAAGCAGCGTGCCTGGAGACTTCGATACACTGATCTAAGGGCAGTGGCAAGAAGGCAATACAATGCCTGTAAGCATCAACTGACTAAAGAAATTATTCAACATAAAGAAGCAGAGTGGACCAAGGTACTCGAAAACACTAAAGATAACAGAAAACGCCTATGGGCCATGCAAAGAGCGATGAAAAAGCCCATCATGAAGCAGCCTCACTTCAGCGATTGCACCAACGAATTAGAAGTCATCGATAGAATGGTCGATACAGCCATAGTCAAGGAAGCTGTTATTGATGCAAGTGATGAATGCACAGAAATTTTTACACCATTTGCACCACTCGATAGAACCTCGAAGCACGAGCTCAAATTAGCTCTTAGACGCTTTAAAAACAGCAAAGCCCCCGGACCTGACGGCATCAAAGCTGACTTACTCAAATTAGGCGGCGACACCATTATTGCCATATTCAAACGAATTATGGACTACGTACGATGGAAGAGCAGTACGTGTATTTTTTTGCATAAGGTGGGTAAGGATCACAGTGATCCTAAATCGTATAGACCCATCAGCCTACTGAACATTATGGGCAAATGGGCCGAGAGAATAATACTCAACCGCATCGAGACAGAGTTAAGCGAAATAATACCGAGCCACCAGCATGGGTTCACGAGAAACAGAGGCACCGCCACTCAAATTCTTCGTACAGGTAAATACATCGCCGATGCACTGCACAAGGGTCATAGCGTCGCCATGATATCGACTGACCTCAGTAAAGCCTTTGATTCAATTAATCATAAAGGGCTCTGTCGAAAACTGATCGACGCTGGAGCACGTAATAACATCGTAAAGATGATCGAAAACTATCTGAGCAACAGGACAACAAGAGGTAGCTTCAGAACCACTTTAGGAACAGCGCAGCATGTACCACACGGGGTGCCCCAGGGATCGATACTCGGTCCGGCGATCTTCAACCTCTATGTAGCTGACCTACCAAACGAAAGAATAGCAGGGCAGATGTTGTCACAGTACGCCGACGACCTATGTATATTGAATGCAGCTGAAAGACCGGATCACGCTACGCGCCGTGCTGAATGGGCCGCAATTGACATAATAGACTACTACAAAAAATGGGGTCTCAAATGCAATGTTGATAAAACAGAGTGTATTATGTTCACACACAAGAGACCAAGACTCAACAATTTAAACACAGAGTATCGCAATTATGTACTTATACGCGGCGAACGCATCGCATTCAAACAAGAAATAAAATACCTCGGAGTTTGGTTGGATAAAAGGCTTACGATGAATAAGCATGCCAAGGAAAACATTGAAAAGGCCAAGAGAGTCAGAGGAGCGTTGCACCCAATCATCGGCTACCGTTCCAAGCTAAGCATCGACATCAAGCTGCTTGTTATTCAAGCATGCTTACTGCCAGTGATAGACTACGGAGTAGTACAACTGCTATCGAGGTACAGCAAAACCAACCTGCTCAAGCTTGAGAGGCAGTATAAAATGGCGTTAAAGAGCGCCGCAAAGCTACCCAGACGCACTGAAAGAGATTTACTCTGGGAAATGCAACAAGACCCGTGGCACATTCGTGCGCATTATCTCCAAGGCGACATGATAGAACGTCTCAAATCTCTGTCGATTGAAGGGTTACAAGAACAAGGGCCGGCGTACACGCGATATGGACAACATAACCCCTTCCTTTTCGCAACTAGAGTAGGTGAAATTGAGTACATCAATAAAAAAGATAGGGACAAGCCGCTCTTTAAACGACTGGCCCCCTTCCAACAGCGTAGGCTCTGACTTTAGAGTCACGCAGTAAAGTAATAAGCGGCTTGCCGCTGGGGCTAATCCCCACTGCTTTATCGTTTTCCTTACTTAAATTATATAATCACTAGCAATAAAGGAAACGACTAGGATAGGTTTCAAAAGCTCCTACTCTACGGACAAAATGAAACACGCCATTGTAAAATGAGATTCTTAAGTGACATGTAACATAAAAACTAGTGAAATAAATAATATTCTGATTCTGATTCTGATTCATATGGTAGTGCGATTAACGCTTATTCGACAAAACTGTACAGGGACTCATTTTAGTTCGAATGCACGCTAGTGCTGACACTGAAGATCGACATCTCGCTAAACGATCAAAAGGTTTAGGTTTGTTTCGGTTCGGTTCGGTTAGGTTAGGTTAGAACATGACGAGGCACGCCACAATATTGACGGTAAGACCCAATGACCCAATGGAGAGAAGGCACGACGCCCTCACTTATCGGCTTAGGCAGGTACTCTCGGATCATGGATGTTTCGGTAAGTACCTGCATCGGATAGGCCGAGAAGAGACGCCCGGTTGTCACCATTGTGGTGGCCCCGTTGACACAGCGCTACACCCATTGGTGGAATGCCTAGCTTGGGAGACACAGCGCTGTGTTCTCGTGTCTGCAATGGGTGCGGTTGACATCTCACTTGCAACGGTGACTGAATCATGGTAGCAAGCGAGAGTTCTTGGGATATCGTCACCACTTTTTGCGAGGAGGTGATGATCGCAAAAGAAGTGGGGGAATGAGAACGGGAGACATCGTCCTCCCTGCCAAGCCGCGCCAGGAGAACCGGGCGTCGGAGAGCGCATATCGCCAATCTCCGGCCTCTGTGCTGGTGGACTTGGGGCAGTCAACCGTCCGACCATAATAGCCCTGAGACGGTGGCGCACCGTCTTCCGCACCCGCCTCTCTTGAGGAGGGGGGCAGGGGTGCCCGCAACGGAAGTGGGGCTCACTGAAAAGTGGGCTAGCGCCTGTCCAGACTGCTGTGAATGCGCGAGCAAATCCCGTGGTCTGGACTGTAGGTGGCTGAGGAACGCCGTGGGGTTTTAGTCGGTAAATTCAGCACTACCATTTGGCTTAGAGTCCGACATACCCCGTCGCTTCCCCAGCGGAAGCAGGATTTCCCCACGAAAAAAAGGGTTAGATCATGACAAAACAGTGCACGAGCCGAGCGAGCGAAGCGAGCGTTGACCACGCTTTTTACGAGATGTCGATCTTTAGTGTGTCGTACTAGCGTGCATTCGAACTATAGTGAGTTGAAGTACAGTTTTGTCACATAAGCGTTAATCGCATATCCATTTGTCGAGCTCACGTAGTTTTATAACAAGCTTCTTACTCATATTAATGATCTGCCTGACACAAGTTTCAAGACACATATTATACGTGTACTTATGGCAAGGGGTTATTATACCACTAAAGAGTACATCGATGACAAAGACGCCTGGCGCTCACCACCTACCTGCACATTGCTCGCTGGAAATCTTGTAGCTATATAGACATGACTAATTTGTTGAGTTACGTGAACTATCTGTGACTATCTTATATGATTGCTAACATATAGTAAATTGAAAATGTATTGACTATGTCTCAAAATGAATAATGGTATTGTTTCGATGTTTTTCTTTTGTTTCCTAAATATAATCTAAATATTCATTAAGACAACCGATCGAGCAGATATTGTGTTTGCCTACTAAATAATTACTTTAAGTGCCAAATCCCGTGTTCATGCCCGCTTGAGTATGTTTCGCCGGACCGTCTCAACTGGGCCGTGTTGAAACCAGTGGTAGATGAACCTGCTGAGTTTGTTTCGCTGGGTCTTCTCAGTTGGGGCGCATTGGATCCGGTGGTAGCATTAAAGCGCGGCCGTCGTTTTAAACACAAAGTCCGTCATAATAATAATACTGTTTTCCTACCTAAATATAGACAGAACCATTCAGAAAAAATGTAGTAAAATATAAATTTCAATAATTAAACCTAAACATAATCTCCTTGACAATAACTTAAAACAGCTAGCTACTACTATAAAATATCTAAAATAAGTAACTAGAAATAATAATTATAATGATTAGTATTATGTTCTGACTATTTACAAGCGCTTTTTTAAAGTCTATGTGAATAAAAACCTTTTTTATTTTATTTTTTATTTATTTAATATTATTTATTTATTTAACATTAAGGAAGACCAATAGCACATAAAACTGTTATAAAAAGCTATCAATAGTAATTGAAGGCCAATTACAGGTCTCCACGAATAGACAGTGGTATATTTTATATATATGTGATCAGCTTAAATTAATTTATTTAAGTCTAAGTGTTAAATTTAGAGAAAACGTCTCGGCTGAGTACCCGTCTCACTGTTTCAGTTTTATTGACAAATATGTCAAAATTAAAAGATTTTATTGTTTATTTAACAAATTGCTTGTTCGCCATAGGAATGCATTTTGACAATAGTTTGTTGATACTAAGGGAAGATAAAATGTTTTATGATGTCTCACTGCAGACTCTGTTCAGTAAGTCAGAGCAATCAATGTCACCAGATATAATACGAAAAAGATATGTTGAATCAGCTATTTCACGACGATTAGCTAGTGGCAAAATATGAAACTAATGATATTTAATGCGATAGCACAAATATTTAATAATTATTTTCTGTACTTTTTCGATCCGTGATATATAGGTATTGTAATGAGGATTCCACACTTGGCTAGCATACTCAAGTATGCTGCGCACAAAAGTACAGTATAAGATTTTGTATGTTTTTGCCTCTTTAACCTGATATCCTCATAACATCCTAAGGCCTGGGATGCCTTTTTCACAATATTATTAATATGTTTGTCAAACAGTAACTTGGAATCGTGTGTCATGCCTAGATCACGTATAGTATTAAGCTTCAAAAGCTTATGACCCTTAAGGGTGTATTTAGAACACTTGAGGGGTTAAGTTACAGTTTATTCAGTATGCAGTTCTCACCCAATCTGTCTAAGTCAGATTGGAGCTCATCGACGTCCTTTTGTGATGAGATAGCCTTATAAACTTTCAAATCGTCGGCAAAACATAAAAGGTGAGAAAGATGTAAGCATTTATCGATGTCGTTCACAAAGATCAAAAACAACAGTGTTACCAGAATAGAACCTTGAGGAACACCACTAGGAACCGTTATCCAACTGGATATATAGTTATTGATCACAACCACCTGAGAGCGATTGGTTATGTAAGAAGATAGCCATCTGAGCAGGTCCCCACGTATTCCCATGAGTTGTAATTTTAAAATTAGTCGGTTGTGGTCAATCCTGTCGAAACACTTGCTGTAGTCAGTGAAACGACATCGACTTGCTTACTTTTACCCATATTTTCAGATATGAACTCGTTAAGAAGCAATAGGTTCGATGTCATGGAGCGCCTCTTTAAGAAACCGTGCTGAACATCACTAAAACTATGTATAATGGCGTCATATAATTGGGTGTACACAATCTTTTCGAAAATCTTAGCCACGACGCATAGCTTAGATACTGGTCTATAGTTAGTGACGTCAGACCTAGAACCTTAGTTGTGTACGGGTGTAATGAATGCGTTCTTCCACAAAGCTGGCATTGTGCATTCATGAAACGACTTATTAAAAAGCAAAGTAATAGGAATAGATATAGCATTAACGCATTTAAATAGGAAGATAGGTGGAATATGGTCAGGTCCAGACGATTTCGTAAGATCTATGGTTTTTATTATCTTAATGACGTCTTTAGTACTGATCTGCACAATTTTTATGTCTGGCAATGTCTTGTAATCATCTCCGATATACGACGAAGATGAAGTTAGCTTTTTTATGTTGTAAAAATGTGGAGTAGAAATATTAATTTTTTACACTCTTACATTTTTTTCTTACAAGTGAAGTGAGCGTAAAGAAGTTATACTTCAAAAAAACATGGTCATTCCACGACCATTCTATATCAATAATAGATCACAGATATGCTTTAAGTATTTTATACGACTCGAAATATCTGTACGTTTTAACTATGAGCAACTATTTCGTTTTAAACAGCTACGAGTAAGTTAGTAAGTTATTTGATGCACCCACGATGAAATTGTTAGTAATAAAACCAAAGCTAAAACTAGCTGTAATACTAAAAAAAATCCGAATGAAATTTAAACGACTTAAAAAAACATTATGGGAACCTACTTAATGCTGGCGATTCTGACTTTTACACGACTAAAATAATTTAAAGGTATTTAAAAATTATCCTATGCTAAATGCTTTAATCAAAATAAATTCGGCATATTAAAACTATTGTTAAAAACACTCTTGTTAGAAACTATGTAACAAAGACATGCAAATATAGAGTAATTAGTTTAGTTGGTATTCCATTCCATAGAAATAGAGGCAATAACAGTGCTTTATTTTATGTCTAAAATTTTTGAACTGCCATAAAATCTAAAATCTCCGTTCAAATTGTTGATAAGGGGTTAAATTTCCCAAATTGCATTTGTAGTGTATGTTTATCAATTGTCTGGTTACCATAGCACAGGCTCTACCTAGTTTCGGATCAGTTGGTAGTACGATATTATTATGATATAGTATTATTATTAAGATCAGCACTGCAGAATTGTAGTATTAGCTCAGATAAGGCCATTTTTCACGCCAGTACGGATTTTATTTAAAAACTAATAATATACTAACTAAATTTTTTGTACATTTTCCGTATGTAATATGAAAATAAAAAAAATATTATTATTTTATTATGTTCTTAAAATATTACGTATTTAAATGATATTATATTTTTTGATTACACGCATACCTACATAAAATAATGAACTAAGTACAAGTAAAAGGTAGTTCAAGTTAGTCAATCCAAAACATGACATATGTGTAAGGAATACAAAAGTGAAACATTTTCCATCGCATTAAATTTTTTCATCTGTCTGTCGCATTACAATATTCAAGGTCTATATGGAAGTGCCCATGACTTGCATTGCATCAGGTCACCGTATAGCATTAACATTCGCATTAACAGTGTTTTTATCAGTGTATTAATAATACATATGTTGTTGTTTGATATAGCTAGTGAGTCCAATAAACCGGTCACCACTAAAACCAAGAATAATGCGCAAATATCCGACAATCAATGACATTTACGCCGTAACTTGTATCTTAGTTTCATAAAACCACCCGAAGTTATTGTTATCTTTTATAAATACTATTATAAGTAGGTACTATTACATTGCTCAATCCATATCATCCAATTTATCTTAGTTTATATATTTATATAAGTAAGTATATAAATATAATAAAAACTATATTTTCACTCTACTCAGGGACTATATATTCTCTATTCTATTGAGAGCAAAGCAAGCTCTATGAGTTATTTTTGCCCTTTTATCGTGAAACTTATTTTGAATGACGTGCCAATTGAATGTGTAGTGCATGACATTGTGTCCAGCGATAAACTATTGTGGTCAACGCATTCGTAATTTATTTACATGAACAAGACCCGATTTTCAAATGAACTGGAATATTTGATCGGCAATTTTAAAACAATTTTTTATGAGTACTTACTTTTTACATTTTCAAGGTTTCCATGTTTGTTTGCGCAAGTATCTAATTATCATAATCATCAGATGATTCATATCAGCTGAAAGAGGTCCACTGCTGGAAAAAACCCCCCAAAGATAGTCTTGCGCTATTCGCTTTCAGCAGTTCCCATCGACCCGAACAAGATCATAGATCCATCTTGTAGGGGGCCTGCCCACGCTAATAATAATTTAATTATATTTAATTATAATTTGGATATTTTCTTTGTTGTTGCAGGTGGTCTTTCTGACGGGGAGGCTAGTCGAGGGTCGTCTCGCGGGCGAACTTCCCGGCGCGACGACCCCCGCCGCCACACCCTCGCCGGCAACCATCTGTACATCCACCCTCATCACCCTGGACAGATTACTCTCGAAATGGAGGTGAGCAAAATATTCTTGTTTAGGATTTGCGCTACCTCAAGGTCTATAAGTGTTAACCGTCCTATTTGGCTATGTCCAGATCGGTCGAACGGGGCTGTTCATTGCACTCTGATAGTGACATGTATAATGTATTTGGGTCATGGCGGGTTCGATTCTCGCACTGAAACATTTATGTGTGTTTCGACGTTATAAGAATTTATCAGAAATAGTTACAGGTAGGGGTAAATAATTCATTGTTAAACCATATCTGTTATTGGTTTCTAATGAGTTTGGAGATAAGATTAGTCACTCTTAGAGAAATTACATACAAGATTATCTTGTAACTAATTATTGCCCCCCGATTCACAAACAACGAATCTGATTGCAAACGTTCGATAATAACATGGGTATAGGTTAAACATTTATAACAAGAATTTCGTTATAGTTATATTGTTTTGTTTATAACTTCTGTATTACTTATCTAAAGGTTTTAGCCTGGATTATAACTGAACGTTAAATTACACATTGGAATTGATATATATAATTGACAAATTGACGGGGACACTTTACTGGGAGCTGACTCCAACAAGGTCCTAACTTCTTTAGTACCTTATTACGTAGTTTATCTAGACTATTGGGAGATTTTCAGATAGAATGGGGGAAAAGAAAAGAAAATTGTAATGGTTCGAATTCTAGAAACACTGACTGGCGACTGAATGTTATTGGTGACTTCAGGAAGCGTTACAATTCTTATTAATCTTCATAAATGTGTTGGTCTTGAAATGAATTTGAAATAAAATATCGACTGCTTATACTGTACAGTATATATGTACATTTGTGGTCTATATTCTGCAAGGCTAATACGAGTAATTAACTATGCTACCTAATTATGAAAATGGGTGCAAAAGTAAAATATATCAATTTTATTTTGGTTTTGATAAAAATAAGTTAATTCTTCTTTTCACTGATGCAAATTGTGCGCTCCACGTAAGAATTTATTTTTTTATTAAAATGACTAGTCTTGAATTAGAAATTAACGATGTAGGATTTTATTAAGGCAGTGCGATAACAGAATGTGGGCCACTTATCAACATATTGTAATAAAAATCAATACGTAGCAAACAAACACTTCAATATTAGACTTAGGTATAACAGGGAAATACTAGGTAGCATTTCCGTATATTCATTTTAAAATAGTATATTACGCATACTATTATTTTGTTTTGTTTCTTTCTCACTTCCCACTAGCAATACGACGGTCGACCGATGAATATGCCAGAATACGCCACCATCAACAAGCTCCGATCAGATGGTGATCAGAGACACAACCGAAACATAGATCCTAGAATGAGGAAGGTACAAAGTTGAATCAGCTATGCGTTACTCATCCCCGTACCGATAAACTGATCTAAGTTCTTTATTAAGTTAATCACTCCTGGGTAGCAGATTTTTGTCCAATTGGCCCTTCTAATATTCGTACGACTCCAAAATCCAGTTTCTATATTTCATATGGTTTTGAACTCTATTAACTCGAGCTATAGGTTGACAAAGAGAGATTTTTAAAGTTATGTCAGTATAAAAACATTTTTCAGTAAAAATAAAATGTATCAACTGGCATTGCACTTTGCAGGCTGATGTCCTTCAGTTCAGTTTAATGGTTCTATTGAACACTCGTTGTATTTTTAATAAACACCCTATAAAAGCTCTGCTTTCAATCACGAAGTCATTTCTGAAGAAAAAGTATATATCCTAACAAACGAGAACATTCCAAAACATAAAGAACTCTTCAAGAACTACAAACATAAAATGCTAAGTGCGTATATGTCCCGTGTCCTTGATATATAATTATGTACATACTCACGAATCACCGTCCATCTACTGAAATGTTTACAATTTGGCCTCCTGTCGACGTTTGACATGGCAGACCTTTTCGCGCCTTATTATAATTTTACGTTTATACGGGTATATATACGGTTCTCCATTAAGTGTGGTGTATTTTTGACCGAGTGTGTGTCGCAGTGATTTCAGTAGTCCGGTGCCCTTGGGTGTTGGATTCGATTCTCGCACATTACGTGGCCCATATAGGTTATGAGTCTGAGTATACTTTATGTTCGTTAATTACATGCTTGGAAAGTCCCGAACGAAACAGGCTTTTTAGCCTACTACAAGCGTAGTCTTTAAAGTATATATTCCATCTCCAACTTCCAATCCATAGCAAAGTTCGGAAACCGCATAAAATCTGTTACTCATGAGTGACCTTGAAATTAGATAAATTTATTTATACGGATGTACATAACACTTTAACCAGGGGCTGTGTGAACATTTCTTAATAACGCTACTTCATCCCATTCGTCTTATATTAAGATTAACAAGTTGGATTGTCGTTCAACACGGCTTTCATGCACCGATTGCTGCTTTACTAACGAACAGCTTATTTAAATTGATGTTTTACTTGATGTTTTTATTTGGTGTTGCACAATATATTTTGAGGCAGTGCGTTGATAGGTTTATATATATATATACTAGCTGACCCGGCAAACGTTGTTTTGCCCTATAAATAATTTCCTAGTAATTTCTAGTGTAGACAAAAACTGATTAAATTACTAAAATGGCTATTAAAAAATAAGGGTTGATCGTAGAAGGGTGAAAAATTGGTGATTGTATGTATTTTTGTATGTTGTATCATAAAAAAATAGAAATTAGAAATTTTATCTAAAAAATAAAAAAAAATATTTAGTGTTGGACTACCCCTAACATTTAGGGGGATGAAAAATAGATGTTGGCCGATTCTCATAGATACCGGATAAGCACAAAAAATTTCATCAAAATCGGTTAAGCCGTTTCGGAGGAGTATGGCAACGAAAACTGTGACACGAGAATTTTATATATTAGATATAAACATCCTTTTGTATCTAATATAAAAGGACAGTAGGATAATAGGATGGATTTTTCTGTATGTAGCGAGTAATATTACCTAACTATATCTTGGTATTTACTTAAAAATTAGTGATTCTGCAATTTATTAATATGTTAATGCCCTGTTCTTCCTTTGACTTATTCTACAAATGACTAGTTTTGGGAGATAATATAGATGGGAAAATAGCTAATAAAACAATTTGACATTAATTGTCAAATATATATGAAAACTGGCCATAATATTAATAATTTTATAATTAGTATAAAAGTATTGATGTGTAATAAAACTAATTATTTTATTGTATCTATTTGTGTTTATCATACTTTGTAAGACAATAGAAGAAATTTTATAATTATATTATGTTTAGCGCATTATTTATGATCTTAGAAGAGATTATCATTGAGACTTGGTACTTCAAGTCTCGATGACAATCTATTCTAAGATCATAAATAATGCCCTAAACATGATATAATTATAAAATTTCTTCTAGGGCTTAACTAGCTTCCTTCTGTAAGTTCTATATACGTTGTAATTCAGCTTCCATGTTTTTATTCATAATAAAAAAACGCAGAAACCAAAGTACTATAAAATATTTAATACACAGGTCATGATGAGAAATTCTTTCTATGATTTGCTCGACTATAAAATTACATTTGCGACACAAAATCACGTCTCTAGAAGTTTCTCTGAGTAATAAGTCCTTATTTATACAATGTAACATAAATAGTGGTTGTTAATTAAGGAGGTTAATTTGGCTATGTAGCTAAACACGCATTGAACAACAACCTGGAGAATACATAACTTCTTGTACAAAAAACAACGATCCGTTGAAACCTTTTGTATGAAGAGGCAAATATATTTTTAGCGCTTTCAGAAATTGGTTTATTTAGACTTATGGTTTAAATCAAATTGTCAATAATCTACTATATAAAAATAAGTCGGGTTTTCCTTCCTGGCGCTATAACTCCAGAACGCACGAACCGATTTCCACGGTTTTGCATTCGTTGGAAAGGTCTCGGGCTCCGTGAGGTTTATAGCAAAGAGAATTTATAAAATTTAACGCGAGTAACACCGCCGCGCACAGCTAGTCTACTATATAAAAATAAGTCGGGTTATCCTTCCTGACGCTATAACTCCAGAACGTACGAACCGATTTCCACGGTTTTGCATTCGTTGGAAAGGTCTCGGGCTCCGTGAGGTTTATAGCAAATAAAATTCCCGTAACACCGCGGGGCACAGCTAGTAGTTCATATAAAACAAATAACATATGTTATGATAATTGGTACATATAAATTAGTCTTACCAACGATGTAATAAATTTTGTATCATATCCTCCTTATATTTGCTCCACTTTTTATGTAACATCTTTTATATTGTCTTTATTTTTTATTTATTTGTTCATTCACGTACACACATAAACATAAAATTTTCAACAAAAATTGTCAAAATTAAATATACTTCAAATTTTGAAGTAAATTATTTACGATTCCTTTTATTGGGTAAATCCCGTGGGTGCCATATAACGCCTTATATGGCACCCACGGGATTTACCCAATAATTAATTAAGGGCAAGAGTCATAATTTGTTTTATTGATTTTGAGAAATTGATTATGGGTGGACAGTTTGATAAGACGCTTACATCCCAACATCGCACCTCTCGTCAGTGACAGAGAGTTAATCTTCACACTCTCGAACCTTTACGCCCCCGTACGGTCCGGTTTCAGAGAAACTACCTCCCACATACGCTGAGGATGTGCTTTTTCAAGAGACTACAATATGGGTCCTTTCAAGAAATGAGCAAACCTGGTTAGGTTAAGCGTCCATAATCTACGGGGACCCCGTTGTCAACAGGTGCGCCGTTTGCTTATTTGTTGGGTTATTTCAATAAAACATAAGTAGTTTTCCTAAAATTGGTCATTTATAAAACAAGCCACTTGTAGAATCGGACATTAATAGAATCAGTCAATAAAATACTCGGTCTTATGAAAAACTTATTAATTTTACACTTGGTAATTTTAGACTATGTAGCCACATGTAGGGTTAGTAATCTCTATGATTAATACAATTTCATATTATCATTGCTTATAATACTTTTAATAGAGTTTATTTAGCTCCCTTAATTGCTTTAAATTTTATGACAAATCTAAACAGTATAAATCTCACTATATTAAAGTGGAAAGGAGTTCTTTCATTTAATATTTTTTCATAAAATAAAAATATTAAAATATAGTATTACCTTGATTACAATCACAATGATTATAGTTACTAACTGTGTTTATATATTATGTATACATTTATGGAGATACCTTGGCATGGCTTAGGTTTCTAACCTTTCTCATAGTCCGCAAACGCTAACCATTATGGTTGGTTTTACTCCTCGGTCTTCTAAATCTTGCCATAGTTTTGTTTGGATACCGAATACGGAAGGCTAGAAGTCGTCAAACCTATGCACAGGTTGATTGGTTATAATTCTCCAAAACGTTGTAAACATGGTTCAGCAGTGTGATGGGTCTGTAATTCTTCAATAAGGTTTTGTCGTCCTTTTTGAAGAAAACCATTCCTTAACATCATGGAGTTAAATAACTTCTGAAGGGCCCGTTACATTGGTGTATCACTTACCTTCAGAAGCTCAGATGCAAATCCATCATTACTAGGTGCCTTGTTGTAGTTGAGTTATTTGAGAGCCATTCTACGTACAGGCATATAGGCTGACCTGAAAAAATACCCGACGTTATACTGAGTTTATGTCGAGTATTTTTTCTATTTTCCACTTTAGTGGTTTATATTACCACTTTCTAAAGCAACTGTGGTGAAACACCAGATTGGTTGATAAACATAACTGAAATATATATGTTGTGAACTGTGAAAATTGAGACCGTTAGTTGTGGTTTGAATCTCTTCAGTATATTGTTGGATTTTATCTCACTCAACAGAACAAACTTCCTTTAATCCAGTTAATATTCTCAAAACTTGGTCAACAGGGCGCCAGCGCCGTCAGGGCCTCTGTTATATGAGGAAAAGATCCTCGTGGTTTAAGTTTTCGAGCTAAGATTTTTCCTTTGTTGGTCCTTGTTAGGAGTGACGTAAGCGTTGGTTGGCGAGTATTTGATTGAAGTGAACTTTTATGAATTTCCAAATGCGGTGAAGAAACATATAACGTGCTATATTCTTGGCATTATTAAAAGATAATTGAATTTTATCGAACAGTTTTCTCTGTTTTCTGCAAAAAATAATCATCAACCAATTAGTTGATTTTTTAGTATGTGTAATGACTTCACAACTACAATAGCTCAAGCCTACGTAACAAATCTTCAAATGCAGGAAAGTTACAATTAACGCTTTGCATATTATATCTGAGCAAAGTTTGCTTTTCACTGGATAGAGGGTATAAGACTATTACTTGCTTCAAATAACGTCTGTATACTTTTTACAGGCTCAATATATAAAATGAAAAATAATGTATTTAAAAATAACGTTGTGGTAAACTACTGTGTGTGGTAAGCTACTGTGAAGTGTGAAGTAAAGTGAAGTGACTATTAATGCCCTCATAATCTACATAATAAATATATTTGTTCACCGCGTATATACCAGCTGGGGCACAATCCTCCGGAGAAGATTTGTTTTTGCATTCCTTAGAGCAATGGACAGACTCTGTACAGAGGTGACAGGTAGGGCTATCTTGGCAATAAATAGTGGGGTATCTGGACTACTGACAGTTAAAACTTCAAGTAACCAGTGTAAAATCTCCGAGCGTCAAGTCTAAGTAAAGTCATCCATGATTTATAAATTGCCCTTATGGTAGCTAGAACCTCTGTTACTTAATTACAGCTATTGCTATTCTTATTTACCAATTTATGATATATCTATAGTTTTATAGAAGTAAGGATGGACTCACAAGTACTATTTGGGTACTTGTTTGGAAGATTTTCTTTGGAAAATATGTATACGTATAATTCTCAATAAAATCTCTGGGATTGCCTATAATCTCAATCTTCGAATGGCGTTTCATCGCTCTTGGATGTTTAAGCTCCAATAATCGTCGTAATTTTACTTTCTGTAATAATCCTGGTACACTTCGGTTTTTATTCTTTTTCAAACCTCGTGCTGCAATCCATTAAGTTCTGCATTAGAGATTTATTATACTCGCTGATTTTGGTCTTCATCATCAGTCAAGCTATTAATTGATCTTATAGCAATAATTATAGTTGTTTTTTGAATAAGTGTAATTATTGGGGTCTTGTTTTACCATATCCGCAAAGCTCTTAGTTTCAACTTGTTCTTTAATAGCTGGTATAATTTGTTGGAATCACTAAGTTACGTCATGCATTGTGTTCTGCTTTGGAGATTCGTATAGTAAGTGCAGCCATCTGAGACCTGAGATGCATCATTCATTAATTTGCGGCAGTTTTCGTTACGTGTAACATCTGCTAGAACTTCAATTTACTCTCACATTTCATTAAAAAGGCCTTTAATTTGTTTAAGTTACATTTGGATCGGTTATCTATTTTCCCTCGATGACAAATAATTTGTCGACAAGTTGGGATGCTACGGAGGGTTTCTATATTATTTGTTGAAAAAAAAAACCATTCTTAATAATAATGATATACCAAAATTTGAATTATATTGAAGCAATACATACCAATTAATATAAAAACATATAAAGGCATATTATCATTTAAGTCGTGTGTTATTATTTGTATAAGTATGTAGACCGAAATTAAATAAAAAACTTGAGAGGTGTCAAGGGACAGCCGGATGGAACAAAGTTCCTTTCGATTAATTAGTGAAGAAATTGTAATATATTAAGTTATAATAATAATTTTTTTATTATTAACAAATATAATGTAATATAAACTTAATCAGTAGGCTCAATTTTCGTAATAATTGGCTTGTGGTAACTAAAGTAGGAAACATATGTTTGGGATTCTATTTTATTTAAATGTCTTGAAAAAACTGCATCAATTGTAGTATTATATTTTGTTGTTAATTCTGCTGGATTATTGTTAATTCTTAAATCAAATTCTTCAAGCGACCATAGGCTACGGTGACCGCTAAGCATCACTTCGTCCATATACTTGTTTGTTAGAAGCGTCCATAGGCTACGGTGACCGCTTAGCATCACGTGGTCCGTATACTTGTTTGTTGGAAGCGACCATAGGCTACGGTGACCGCTAAGCATCACGTCGTCCATATACTTGTTTGTTTGAAGCAACCATAGGCTACGGTGACCGCTTAGCATCACGTGGTCCGTATACTTGTTTGTTAGAAGTGACCATAGGCTACGGTGACCGCTTGAGCATCACGTGGTCCGTATACTTGTTTGTTAGAAGCAACCATAGGCTACGGTGACCGCTTACCATCACGTGGTCCATATTGTTTGATAGAACCGACCATAGGCTACGGTGACCGCTTAGCATCACGTGGTCCATATTGTTTGATAGAACCGACCATAGGCTACGGTGACCGCTTAGCATCACGTGGTCCGTGTACTTGTTTGTTAGAAGCGACCATAGGCTACGGTGACCGCTTAGCATCACGTGGTCCGTATACTTGTTTGTTAGAAGCAACCATAGGCTACGGTGACCGCTTAGCATCACGTGGTCCATATTGTTTGATAGAACCGACCATAGGCTACGGTGACCGCTTAATATCACGTGGTCCGTATACTTGTTTGTTAGAAGCGTCCATAGGCTACGGTGACCGCTTAGCATCACGTGGTCCGTATACTTGTTTGTTAGAAGCGTCCATAGGCTACGGTGACAGCTTAGCTTCACGTGGTCAGAGAAACATGCGCCGCCGCACATCTGCAAAATGTGTCGTGAACAATTTTTCGTGAGAATTTTTTCCGTCTAGCCCCCTTTCACAACGCGCGATAGGGAACTTCGTTCCAAAAAACTTATAGTTTTCATGAAACAGAGTGAGAGTTTTAATTAATTAATATAGTAATTATCTTTTCTTATGTATACAAAACATAATTATCAATATTGTATTGAAACAACATTTAATAGGTGTTTTATTAATCGCCAGGAGTGATGACCTAGATATCAAAATAAATTATTAACCATAATTAATTACTTTATTTTCTATATGATTCCGTGAAAGATCATATTCTTTCGTAATAACATAAGTGCACTTCGTGAGCTTCTGTAAAAATCTGTTCTTTAACCGACCATAGTTCGAAAGCTTAAGCTAAAACTTCAAAACGAGCTTAAGTGTAACGCTCGTTAACAGTTTTGCCGTACAAGCGTTAGACGCACATCCATTTAGACGAGCCGGTTGAACTGGTTGGTAAATGCTTGCTTGCCTTTCACGCCGCAGGTCGTGGATTCGATTCCCACTGTCTGTTTGTCTTGAGTTTGGGTGTAATTATCTGTATGAGCATGAATATACAAAATAAAAGTACCTAGTATATGTAATATATCAGTTATCTGGTTTCCATAGTACAAGCTCTGCTTAGTTTGAGATCAGATGGCCGTGTGTAAATAATGTTCCAGGATATTTATTTGTCGAGCACTCTAAACAGGTTACTTTTAAGTATTAAAAGGTAATAAATCATGTTCTAATCCCGTGTTGTCTTGTAAAACTTTCAATTTCGTTTAACACATGATGCTGCTTGCGCGCTAAGCTTATCAATAAATGTGTCATAATGTTTATCAATGTATCATTAGCTGTTATTATTATTTCAAATGTATTATTAGCCGTTAGATGTTATTCGCCTCAAGTCATTTGGTATGATAAGCCTTGATAATTCCAATAGGGCCAGTATGTACTGGTTCGAGTAATAAGAAAAAAATCTGCCATTTTGTCACTTTTAAAAATGCCCTGTGCCTTTCATCTTTTTAAAGAATTCTATCTCTGACTCGCGGTTATTTTCGGCTTCAGCATTAACAATTAATGGTAATATTTGTGTTTGTCTTGGGTTCAAAGTATTACTATACAAAATAACATCAACATCCGTTTAGTGGTTTTAGGCAGACATAATATTTGTAATTCGCATTTATAACATTAGTGGGATAAAGAGATGGATTTTTTGTAAATATATAAAACCTCTTTATTTTGGAGATAGATTTCCAAAAGTGTTAATGAAGATTATGTGGAATGGAACAAATTCCGAATTTCAATTTAGCCATCCAAAAATACTTAACGTTTAATTGAAATTCTGAATTTGTACAATTAGGCATTGCCGGGTTTGCATGTATTAATAAAACTGTAGAGTGTGTAGACTTGAAATCATTGAATCACTCCATAGATTTACCAACGATGAATACAATTTTAAGATATTCTTATGGAAGTAATGTTCTTTATTGCTATTAATTAATGTTTGAAATTGTATTCTGAAGTCTTATCATGACGAAACAACAAAGGGCGTTAATACACAGATAGCCTCATTCATAGGTTTTTAACAAGGTGGTCAGGGATACTACCCCATCGTTTCATTAGAGTTGGAATCATTATTAAACTTTCGCACTTGGCATTATACTACAGTAACTGAAGTTAGTGTAGTATAATGAGAAAAGCCAAGTGCAATAGTTATGGTAGTTTAATTCAAAGGTAGTTTGAGTTACTCAGTTAAAAGAAAATTACTACCAAAAATATAAAAAAAAACATAGTTTGACGAAATCATCGCAGAGCCTGAGTGGGCCACCATATGAATTGATTTCTGTAATATTATTGCAACATTTTTCCTATTTAACTCATTACGGATAATTTGAAGTTCGGATACTAATTATTTAAGGGGGCCATTTAAACATATCTAATGAAACACGATGAAATCTTTCTCTTTATTAATTGCCTATTTTTGTTTTAGCCTCCCCTACCACGATATCCGCCACAAACCAACAACTTACTATTCGACGATGACCCAGGTATTATGTCAGAGGTGGAGACGTCTTCCACTGGCTTCAGGCGAGGTGGGAAACAGAGGTCTTCTTTACCAGTCGTCCGCACCCCTAGCAAAACTCTTGAGCGACCTCTTGGTGAGTGTTTTATTTAGGGACAATAATTTTGAATAAAATACTTTACATACTTTTTCCTTTAAATATTAATAAAGTGGTGCTTTAAATGTAATAACTCATAAGACTCCTAATAAGTTTAAGTTGAGTCTTTTCATCAGTCCTAGGCTCGTTTTCTTGGGTTAGGTTAGACCACTGAGCTATTGTAACGGACAAGTTATATAGAGAACAAATATAAAACGGTGAGGCAAGTTCACAAAGTTTCATCAAAATAACGCCCCAGCTCACAAGTTTACCATTGCACTCCTTTTGAAACAATTTTTTCCAACTCCTCCCTGTTTCTTTCTGATTAAATTCGTCGCTGGATCCAAGACAGTAAAAGCGATTACCAGGACAGGCCTGAACCTCACAGCTCAGTGTCATTTCATTGTAGCCACTATCGATGCTGGTTTATAGGAGTAACAGTGGTCGGCAAGAGAGAGGGGTTAGCCCCATCTAGTCCAACTCAGTATTGGATGGATGTGTTCCGGGTCCGTGAATTGCATCATAATGACGCCCCGCGATAGAGGTAATAATTTAACGAGCGTTGTGTTGTGTTATAATCAAAATCAAGAAAACACTTCTGTTTCACACTCATTCTTAAAATCGTGGATAACAACACTATCTAAATATTTTTAATGCGTTTATGTTTCCATATGTATATCGTCGTGATTTAATTACCATTCTGAACTACAATTTTTAATGATGTCTTACTTTGTACCTGGGTCGTGAGCGTCAGTCAGTTCTTTTTTTGAAAAATATAATGCTATTTTTGTAAGGTGACATCATAATATATATTTTAAATAGTCATTGTTTCTTATTAGGCAAATAAAAAAGTGAAATGTTTTGGCTTATAAGGCGTCCAATCGATCACTACCTTTGATCCCTGTAATATGAAAACGTATTTATTTTTCATATTTATAATATAATTATTATTAGTTCCTTAAATTTCCTTCATTATTTAAGTTACACCTGTATAATACCCACTCAGTTTCATGAGTAGATTACGTTCCTTAAATTTCCCCAACTTTTTTAAGTTACACCGGTATAATACCCACTCATTTTCATGAGTATTTGTTATAAGTATAACGAATTAAAACTATCAGATGTATTGTTAAATTTGGTATGTTAAGTATTTTATTAAAATATAAGAAACGAGATTATTTTTTACAAAGACGGTCAGTAACGCGTAAACGCGCCTCTTCATTTCGTGTTCCGGGTTCTATTCCTGCGCATTTATATATTTGTAAAGTACCCCGCTCCACAGGGAAACATTATGTACCTCTTACCTTTAAGAGTATGTATAACTAAAACTTTCTATAGCACAAGCCTTTAGATATCATATAATCATGAAAAATTCTAATCATGCAAAATTCAAATGGATACAAAATATTTATACTAAAACAATTTTCTTTCGGCATAGACCCGAAGTTATTGAAGTGAAGCGAGGGTGTGGTTTTAATTGCAGTACGCATAATGCTTGACCTGTTCACGAGATCAATATTTTATGGGCGTCTCACTACAAAGTTTGTTGCCCCCGGGAGGGGTCGTTCCCGGAAAAATCTCGACACATGTGTGAGTTTGAAATCTAAATGTGTGCTATGGCACATTTAGGCGTAAACTTACAAATTTTCGACACACACATGTTATTGTTTGTGTATGACGGACGAAACATTTTGTGTATTTTGCAATCTGAAACTTTACACGTCGCGCCAAATTAAGTTCTTCGAGTTGCATAGGTACGTAATTTGTGTTAGGTATTCCTTGTATATATTACTTATACAGTCGATATCGGGATGATTTTGGAATTATTTAAGAAAACTTATTATTGTGCAGGTAAAGTATAACTATTAATAATTTCCAAGCCATAGTAGACCGAATAACAATGATTCCATAAAAACAGTGCTCGTTAGAATTATTGTTCAATATTCGCCTAAAGTATGTATCGACTATTCTATAGATTGGCATTCCATGGTTATATTGTGCTATATTGACGAAAGGCAAACAAAACATTATTTAATACATTATTTTAGCACATTTTCAGCAAATAGGGGAACAGTATTGTTTTAGAAATTTTAAGCATAGGGCGAAAACAATGTTATTTAACGTGATACTTAAATATTTTGGTCCCCCAACGCGTCGTTTTGATAGCAACAACATATATGTTCATCTGCCGAAAGAGTCCACCCCTGCACAGGCCTGGGCAGGCCAGTAGGAATACTATGTATATTTTAAATATATAAAATTCAGAACCTCACTTATTCAAGTACCTCACGTCATATGGTGTTCTTTCTTAGCATTATATATTTATTATTAAGTGTGTGCATATTTTTTGGTTCATGTGATACCTTTAATAATTTATATGGATCCGTTAGAAAAAAGTAAAACAGCTGTTTCTGTTACAGGTTTGGTGTTTCTTCAATATAGAAATGAGACTAAGCGAGCGCTGCTGCCTAATGAAATTACTTCCATTGATACCGTTAAAGCACTTTTCGTACGAAGCTTTTCTAAGCAACTAACAATGCAATATATGGATAGTCCTCTCGTCAAGATTTATATTCACGACTCATCGAAAGACATGTTTTACGAACTGGAAGACGACAGGTGAGTGGGGTTCTTTAATATTTTTACTCGATTTGTTTAATTAGGTACTGCCAAGAATTAGCAACGATACTCCCAGCCAAGTGTAGGGTTACAAAATTAAAAAATCAAAAGTCCGAAGAAAAGGCCTGATTTCCATTGAAACAATTACATAACTGATTTTATTTACAATTTGAAAGTATTTATTCTCTAAAAAGTACTTAACAATTTAAAAAAGTCGTAATTTTATCGTTTTTATACACTGCGAATCTTGCTCACGTGTTGCACATCGCACTCAAAGAGAGGAGGCAGGCAGGCTATTTATTTATAGGATTTTTTAAGTAAGCGGCTGAATTTTGTTCAAAAGTGAGCAACTTATAACATTGATATTTTATAAAATCCATATTTTGCCAAGTCAAACTTACACGTACAGACGCCAGCACATCAAGCTACCCCAATCTGTCAAATTTCCCCAATTGAAAGTGAGCCTTATTCTTACGTGATAAAACTGAAGATCTATAAAAGAAATTTGACAGATTGGGATAGCTGGATGTGCTGGCGTCTTTACAATAATAATACAAGTATTCACACATGGCCTACTATGGAAACCAGATACTTGATATACATTTTTTTTTTGCTAATACTATTCATACCGATAATACACCCAGACTCACGATGAACATACGTGTTCATGCACGCAAATATCTGCCCTGGGTGGGGATAAAACCCACGACTTAATTTATTTTCCTTACTAACTCACCTTTATGTTCCCACTACAGTAATGTTAACATATCTGTCTTTTATTCAACTAGGTAATATAATATACATAGTTGTAGGTATATATGATTGTAAACACATGATTAGCAATAAATAAATTGAAAATTGAAATTGAAAATTATTTAATTACTATTTTGGTTTGAAATAAAAGTATAGTAAGTTACCTACAACTTACTATACTTTTATTTCAAACAATTTGTAATACAATGTTGTTACAATGGTATTACTTATGTTTCAACATGATGCAACATTAGGTAAATATTACATTAAAACTTAATATTTATCATTTAATTTTACACAATACAATCAATAGAATAAATAGAAAATTACAGTATTACATGGTTAAATAATAAGAGGAAAAAAAAAAAGTTTCAAGCATGTAAATAGAATAAAAGTTAATTAATTTTACAATTAATATATTAAATGTCATCTGGTACATCAAAAAGTCAGGGAATATAAAGAGAATGTCATTTTATTTGGTTCCAGGTTTTACCTTCGAGCATTAATTTTATATTTATATTTATTTATTTAGGCTGGCTGTCATTGTAGAATTCTAGTAGCGTATAGAAACTTTTCTGGATTAAATAGCCTTTGAGTTGTCTTATGAAAGAATCACATAATTGTTCGTCTCGGATTACTTTTGGTAGTTTATTATATATGTATATTAATAGCACTAGCGTATGGCCCAGATTTGTAAAGGCTTAGTTTCGTCTGGGGAACGGCCAGTTTGTTTTGGTGTGTCTTAAATTTAGAGATCGTGAGTAGTTATCTTTCTCTTGTTTAAATAGATGGTAGTTTTTCCTCACAAATTTGCAAATCTCCGGAATATATATCGATGTGACCGTCAATATATTTAAATCTATAAAATGTGGTTTTCAGCTATGTCTTGCATCAATATTAGCAATATGCTCTATCTACTCCCTAAATTATAAATAACAGACGTGAGCCCTTTTAAATTTTACAGCCATCGTGGTAGACGGTGACTGATTTACATACATACATACACAGACTCACGCCTGCTTCGCAGAGGGGTAGTCAACGACAACGGATTTCCATTTGTCACGATCTTTGCACTTGATTTAGTATATATTGTAACCTAACTATAATTACATAATTTTGGAAAAGAGCTGATACTCTTACACTGCGGGACCGATATTAACCATCATAGCTAAGAAACACCGCAAAGAAACTGTCATTCAAATAAAAAAAAACCGCATTGAAATCGGTCCATCCGTTTGAGAGCTTTGATGCCACAGACAGACACACAAACAGACATCGACGTAAAACTTACAACACCCGTCTTATTGCGTCGGGCTTAAAAATTCGTAGTACTTTTAATTCTGTAGTAATACATATATATAGGACAGAGGGCCATAACACAAACTTAATATGGATTGCGTAATGAACCCAATCTAAGCATAAACATGTATAAACTTGTAAGTAGTAATAAGGACAGGTAATAAGGATCTGGGTTCACACCCCTAAAATCTAAATAATACCTTTTGGCCCTCCAAAAAGTATTACTAGCACTTTTCTGGATAAAAAATCAAATGCTAGCAGTCCTGACACAGACAAAAGTCCTAACATTATATAAACCGAAAATATAATGAATGAAAATCCTATAAAATACCGAATGCAAATCTGGCATTTACAAATAAAATAAAAACCCAAAGAAAGAATAATTGAAGTGAAAACAAACAACGTCAAAGTACCTACACAGGTAAATAAGTTAAAATAATAATAATATCCTGGGACATTATTCACACGCGGCCATCTGATCCCATACTAGGGCAGGGCTTGTACTTTGGAAACCAGGTCAAAATATCTTAAACATTATACTTTTCTTTTGTAAATAAATAGGTACTTATATAGATAATTACGCCCAGTCTTAGGACAAACAGACATGTTCATGCACACACATATCTTAAAGGCAAGTATTTACCAAACATGCCAACCAGTTAATAAGTTCAATCAATCATATCAAAGAAAATCGTCACCGTATTAGAATTTCTGTTTTTATTAAATTTATATGTTTATTATAATAAGTAAGTCCTGCAAACCCTACTTCAAAGAGCTAAATATATTACCCCTTCCATGCATGTATATCTATGAATGTGCCATCTTCGCGAAATCAAATATTGATCTTTTTAATTTTTGTGATCGAGCTAGACATAGAAATAAAATGACGCGTGTACACCACAAAACAGCATTGTTTCATAAAAGTGTTTTTTATCTGATCCCTGATATATATAATAAAATACCCAAGACCATTAGAGATACTAGAGACATAAAAAAATATAAAAACACATTATATACCTTTTTAATTAGTAAATGTTATTATAGTCTAAGTGAATATTTTAATGATCATAATATGTAGACGGAATAACTTTATTATTATTGTATGCCAGTACGGCGGGTCATAGCTGAACATTAATATTATTGTATAATAACACCCTACTACCTATGTACCACAATAAAGAACTTGACTTTGACTTTGACTTTAAGTCTACTTAGACTAACTAGAGATCAAAGTTACTTTATGGATGCGTATTCAAAACTGTTAGTGAGTTATAAATTTAATACATTGCCATCTGACGTCATCTGCGAACATTTGCTAAGATTCAATTTTTCATGGCAATGTACTTCCAAATAGCGCCATCTATCTAAAGTTGTAAACATTACATGTTTTTCACCTGAGGAGTTGGGTAACTATCGTTGCGAAAAACCAACAGGTGCCGTACGATAGGCGAAATGTGTTGACTCCCTTGAAAGCTTTATGTTGAATCAGGTGAATATGTAAATTTCTGTACACTTTTCCATTTGAAATGTAAATATGGAACCTTCTTAAAATTTGCACTGATATTAGCTTGGAAATCGAACCGAATCTCAGATTTATACGATTTACCTACTCTTGTTTACAGTAGGTGAGTGTTATCCTGATCATACATTCCTTAGGATTTCTTAGACTAGTTCAATAGTAGTTACCTAATTAGGTAGGTACTGACTTCAAACCCGGGTCAGGCCAAAAACTGATATTGGGTGTTTTCTATTGTCTACAATTCTCGGTATCCAGCCGGTGTCTGAAACAGGGCGGTATTACATAACGTGCCTTGGAGAGTAATGTATAGCCTTCAAGTCGGTCCTGCTCCTGGCCGGTTTCAAAATATCCAGCGCAGATGACTAATCTCCACTGAGAAAGGCCGCCATAGACGAAATTTAATCAGAATAACCTGTGACAATTGTAAATTTAAGAAATGTAGATACTAGCTATGCCCCGCGGTTTTACCAGCGTTCAACTTTATAAATTATAGCCAATGTGTTATTTGGATATATAAGCTATACTAGCTGCACCCCGCGGTGTTACCCGCGTAAAACTTTATAAATTATAGACTATGTGTTAATCTAGGGTGTCAGCTAACTTCATACCAAATTTAATTTATATCGCTCCAACCGTTTAGACGTGAAGAAGTAACAAACATACACACTCACACAGTCACACACTTTCGCATTTATAATATTAGTGTAATTACTACAAAGTTTCATCAATAGCCGCATAATTTTTGTATAGAATTTGGCTCTCCATTTTTACATTTATGTTTTTGGTGAGATAACCATTATACTGCGATCGCCGACCCGTCTGCCAAGCGTGGCCATATAAAAGAATCCCCTAAATGAAGGCCATAGTTCGATTAGGAACATCGTTTGGGAGGCCTTTGTCCAGTCGCGGATGTCATCAGTCTGTCATCATGACTGATTGTAATATCATAGACACTGTTTTTCACAAAATGCATATAAAAGTACATAGGGTATAACTATCTATTTTTAAGGTTCCGTACCCAAGGTTAAACGGGATCCTATCACTAAGACTTCGCTGTATGTCTGTCTGTCACGAGACTGTATCTCATGAACAATTCAAAAACAGTTGAAATTTTCACAGATGATGTATTTCTGTAGCCGCTATAACAACCAATACTAAAAACAAAATAAAATAATATATATTTAAGGGGGCTCCAACAAACGTGAATTTTTTGCTCGTTTTTATAGATAACTAGCAGTGCTCGCGGACTTCGTTCCGCGTTATAAATATTTTTCTCCCCGCCCTTTTGTCCCTCGTAATACTTCGGGTTAAACGTTCGGAATATTTTTACATAGCATATAGCTTTCTATTGGTGAAATAATTTTGAAAATCGGTTGGGAAGATCCAGAGATTACCCCTTACAACGTCACAAACTCACAAAGGTTACCTCTTTATAATATTAGTATAGACAAATAGAATTATACACAAATAGAATTTTCACACAAATAGAAATATAACTGGGAACCTGATCGCAGTGCCACTTAATAGGTTTATTGTAAATCTACTATAGAATTATTCAGGGTCCCGCTCGCACTGAAACGCTATAAAAATAACCAAAATCGGTTCGTTTGTCTGCACTGTCTGTATCAGAAATGGTGTTGTATACGGATTTCATTATTTTGTGATTTTCTTAATTTCCCAATTCGCCAAATGTTATATACTAACAATTATTATGTAATTTCGAAAGCATTTATTTAAATATAGCTAGATTACGGCATTACGGCTTCGTTGGGAAATATTATTTCGCTGCTTTTATAACAATAATACTCGCATAATAATATTATTAACAACACCCGCACTATACAAATAAATTAACCAGTAACCTATTAAAAAAACAACCCAAACACAATTTCTCGATATAGGTATAGCCTAAAACCTTCGAGCATAGACAAATGCTCGAAGCCTAAAACTGACAGAAAGCGATAATTAATTATCTATTCTAAAATCTGTAGTATACTTGACAGTTTTTATTTCTTTTCGATGCAATTACTTTCTATGTATTTGAATTTTTATTTTAATAATTATATCACTATATTTAATTGCTTATTATCCTATAGCCAATTCCTGACGAAGATTCATACAAAAACACAAAAGTAATTGAAATTGCTCCACCCGTTCTTGAGTTATAAGTGGTGTAACTAACACGACTTTCTTTTATATATATAGATGGTACGGAACCCTTCGTACGCGAGTCCGACTCGCACTTGGCCGTTTTTTATTTTTGTATGTTTATGTTTGTATCGTGTAATGTCCGAAACGGCCGCGGCGGCACCACTTTTGATGGGACTTTCACTAGTAGATGGACAATTAACAGCTGTTATGGCGATAAATTCGATAATTGCTACTTAGATATATTCGCGGGTAATAGCTTCGTGGCCGATGTGAACTATGCAGTGTTCAAGGACGGTAAAATTCACTCTTTTTAGAGCCTATTGCTCCTCTTTCTATTCGTGCTCCTTGTGGGCTAAATATACTCAAAAATCTTACAACGCTCTTCGTATCCAATACAACAACGCGTTCAGGGTGCTGTTTGGTCTGCTACGTTTCTGTAGCGCATCGGGCATGTTTGCTGAAGTCAGAGTGGACTGTTTCTACGCCACAATGCGCAAACGGTGTGCATCCTTGGTGAGCAGGTTTCGTGGCAACTCTAACAGCATTCTGGCCATGATCGCAAGCAGATTTGACTGCCTGTACATGAATCGCTGCTCCACTGTTTCTCACGGAATGGGGCATCAGTGATTCATGTATTCCACTAAACAAAATTTTTGCTATATTTTTACTTACATAGAAGAAGTCTTATGTATTACTAACTTAAACTTTAAAATTATTATTATTATGCTGATCAGACTTCTAGAAGTTTTTGTATTTAACAATTTATGTTTTGTGTGCCACTTTAGCTGACAAGAGTCCCATAAGCTATAATAATAGTTTACATACATTCTCCGTAAAAATTGACTGTATAGGGTTTGTTGAAGATTCTTTTTGTAATATTAATGTCCTCTTAACCGAATTTCGGCGACAGCGGACAGTGCAAATAGAGGCTAGCTATCTGCGGTGAACATATTATAGTAAACACAGGAGCTTTTTCTATTCCATCACTCTCAATCATCCGATGGAATAACTAGCGACACGATCGGAAAGAGATCAGGTGTTTAGTACCAAATATGCAACTAATCAACCGGGCTACCCGATTATCGGTGGTTACCGTAGTGGTTATAAATAAGTTAAAAGGTTTTTCCGATAAACCGAAGAATCTGAAGTTTAGCTTCATATTACTTCTTGACGATGGTGTCAGATGGCAATGGAAAAGTTTTAATTAGTTCAAGTCTTGTGAAATACTTATCACTTGAACTTCAAAGTTTGAAGCAGTAGAGAAGAAGCTGATTAGTAAATTTTATTACTCAAAGAGCTCCTCAAGTGTGAAGTCAAGCTGAAATGACTGAACTGAGTATACGTATCTAAATACGAGTAAGGATTCTATTAAACTTTTGTATTATTTGTCATAAGTTTCATTAGATTCTGTAACCCATGACCAAGCTCTATGGCCGGTTGGTCAATCGTCGGTTCTACACTGTACCTTATTTTGAGTAAAAAATAGTTTTGTCGCTATTTGGTTGGTTAACAAACGGCTCTTCACGGCACAGGGCCTTATAGAGCAATCAAGGGCATACGATAAGTTGAATATCTACAAAACACGTTATCTTTTGGTACTAAAATCAAACAATAATAATTAATCAACAGTAAAAGGTTTACGCATGAAGATTGATTTGCCCCGCGGTTTTACCTGCGTTGATCTTAATAAATTACTAGCTGCCCCGGCTAACGTCCTGCCATACAAATAGAGTATATCTGGGAATCTGATCGTAGTGCCACACTAGCAGGTTTATTGTAAATTTACTATAAAATTATTTCTGGTCCCTCTAAAGCTGAAACGCTCAAAAATAATCAAAACGGTCCGGTTGATTATAATGATGACTGCACTGCACACTGTCCTGTATCAGAAATTGTATACATACGGATTTAATTATTTTATGATTTTCTTAATTTCCCAATTCGCAAACGTTCTTCTTCAGTGGATTGATTCGTAATTTTACTTTGATATACAAATAGATAATGTAATTTCGAATCCATTTATTTATGAATTAAGCGTTTTGATAATGTATTATAGTATACCGTTATGTATATCATACCGTTCAATTTTGGATTACTTAAGTATATCATTTTGGTTAGTATAATATGTATAGGTACTTTGTTCAATAGTGGTAGTAATAGGTGTCCGCGAAATTGAAGGTTTGTTTGGCACTTGATTGAATATCTTCATCATGTTAGCCAAATAACGTCCACTGCTTGTCAAAAGCCTCCCCAAAGAATGGGGGTATATTCAAATTTTTCTGTATTTTATGAACTAATTGTCGAACATCTAACATGCCACATATGCGAAGCTTAATTGCATTACGGCTTCGTTGGGAAATATTATCTCGCGAGTTTTTTAATAACATAATAAATAAATTAACCAGTAATCTATAAAAAAACCGAACCAAAGACAATTTCACGATTTAGTCTATATACTGACAGATAGCACTAATCAATTATTCTAAAATCTCTAGAAGGTACCTACATTCTGTAGTGTCAATCTTGACACTACACAACACGACTTTCTTTTATACATATATATATATATATATATATATATATATATATATATAGATAGCCTAAGTATTATTCGAATATATTATAAGCCAGGCATATTACTACAAAATTTCATCAAATTCGTTCGGTAGTTTCCGCATGAAACAGTAACAAACATCCATACATCCAGATATCCATATTCACAAACTTACGCTTTGATAATATTAGTAGGATAAAATTATTATCAGCGTCATCACAGACTCCATCATTTTTTAAGTTTATTAATCCAAATATTCACTGCAAGTTCTTTGTGTTATTATCACTCATCAAAATACACAGGAAAACATATTTTCCATATTTAGTGATCATTTGAAAAAATAATAAATTTAAACTTTTATCGAATGGACAGTGGTTACTCTGGTGTCGAGCCCCTGGTACGTGACATGGCTTAATGCGCTGACATTAGCCAAATGGATGATTTCCGCAAGTTATAATTCCAATACTTTGGTTCAACTTGTTAAAAACGTATACGTCAAACTTGACTATATTTTTAAGACCATAATTGATCCCAAAACACTATTCAACTATTTTCACTCGATAGAAAGAGATTACAAAGTCACCCCTAAAAATGCTAATATTTAAACACTACACAACTCAAATTGTTATTGTAATATGTAGTGCATTGTATGATAAGCAAAATCTTCTTGTATGTAAAAATTTAATTTTCTAGCAATTAAGTATTTTCTTTCATTCCAGATACCAGGTAACTGATATACTACATATACTAATTTTCTTTTGTAAATACATACTTATATAGATAATTATATCCAGGCTCAGAACGAACAGGCAATCATGCCCACAAATATCTGTTCTGGGTAGGAATCGAACCCACGACCTGCGGCGTGCAAAGCACGGAGAGCAACCACGTAGTGGCTTGTATTATAAGATGGCGAGACTAGTGTTATACGATAAATTGGATGTAGTTCGCCTCTTAGTTACTACATATATTAGAAAAAATATGCAATTATATATATTTTTTAAACAAAGACGACGCCCGTATTGGGGAAATTAATCCCTGTGTCGCGTACTTTACAAACATATAATAGACAGACACAAATTACATCCTGACTCAGAACAACTATTTATGAGTCACTCAAATAGTTGTCCGGCGCGGGACTCGAACCCGCGACACGAAGCGGTGAGGCGTCTGTCTTAGCCCCTGCGCCACACGTGCAGGCAAAATTAGTTTAGTTGATATTGATACTCCACAGAATTAGAGGCAATACCAGCGTATTATTTTATCTCCAAAATTATTTAACCGCCCTATAAAGCCTAGAACCTTCTGTCATATTGTTGATAAGGGGTTGAATTTCTGAAATTCCTTTTGTACTGGTTCACATTATTAATTACACGTTACATTATAAATTAAATGAATACCTTGGGACTACTAGCATACTAGGTAGAGACTGTGCTTTGGCAATTATGCCATTTCCGATCCTGTATGTCATGGCAACGTTCAAGAAGCTTAGTTTTAGGGTTTCGTAGCCAAATGGCAAAAAACTGAACCCTTATAGAGTCGTCATGTCTGTATGTCTGTCCGTCTGTCTGTCTGTCCGTCCGTATGTCACAGCCACTTTATTTCCGAAACTATAAGAGCTGTACTGTTGAAACTTGGTAAGTAGATGTAATTTTGGGGGTTGCCCATACATAGAACTGAAACTCAAAAAAAATTTTTTATTGTACCCATACATATTGGGTATCTGTGGATAGGTCTTCAAAAATGATATTGAGGTTTCTAATATCATTTTTTTCTAAACTGAATAGTTTGCGCGAGAGACACTTCCAAAGTGGAAAAATGAGGGACCCCCCTGTAACTTCTAAAATAAGAGAATGATAAAACTAAAAAAAATATATGATGTACCATGTTAACTAACAGCAAAAATTGGTTTGAACGAGATCTAGCAAGTAGTTTTTTTTTAATGGGACATAAATCGTAAACCGCAATTTGCTTTCATTTAATCAACTGAAATACTTGCTGCTGCGGAAGCGGAACAGTTCAGGTTCAGGTTCCGCAGCGGTACCCTTCATGGGCGAGTCCGACTCGCACTTGGCCGGTTTTTTTTCTTAAAGGCCTGTAACGCATATGCAGCTCTTCTGGTGTTGCGAGTGTCCATGGGCGGCAGTATCACTTACCATCAATCATCTTGCCCGTCAACTCTGGCTTAGCAGACAGGGTTACTAATCATTAGACCACTATTCATTTGGCAAACTTCAAGAAGCGAGAGATATTCTTTTCTTAAAGGCCAGTAACGCACTTGCTGTCAGTTCTGGTGTTTCTAATGTCCATGGGCGTACTATAAGGTGACCTGCTGGTTCGTTTGCAATTCTACTTAAAATATGATAATATTACATTGGGTGTTGTCAGCCTCTTAACGACTGTTATCTAACGGCAAATACCGGGAGCGATAGCTTAACGTGCCCTCCGAAGCACAGACATGCTCGGAAATTAAATCACATTGATGGTCACCCATCTATATGGTGTTTTAGACCGGTAAATGCGAATGGCCATGAACGTCTTGTTCTGAATACTAAAATATTTTGGAATATTAACTGACAAGATGACCGAAGATTTTTTTTTTATTTGATTAGATTTATTTTATGGCGTATAATATATATCAACCAAATATAGGCTTCAGCCGTCCCGGTCCCGGATATAAATATCAGGATCGCGGGTGTATTTCTCAGATTGGCCTAAATATATTGCAGTTATTTGGTACCCTCTGTGTACTTTTACGTACCTTTCCTGAAAATCTGTGTACCTACGCCCGTACAGTGATATTTGAAATATTAGGTACACCCGCTATAGAAGCATACCGTATTTTATTTGTTTAATACTTGTTTCATGAGGTACACAAAAGGTACCAAATGTACTTAACCAATATATGTAACTTGGTACACTGTTTAACAGTACACCCGCGGTTCTGACATCAGGATAGCGGGTGTACCTAATATTTCAAATATCACTGTACGGGCGTAGGTACACAAATTTTCAGGAGAGGTACGTAAAAGTACACAGAAGGTACCAAATAACTGCAATATATTTAGGCCAATCTGAGAAATACACCCGCGATCCTGATATTCAGGGTCCCGGACGTCTAGGTAAAGGTTATCTAGGTAAAGAATATCACTACCCTATCAGAGAGACGCTGCTGCCAATTCCCTGGAATATACATATTCCATAGGACCGACTTCTGGTCCTATGGAATATGTATATTCCAGGGAATTGGCAGCAGCGTCTCTCTGAGTATAGTATAGTAACATACTGCTATCGCCAACCCACTCTTAGGCTCTTTTCCAGCAGTGGACGTTATTAGACTGATATTATGATGATGGATTGAAAATACCCAAGTATCTTGACGTTTCCACATATATTTTTACTTAATTTTTACTTTTATGTTAAATTTGATTGATTACTCAAAATCTCTGATATATACTACGGTATACGTAGTAGTAACTTAGTAATTGATTATGTTATCAAATTTCTCTAATTTTGATAACATAATCAATTACTAAGTTACTACTACGTATACCGCGTAATGTCTACACTTTGTCTTGTCAAAATAAAAACATCCCATTTAGATACGAAATCATTTCTGATGTGTAGAACGCGGGAAATTAAAATTTTAGGCCCTTTCCGCCCGGAAAATGCTTGGTTGTAGTAACATCCTGTCGCAAAATCTTGAAATCAAGGGGCGTAACAACATCATTGTAGCTATCTCTCTCTCTTACATATACCAGAGCCGTACGAAAGACAAAGTAAGTGGATATTGTCATATTACGTACGAATACGTATTTTTATGGAATTATTGCTCTAATTTTTTTTTAAAGGACTTTAGTACTGACATTATCTATGCATTTAATCATTTGTTAACTGAAACTGTGGTAAAGAAAACATGAAGAAAACTTGTTGGTTGATAATTATGTTTAACTTAATATTAGTTATTTAGTTAACGAGCCTAAGGCTTCAATATTAACAATTATAATGTGCAAATAACAGGTGTTACAACAGATAATAAACAAAATATTGTTTATATTGTGTTGGCGGGCGAGTAGTAAGGGCCGCCCTCGCGCGCCCGCTTAGGGGAGGTTTCGGGCTCAGTACGCCGCCCGCCGTCATACCAAGACTACAGCCGCTCAAGCAACAAGTTTTTTCCCGTCAATATTATGCGGCCGAGTAGAAGTTTTACACACATTCACGACCATCGATGCCCGTGAGTTCTATTAAGTCATATAACCGCCTGTAAAAATCTTACAGCCTTTTTTACCACATTCCCTTGTTTGAGTTTTTTACCGACGGAAAAAAATTAATGCGTAATTTGTTTGTTTGTTGTATGACCATGCAATTTTTTTTTCTTACCACTGATTGTTTTTTTTACTATGTCTATTTGTGACTTCCTTTTCGTTAGAGCGAGGGGTTTCTCATTGAAATAATGTGGAAAGTAGCGTATAAAATGTTTAACGATGTTAATTAATTTTACTGCTGTTCTCATAATTGTGGGAAATATAATGCGTAAGATATCTCATAAAAAATATTTTTTTGTTACTTTTGGAAGCGTGAAAGCCTTTTCTATATTCATTTTCATATTTTTTACATTCAGTTTGATGTCATTCTGTTTCTTTCAAAATTATTGTCTGTATGAACAGTATTTGTACCATAAAACTACACTCGCGGCTCAAAATAACGATTTTCTTCCCAATAGTATAGCATTTTTCTAATATTTTTTTTTAATTTTGATATTTTGTCATTTTATTTTTTCATATCCTTGTCTGTATTTTTACCATTACACTACAATCGCGGTTCATGAAAACGTTTTATACCCCTATTATATATATCTACCATTATTATAATCACTCATGGTCGGCACCGGCTTCACACGGGTAGATAATAACGTATTAGGGCAAAATATACTAACTTAAGAACGCGTACAAATTTACAACAATATACCGTCAATTATAAAAAGATTGGAGTCCTTTAATTCATTCAAACTAAAACTTGTTCAATACGTTGTGGAAACATACACATTACTCAAATAACGTAAATTAAACAATCATTAAATTAGTCTATTTAACGGTGTTGAAACTATTGCTGTTTATTGTTATTAAATTATTGTTATCGAACGACGTAAGCTATAATTATTAATAATTTTAAGTACGTTTTATCATATAAGTGACTTATAAGTTTATTTTTTGATGATACATTTCTTTAAACCTAGATAGATAGAAACATAAATTAGTATTTGAGATTAATATCTACTTTAGACAAAAATGACATCTTTTGGGTATATTTGATACCTGGGGTTAAATTGTTGCAAGTTTCATAGGGTAATCACTGATTAAGATACCCGTTTTAATGATGATATAATTTTTTTTTAAACCAGTTGAGTCCTTTTTCATTGTACTCATGCAAAATAAATACGAGTATACCTAAACTCGAGTCTTTCCTCTGATATACATATGTATATCGCGTTTAAACATCAGCCGTTTTATATTTAGTGCATTTTCGTAATATGTATTTATAGGTTAGGTATGGATTTTTTCAGGCTCATGCGTAACTTAATTTCAGCCCTTCGCCCTGGTCCCTAAACGTTGTCACAAAGGTATTAAAAAGCGGATCAAAGTTTTGATATTTTAAGAATATCACCGGGTATTTTATCGGTATTTTTTATCTATCGGAAAAGAGAAAAGAGTTTATAATTGATTTTATTCGTGAATAAGCTTAACAGATATAAATTGATTAATAATCCATTGCTGAAGATTATTACATCATTGCTTGTGAAATTTCATTAAAATAGGAATTAGATTTTTGGGAATTATTTATCCGATGGAAAAGTGGGACATAATAAAAGCACTCGGATGTCACTACGTTTGTTTGTCACAGTATATTTCTTGCAAATTTACTTCACTGATAAAGATGCAATTAGAACGGGATGTTAACTTAGTAATGCTAAAGCTTAAAACTATATAGACTTGATATAGAATAATATAACATACGCATATAAATTAAAAACTAGTTACTAAAACTAGTACGCTAGATAAATGAATACACAAACTATAAAATAATTAGTATTAATAAAATTGTTAAAGGTTATGTATATAATCCAAGCTTATAATATCTTTTTCGCATTGTCATTGACTAGTTGACTGACTAAGATACTAAAACAATCAAAACTTGATCGTATACAGACGAAGATGTATCGCCAAACTCGGTCCGAGCTAAGAAAAAATAAAATACATATAAGACACTTATCAATTAAAGCTTGATACTTTGAGATAGGGAAACGTACCAAATTAACCTTATTACAACCTTAAAAATAAAACTCATTATTATTTTTTAAAAAAATCTGTGTATAAATGAGTTACAAATAATAATAAAATTTGAACCTGTTAGCAAACAGAACCGTGTTATTGTGATACAAGGTAACGTAACAAATATCTAAATAGGATATATATTTGTGAGCATGAATTGTATGTTTGTTCTGAGTCTAGGTGCAATTGTCTATTAAGTATGTATTGACAAAAGAAAAGTAGTATAATTATGTAGAATATCAGTTATCTGGTTTCCACTGCTTGTTTGGGATCAAATGATCGTTTGTGAATAATGTCGCAGGATATTATACTATTATTCCACTTTATTTATTTATTATGTACTTACGTATTTATTTTTCATCATCAAACTTGAAACATCAAACGTATTGGTCATACATAAAACAATAATATACAAATAAATACGTTAAAGCGGAGCTCCTCCTGCGGCGGGGTTTTACGCCCTAGGCCGCTGGTGGTGTGGAGGGACTATTATTATTATATTATTAAAATAATAGCTGTCATTATTCTTAGAAGGTAAAAAACCAATTATTATGCGAATAAATTTCTCTTGGTTTATATAACATGCTTAATGAGGGTAAGAGTATCATCTTTAGGATAATGCTTGTGCAAATATTTTTATATATATTTCTACCCTTCAATCTCATTTGAGCCTAAGTTTAGCTATATTTCAACAGCCCGATATCGTTCACTGCTGGACATAGGCGTCCCACAAAGGTTTTTAGAACGTTGCTATTTGAAGAGGTTTGCCGTAGTCACCGCGCTTGGCATGCGAGTTGGCGTCCGCAATTAGGTGGAAGCTAGTACACAGGTGGCGCTGCTGCACTGCCGTCATAATAAAGAAGGCCGTAACTAAAATTTTTGTCAAAAATAAGTTACAAACATATTTGGAATCAGCAAAGAAAATGCTACCTTATGATCTTACAAACAAAGTTGTAACTCGTATTAGACCAGAGATATCATAAACATTTTAGCCGTAACTACGACAATAATTCTGGTTTTTGAATCTGAAAATCCGTATTTTCTAAATTTTCGGGATTTTCTGTTCATATTTTCGTATTGCTAGTCAAGAAGCCTGCAATTACCAATAAGGGCTTCTTAACTAAGCAAAACTTTAAATTTATTACAAAAAAGAGCCCTAACTTGTACTCGCCATTGATTTTGATGCCAAAGCCTTCCCATTCCAGAAGCTTGAAGACATCTTCCAATGCAGTGGTGAACAGTTTCGGAGATATGACGTCTCCATGTCTCACGCCTCGCTGCAATTGAATAGGTTTCGAGTTCTGGGCCTGAAGTCGGACTATCATGGTGGCGTTTTCGTACAAACACTTTAACACCTGGACATACCGATAGTCAATTTAGCACCTTTGAAGAGACCTCAGTACGGCCCATGTTTCGATAGAATCAAAGGCTTTCTCATAGTCCACGAACGCTAAGCATAATGGCTGGTTATACTCCTTGGTCTTCTGTATAACTTGCCGCAGCGTATGTATGTGGTCTATGGTACTGTAGCCTTTTCGGAAACCGGCTTGTTTGCGAGGCTGGAAGTCGTCAAACCTTCGTGCGAGACGATTCGTAATGACTCTCAAAAACAACTTGTATACATAGCTCAGCAGTGAGATGGGTCTGTAATTCTTCAATAGGGTTTTATCGCCCGTTTTGAAGAAAAGCACCACCGTACTCCTGTGCCATGCTTTTGGCGTTTGGCCTACGAGTATGACGGAGTTGAATAAGGATCGGTGGACCACCCGGCTTCAGAAGCTCAGCTGTAACTCCATCATCACCCGGCGCCTTATTGTTTTTCAGTTGTTTGAGAGCCATTCTAATCTCGTACAGGCTGACGTCCGGGATATCTTGGGTGTAGTGTCGGGTTAGTCTTGCTCTTGGATCTGAGGCATGACTATTGACAGGAAGTCACGTTGTCGTGTACAACTGTCTGTAGAACTTCTCGATCCCTCCTAGCAACTCAGGTTTTGACGTGACGATTCTGCCATCCTCAGTCTTCAGCTTCGTCAGTTGGCTTTGCCCAATAGACAAATCTCTTGCGAACACTTTAGAGCCGACACCTATTCCGCTCGATGGCCTCTTTAATACTAATAGTATTAAATTGGCGTGTGTCGCGAGTCAGAGACTACGAGGTTTGTCTGTTGAGCTGCCTGTATCTGGCAGCATCACATGAGGATGTTAGAATTATTTTCCGCCTTTCTTCCATAAGCTGTAGGGTATGGTCAGAGATCTTTTTGGTTCCATTTGTACGGCGGGTTTTGTAGAAGTTAGATCCGGCCGTATAGACAGCTTCCACGAACCTGTCGTGGTATGTATCCACTTCTTCACAGTCTGCTAGGCATTCGAATCGGTTCTGAAGTTTGAGTTGAAGGGGTTCGAGGTTTTGGAGGTGGAACGGTATGGGACGGAGCGTAGACTTCATCAATCGGGACCTCTCTAGTTTGACATTTAGGTTCAATGAGCCTCTGACCAGTCTGTGATCGCTCCCGGTCTTAACCGCATTGATCACAGAGCCATCATTGAATACTTGTCTCCTCGTCGACAGGATGAAGTCTATCTCGTTTCTAGTTTTCCCATCGGGGCTCACCCAGGTCCATTTACGATGTGCCGGCTTCCTGAAGAAGGAATTCATCATAAAGAGACCCTCCTTCTCCATGAAGTCAGCCAACATCTGGCCTCGGGGGTTCCGATCCCCGGTTCCGAATTGCCACACTTTCAGCTCATCACCTGGGATTCTTCAATCTGCCGGGGATTCTTAGCACCCCCTGCCCTGCCGTAACCACAGCTGTTACCACGGCTGGGAATAGCAGGGCTGCCGGGGACTGGGGGCCGCGGTTTGGTTATGTCCTTCATTTGAGGGGATTTGCCATAATCGCCACGCTTGGCAGATGGGTTGGCGATCGCAGTAAGATGGACATGGTACTCAGGAGAACGCTGCTGCCCGTTCTCTGGTTTATATATTTCCCTCGGGACGACTTTTACGTCCACCATAGGATGAGAGGGGGTGGCGATATTCTTATGCCGTCACCACACAGCCAAGAAGATTGAATAGGTATAACTTAATGGTTACTGGCATTAGGAGATTTTTTTATGCAAGATTTTTTTTTATATCAGTTAGTTTGTTAATTAATGTACATAATTTTTAGATATGTAAGACATGTTTCTCAGTGTCTGTAAAAGTTCCTATAACTAAACTGTTTAAGATGATTATTAATTGTTTTGTTTGTTATTCTATTGTCAGAAGATATATATATATATATATATATAATATATATATTTTATGAGTATAAATAATATGTTTTGTTGACTTTGCTTAGATAGATAATGAGAAATATCTGATTAATAAACATGTTCCTTTAAAAATAATTTGATAAATACTATTTAATCAGTACAAGCAAGAATTGATTGCTTAAAAACACTTCAAGGTAACTGGAATTTAAGGATTTCGGTTCTAAGTAGATTGAGTTCTTTAAATAAAAAGCCTTAATTACATTATTTGCAATTACGCCCTTTGAGATAAGTATTTCACAATTTATTATTATATTTTTGCTAAAACAAAAAGGAAAAAATTGAATTAAATTAATACGCGTGAATAAATTTAAATAAATTATGGTTCATAATAACGCCTGTATTTATTGACATTTTATAAAACAATAACCACTTACTAAAACCATACAGTAAATCGCGGACCTTCATTTCAGATAAAACTTTAATTATCTCGGAATCAGCATTGAGGTAGTTACGGCTTTCTCTATAATGAAGGCAGTGCACGATTATAGGGCAATGGGGCAGCAGCGCCAGTCGCTTTTATGATATGGGGTGACCCTGTTATTGTTACCTCACTGATATTCTGTGCCGCATACCACACGCCTCAGTTTCACTAAATATTAATGATTTATGATTCTTTAGATTATAGTTTTTGATTTTACATTATCCTACACGCTAATAACAAAGTTAGATTAATATACGAATACTAATAGAATATAGTAAATCGGCTACAGTCTCCCAATATGTAAAGTAACAGTCGAATGAAATACATTAATTATTGGCATTAGCATTATGCTCGTGGATTCAGTAGCCAATGATATGTGTTAGGAAGATTGTTTTTAGCATATCAGACTGTGGCGTTAATGAGAAATTTCAATCTTGCCCTATGTATCGACTGAATAAGGGAGCTATTTTTAATACCGCCCGTAAGCTACGGGGCGAAAGTAATATAAATTTAATTTACTAATGCAAAACGGGCGTGAAGTAGAAACATAAAAATGTATAATATCCCAATCTATTCTTATGGAAGGATCGTATAATGGCAGGTATTTAATACTTAATAGTACTTAATAAGTTTTCCACGTAGAAATCCCGACTACCCACGCAATAAACTTTTGAGGTAACAACAGTAAAGTTCATTTTGTACGCACCATCGTTAAACGTCGACACAAAGGAGACAGAAAATATTACATACTTTCTTGGGCCTGATTGTAGATACAGACTTATCGGTTCCCATCACTAGCCTTATGTATGTGTGATATAGACCTCCCCCAAAGGTTGCTATAAAGTTGCCGTTAGCAGGAGTTTGCCGTAGTCACCGCGCTTGGCAAGTGAGTTGGCGACCGCACTTAGGTGGTATCCACATTACCCAGGTGGCATTGCTGCTCGACTACCTGCTATGTCTCTTAGTCGCCTTTTACGACACCCACGGGATGTTATCATCATATCAGATGAAACACGCCCACTGCTGGACAAAGACCTCCCCCAAAGATCAACCGACCAACCTACAATTGCCGGTCTTACGCTATTCGCATCCAACGGTTTCCAGCGCCCCGCACAAGACCCGAAGAAGATGTTATGCGATGGCCCGATTATTCGGAAACCACACGGCTCAGATTCAGACTCAACACTGTTGTCAACAGAAAAATAATAAAATATTTTTTCGGCTTAAGTAGTCTTAACTTATTATACGGACATCAAGCCCTGAATGCTTTGCGGGAAAAGATTGAACATAATTGGATCTTGAATTGTGCCATACTTCAATAACCAAACGTTGATCACAAAGACGGTTATTTTCTAAGCACATCAAGCTACCCCAATCTGTCAAAATTTCTTTTATAGATTTTCAATTTTATCACTTGAGCATAAGGTTCACTTTCAATTGGGGAAATTTGACAGATTGGGGTAGCTTGATGGGCTGGCGTCTGTACTATTTATATTAGTTAAGCATTTTTTTCTAGTAGTAAGTGGGACCTTGTATCTCTCTGATGTCCTCCATCCTTCGAAGAAACATGTACTCTGAGTTTCAATAGATCTCATGTATTCAGGAAAAACAATACGTGCCGGTTGCCTGCTTCTATCTTCGTCATTTCACATAGCGATCCAAAGTTATAACAATGTCCAATCCACGCCAGTCGTAACATACAATAGAACATTTTCAATTAAACGTCGGAGCGATCTTCGGTATCTAGAGTGAAAGCAATTATCCTACAAGGTAGGCAGAGTTGCAATCTGTAGTAAATAAAGCAGTGGTCGGTGATAATTCGAAACAAACCACTTACTTACTTATCGTATGGGCAGTGGTTACCCTTGTATCAGAGTTGTTCAAGCCGCCCAGTAGGCCTCTGATATGGCTTAACGACTAGGCGACTGTTGTCTAATAACTACAACCGGAACCGACAGCTTTACGTGCGCTCTGAAGCACGGAGACGCTCAGAAATATAAGCTTTGGCGGTCACCCATCTATGGACTGACCGTGAGCCTAGTTGCTTAACCTCGCCGATCGCTTATAGATCGGTGAGAGCATCTAGCCATGAGCAACAAACCACTGCGAACTTTTGGTAATATAATCCCGAGATTATTTTAGGATTTTTTTCCATTATTCCTAATTATTAACCCATACACAAAAAGGGGTGTTGTAGGTTTGAAGTATGTATATGGAATTGTAGCTCTTTAATGCATATTTATTATCTGCAATCTGTTTTAATCGTAAAGTTCTTGGTTTTTGGTCACTCTCTCGTTTTGGGCTCATATATTTTTATTTTTTGTTGAATGAAAATAGATGTGATGACTTTGTTGAGTCGTTTAAAGATTTCTCTAGTTAGGTCAGGGGTTAAGAGAGGTAGAATATAAGTATCATCTGTATAGTTTGTTTATAGTATGTTTTATTCGTAAACTGGTTTACATGTCAATTCTTATTAACAAATGCATATTGATTTATATGCATTCCTTATGCATAATTATATGCTAAATAATAAATAAAATAATCAACATCTTAAGAGGCTCTCGCTGGATCACTGGGTTAAGGGTCGGATACAAAAGGCCGCAATTATTGGAACGGCACGCATTGCGAGGAGGTTCCTTTCTCTGTCACCCTGTCCACCGGCGGCCTAGGGCGCCACACCCAGCCGCTGGAGGAAGTCTATTATTTACATATTTATTTAAATATTATTGTTTTTTTTTATATAAATAATAGCTATGCCCCTCGGTTTTACCCGCGGTAAACTTTATAAATTATCACAGTTCCTCCCCCGTAGGTGATAGCGTGATAATATGTAGCCTATATGTTGACCCGAGTTCTTAGTAATATTCATGCAAAATTTGAAGTAAATCCATGCAGTACTTTTTGAGTTTAGGCCGGACATACATACAGACAAATAGACAAAAATTCTAAAAACTATATTTTTGGCTACGACGTCAATTGTAGATCACGCCACAAGTATCCTTTTCAATGTACACTTTTGACTTTCCTACGATTTTATTATATGTATAGATTATAATTGTAAAAAGTAATAAATGTGTAGAAAATGAGAAATTTAAAAAGTAATTTGAAATAATATAAGTGGATCAGCAAGTTAGTAACAATAAATATAATATTCATGTTGACGTCTAATGTCAGGTCAACTATGAAACTAAACATGATTGAAAGAATAGCTGTAGTAATTAAAAAATAATTATCCTTCTTATATTTATAAAATTTGTCGTAAGAATTTAACGACTGTTCGATACACCATTTTTAAATCTATCTTTAAAACCATCTAGATTCGAGCCTGCTATAACATTACATTGGATTTAGGCACCATTAACAGATCTTGTAGCAAGTAAATATATCTTCGCTTTTATGGAACGAATATTCGAATAAAGTATAAAATCATACATCTTTAATAATACTTAGGCTCCAAAGACGCATTCGTTCCATTCGTTATGTCGATCATAGTCTTTACTGACATAAATATATAGTACAATTTAGCTGAAGTACCTGAATGCCGCGTTAGGTCATTAAACCTATGTTACAGAATTCAGTGCCCGCGCCGCGTTTAGGATAATTTATGCAAGAAGATTTAATTAGTGAGAAAATTAAAACAATTTTTATTTTTTTGGACAATGTCACACAGATCTTCCTAGCCCCAAACTAAGCAAAGCTTGTACTACTTTACTTTACTACTACTTTACTCTTACTTATCGTATGGACAGTGGCTACCCTAGTATCAGAGTTATTCAAGCCGCCCAGTGGTAGGCATCTAACATCGCTTAATGATTGTAGCCTAATGACTATATCCGAAACCGACATCTTAACGTGCCCTCCGAAGCAGACGTAGACGCTCAGAAATTAAACTACTTTGACGGTCATCCATCTGTGGTTAAGCTACAAAGCTTAACCTCACCGATCACTTACGGACTGAGGAGAGTATCGAGCTGTGAGCGCGTGGTAAGCGGGTGTTTGACGTCACCCGCGTATTACCGTTGTTTCGAACATCCAGGAGCACAACATTAACATTATAAAACTATGGAGGGTCTGGATTGATGTTATACTCTCTACTGATGATGATACCCGACGGACCTGTTAGCGTGGTTGGTCGATTCCCACCCAGGACAGATATTAGTAGTGTGTATTAACATGTCTGTGTATCTTGAGTCTGGGTGTAATTATCTATATAAGAATGAATTTACAAAAAAAATGTGTATTTGTAGTAGGTATACCAGTTATCTGGTTTCCGTAGTTCAAGTTCTGCTTAGTTTGGGATCAGATGGCCTCGTGTGAATAATGTCCTAGGATATTTTTATTCTTACGTGCTCGTGGTACCATAGGAAAATCTAGGAGCACGTGTAGGGTAACTAGAGCGAAACCTACGGACACGGTAGCGTCTCGGCACTCGTCGAGTGCTTAAATGTCAGTCGCATTCGAGCACTCGATGAGTTAACATCCCTTGTGATTGGTCCGCGGAGGGCTAAAACATGTGTTGGGTATGGTACTGGCGCATGTAATTAGCAATTTTATATTGTAACTTCTTGCATATGCATATTTATTCGGGTGGGAGGGCGGTGCATATTGCATCCTCGCTTAGTTAAACTGACAATTACCAAATAAATATTGTATTTTGAATGTTCAATGAATATTTCTGCAAAGTTGTGCCTGATTCCATTACTTATCTAGCTTTTAAATTATATCCTCGGTGCTTTTGTCACTGCTATTTCCGATTGGTTCTGTGATGAAGAGAAAATCAACAATTCGTTTTTAAATTGTACATTTTGCGGAATTAAAGTCTGCTTATTGATCGGGAAGTACAGCAGTAGTGGGAGTGAGGGAGGTTGTAATCTTTATTACAGCGTTTTCTTAGAAATATCTCATCCGTTCGGGGTATCCTCGCGTCGGGTACTTTACAAACTCCATTAACTGTGCTCGCTTCATAGAAACTCTATTTTGTTGGCATATTTATCAAAGGAGTTTCTAATACAGTTGACATTCTTTCACTATAAATATGTCAACCCAGGTGGTCGTAATTGCTAAATACTTGCCTTTCACGTCGCAGGTTGTGGGTGTGATTCCCACCCAGGACAGATATTTGTGTCTGTTTGTTGTGAGTGTGGGTGTAATTATCTATATAAGTATGTATTTACAAAAAAAAGTAGCATATCAGTTATCTGGTTTATATATATAGGACAACCTCAGCTTAGTTTGGGTTCAGATCGCTGAGTGTAATGTCCCAGGACATTTTCATAATCATATTTTGTTGGAATATATATTAATTGACTTTGCGATACAATTGACTCTCTTCCACTATAAATATGTTAACCCATGTATAACTCGTATGTCATAACTCATTTATGTAGGTAGAAAGGCGGCTGTTTGCTCAAATCAGATGGGAGTGATTCGACAATATTTTAAAACATTTAAGTTCATCTTAGATATTTTGCGGTGAATTCGTAAAGTTTTGTGGTACATTACAAAGAATAAAATATTATGTTGTAGCTTACGTTTAACTCGCTTTAATTGAATTGTAGGATCGACAGTTTTCGTGATGTATTAAATAAAGTTTGTCTCATAATTTCAGCATTTCATTACCGCGCACCCGGGCCCGCGCCCACAACCCCAAAACTTTAAATTCAAATATATATTAAACCTTTCTAAATGAATAAACAATAAGAAAGTTACATACTTGAAACATAAATTCAAAATACCTGTTACAAGTTGTTCAACATAATTTTGACTTAAGGCTGTTACCTACAGATTGCTTTTGCGTTCCAGAAACTATGATGCACGTTGCTTTACAGTTTTTTAAAACAATAAGGTAGATAAAAAGAATAAGGTAGGGTTACGAGTTCCATTTGCTTTGTTGAGAAAACATAAGCTTCTCTACCGTTACTACACATCCCACTAACTATAGACATATCAGTAGATATTATGGTAAGGTCGAAAAAAACGTTTCATATGGTGTGTCAGTAAATTGATGCTGACTTACACTGTAAGAAGACATTGTATTTAAAAAATAATTCAAATTTTCTTTTTTTTATCGATTGAATTGAAAAAAGCGTTTATAATAGTATAAATAGAATAATAATAGACATGACAAGTCTGGTAAAGGCTTTTTGTAGTTGGCATGTAATAGTATATTTCTATATGGCAGCTTATGGAACAGATGGTTGCAAATATGTACCGATTGGTATTTTTTTATTGCCGTTTGATATGTGACGTTAATTTGAAGTCAAACTTTACTTTAAATGGAAACTACTTTAAATGAAAAATACAATTCATAAAATTAATTTAAACAGAGAATATGAATAGTATACCGCAGACCGCGCCCGCGTTCCCACTGTGGACGTCAAATGTAGTTCTTATATTTGAGTAGTTACGCCGCGCCACGCCCGCCCCTCATCCGCGTTTTCAGTCGTTTACAAAATTTGCTTTATATTGAGTACTAGCTGTGCCCCGCGGTTTCACCCGCATTACAGTAGTTTTGGCGTAAAAGAGTAACAAACATACTACATCCATACATCTATAATATTAGTAGGATGTGTACTATAGCGGTTTTGGCAGTGCACGCCGGAATAGCTCGCAGGTGGTAGATTTTTTCCTACTTACTTGACACTTATCGTCATATTTTCGACAAATCACACAATATCTTTATAAATTATAGCCTATGTGGTATAAAGCTATATTATTGTATAGTTTCCTTAAAATCCATTCAGTAGTGTTTACGATAAAGAGTAACAAACATCCATCGATACTTACAAACTTTCGCGTTTATATTATAAGTAGGATTTTATCTTTTGAAAGGAATATTTGAGGCTATTTTTTAATTAAAATTAAATAAAGATTTATCTTTCCTATTTTCTGGAAACACATCATTTAAGTCACATTAGATACATAACATTTTAGTGGATTTTACAGTTCCAGTACCAATATCTCATAAATGGATCATATCTCTTTGTAACTAATGAAAATGTTATGTTTTTGGACACTATTTTGCTAACAAATTGTGAATCAAAATAAATAAATAATTTGTAAACAGTTTTTATTTTCTTCCGATGTAAATTAGGTTTTCAACGCTTAAAAGGTATTGGTACTTCATCAACGATATAATGATACAATAAAATAAATCTGCACTTATAGGTTTATTATTAATCGATTTTTTTATTTGTATGGTTTTGATTTCTTTTATTTTTTCTCATTACTATTATAATTATACTTATACATGCACCTAATTATTTTTATATATTTACATTTATTTTTATTTATTTACTTACTGTCGTATATAAATATATAAAATTAATTAGGTAGCATCTGTCATAAGTCGCCGGCAATGGTTCACGAGATTTATAAAGTTATTCCAAAGAAATAACAAAAATTGAGCTTTATACTTTAACAAAGGTTTTAGGTACTATTTTATACACCTTTACTACTGTTACCTGCCAAAGTAACCATAACCCAAACTCCATATTCACTGGTTGTTCTTACCTGCATAGGGGGCATGCAAATAAAAATGTTCAGCTTTTATAAAATATCGAAGATCTGGCTGTCGTGGGTATAGGCTTGCAGTTCGAGACATGTATTGTATCCAACCTATTTGTGACGAGAAAATAAATCTTTCTATTATCTATCTATATATATATATATATATATAAAAGAAAGTCGTATTAGTTACACCACTTATAACTCAAGTACGGGTGGAGCAATTCAAATGAGTTTTATGTTTTTAGATATATTTTCGTCAGGAATAGGATATAAGATAATAAGTTATATAATATAATTATTGAAAACAAAATTCAAATACATAGAAAGTAATTTCAAATGAAATAAAAACTGTCAAAATTGACAATCCAGAATGAACTAGAGTTTTTAGAATAATCCATTATCGCTTTCTGTCAGTATAAAGGCTATACATCGTGAAATTGACTTTGGTTTGTTTTTTTTTTTATAGGTTACTGATTAATTTATTTGTTTTAGGGTGTGTTTCACGATGTCCAAGTAAAGTCCCGAATAGGCTACTTGCAACTTATCTATCGAATAAAGACATCGTTTGCGTTTCACAATCCATGAATAGTACTAACTGGCAAATAAACTGCCAAGTAAACTATTGGTCAAGATCAAGCTTCAGGTAGCAAAGAGCTGATGGATAAGTCATTTGACAGCTGTCATTCGATTCTTATTTCGGTGGTGTTCATTTGTAGACTTGTCTCTATACATAAAAGAAAGTCGTGTTAGTTACACCACTTATAACTCAAGAACGGGTAGAGCAATTTCAATAATTTTTGTGTTTTTGGATGTATCTTCGTCAGGAATAGGATATAGGATAATAAGTTATAAAATATAGTAATATAATTATTAAAATAAAAATTCAAATACATAGAAAGTACATAATTGCATCGAAATGAAATAAAAACTGTCAAGATTGACAATACATATGGCTTTCTGTCAGTTTTAGGCTATACCTAAATCGGAAAATTGCCTTTGGTTTTTTTTTAATAGGTTATTGGTTAATTTATTTGTTTAGTGCGGGTGTTGGTAATAACATTATTATGCGAGTATTATTGTTAAAAAGGCAGCGAACTAATGCAACGAAGCCTTAATGCCGTAAGCTAGCTAAGTTCATAAATAAATGGATTCGATATTACATAATAATTGTTAATATATAAAATTTGGCAAATTGGGAAATTAAGAATATCACAAAATAATGAAATCCGTATACAACACCATTTCAGAGACGGTGTAGACAACCAGACCGATTTTAGTTATTTTTATAGCGTTTCAGTGCGAGCGGGACAATGAATAATTTTATAGTAAATTTACAATAAACCTGCTAAGTGGCACTGCGATCAGATTCTCCGTTATATTTCAATTTGTGTATAATTCTATTTGTCTATACTAATATTATAAAGAGGTAACGTTTGTGAGTTTGGGACGTTGTAAGGGGTAATCTCTGGATCTACTGAACAGATTTTCAAAATTATTTCACCAATAGAAAGCTACGTTATTGTTAAGTATCATAGGTTATGAAAAAAAATCCCTAACGTTTAACCCGAAGTATTACGCGGGACAAACGGGCAGGGACAAAAATATTTATGCGCGGAACGAGGTCCGCGGGCACTGCTAGTTATTTAATAAATTCGTCTTTGCGTTAAAAATCGCATAGTAGGTACGAAAAGTTACATTACATACAATTGAAAAAATTAAGTCAACAGTATTTATATTGTAACTCACTTGGTCTTGAACGGATGCGAAATGTTCGTAAAATACCCACGCTGTAGTCTTGTGTTTCTCTGTAAGCGAATTATTGTAAATTCTTTTAGAGAAGTAAAGGTCTTTAACCGTAGGTAGCTGTGTATATGGAATATAAGCTGTAGTAAGTCTGTACCTAAATTGAATTTTATATCATGAGAGTAGGTAGCTGGGATGGCTGGAAATAATGTTATATCACTTAAATTTGTCAATTTGTGTTTTTCTGTCTGTCTGTTTATTACTTCATAATGATAGAAAGGCGGCACGGATTTTAAGCAGATTTTTAAATTTGGTTCATGATTTATCGGTATTGGTCCAATGCATCTCCAGATGCAGCTTGACTGTTTGTCTATTATATATATATACTAGCGGCCCGGTACGTGCTTCGCTACGTATAAGGCAAGGTAATAAAAAAATGATTTTTAAGTTCATTCATTCAAACAAAAAATATTTTATTGCTAAAAGATGTAGTTTTTACACTTTTTCAAGACTTTTTTAAAATTTTCTCTACGTACAAACCTTCCCTGGACTTTCACGAATAATTCAAGACCAAAATTACCCAAATCGGTAAAGGCGTTCTTGAGTTATAACATTACAACGAAAAGTGGCATTGATTTTTATATATATATATATATATATATATATATATATATACATACTAGGAGTTAACTAGAAAAACCAACTGTGAAACAACACATCTGTAAATTATATACACCGGCCAAGTTCTAGTTGCACTTGCGCACCGAGGACTCTGTACAGTATTCTAGGTATTTAAATAGTTCGCATTTTCGGTGATGATGTGACAAATTTATTAGATAATCATGGATACATCCATTCTCACAAATTTTCGCATTTATAATATTAGTAGGACTACAACCTGTTACATGACATGTACATGTTAATACAGTTATTAAAAGTCACGTTTAATATTAAAGAAAAAAATACACCAAAATTAAAAAAGGCATAACATTAGTTAAAAATATTAGTAGTAGAACATTAGTCAAAAACAAGGCGCTAATACAGTTACATATGGAATACTGTTGGCAACCCTGGGCCGTGGCATCACAATATCAACTTTTTCCTTTCCCATGGGCGGCAGTGATTGCTTACCATAAGGTGACCAATTTGCTCGTTAGCCTTGCTATTATATTACAAAGAGATAGAAACATTAACGCGTTGATTTATTTTTAATTTTATTTCATTTTTAAAAGGCGCTTAGCCTGTTGCTCTCACTGTGTCGTAAATAATCGGCGAATTTAGGCACCTAGACTCACCAGAGTATAGAAGGGGTCACACACACCACACACACACATCTATAGGTTGACTGGAAGCCAAAGTGGATTAAGGCGTCGCGTCGGTCCCGTCGGTATTCGTTTGGTAACAGTCTTACAAAACACACTCATACATCCTACTTATATAATAAACGCGAAAGTTTGTAAGTATGGATGGATGGATGTTTGTTACTCATTCACGTAAAAACTACTGAATGGATGATAATGAAACTTTACAATAACATAGCTTATACATCAGAATAACACATAGGTTACAATTTATGAAGATATTGTGTGAATTATCCAAAATATGACGATACGTGTCAAGTAAGTAGGAAAAAATCTACCATCTGCGAGCTATTCTGGCGTGCACTGTCAAAACTGCTAGAGGTACAAATCCTACAAATATTATAAATGCAAAAGTTTGTGAGTATAGATGTATGGATGTATGTCTGTTACTCTTTTACGCCAAAACTAATTTAACGAGGGTGAAACCGCGGGGCATAGTTAGTATGAGTATATATCTTAAATGGATTACATTTAAGATATATAACAATATGTATGAGTGGGTTTATTTTATTTAACAAAAAGATAAGCGAATTTCACTTCTTTACATATTTGAATCTAAAATTATTTACTTTATCGAGTGACAATTATTTTTTAATAAAAATCTTATTTTTCACTTATATTTATTCGTGTAAATAAATTCAACTACATGTTTTTTTTTACAAAATAACGAAGTACACACGCACATCTACAGGTATCCGTGTGTCCGTCGTGCAATTCGGCGCGTCGTATGACATAAACAAAGAGTCTAACTAAGTCTCATGACCGTTTCGTCACGGGAGGATTTTTTAAGCTGGCAGATTTATTTCTTGCTAAAACCTCAAATTTTGTTACGTTTAGTTTTTGTGTTATTACATTATAATAAACATGTTTAATAGAACAAATGAATGATTGTTAAATTTGGCACAAAAAACAAAACATTTACATTAAAATAAAAAGATTGTTTAGACGGAAGCCAGTATCAAAGACCATGTGATTATATCAAGATGTACCTTGATAGTGATTTGAACTTTGTTAAAATATCTAAAATGTATCACGAGTGGACTGTTTAATATAATATTAACGACAAAGTAAGCACACTCAGACAATATGGGGACATAGTAAACTCGCACTTGGATTTAGCATGTTTCATTTCTAAACAGGACGCATGCGATATCTGCACTGCTAATAGAAATAAATATAATAATGACAAAATATTGATTTTATGAATCATATAAAATATAAAAATATCGTAATATCACTAAAATCTATGGATAAGAGTCTCGCACAGTGTAAGCCAAGAGAAGTTTAGTGGCAAAAAATTCTTTCTACTCTGCATGGTGAGACTAGATTTTTTTTACTATAACATAAATTACCAGCATTTAACTTCACAATATTTGATATGCGACACTAAAAAGGAATATGCTATATGTGGAATGAGACTACGGCAAAACGAAGATCCAACGAAGTGGCCAGCTGTCGTACAATTATATAGCAAATGTTACAGAGAAGGACATCAAAGATATACGTTTATGGTCTGATAATTGTGGCGGCCAGAATCGCAATCGCTCAGTATTTTAAATGTATATGTATGCTGCTAAAAAATCAAGTTGAATTTATGTCATAGATTTCTCGAAAATGGGCATACTCAGCAAGAGGGTGACAGTGTGTACGTACACCCTAATTGAACGGTCTTCTAAAAGGAAATTAATATATATGCCTGAAGAATGGTACACTTGTGTAAGATGGTGCAAAGTAAGTGGAGAGCCTTGCGAAGTGATTGAAGTGTCGTCAGATGATATTATAGACTTTAAATCTGCCACAAATCATACATGGTCAAAAATGTTAACAATATCAAGGTTAAATGGAATCAAGTCAGAGAAGTTAAAACAGCCCCAACTGAGCCGTATATAATTCATTACTTAAAAATGTGATTTAAATGAGACTCTAACAATGAAAATAGACTGCTGTCATCGAGCAAATACCCGAAAAAAGCGAAATAATATTGTTCCACTAAACAATGCTTATACCAATACCCTTATACCAATAACATCAGCTAAATATAAAGATTTTATTTCACTTTGCGAGCAAAATTTAGTTCCATCAAGGTACTACGATTTTTATAAGAATTTAAAGCATAGAACTATGGATAATACTACATCCGATGAAGAAGACTGATTTTTTTATTAACTAAGTTGATGATAGTTTTAGAATATATATTAAAGAATATAACGATGTTGATTATAATTAAGTAAGTGCCATTGCAGTAACTAATTGTGATATTATTTAAATTTTGATAGGATTTCTACTAAACACTGATTTATGTTTTATAATAATTATATTGCTTGAACTAGAATTGACTTGATATTTGTGTATTGAGGAGGCTGAGCTCAAACTGGCCATCAAGTTGCTGATTAGATGAAAAATAACCTAATTACTTTTTTAGTAAAAGGGGAAGAATTTATTTTTGATTATTATGTTATATTGATTAATGTGATAACAATAGCTAAATTTACGTATTGTTTTCATTAGGGTTCCATGCCTATGTAAGATACTAGTTCGTATAAGACTTAATTATTTAATTGGATTTTGAAGATGGTACCTACCTGTATAGAATTGTGATTATCTTTGTCAATATTGTACTATGTCATAATTAAAAATAAATCATAATAAGAATCCCTTAGTATTTACCCTCAAAACCTTTACATAAATATAGTTTATCTGCAATATTGCTATTTACACATTTAGAATTACGCAGTAAATTGAGACAACTACGTTATTGTGATGTACATTGTAGGTAGCCTTTATTTTAATCATAGTTAAAAATTATAAAATTTTTGAGGTTTAAAAGTCCTAAGTAGAAGTGAACATATGGCAGTTGACTCAGTTAGTTATATATTTTGTGCACAGTAGATAAAGACATCTGAAATATTTCGACAAAAGTATATAATATCAATTAATGACCAATTTAATTTTTTATTTCATTTGTTATTACATTTTCGCGTTAATAACGTTCTCGTGGAAACTAGTGATTTTGTAGATGACCGTTGGTTCTTTACAGCAATCGATATATATGTATATATATATATATCGATTGCTGTATATATATATATATATATATATATATATATATATATATATATATATATATAATCTTTCATTACTACAGTTTATCATTAAAAAATTGGAATTTTATTATAAATTAAAAGTGCCATGCAAAATACAATTATTCTCATAAGTCGAGTTTTACACTCAATATTTTTCTGTAGAGTTCCCTCCCGACGGGAACCAACGGGATTAATATTGGAAGAAGCCGGATTATTTTTAACAAAATTTACTACCTCGCTCACATTATACTGAAGGTAATGTAAGGATATTATGATTGCGAACATAAGGTTTACATAAATCTTGCATTTTCCCGAAAATCGATCTTAGACATCTTTAATGTGCTACAAATACATCTTGACTGTCGGTGGAGTTGCTCCAGAATATGATGCCATATCTGAGAATTGAAGAGACACACCCATGATAAGCTGTCAAATGTGTGGTAATGCTTGAAACTTTTCTGAAATTATAGAGATAAAATTAATGAAATGGGTTTTTATCAGGTATATTGTTAATTTATTTGATGCCAGCCTGTTAATTATTGATTCAAATACGTTATTAATGTTACTTTCGGTATTATTATTATTAGATTTATGGATAAGTAAATAAAATAGTATTATCATCAGCATACATATTAAAAAAGTGGTTCGATTAGAGCCAGAATGAAAAACATAGTGCAGTGCAAAATTCAGTTGGGTTGTTTTATAAAAGGGCATAACAGTAGTAAATAACTAAATTATCGAATGAGGTGGTGTAAAAATATAAAACGGTTACAATACCGGTTTATATTTTTATACCACCTCATTACGTGATTTAGTTATTTAATTATTGTCTTGAAAATCTCGTTTAACATCCTTAGTTTTCTAAATGAAGACGTAGAATATACATACATAACAACAGGTATGTTTACCCTACTATGGAGGATGATGGGCTTTATTTTATCATATAATTAGTAACATCGGTTAAAGCATCGCGCGACTGACCCTGAAGATATATGTACCCACGTGCATCACATCCTATTGTTTGTTACAGTTAAACTTTAAATAATGATTACATATTAATAAACAATACCACCGACGTCAACTTTCTGCATGACAACAGGTTTGAACAAAATATAACAAATTGGAACATCACAAAAAAATGTAGTCTGATAAATGGACCTACTTCCTTCGAAGTTGATTAATGTAGCAGGACGCTCATCAATTCGACTGAATCCTGAATTATCTGATGAACAGAAAAGATTATCTTCCATGAAAATATCTTCTTTAAAATATTATTTAAAATAACTACCTACATATTGCAGCCGCTTCATTTTGTGCTTTGGTGGGAGAGTGGTCTTTCATGCCGGTACTCTATTTTGTAAAGCGCATTCTTTTAAGATCTTAGGGTGCTAGTACTGGAGATTTTAAACGTAATTGAAAACTGTAGTATGCATGAATCTTTCATATTAGGCCTTGTTTAGAATAGCATGTCTTGGTTTCTTATTGTACCACGCGGACGAATAAATGAAACGCGATTAATCAAAATACCCTCTTGCAGTCACCTTGTTAGCCATATACTTACAGTATTTCTCTGAAATTATTAGTTTCACATTAACAGTCGTACCTAATGTGTAGGTATTAATAGAAACTGTAAATGTTGTTATCTTTTACCACCATAGTGGATAAATCAACATTCTTTAACCGAATTATTTTATATTTTAATTGAGCACCGCTTGACGGTAGGAAGTCATCGAAATTAGATAAAATCAATAATCTATTACTTGTAATATGTTTCTTCTATTATTCGTATATATTCGACCGAAAACTATAAAATGTTATAATTGCCAGTGTATAAGCATTTATCTTATTGAAACCGAATTTTCGGTAAAGTTGGAAGCACTCCTTAATGCAGTTTTTCGTCAACTGCTCACGTATTTAAGACCACTTTGTGTGTTTAAGTATTTTGAATTCGTGAATAAAGTTATCGTACACAATATTTGTTACAACTTATTTGTAATTTTCGGCAACCTATTTATTAGATTTGGCTATATTTGTACAATGTTTCAATTTACATTACATTCAGACTGCAAAATTAAGTGGTTTGTAACGTAAGAACAGCGAAACGTAGGGTCATTCAGACTGATTTGCACTACTTAGCCCATATAAGTAGTGCAAATCAGTCTGGTTGACGCTACGTTTACAAGTAAATTAAATCTTAGTCTTTGTGTTAGGGAGGTTATCCATGAGTAGTAGTAGTTTTATAATCAGCTATACAGGTACCTTGATTAGAAGATAGATAAGAAATATTTTTTTTTTATCGCGATAATTAGTTCTAAATTAAGCGGCACTTTTGGTAATTAACTAGCAAATGTGAGTGTGTACCAGCACACAAAGTGTTCCGTTTCATAGTGGAAGATTGTCAGTAATCGAGAAAAAAACTTAAAATTTCACGTTATATATATGGGATCTGCTTTTGCTTTTGACTTTTATTTTATTTGTTGTTATAGACATAAAATAAATATTTACTCTTCTTCATTCTACACTCACGGCATTTTTTTATAATTACATAGTTATCATATTATGTTGGCTCATTTATTTGTATGCTAATTAAACTTTTTCTCTTGCGGTCCGGCTTCACACGGGTATTCATTAATAATGTAATTTTTTTGTGATTACTGTTGCAAATTCATAAAATATCTTCAATTCATTAAAATCGAGTTCAATCAAATAAAGTATTAGAAATGATTAATTAAGACCAGACACTGCGAACGTCGTACGGGTGTGACTTGATCTCGCATTTTGTTTGGCTAAACTAAGTGAACCGCGCTAGGTTCCCGTGCGCAACTTGTAAGTTTATTGCTCTGTTTTCAGTTTCTTTGCAAATGTTCAGCGCTCAACAGTTGTTCGTAATACTGTGACGATCACGCATTATACTCGGCTAAACATAGGGAATGTACCGCTATAGCTTCCTATGCGCGCGCTTGCAAGTTTTTAACTGAGTTTTCAGATGAACGCTATGAACGTTCAGCGCTAGACTCCAGGGTCGTATATCTCATTGCGACGATCTTATATTTTGCTCGGGTAAACGAAGATAACGTTCCACGCTAGAATCCCTTGGGCGCGTTTGCAAGTTTCATGCTCTTTTTTCAGCTATATTCTGCGAATGATTAGCATGTGATTCCCTAGTTCTGTGTACAGCCAGACACTGCGAAAGTAGAGCGCTTGGCTACCGTTTGTATAGTTGTGAAAATAAGTCAACGTTTCACAATAGATACTCGTAACTGTTTTCAGCTAGACACTGGGAACATTTAGCGCTCGACTTTCGTTTGTACAACTGAGAGGATCTCACATTTTATTCGGATAAATGAACTGAACGTTGCGCGCTAGATACCCCCGCACTTGCGAATTTCTAGAGATATTATTATTAGATAAGATATTACAAATAGGTCTGTAAATACTTATTATGAATAAAACGGTTTGAAATAATCGTTGTTGAAAATATATGTTAGAGAAAGTGAATATTTCAGTTTTGTCAGCCGTGCTTTGTAACACGACCGAGTGATTGAGCCGCGCGCCTCATTCATACGCGTTACCGATCCACTCTGCAGCACCTTGCTCATGGCTTAATGGACAATTGCGCCCTGCGGTGTTAATCTTCTTAGCAATTTGATTAGATTGCATTTTTATGATAAATTATAAATGTAATGCCCGATTCTAATAATTCAAAAAGTGGTCTTCGTCTACTGAACTGGCACATATATATTCATAACGTTGTCTACTTTAGGCCGGGATTTTTATTGACTTTTTATATCTGATAATATGATAATAAATAATTATAGTGAAGTAACTACAATAGTCATACGATAGTACCCTGATGTTTAAGTAGATATTAACATGTTCCTTATTATTGCACTACATTTTTTATTCTATCGTCAATAACTTTCACAGAGCATGAGGTGTAAGGAGTTTTGTTTCAAAATTGCACCTTGAGTTTAATTACTGTAGTTTTTTCTAGGGATCATTAATTAAATTAGATTAACAATAAAGTCTTTCTTACTCAGCGGTAATGTAGTACCTATTCTAGTAATCAAAAGATTATTCAAATCGTTTCAGTGGATTTAGAGTATTTCGTTACAAACAAAATATAAATCTTCTTACGTAGCGTAGTATTATTAGTATATTAATAGATATTGACGATCACCGTAGCCTAGTTGGTAGTGCTCCTGCCTACGAAGCTGGTGGTCCTGGGTTCGAATTCCGGTAAGTGCAAATATTTGTGTGATGAGCACGAATATTCGTTTCTGAGTCATGGATGTTTTCTATGTATTTAAGTATTTATCTATCTACTCGTATATAAGTATGTATATCGTCGCCTGGTACCCATGGTACAAGCTTTCCTTAGTTTGGGGCTAGGTTGATCTGTGTGACATTGTCCCTATATATTATTATATTATATATTATATTTACTTTTGACATGGATACCTGATATTGACAGGTTATTTTGTGATGTTTTTGACATGTAATTAATGTTACCAACAAATTACTATTGACCACGGAGGCTTAGTATCCTTAAGTCGCATTGCGCTCATAAGTTCATATAGAGCAATATAGTCCAGATATTTTGTAGAGTCTAGGCTACCTGATTAGTCCCCATGCCAAATCGAGACGTTGCGACTGCCACGAGAAACATAACTGAAAATTGTTAAAGGCAGTCAAAGCTTAATGGAAGCTGATAATTTTTTTTAAATTACATAACTTCAAGGATATGGATTTCACAAAAATCTCTGAATGATTACTTTTTAACCATGAAAATAATGTTGATAATAGAAATGCCGCAGTTTTAGTGGCATTTTTAGTTAGATTAAATATATAATAAATAATTTTAAAAATTTTACCTTCAAGAAATTGAGGCCGAATGATAATTATATGTAAATAGGAATAACTGGTATTTTGATAAATTAACCCGTCAAAACACAGACAAAGTGTATCTCTTAACCTAAGTTGAGTCAAATCATTATATTCCATGTAGTAAAGATTTATAGTTTACTTAATATCATATAAAAGGAATATATCTTATGTAAATTAAATTCTCACTATTCTATCCAAGTCAAAGCATAGAAATGTTAACAAAGAAAAGAGTTGTAACGTTCGGAAATCTACCATCCTTGGCGCTTTGTCGTCATTAAGTTATTATATGTACTCGATGTAACATAAATACGAAATACGAATAAGGAGCTTAATTTTGACTGTGAAGCTAAGGAACGTGAAGCAATCTTTTTGCAAAATATCCAAATAAAATATTAACATTCAATACAAAAATTTCGAGAAGGGGTGGTATTAAAATAATCTATTTCAAACTGTTTTACAATTTTTTCAATTTCAGGGCACTGTTAAAGTTGAACAAATTGAAAAGAATCAGTTTTAAAATCGTTTCTCATTTGTGTATTATATGTAATCCAATCTTTATGTTATACCTTATATAGTGACGCCAAAACAACGGGGTTTTGATTGAACTGAATAGATTCTGATTGGAGACTATTCAATACATTATAATTATATAGTAATAAACCAAAAATCGGTATTTCCATCTTTTCTTTAAATAGCATGCGTCTAAGTGAAAGGTATCTTTTAACCATTTCTAAATTGTTTTTTCTTTGTACCCAGGGCCCATCTCCGGGATATTCGAGATAGATCGGTACTCCGCCTTTTCGAAGCTACTGATATTGGCGGAGGAGCGTTTCCAGGCGCAGTAGGCGTGGGATCCCTCGCCATGCCGGCTGGTGCTGCATCTTGCTCTGGACCTTCCAGCTGGGATCAAGTAAGTGTTAATATGTATAATTAACAAAATATAGAGGTGGTATAATAATAATAATAAATAAATAAAAGAGTGTTCAATCGCCCAAAGAGAAATCCGATTAGAGAAGTACCTCCACCTTACAGAAGACATTCTTTAATAATAACATTAATAACTTTAATGTTGTGTTTCTGCGTGTGAGTAAAGTTGGCCAGAGCTCAATGGGGTGGGGAGAAGGGTCAGCAACACTTGTTTGCTGACACTTAAAGGCCGGCAACGCACCTGCGACGGCTCTGGTGTTGCGAGTGTACATGGGCGGCGGTGATTACTCACCATCAGGTAATCCGCTTGCTCGTTTGTCGCCCTATGCCATAAAAAATAAACACTGTAGGTGCATAAAATTCTTCAACAAAAATCTGCCAAATTGTAAAACAGTTTGTTGGCAGATGTAGCTCACTTTTTTTTCATTTGTTAAACCACTAATGGAAAATTTTAGTATTATAAGGAAAATGTACCTGATTTTCTCTCTTCGTAGATCAATTATTGTGGATCAATAACTTACGTTGTAATGGCAGTTTAAGGCAATACTTGGTTGATAATTGATAGAATTGTGACATTATACCGCTTAATAATTGCCATGAAAATAACCAAATGGTTCGAAAGAGAAAATATATTATGTCCCCTTGGCCATATAAGAATAGCAAAGACATTTCTTTATCTGAAAGATTGTATTTATGTATTTCTTGAATCAATCATCTTTCATATTTTTTCCGTAATCGCATAAATCTGCTCATCATATCAGTCGAAAGACGTCCAATTCTGGACAAAAGCCTTCCCCAAAGATCTCCACAATTGCCGATCATGCGCTATATACATCCAGCGGTTTCCAGCGACTTCCTGACGTGGATATATAAGTAGATTTTATTATATATTATGTTTTTGGACACTGCAATGTTTTTATTTGCAAAAAAAAACCGTAGAATATACATCGTTTTTAAATACTTTTTTTCATGATCAGTATCAGACTAACAAACTAGCCCTAGCAATCACATATAATTAAAAAAAAAAATGTCCCCTACATGTGTCATGGTTTGTAGTATCCTACTAGTCAATAATTTGATACCCATATTGAGGGAGTTGTGTATCTGTAGTATTTGTGGCGACGGCCATCTTAGACCAATTTTCTTTAAACAGCTAAGCACATACCCGACTAATATAATAATAAACTAAATAAACACCTTTAAAAAAATACAAAATCATAATTGGTTTATACTTTTGAGAGACAGACACACAACATACAGACAGACAGATAGATATCGACGTCAAACTTATAACAGCCTCTTGCATCACACATTACTTGACTCACATTAATGTGAGTCAAGTAATGTGTGTACAGTGTGGAATCACACCCAAATTAAATAAATATTTTGATACACTATTTTACATGAAAAGAACTGGAATAGTGCTACAGTATTGTGACATGTATTATATTTATTCTTATACCACTAATAGCCAGTATACACACGAACTTATTGTTGACAAACTATTTTGCTAATGAGAGAGTTAAGTAGGCAATATAGGAATTATTTCAATGTAAATTTGAACCATGAGAAATGGAACTCCGCCTTTGTTTCTACGTTCACTGTACCTTCCTTCCTTTACCTGCATATGACGCAGATACACACATATATGTATGCTTTCTCATTCCTCGCTGCCTTTGCTAGAGCATTATTTTGCGTCCGTACTTTCAACTTCATTACGTTAACTTTTAGAATTGTTGTAAGTTTGTAAATTGTACTTTTATAAAATACTTAGCTTGGTTTATTTAATAACATAGAATTTTCTTGTTTCTTTATATATATTCTTTATCTAAAGTAAACGGAACAAACTACGCTTTATTTGCTGGCCTTTGAATCCCATTCTTATGTGATGTTTGATCTCGCTAAGTATCTAAGTATTTAACTCTTATTCGATATAACATCTGGATTTTATTTTATCTGCCGCCTTGAAAAATATAATAGAAATTGGATTTTATTCATACGAACAGGCACTAGCAGATTTTAGAAGTGCCGTGGTCTTTAAAAAAAAACAAGTCATTATTTTTTTGGTCGTGGTTGATTTTACTAAAAAAATCTACAATGTATACATTTTGTGCCGATTTATAATCATCATGTCACGCCACGCTTGGCAGATGGGTTGGTAATCTCAGTATGGTCCTCATAGTACATAGAGAGACGCTGCTGCCGGTTTTATGGTAGATATTTCCTCGGGGCAACTTCTACGCTCCCCACGGTATTATATGGGTTGGTGTTATTCTTTACCGTCAGCACACAGCAACATTAAAAAAAAAACAAAAAAAACTTGTGTGTACTTATGTACACGCGTTAGAAGTTATACTTCTTAATATACAACTTGAACATAGTTATCAATTTTCATACCACCTAGAACTAACGTCATAGTGTTAAATTTTTTGGTGTCGGTGTGCGCGCGCATCGTAAAAATTCACTCTCATCATTTTTCTCCATCGCGCCAAAAGAAGTATAACTTCAAAAAATTATGCCGGTTACCCGAACTTTATTACTGGCTCCAAAAAATTTTCCACTTTTTCATGACTTATTACATTTCCGAGACTGTTTAAAGTATGATTAGTACAGTTTAGAGGCCTCGAATATGGTAAATGGAGCGATAAAAATTTGCAAAGTAAAGCAGTTGCATTCAATTCAAAAGTGTCATCAAAAAAGTACAGGCAGTAAGAAATGTGCAAATTAATCTATGAACGTCCAAGAAGAGACTCTTCACTGCCTATATACGTTTTTATCAAAGTATCCGCGGCTCTTAATTACTCCGTGATCGGCTAGGCTTACCGTCGTTTGAAATTGTATGTCACACACTCAACAACTCGAATAGCCCCTCGGCGAGGTCTACGAATTCCTAAACGTGTGAAATATAGGTTGTATGTTTGGATGGAGGCCCGTTATTTTACAAAGTAACAAGTGTGATATTTGGGTATTACGATGAAATAGGGCATGAAAATTCGCTTGGAATGTCCGTCAATTTTAAAGTTAGAAACATAAATTACAATATATTATTCAACTACAGTTAAGTAGGGTTGGGATTTAGAAAATTCCGCCGATGAATATTTGGAATAGGGATGAAAGTTTTTGTTGTCAGATTGTTCTCAAAGCTCTTGAAGTAAGAGGCATAAAATTACTTATTTATCTTCCTTCCTAGATAGGGAGAACGTAAATGCACTTGAACGTTTTCAATGATCCCTCATAGCACGCAGTAGAGGCTGAAAAATTTATTAATATGTAGTAAGCATATGTATTTAAAAAGAGCACCTAAGCGAACGCAGACTAAATCGCGGGGGTAGCGGTAGAAAAAGTTTAGTCCCCGACAAAATATTTTTTTATGTATTTTCCAGCAGATCTAGATTATAATTATGAGATTACAAGTTGCTGTTTCTTGTTTCATATTGTTGTTTCTATAAGAATCTGGGGCTTTATTCAACAGGGTATCTCATTACTCATTACACGTCATGTAAATGACTTTAAACATGGAATCTTCTGCTGATGTACATATGTATAGCACAGGCCTGCATAGTAATCTTAACGGGCCGGTTGGCGTAGTTGGTAGATACTTGCCATTCACACGTGGGTTCGATTCCCACTGAGGACAGATATTTGTCTTCATGAACATGTCTGTTTGTCCTGAGTCTGGGTGTAATTATCTATATCATCATCATCATCATATCACCCGAAAGACGTCCACTGCTGGACAAAGGCCTCCCCCAAAGATCTCCACAATTATCTATATAAGTATATATTTTCAAAAGAAAAGTAGTATATGCAGTATATCAGTTATTCTGGTTTCCATAGTTCAAGCTCTGCTTAGTTTCGGGTCCGTCGCCCGTGTGCGAATAATGTCCCTAGATATTATATTAGGTATAATATTCGATAGTTCAGTTGAAAGCAATTAAAATTTTCCCACTTTGCATACCGAATAAAATGTCATCGGAGAATAATCAGGAATATAAAATCCGCATGATTCTCTACACTGAATTTATACCAATAGTAGCTTAAAACGTTTACATGTACGTACGTACTTTATTAATTTTATTTACTTAAAAACCGCTTTCAAATCGCCATCTGCAGGTAAGGTGCCCAAAAAGCTAGCAACATTACCTCTTTGGATGGCAAGGCTTATGCTTTGGCCGAGGAAAGTGCCATGCTAGGTCTCTGGTCGATCACCAGAGTATTTCACAAGGCGTCTGGACAACTCCCTGACAAAGGACCGCGCTTAAGGGAAAATAATAAGTGATGCATGAATGGCTATTTTATCTTAAAGTTTTTAGGCTAAATCGCTACATACATACATATATCGTCATCGTCATTTTCAGCATCACCGTATGGAATTTCACGTTAGACGTACTTACTGTTTAATTTACGTGGTTCAACCAATCTCTTCGTGATTGGAAAATTATGCATTTGTATCAATATGGCATTTCAATTTCGATCGAACACATCGTTGCAGGGTAACGATATGTTCGAAGAATTGTATTGATAAAGTACAGTTATATTAATATTCTATTCATGTTAGTTACAACTGGAACTACAACAAACAAGCGTGTACGAGAGTTTTCAGGTTACATGATAAGTCGTTTCAAATAAGCTTCCGTGGATTATTCTCTCGACTATAGGATGGTCTTGTTTGCACTTGTCTGCATTAAAATCACTTTGTCATAATTTGCGTTTGTTTATTGACCTGCAAATTGCCAGGTTACATTTTTAAATTAAAAACAAATGACGTTTATTTCTTTTGTTTAGGACCAAAACTACTTCAGTGAACCGGAGATTGACTCGGAGTACCATCACCAACATGTGCACAAGTCAAAGGTAAGTCAGCTCGCTGTATCAGTCTGTACGGAACCATCGCAAGGTAGGTGAACCTATCTATAGACTTTCTAGTGGTGGAACTATTGATTATAAATATTGGCATATGAAACATATAGACCATATGAAATAGGGTAGATTGCTGCTGTGCCTCTTCGTTCGTCTTACTTAACCTCAGCATTCCACAATTACGCAGATCGATTATCTATTTCTAAAATTAGAACCGCTGTGACTAAATTGTTAATAGTTATCTCAAATGTAACTTATTATTGTCGGTAGTCTAATATTCTCAGTTATTAGTTACACATGAAATACGAACTCAGAAGTCATACGCTCGTATGCCTCGTGTAAAAAAACTTGATGTGAATCGAAACGATTTAATCCCAAAGTTATGGCGGGTACAAAAATAAATATAAAGATATTTTTATAGATTTATTTATAAAATGGTAACAAATTGATAAGATATGAGTACTTATAAATAATTTAAATCGAAAACTTATGTATTAATTATACGTTTATATCTACAATAAATAATATTAACACTCCTAATTCGACATCGAATGACTAATCAGCACATAACCCAGATACAAAATATTTGGCTGGCTTCACCATCATTTTTATATTTTTCTTATATCTCTAATAATATAATATTAGTACTAATTAAAACTTAAAATAAATGGCGTTTAGATAGGGGTAAGACGATTGAAATTAGTTTTTAGACACAACTGCCTTTACACCATATTACTAAACAATAATACAATTTTGTACATTGAAAATAAGGCCGTTAAGGTATTTAGAATGCTCTGCATATTGGCAGTCCCTTGTAGTAATGTGCACCGCTGTAAAGTTTCTTAGGAGTAGTCCTCCAAGAGATGACGAGAGCTTTCTTGAAGGGTTCTGGAGCACAACCGCTGCAAACCAGCATCACAGCCTTAACTTCGGCTTCAGCTGGTTCTCTTTCATCGACCTGGTAACATTATGAAATACGGTCAGCAACATAAGTAGTTTTAAAGTACAAAAGCTTCTCCTAAAGTACTACTTTAGGAGAAGCTTTTGTACTTCGGAGCGGCGGAGTACGGGGGAGGGGGGGGGGGGGCATGAATTTGACTCCTGCTCATCCCAATTCTTTATATAAACCCAAAGAGGGTTTATATAAAGATTTGGGAGGGTTTGGAGGGTTTATATAAAGATAATAAGGTCCGGCTTCTTTTAAAACTTACATATATGATAATTGCTACGAGTTAAAACCTTAAAAGAATCCTCAATTTGCTATGCGTTGCGCGGCTAGGTAGCAGTTCAGTATTCTTAATTATGTAAACATACTCGTAGGTACATATTACATAGGTGTTATACAAGTATAAAGGTGGACCGCTATGTTTTGCTAAGTTAATGACGTACAAAATTTATATAGAACAAATGATAGAAGTATATTCACTCAACCTAGATAAAATTTAATTACAGCCATAGAATACATTAAACTACATATGTCACCTTCTTGTAAATTTTGGTTTGTCCGGTATGAAGTATCTAATATTAAAATGTTAGTTTAGGTACTAAAAATAGTTTGTTTTGGTAATTAGTTACTTATACAATTAAAAGTCTTAAATTTATAGATTGGATCCTCGTATCTCTCTTTGTCATTCATGATATATGCGATGGAGTAATAACACTTAATCACAAGGTATTCGTTCAAATATTTATTAATGATTCTGGACATTATTTGCGCCTCATAGCCAGAGGTATCTTATTATATACTTTAGATGCCATGCCGTGACAAGTTGAATAATAAAGGCCCAAGTATGCTATCTTGGGGTATACCGTATATAATCGTTCTTGGACTAGATACATATAAGGTTTCCGTTTTTGTTAGTAAGCTGGCTCTATTGACATATGTAACTTGGATTCGGTTGGTCAAGTAAGATTTTATGAGTTGTAGAGCAGTTGCTTCACTAATTTTAGTAGCTAGCTACAGCAATTGACACTAAAATAAGAAATAGGCATATATGACTATAGGTTGTTTTGAACTACCATTTGCCATTATTATATTGTAAGCATAGAGATATAACATATTCGTTTTTGTCAAAAGGAGCGATTGAACTTTTGTTTGGGAAGGTCGACTCGATTTATTTTATACAGCTAAAACTACAAAAGACTTTAAAGGCGAATGTTATCAATTTGTCTGTATTTTTATTATTATTTGTGTACTTTTGGCGATTTACATTGTAGACGGAGAAACTGCGGATTATAATGATTCTTTTCTGATTCGATGGGAATTTTCTGTAACATCCCAAGTAAATTTTGTTCCACGTCTAGGGTTATTTGTTTAACCGAAGGGCTTAAAGAATATCCTTTTTTTTAAATATTTTTTGATTTCATACGTCAAATATTGTTTGTTGTTTTCCCATATCATCATAATCTTGTCATGACCCGAGGAAATGGGATGATAGTGTTAGGTTACGTATAACGAATATGATTTGTCTTTATTCCCTTTAATTATGAACGTAAAAACAGTAGCAAACTACGTCTATATACCACCAAAACTTCAAACAACAAGGGTTTTTGTTCGAAGTTTTGGTAGTTCTTCTCCCTGGTAAAACCGCACGTAGATTATTATGGAAATATGGGGAGCTACTACAGAAATAAATTCAATCAAATTAATTACAAAGATCACAAAATAAGATGACTATTTAATATTTATTTATTTTTCTGACTATTTAAATTTTAATATTATTTGTAGATTATAAAATTAAAACGATAATTCTTAATAAATTGATTTTCATCCTGGTTTTAATATTTTATTTTATAATATAATTATGAATATCTACATCAATTGAATTAATGATTTTGATTAAGTATGGATCGGTAGGATTATTTCATCGATACATGGCAGGCTTAGACGGCGATGTTGACCAAGGCGCACTCGGGCAAGACAGTACTTTTGAGGGGCAAAAGTATGGAAAAGTTTTAGTAATGCCTTATTTACTAATGCAATACTTACGTTTTCTATTGAAAGTGCTGTGTCCACTTAATCTTTACTTAGCTACAAGATGTTATGTGCTACCCAAACTACTATAATCAAACTGTTTCTAACTATTATTCCTATAAACTGTTCGCTGAATATCGAAAGGAGAAAGTTTTACGAGAAATTCTTTGTGGGTTCCATGTTAGCTTCAATGTTAGCAATTTAAATAAGTTTCGTTAAAGGAAACTACGGAAATTTTGGGGGTTTGCCTTCCATTCTATTTCTTTTAATTCCGATGTTAGAAGTTAGAAAAATGTTTACAAGTAGCAAATATCTAGTAAGTATCTTGATTGTATGCGATATATATAAACAGAAAAGAAAATAGCTAGGATTTTTCTGTATACTTAAAACAAACAAGTTTTTTTTTTAACTTTTAATAATATCCCTTCATGTGGTATAGCAACACATTTGGGTTTATATACAGAGTCGACCGACCAACACACACCGTACCAAACAGTATTATTGAGATTTTCTGGAAATGAATATATTTGGTAGTAGGCTGCATACTGAAATAGGCGGTTACCCCCATGTTTCAGAGTATAAAGCCAACGGTCACCGGTCGTCCCATGGAATAATATTTTATAAAGCTCCTATGTCTGCATACGAATTACTGTACTATAATTCCCACGCACGTGGCTAGTTTTGGTTGGGAAGCACGCGCCGGAACCGTAATTTGATCAAAAAGTTATTATTATTTATTTATTCCGTAAACAATATAAAAGTACAAGTTACTGTACTTGTACTTTTATATTGTTTACGGAATAACTGTGTGACATAGCACCAGTTCCATATATTAATTTGATTTAATGCATGTGGAATAAAATATTTACTGGTTTTATATTAAAGGAAGCATACTAAAGCATATTTAATCAGAGGAATTTTAATGAAAACGGACTATATCTTGACTCTACCCATTGCACTAACTATTTCATTATATAAGATGACGGACGATGATAATGCAGTGTACAATGTAAAATAAACCTTCACTCTTGTGCGAATTTGTAATTATGAATGAATGGATTGAGCGTATGAAGTTGCACAAACAAATGTGCTTATCTCTGTCGCTCTCGATTATGTAAGATATGTAATGAAGTTTAATGAAACAAAATGTTGTGGTGTGGCATTATGGAAATGGCGAGATTATGCAATCACTAAGTTCCAATACTTTATAAATTCGTTTCAGTTCAATTAAAAGGTTAACAATCTTAGTATCTACGTGTAACTTTAAATAATAGAGGTATAAAAATGCCTTTAACAAGAAACTAGTAAAGTAATTTTTTGTGTATCTTTAACTGATTTAGCTGCTCAAAGTTAGCAATGGTCCTTATTGGAGTAAAAGTGTTACATAAATCCACAAGAACGATGTTTCAAAAACATTGAAACTTTCAGTCAATTTAAAAAATCCCATGGTGTGTCAAAGACAATTTATATTTGAAAATTTTAAATAAATATAGTTATCATCTACTAACTTTAATATAAGTAAACTACGACAAATGTGTGTCTTCATAGTCGCCAGGGAAGTTTTTCTAGCCGTAGTAACGTAGTTCAAGTTTTTTACAGTGATACGTAACGATATCATCATGTTATCTCCCTTACATAGCGTTCAACATCTGCCTCGTCAATGTTTCGCGCAATATTGTGGATACACGTCAAAGGAGGGGGACAATATCATGTCAATGTTACTCGAGGTTAAAACATATATGTCGCAGACGTCATTGTTGAGCACGTATGATAAGCCCGACTATCACTATCAGACGGTAGACTATTACTAAAAGCTTTAATTGAACTGAGTTTTGCGTCAACTGATAGAGTTTAATTTTTATTAGTGGAAACGCCTCCTAGCCGTACTTTGTCGAATAAACGGAAAAGCCACTTGCAATGTCTTGGTAAACAGTGGAGTGCGTGAATGTGCCTCTGTAAATAGGAGGTGGATGCAATCAAAGTTAAAGTGTTTCTATTGATGTTCAGAACTTACAGTTTCTTTCTGCTGATTCTGTACTGGCAAGTTTCCAACGAAGCCGGCGAGTCCGTGAAGTAGCGATTGCTGGAACATCTCGTCATCCTTGTCATCCGTCAGGTCTGGGCTCAAGAGCGCTTCATCCACAATGGAGCCATCAGACAACGCCACTAGACCACGTTTATCCTTTTTGCCTGCAAGTTTACCAAGTTAAATACTCTAATATAAATAGACTATTGGTGTAGATAAAATTGGAGGTGACTGTTAATAAAACGATTCACACATTTATATGAGATTGGTGCCTATCTCTTAGCGGTGACATCACTGAAGATCTTATAATGAGATAAGTAATTAAACTAATTTCTTGCTAAACCTTAATCTTATATCTCACTTTACTTGTCACTATTGCTACACAAATAAACCCGTAAACACTGCTAAGAGTGAATTAATTATCATAAATTTCAGAAAAGTTAGTTTTATTATTGCTTATTATTCCGTAAGATGCTAACATGATTTACTGATCCACAAAATGCGTGGATGACTCAATTAGATTATCAGTGAACCGTTCCCCCAGGTTTAAGTACAGTCATCTTCACATTCATAACTACATGTTAAAATAGTGTTAAGAACAACAACTGTATGCTTTTAGTTGTACTTTACTTTACAAGCAATAAATATTTGAGATTAGATTTACGCTTTGTATTACTAACTAGCTGTGCCCCGCGGTTTTACCCGCGTCAAATTTTATAAATTATCACAGCTCCTCCCCCGTAGGTGATAGCGTGATAATATGTAGCCTATATGTTGATCCGATCTATTAGTAATATTTATGCAAAATTTGAAGTAAATCCATGCAGTACTTTTTGAGTTTAGCCCGGACATACATACAGACAAACAGACAAAAATTATAAAAACTATATTTTTGGCCTCGACGTCAATAGTGGATCACGCCACAAGTATCCTTTAAAAAAATATTCAATGTACAGCTTAGACTTTCCTACGATTTTATTATATGTATAGATAGATTAAATATAATACCTATTTGATATAATACCTAATATCGATGTTTTTCATGAAAGTTCTTTTTATTAGATCATAAACCTTTTTCAATATATTTACTCTATATATATTATTGTACGCAAGTTCACCCCAACAAAGAGAAGATAAGAACTTTATCCATTGTTATGTTTTACTTATTTTTGCTATAAAGTGTACTTCTTCTTCTTCTACTTTATCTATAAATTAAACTTTTGTTGTAATTAGCCTGCAGCTTAATTGATAACTACAAAAAACAATTACTTACTTGAGATAAGTTCTTCTTTTAGCTCCTGTTCAGGGTTGTCGCGTTTGTCTCGTTTGGAATCTCTCTTGAACAAATTGTGGCTGACAGACTCATCAATAAACTTCACATTAGCAGGGTTCAACAAAGATCCAGAAAGAACTACCGTTGCACCCTTAGATGAACCGGGTTGTCTAGCAAAACCATGGCTCTGGAAATTTGAAGTTATAGGCACCAAAGATATTTGAGGTACTTGGCCCGGAGCGACACCTATGTTATGGTCAGGTTGTACGCTATTCAAAAGTTGTTCGGACACCAGCCTGCTTCCTAACTGTCCGTTTATGTACTGTTGTTGCAACTGATAGCCGTTTGGAAGTTGTACCGGAACCATTTGTTGAGGTCCAGCCAAATTCAAAGAGGGAGCTCTTTGCAACTGTCCACCGATTAAGAAGTTTCCATTTCCGATCGGAGTTGGTTCCGGCGGTGGAGGGTCGGTGACAGTTTCCGTGGATGACTCGACAGGAGTTCCGTCGTGCTTGAAATGATGGACGTGATGGTGTTTGTGGTCCTTGTGGGCTTTTCCTGCGGTGAGCGCTACGTGGTACATCTGCAGCATTGTAATCTCGCCGAGCAAACCGGATTCCTCTGCAAGTTTGTTACGTTACAAAACTACTTCGTACTTGCGAAATTATACGATCGTTGAAATACCACTTACTTGGAACTGGTTCTATGTTGTCTTTCTTGTAGAGTAGCGACTGTTCCTGGCCCGAAATTGCTAAACCACCTCCTTTTATCACATGACCAACGAGCTGAAACACATTAAGGCATGATGTTTAATATGTTACCTCAAGCGCTATTATATATTATTTGAATATAGGTGAAATATATGGACTAATAAAAATATTTTTTTGATTATATAAAATAAACAGTGATGATAAGGAAAAAGGGTTGGACTTACTTAATATTTTAGTATGAAATGGCAGTAAAAGAAAAGAAGAAGTATTTTATTATGAACCCAAAAATTAAATATTTAATTTCAATGCCACGTATAAAAATTTACTACTTTACTTATGGATAGGCAAATACATATAACATTGTATTGACCCAGTCATGTAAAGTCTTCAATTTATTCGATCGTCTATGGAAATAGAGTTGCCATGCTCGAGATTTGCAATTTGTAAATATCAGATGTTAATTTTATTTTGTAAATCTATATATATAAAAATCAATGCCACTTTTCGTTATAATGTTATAACTCAACAACGCCTTTACCGATTTGGCTAATTTTGGTCTTGAATTATTCGTGGAAGTCCAGGGAAGGTTTGTACGTAGAGAAAATTTTAAAAATGTCTTGAAAAAGTGTTAAATCAACATCTTTTAGCAGTTTTAAATATTTGTTTGTTAGAATGAATGAACTTAAAAATATATTTTTTATTACTATACCTTATACGTAGCGAAGCACGTACCGGGCCGCTAGTATTGTATAGATACTGATCAAGAAACATTTTTAAATTAAATATTCCTACTCCCAATCAGTTATTTTTTTACATGGCATTAATTTGGCCTGAGAGAAATCCTCCACTCAAGACGATTACTGATTGCATAAGAGGATCAATGTAGACCACATTCCTCGAGTAAATAGAAATTCAATACTCACTCTGTTATTAAATCCTCTGCCAACTCGTTCAGCGTTTACCCATATTTGCCACTCGCCAGTTTTGCCGTTCCACGATTGGCAGGAGTGATACCACCTGCAAATGATTTCGTAGTAATTTAGTTTACATATCAAGTCAGTAGCGCGTTCACATATCCGATTCTGAGGACTCTGTTACACGTCTGCACTAAAGTCTTTTGTAAGGGACAGATTAAGTTACATAATATTCTGTACGTGTTTCTAAATTGTAAACAGACCGATAGCTGAATTTAATGTTTATTTGTTCGCTGTTGTTGGTTGTTGCATAGCTATCCCATACGCCAGGTGTTTAACTTGACGAACGGGATAACGAAACAACAAACCTTGAGATTTATTACCTACTTATGGAATTGCAAGTGTAAACATTATCAACGTTGAGTTAAAAAGCGGAGGATTATCAATTCAACTGTATGTTTCGCGAGAAATCGCGAAACGTACAGTTGAATTGATAATCCCCCGCTTTTTAAGTAGGCGTTGTTAGAAAACCGATTTTGATAATTCTCTTTTTAATCCAAGCGTTTACAGTCAGATGCTCTCAGCGGTCTTTAAACGATTGGCGAAGTTAAGCAACTAGGCACGCGGTCAGTCCATAGATGGGTGACCGCCAAAGTGGTTAATATCTGAACGTTTCTGTGCTTCAGAAGACAAATATTTATTACTATCAGAAATATTTAGTTAAGCTGTCGGACCCGGTTGTACTATCAGGCAAGTCGTTAAGCCATGTCAGGGGCCTGCTCTAACACTAACTCTAACACTAGGGTAACCACCACTGCCCATACGATAAGCAAATATTGATAGGGAATGATCGGTGTAGACCCATATTTTTGTTCTTGATAACAAAGACGAAAAGTTGAATGATGTACTATATGTTTAAAACTGTAATTATAAGCAATAAATTCTATTAAAAAATGCGTTACTTATATGTAACGGACGACTTTCTTACTAATATGCTTTTAATCTATCGATCGCAATTTTCCAGGGCTTTCCACAAATACTAGATAAAGCAGGTCTTAAAAATGGTGGCCTTTTAGCCATCCAAAATTTAGAACCATGTTTTAAGCGCCCACATACTTTTTTGAAACTATCCGGAATTTAAAAACAATTTAATATGATGATGATGATGTCTTCCCGGCCGAATTTCGGCCACAGCGGCCATTCTCAATGGAGATTAGCCAATTGCGCAGGGCATATTATAGTGCACAAGTGTGTGCGCCAAACACAGGGGCACTTTCTATTTCATCACTCTCATGATCCGATGGGACGCATAGCGACACGACCGAAAAGAGGTCAGGTACAGGACAGACGGCTTTACGTGCTCTCCGAGGCACGGGGGTGTAATACCGCCAACTTCCAGACTTCGGGCTGACACTGAGAATTTTCTTTTTTACAGAAAAATCCTAAAATCACTTTTAGCCCGACCCGGGATTTGAACCCAGGACCTCATTTTCTGCGGTTGAACACGCTACCGCTAGACCAACGAGACATAAATTCATTAAAATAAAACAATTTTCAGCATGGGACAACGTAAATATAAACAAAACAATAGATATATTTTTATCAACATCCATACACATAACATAAGTAATAAAACAAAAATCGTTGTCGATGGATAAACCATGTTCACTAAAAACTACCGTTATACATTTTTATTATTCAGGTTCGCACGCGTTGTCCCTTGGGATTAATACTTTTTTTGACGAAAGGTACGCTATGGCTGTTTTTAGTAACTTTGGCAACGTATGTTGAAAATATCACTATGATCGGCTGAGTAGTAAAAGCGTGAAAGCGTAACAAACAAACTCGCATTCGTATTTATAACATTAGTAAGAATGTAGGTTTTTTATATTGGTTTGGGTTTGTCTTCACCTTCAGCATGAATTATAAACCTGATAGCTACTTCTTTTATTGATCACCATAGTTATTAGGAGTTTATTATTATCATTAAGAACTCCAGGACCTGGTTTAACACTTTTTATTCTGTATTCTTTGTCTATAACAGTAGAATTGCATGTTTCTATCGACCATAGGTGCTGTAATGGACTAATACTTTGATCTGTTGCATTTGGGTAAAAACGGGTTCCTACATATGCTACAGAATCAGTTAAGCAAAAAATTATGCAAACTAGACGAAACTTTTGCGCCAATTTGTACGAGTTTGGCCTGCAATTTAGCGGAGTAATTCCGCTAAATTACTGCTAACGTAAAATCATGACAGAAACATCGGCTTTTGTTCCGATTTTACGGTAGCAGTAATGGTCCCACTATACTCGTAAAGGTAATTATGTACATACGCCAACACATCCAGCTACCCCAATCTGTCAAATTTCTTTTATAGATTTTCAACTTTATCACATAAGCACAAGGTTCACTTTCGATTGGGGAAATTTGACCGCTTGGAGTAGCTTGATGTGCTGGCGTATGTACATAAATATTTTTAGGAGTATAGTGGGACCATTACTGCTACCGTAAAATTGGAACAAAAGCCGATGTCTCTGTCGTGATTTTACGTCTGTACAAATTAAGAGTAATTTCTTCATTTAAATCTTATACGATGTTTCACTGAATAAAATTCCTTATCGCGGATACGGATACGGACTTTCAGGGAATAAATATCAAAGGGGTAAACGTGTCCTTGGCAATAACATAAAGATAGATTTTACGTACAATATGTTTATATACATAATTATTTTTTATCTATTAATGGGTAATAGGTACTATACTTTTATTTAGTACAGAAATGTACTATTTTTTTACGTGAACACTTCTTTAGCTACGTAGTAGAGTCATTTTGCGTTCACGTTATGCGTCACCGACAATAGTTGTGCCAGTGACGTGTTGTGCTAGACTAGCGCCTATTGGCGATAGCGCATCACAGAGTCTATTTATAGGTCTAAAGTTTTAAGTTTCACTTCTGTTCGCAGTCCCCATGACGGCTTATTTTTTTCTATATACGAGGGGGCGTTTTTAAGTTCGCGGAATGGAGGGTAAGAAGTGTAAATAAAAATACAAAATTATTTTTCTTTTTCAATATATTCACCTGCTACCCTTATACATTTTTCAGATCTTTCAATTAGCTTATGTATACCTTCATAAAAAAATGTTTTGTCTTTGTCCTAAAAATAGGCTGAAACCGCGTCCTTCACTTCTTCATCAGTAGAAAATTTCTTCCCACGAAGTTCTTTTTTGAGTTTTGGAAAGAGCTGGGAGCCAGGTCTGGGCTGTAGGGTGGATGATCTAAAATATCGAAGCCCACGTTATGCAGGGCAGCCAAAGCAACACGGCTCTTGTGAACTGGCGCGTTGTCGTGTAGAAGAAGGACACCTTTGGTTAATTTTCCCCTCCTTTTTTCTTTAATGTTTTCTTTTAACCTCTTGAGGATGGAAGCGTAGTATTGTCCGGTTATAGAAAGGCCTTTATCTTTATAATCGATCAACAGGATCCCTTCCGAATCCCAAAACACTGTTGCCATGATTTTTCCAGCCGATTGTGACACTTTAAACTTCTTGGGTGGTGGTGTGCCTTTTTTGTGCCACTGCATAGAGTCCTGTTTCGACTCAGGTTCATAATGATGAACCCAAGTTTCATCTCCAGTAACAATTCGACTTAAAAGTCCATCCTTATCTTCGTTACAGAGGTCCAAAAACGTGCGAGAACACTCCACGCGGCGTTGTTTTTGAGGCGGCGTGAGCATTCTTGGCACCCATCTTGCACTGACCTTTGTCATGCCAAGATGATCATGTAGAATTTTGAAAATTGTCGTATCCGATACTCCAACCATTTCTGCAAGCTGTTTCTTCTTTAGTCTGGCATCTTCCAATATAATTTTTTCGACTTTTTTAATGATTTCCGGAATAGTCACCTCGGGCGACCGTCCGGGCCGAGGGTCGTCTTCAAGTGAGGTCCTGCCTTGTTTAAAGAGACTGTGCCCCTTGTAAACCATGGTTTTACCCGGGCAAGAGTCCCCGTAAACGGATTCCATCTCTTCCAGTATATTTTGAACTGACTTTCCTTGCTTGGTAAGGAACTTTATTACGGCACGGTACTCGATTTTTTCCATAATTCACACTTTCTTCCCGATTGAGTTGTTTGCTTGACGATAGTTCAGAGACTAATGATCCAATTAAGATAAAACTTGGTATTTATACTAATATTGAGTGGCTGACGTCGTGGCCATCCCGATAATGACCTATTATTATCCCCTCCCCCCCATTCCGCGAACTTAAAAACGCACCCTCGTACATCTCCCGATTTTCTATGATACTAATTCCGATTTCTATAATTGTGTCTGGCAGCACTGTCATTTTGATCAACTTGAAAAGCTTGGTTTTGTCTTAAGTTGTTAGATAGTCTGCTTTTATATTTTATGATATTTTACGATGAATTTAGACGTATTAAAGGATTACGATTTTCACTCTATATTGCAACCCATATTTTGAAAACAGACTTAGATGGGACTCTTTTACCACAACGACTTTGCTATCTCAAGGCGGACTCATCAATATGCTTGAAACGACGAGTGTGTTATTATTTCAAATTTATGTCCCGTTTCTATTAAAAAGTGTATGAAAACATGTACATATATTTAAAAAAATAAATGGATCGTCGGACAGTTGAAACCTGCACCCACATTATGTCAACTTTATGGTATATATCCTGGGTTCAGTACCAACCTAACATCGTTTTTGATGATTTGTTAATAGATTTTACCTTACAATATATTATTCCTTGTTAATTATCGCTTATTTATATTGAATCTCGACTTAAAATATCTTTTGTGAAAATGAGTATAACTGGCATTTCGCGATCACATTTTTGGTCAATAATTGAAATTGTAATGGGTGTCTTTTAATATCCAATAAATTTTAGTACGTAATTAATTAAAGTTCACCTCAGGCATTTTTGTATGGTATGGTCATTCCCCTTTGTATTATATCTTCCATATAAATTTCGGGGTTTTATTACTCTATTAGGTAAAAACGACTGACCAGATTTTCATTAAATTTTGAATGGACATAGGTTATAGTCTAACAAAATATCCACTTATTTGAGGATATAAGTATTGTTTACGGCTGAGGCGATTTTGTAAACTTTTTAGATAATATTCATACTAGGCCAGAAACTCCTCGTTTAAAGTTTGAGATAAGAATGGCAAAAATAAAAAACGTATATTAATTTGCAACACTTGTTAGCGTCAATTTAGGTGATTGCATCATTACTGACGACATAGTTGTAAATTGCTTGTAAACCTGTCTGATGTTTTAAAAGTTTATCATGTTCTTATAACGGTTTAGAGCAATCAATTAACAAAGACAATTCCGTAGCACTCTGGAATACCTCTTATCTAGTAGTAGGTATGCCTGGTATTACGAGTCCCGAACAAATTTAAAAACTTAATAGAAAATTTATTTGTTATTTAACAATTTTATAATACTGTCAGTATTGTATATCAAAGAAACTAAAACAAATTACCGTAGGATGTATGAGATATAATATAAGACCCCGAACAAAACTATATCGTTTGGAACTGTAAAGATGTAAGTTCTGTCTGACCAACTGTCTCAATAACGGACTACAGAAGCTGGGAACACCACGTTTTGCCAGAAATTTTATAACGAAGGAATTTTGGAAAGTTAGCTTTAAGGGGGTGTAATTCCTAGAATGAGCACGGAGCATGCTACTGCGGTTCCAGGTCGGTCCCGCAGTTGTGTTGTCGCTTCTCAGCTGATACGGCTCCCTTTCGATTAAATGTGAAACAGGCGACAACCAATGTACAACTTAATGGAGCTAGGTTGGACCCTGTTGAATCAACTGTGTTCTTGGGTATCACTATTGACTCAAAGCTACAATGGAGCCCACAAATAGAAAAACTGTCCGGCAAATTAAGTTCTGCACCATATGCAGTGAAAACTTTTAGACGGCTGACTGATTTTGACACAGCTAGATTGGTTTATTTCAGTTATTTTCATAATGTAATGTCCTATGGAATTCTTCTCTGGGGTAGCTCTGCTGACATTAACACCATATTTATATTGCAAAAAATATATAGAAACTTGGCCCGAGAGTGTCTCTAAGAGAAAAGTTCAAAGAGGTTAACATTCTAACTGTACCATCTCAGTACATATATGAAAACCTACTATATATGCATAAAAATATCGATTCCTTCTGTGAAAGGAGCGATACACATAATGTAAATACTAGATATAAGAATAATCTCGTATTGCATACTATCGCATACTACGTCTCCACAAAATAAGCAACTCTTTTATGGGGCAATGTATAAGATTCTATAAAAAGCTTCCCAATGATATTAGAGAACTGTCTACCAATAAGTTTAAAACAGTCATTAAAGCCAAATTGTGTAGCAGGGCATATTACAAAATTTCTGATTATTTAAGTGATAAAAGTGCTTAGGATTGAGTTGTTCTGAGTATTGACTCAGAACTACTCAATCCTAAGCACTTTTATCACTGTACTGTACAAAATGTACTTAGTATTAATTACAATCATGTGTATTGACACATGATTGTAATTAATACTAAGTACATTTTATTTTAATAAAGGATTCCTACTGAGTTTTCTGGCAGTGTTTCTCAGTAGCTGCCACGTCATGCACGGCACGGTGGGGTAAAATAAAATATGACGATTCCACATAAATGTAAAATTTTTACGGATTACATAATTTTGGACTTTTTGACTTTGACTTTGATTCATTTGTAAGGCATGACATAAATGTCTAGATTTTTTAAATGTCAGCTACCATGGTAGTTTAAAATCATATATGTCGGTTATGATTTTCATGATTTCAAGAAACAGCCAAGTCTAACCTTAAAGGTTAAGTTAATTTAGTTTTTTATGTGGAAACGGATAACCTAAACTAACCTAACCTAACCTTATTTGCAAAGTAAATATCTCCCGACCTCCCGACGATCCATTTCTAGGTCTTAATTAATCAAAAGCATCTGGGGCATGATAAATCTATCACAAAAGGTTAAGTTAATTTAGTTTTTTATGTGGAAACGGATACTTCAGGTAATGGGGCTTCATCAATCAAGTCTTCATCTTGTCCGTAATTTTTTTGTTCTATTAGATTCTTTCCCAGAATACCAGAATTAATCGACCTGGAAAGGTAAGATAAGATAAAGATAAAGATTTATTTACCAAAATTATTTACATATTCCTTAACTATTTTACATACATCAGTGAAATTACAATTTTGTTACAAAAAGGAAATATCTTTCATTAACTTATGACCTCCACACTAGGTCGAGCCTGTCTCGTGGAGACCAATTCTAAAATAACAAAAGCAACCCAAGTTGGTTGGTAGTATCTATATTAAAATTTATATTTTTTATCATAAGTTCCATTACTTAGGTTAACATACATAAGATCAAAGTAAACAATTAATAGACGAAATTAATAATTATAAAAGATAACACTATTAAAATAATAGAAATGTAAAAACATAAGTGTGAGGTGTGCGTGCGCGTCTGTGTGTGTGTGTGTGTGTGTGTACGTGTGTGAGAGTGTTTGAGTAAAATTGGTAAAATTATAATTACGAATAAGAGCTATGATACCACTTTAATTAATGTTTCAGTTTCGGAATAAGATAAGGTTATCAACCAATTTCTAACTAGCTTCTTTACTTGATATAATCTACACATTTTGATATCACAAAATTTTGCTACTTTATTATATATGAAGCTAAGCATAAATTCTTGCATATGTTGTGCAAATCTTGTTTTAACTCCGACTTGTGGACATTTGTAAATACGGCGTTGAATTAACTGCGAGTATTCTGCTGACTGGAGTACAGATTTGTGTTTTTTTAGGACAATTTGCAGTATGTATAGCTGTCTAACATTAAGAACTGAAGCTTCAGTATAAAGTTGAGTTGTAGGATATCTAAAATGCTTTCTATGCATAACTTTCAGAACCGATCGCTGAGCCCGTTCAACTTGAATCATAGTAGTGATACCGATACCACCCCATACAGATATACAGTAACAAATGATCGATTCGCACAATGCAGTATATACGAGTTTAACTATTTTATAATTGGCACAGTTACGTATTGGTCTTAGAACGTGAATTAACTTCCTGGCACGTTTGGCAACTACGTTAGCATATGGTTTGAATGATAGGCGATGATCAATTAATACTCCTAAATATTTTATAGAATCCACCTTTTTTATGTCTTCACAATTGCAGGAATCTTTATTGCAGTTAGCGGAGTGAGAGAGCTTATTAGAAGAATTCGGTGCCGAAACTATAGATTTATGAAAACAAAGGAAGTGCGTTTTTTTTACATTTAGAGAAAGAAGATTTAAGTCAAGCCAGTTTTTTATGTTAGAAATACCATTCTGAGCTGCTTCAAATACAGTCTGCCAGGATTTACTATGGAAAATAATTACTGTATCATCAGCGTAGCAAATCGTGTGTGAATCCTGATTTTTTAGATCATGGATGTCATTCATGTATATGATAAATAACATTGGACCAAGAACACTGCCTTGTGGAACTCCAAATTCTACATACTTTTGACTACTGGTGCAATTGTCCACTTTAACGCTTTGTCGTCTGTCTGTGAGGTATGTCTCAAACCATTTCAGTGGCAGGTCTCTTATGCCTATCAACTCTAATTTTTTTAGTAATAGGGGTATTGCTACAGTGTCAAAAGCTCTAGCAAGGTCCAGAAAAACTCCTATGCATTTTTCTTTGTTATCTAGATAAGAGGTCACACGTTGGCATAAGGAAGTAACTGCGTCTTCCGTTGATCTCCCATGTCTAAAGCCGAACTGCATGTCTGATAACAAATTATTTTTTTCTAGATAGGAGATAAGCCTAAAATTTACAATTTTTTCCAGGACTTTAGAGAAAGTTCCTAATAATGATATGGGTCTATAGTTTGCAGGGTTTTGCTTCGGGCCAGTTTTATAAATCGGGGTTATCTGAGCTTCTTTCCATTTATCAGGGAATATACCAGTACTTAAACTTAGATTCAGGATATGTGTCAGTGGTGTGATTATTTCATTCCTAATTGCCTTAATGAGTTTTGGTGTAAGACCGTCAATACCAGGGGCACTATTAGTTTTGAGATTTACAATAATATTGCTAACTTCGATAGTGTTTGTAGGATACATGAAAAAGCTGACACCAACAGGTTGCTTTATTTTTATTTTAGAAGTGAGTGATTCCAATGTTTCTCCTGAATCTGTCATGATTTTACAAGCTAGATCTTTTCCAACTGACGAAAAATACTCATTACAGCTATTTATAGAATCTTGTGCAGAAGACTTAGATTTGAGAAGATCTATGGGGTTGTTTTTATTACTAGGAGATTCACTAATATTTCTTATAGTCTTCCATAACTCTTTTGTGTTACCGCTATTTTCTTCTAACTTCCGATTATTGTACTCATTTTTTAGTCTATGCACTATGTTGGTAAAATAATTTCTGTATCGTTTATAAATAAGCTTTTTGGTTTGGTCATTGGGATGTTTACTAGATTCACGGTGCAGTTTGTCCCGGTGATTCATGCATCTAATAAGGCCAGGGGTTATCCACGGTTTCCAAATGAACTTTGATCGACTGAATTTCTGGTCGATAGTGTGTTTTTTGACAGATTCAGCTAGTATTTGGTGGAAATCGTTAACAGTCGTATTTATGTCTTGACCTTGTTTTATTTTATTCCAGTCAGTATCTTTAAGATCATTGATCAAACCTGGTATGTTTGTTTTTTTATTGAGCGTTGCTGTGATTTGTTAGCGGTAGGTGTGGTCGTTTTCAGTCCCATCATAACTATATGATGATCAGTAATATCGGTATGGCAAACGAGACCTACAGCTGTCTGATGTCTAGATTTCAGAAAAATGTGGTCTAGACATGAGTTCATTCTTGTTGGTTTTGTAATCACTGGCTTCAAACCATGTTCAGCCATCAAGCACAAGTATTCCGATGACGCACTATCTACTGTAGACAGAATGTTGATATTGATGTCTCCAGTATAGTTACTGGAGACATCAATATCAACATTCTCATATCAATTTCTTTGTTTCACTTGACAATGTCCTGACCGTCATCAATAAACACTCAACAACGGTAGTCCGTTGTTGAGTGTTTATTGATGACGGTCAGGACATTGTCAAGTGAAACAAAGAAATTGTCTAAGTTTTTGTATGAAGGTGACCGGTAAATAGCTAGTATTGATATGTTACCAGTCAATTCTACTAAGAGAGATTCTGCGTCTAATATAGCCGGTTCTGTGACAGTCACACTCCAGCAATTTTTAACGTACATTACTACGCCACCGGATTGGTTAAGATTGTTTATTGTAGTGTATGCAGTGTAACCCTGAAGCTGCCCAATAATAGGACATCTTGCTAACCAACATTCTGTTAGGACAATAATATCGTATGCAATATTTAACCGTTTCAGTGCAACGCAAAAAGAATCGAAATTGTGTTGTATACTGCGGATGTTAAATGTTAATAACTTAAGATTATATATCGAGGAAAAGGTGTTATGGCAATTTTCAAGTAAATTGTGCTCTTGACACTCCAAGTCTATGTTATTGTCGATTATGTCAGTTAAAATGTGTGTCATTTTTATTATTTAACAAAGGTAGTGAAGGAATTAAGTTACAAATATTGTTTGTGTCAAGAGCTTGCAATATTGTTTTATAGTATTGATTGTACAGTAATCTTTTATGAGTGATAGCCTCGAAAGATACGTTTTTTTTGTGAGAACTGAGGTGTAAGGCGTATTTTAGTATATATTTTTGTATATTTAATTTAAGTAAAATAAAGATTACCGTATAAAGTGTGTTAGTTTTGTGTAGGTGTGTGTTTTTTGTTGTGTATGTGAAAAACAAGTGGCATTGCGAGGTAAAATTACATAAATCTATCAGCTTGGTTAAAAGTAGAAATAAAAAAAGTAATAATATTAAATTAAAATTAAGCCCTTGAGCACATGTAAACTGTCGTGTTAGAGTCCATAGACTGGATAGGATCATCACTTTGTTCCAGGTTTGCAGGTACAGGGATGCTACTGCCACAGCCCAAGTCATTTGGTCCAGCATTATTGTACACATCAAATGTAGATTCAAGTGGACCAACTTTTTCGTCCAAGTCATATGGCGACCGGATGGGAATTGAGGGTAACTTTTCCGCTTTGCGTACGTAGATAGTGCCATTGCGTATCCAACAGTAACGAAACTTATAAATCTCTGCGCGCTTACGTGATTCACGAAATAACATTCTGTTACATTTTGTTAGTCTTTCATTAATGTATATATTTGCGGGGGTTCCGTTCACGATGAAGTCAGAGGTAAGGGGACGTCTTACTTTGGCACCTTTTAGGATATCAGTTCGTTTGTCACGACGCGTGAGTCTTAGTACGATGGATCTAGGTTTGTCCACTGCATTACGTCTTTGGCCTATGCGGTACACCACATCTACATCAGCCTCAGCTAACTGTACGCCGATTTTCTTTGCCATCAACATAGTAATATGCATGAGGTTTTCATGTTTTTCTTCAGGAATTCCGACTATTTCTAGTTCAGTTTTCATATTTTCTTGTTCTGTCAGGTTTAACTTTTGTTCCAATTGTATTATTGAGTTTTTTAACAATAAAACTTCACTGTCTCTTTCAGTAATTTTTTGGTCAAATTCTGCTAATTTTTGCTTTAGTGAATCCTGGACATTGTTCAACTTATTTCCGATTTCAGTATTTTGTGTAGTAAGGCGACTAATCTCATTTCTCAATAATCTTATTTCAGCTAGAAGAACAGATGAGTCGGCGGTCTCTTGTTGCAAAGCCATTTTGTTGACTGCGGTGTCAGGCATAGTGGGTGTATGGCATGCCGGAGTGCTTCTATTAACATCAACTTTACGTGAAGAACATTTGCACGAAGGGCAAAGCCATTCGCGTTTGTAATCCACAGAGTAGTTATTAAATTGATCCTTTGTAATTTTGAGACAAATGAGGTCATATAGAGTAAAACATTTTGAACATTCCATTATGTACGAACCTCGTATATTCTTGTTACAGCCACCACAGGTTTTAGCCATGATGCAATATTGTATTCGTTGGTATGTAGGTATAAACTGGCGAATTTACCCGAAGTTGACTTCGGGAATAGGTAATAATTATGGCCACGAGTCGGGTTGAGAGCTGCGTACGGTTTGTCGCGCCCAGAACAGCTTAAGCGCCCGACGATTACGAACAAGTCCCGCGTTCGCAACGAAAACTTTCGGCGTAGGTACACTAAATTATAAAAACTGTATTGATTTTTGGTTGTTTTTGTATTATCTCCTATTAAACACAATTATAACACTATTATAACTGCATAATTAGTTAGTTAATTCACTTGTAATAATTATGTACTAAGTTTTGAAGTTAAATTATAGGTTTATCTATGATAAACTAGAATTATTTACGGGAACACGCGAATTTACTGTTGCCATGCGGATGGCCCCGCGCGAACTCTGAGGTATAAAGATCTAGTACCATGATAGTTAGTTAGTGCCTTATTGTATCTGGTTTTGGTAACTGATTATATGTGAACATCGTCGAAGATGTCTAGAAGATAGGCGGTTACCACGGCTGAACGTGCTCCCCAAGGGACTGAAGGTAATCAACTAACTAAGATAACTTGGTATGAGATTTTAAACATGAGTCATGTGGCAAAGAATTTACTGTATGACATTCACAACTCGAGCTAACAAACAAATGACTAAATTTAAACCATTAGTTCGGCTAAACCAGCCTTGATTAATGGCTAAACTAGTTAATTTAATCCTACTTTGTGGGGTATAAAGTAGTTGCATTTATAATATATTAGTTAATCTTAACTTCTGGAAACCACCAACCCTGAAGAAGTATTAGTATTTAAGAGTAAAGTAAAAGAGATTTAAAAACCATATAGGTTAATCGAAAATTTCCTTCTGCCGATGGTAATTATTATCACAATTTTCAATATTGTGCGATACGGACATCACTTGTGAGTGCCACATAACATATCTCCTGGATAAGACATTTTTAATATGAAGTGTGGGCTTTCCAATTAGGCCGTAGTAACACACTGATAATGACAGTCATGCAATCATAATAAGTGGGTAGAGCGGGTAAAAAATTGCTATAAGTTACCATAAACGTTCAATTACAAATTAAATTATAGTTTACTTCGTGCTATACGTAATAGAACGTTATACGTAACCCTATTACGTATAAGAGCGGTGCGCGAGCTATTTGCTGTAAACATAGCTTTGAATATTTTTAACGACAAACATAAATCCCATACATGAACATACACACACAACAAGTGGAACTACTCTTTCCAACTCCTCCTTGTTTCTTTCTGATTTAATCTGTACCGAGATCCAAGACATTCGAAGCAACTCCCCGGGACAAATCTGAGCTTTAGCTCAGTGTCAATTCATTGTGTGCTACTGTCGATCCTGGCTTACAGGTGCTGTGGTGGATAAGAGGGAGGTCTTGTCCCATAAAAAATAAGATACATACATTTTAACCCCTCCTTACTGGAAAATTTTAATAATAAATGTTCTCAAGGAATATATACATTATAGTATATATAAATATCTACAACAATAAACGTGAAACGCATTAGAAACTATAATTGCACAGTTAATTTCTGAACGTACATCTTCGGACTTGTTTGATTGAGCTATCATCTCCTGTAATAAAATGGGTTATTATATGGGGAATTTGTGTACATTTGTATAGTAAGCGATCACGTCCCTGTTCTGTAAGTAAACACTGAGAACACACTCGTCGAAGACTTTCGACTTGAGATACTGCGGCATTTGGGACGATCTTCCCATTCCTAATGCTGCAGTGTCTCAAGTAGTAAGCAGCTTCCCTAACGCGGCCCAGCCAATTTAAATTCCACGATTGATCTCCTTTTCAAAGTTTGATCTACCTACTTGGAAAACTCAAAAAATATTTACCTCCAAGCTTCAGTGGGTGAAACATGATATTCGTCTTATTCATGTTTTTTTTTATCCCCGCTTGTTGAGACATTCTGCTGAGGTTATTGAGCATTGTACCGAGGTTTTCCAAGGTCTAAACTATGACGAATATACCGTCGGCAATTCATAAGTGAGTTATCTTCAAGATTCTTGACTTCCTAGTCCAGAAGCCATCTTCCAATACAGTTTCGGATATAATATAACATCGCCCTGTCTCCCGCCACGCTGCTATTTAATAGGTTTCGATTTCTGGTCCTGGAGTCGCACTGATGTAGTGGCGTTCTCATACTTTAATACCTTGATTTACAGGTAGTGGATTTGGTTCCTTTGGAAAGATCTCAGTAAGGCCCAGGTTTCGATCTAATCAAAGGCTTTCGCATAGTCCACAGACTCTAAGCGTAATGGCTGGTTATACTCGGCGGTCTTCTGTAAAATATGCCGCAGCGTAGGTATGTGTTCTATGGTACTAAAGCCTTTTTGGAAATCGGCTTTTTCGGGAGTCTGGGAGTCAACAGAAGTAAGGAAGTAGACAGGAATTAAATAGAACAAAAACGTTCTATAAATAAATCTTCTTAAACGGAAATAAGATTATTACTAAACACGAGGATAGATAAAATTGGCCCATTAATTTCAGCAGGAAGAAGGCAAATAGCTTTTTGCAAGTTATAATAATCAAAAGAAAACTGCAAAATTATCAACAAAGTAAGTATACATTTAATTCTGGTTCAGCAAAATACACACACATGTAAACTTTATCTGTCTACATAAAATTTATTACATTTCATGGCTGCCTTGATATACTTCACATAGTTACTGAAATACTTGTAAATTTGTCTATTGACCAACATTTTTCTGATTTTTTAGGCTCCGTACCCAAAGGGACAAAGCAGAACCCTATCACTAATGATCCACTTTTCGGTTTATGAAATGAGTGAATGAATGCCTACTAATAGACAGACGCTATTAGTAGGCATTCATTCACTCATTTCATAAACCGTAATACACAAATAATTGAATTTTATACAAAGTGTATAGTAAAATGTCTATTGCCGTAATAACTACAATCTATGTATATAAAAGAAAGTCATGTTAGTTACACCACTTATAACTCAAGAACGGGTGCAGCTATTTAAATGATTTTTGTTTGATGTATCTTCGTCAGGAATAGGTTAGGTAATAAGTAATAAAATATTGTAATCATTTATAATTATTAAAAACAAAATTCAAATACATAGTAAGTAATTGCATCGAAATGAAATAAAAACTGTCAAGATTGTCAATACATAATGTACTAGAGTTTTTAGAATTATTCATCATCGCTTTCTGTCAGTATATATACTATAAGTCCTGAAATTGTATTTGGTTTGTTTTTTTATAATAGGCTGTAGGTTAATTTATTTGTTTAGTGCAAGTGTTGTTATAAATATTATTTTTCGATGCCGCGTACTAACATTTCCCAATGAAGCTATAATCAAATTAAGCTAGCTAAGTTCATAAATAATTGGATTCGATATTATATAATAATTGTTAGTATATAAAATTGGAGATAGGGTATGAGATGGTAAGAGAACTAATTACATTAATATCTTCTAAAAAGTCCAAAGATAATATCGCAGATAGAATATATAACAAGACTTACGACACTATAGAAAAAAATTATAAAATACAAGATGAAATCAAAAGATTGATAACAAATTTACAAGAATAAAATTAAACTCATTCAAAATATTGGAACATTTACGCTGTGTGGTGACGGCGAAGAATATCGCTTGGGAGTCATAGAAATGCGGACACCTAATACTATGTACCACTATTCAACAAAGTACCTCGGTAAATACTACGTAAAATACAATTTAAAAATAATTACGTAGTGTTATATCTTGTCCGATGATACGGAACCCTTTGTATGCGAGTTTAACTTTCTCTTGGCCGGGATTTTTATCAATTTGCGACCCAAAATTATTTCACACACTAACGTAAAGTTGTTTTTTCAACACTTAAACGAGGACGAAACAAAACACAGTTATTGACTGAGGCGCTTGTTAAAATTTCGAAATAAGTTGTTAATTGAGATGTCGTTCAAAGATATTACTATATACATATATTCTTATTCATTTTGAATACATGACAATAAATCTATTAACTAATTTTCTACTTTCTAAGAAATATTAAATCTTGTATTGGGTGTATTAATTTGCAAATCATAATTATGGTCTACAATAATGTCAAAGTTTTAAGACCTCAAGTGTATGAATAAAATATTTGAAAGGAGCAAAAATACCCAATTCAATTCGGTTTCAGTTTATAATTTACTCTTATATGTTATGTTATGTATTTGTTAGGTTTTTTTTTTCAGACATCTGGTGTTAATTGTAAATTTTATGAAAATAATATTTCTTTATGAATTCTAACATTGCTAGCCAATTTTATCACAATAAAACAAATAACGAAATAAAAATTATTACATCAACGCCGGAATAATCTGTAAAAAAATACGCACATTTTAAGAACCGTCGTAGTTTTCGAAGTCGGTGAAAAATAATGAGCTATCATTGGACTCCATAAATGTAAATTCTCGCGTCCAAATACTTAATTTTCAGCGACTTTAATATAATTGTTTGCCTGGTATATTTTTAGTTTCTTATCATACATTTTGTACAATTTAAAGAAAACCCACCAAGGGTATGAAAACATTTATTACGTTTTTTTTTATCTTTCTATGAGAAACATTTTGAGATTTAACCATTTTTATACAATCACTGACCACAATTTATTGACCCTAAATTGTCGTTACACAGAACGATATCACTCAACGGCTTCCGGTGAGAATTATAAGGAAATACAAGAAATAAGTAGTTTTATTGCTTTTTGACCTTTCCATGTAATTGGCGGAAAAACAAAAGGATTTAGCTATTAAGTGGGCCCTCTTGTTAAAATAATGGTGAAAGCCTTGTTTCCGTAAACATCCGCAGTGGTAATGGGGCAGCCCAAACAATATTTTTTGTTAGATACATTTTTCTTTAATAAAAATTTCTATTAATTCAGCTTTAATCATTGAATACCGGCGAGCATGTATGAAGAATATAATGACAGTAATCGAGGCAAAAGACGTGTGCAAAGATCGTGACAAATGGAAATCCGTTGTCTCTGCCTACCCCTCTGGGAAACAGGCATGAGTCTATGTATGTATGTATGTATGTAGTCATTGAATCCTCAAATATTTTTTTTTATAATTTAGCCACGGGATTTGCGCCTCACCATTTTTAGAGTTTTTATACCTGACGCCAGTAAGCCACTCCTCAATATAAGTCCGGCATTAAATTCACTGTGGTAGTCACTTCTGTTTATCTTCGATTCAAACACCAAGAAACACCCATCTACAAAGATACACTATTTACGAGAAAATGTTATGTTTTTCCAATGAAAAAGCATGACAATAATAAGCACTATTTTATGAGATACGAAATTAAAAAAAATTAATAAAAAAAAAAAATTTTAGTAATCCTTTCCGATTTACACTTTTAATAAGTGTAAATCGATTAATAAATAGAATCGACTAAGTTGATCGTATTACAACACTACGCTTGAACATAAAAAAAAATTAAGGTGAATTTAAGCTGTCAGTTTATTTCCATGTAATTAAAAATCAACCTTTAATCATTGTCATTATGCAGGATTATAATTAATGTATGTATGTAACTTGGATAGCTATAAGATTTCCAAATAATTTGTCTCTTAAGACTAAATTTCATCACTCGGTGGTTCGACATATATGTATGTATGTAAGTAAACGTAAGGTTGATAGCAATACATTCCTTACTATTTATAAACAGAATATAAAATCACCTTTAAGACCCAGCGGTCATAAAGGTGATTTAGAAAATTTTTGAACGGTCGGAACAAAAAGAAATTTCCAATATTCACAACACCATAGTTACTGACTGCCAATGATATAATAATAAGTAAATCTTAGAGGTAACTCAATAATTTACCGTATTTACGTGCTTTATTTTAATTTAAAAATTATTGTCACCAATTAATCACTTTAGTTCAAAATGCGATCTGCCTATTTCGTGATTATAAAGTCGGATACCAAAAATAGCCTCCGTGTAAGCCGTTTTAGTTACGCAACCGACGGCCTTCAAATTCGATATTTGTATGATCGAGTGCTCTCTTAATATGTTTATGTAGGACAGTAGAAGCAAGTTAGTCTTTAGTCCATTCACAAACAAAAGCTGCAATAAGAACTCATTGATCATCATGAATCACCGTTCATTACGACCAAAACATTATTCGGTCGTTTGTGAGTATTCATGAGGGTAGGTAGGTTTGTTTGTGTGTTTTGACGAGGCGGTGGACGTGGTTGGTAAATACTTTCTTTTCATGCTGCAGGTCGTAGGCTCGATTCTCACCCAGGAAAGATATTAGTGTGCATGAACATGTCTGTTTGTCCTCAGTCTAGGGATTTGTTATCAATCTAGTGGTTATTATCTATCCCACCAAAAACATAAATGTAAAAAAGGAGAGGGCACTGGCTAGCCAGTTCCTTTGTTTGAACTTGGCTTGACGCCGCCGCGTATCTAGATATAAGTATGTATTTTCAATCGAAAAGTATTACAAACTATATCAGTTATCTGGTTTCGATAGTACTAACTCTACTTAGTTTGTGATCAGATGACCGTATGTGAATAAAGTCCCAGGATATTATTACTATTCGAAAAGGCTTCGGTAACTATCTAAATGTGGTTTTTTGTTCACAATCGACCTCAGTAAGGCCTCGCGACTACAACAGCATGCTTCAAGCTGATAATATTAAATTTCATTGTTGATTTCGTTTAAGCATAAACCTGCAACAACAATTTAGATGTATCTGTAATGAGCATTTATATGAAATGAGTATAATATGAAGAAAATATGTGTCGCGCCCTACATTGCAACTAATCATCATATTTCCTACCTCGCTGTAAAGTATTATTAAAGTTGGTCTTTGATGAAACTCTAGCTTAGTGCGATGTTACTTACGGTAGCTAAGCAGGCAAATGAGATTGTGAACGAGCTAAGTTATATTCGTATTTGTACAACATCTAAATTAAATACTGTGAGATTATAATTACTTCAATCTATCATAATATTTGAACGAAACATTTAGTTTACAAACATTGTGATGAGATTTTCAGACCATCTTAGTAGTAGCGACTGTCATACCGATATAGCTCAGCAACTACCTAATGCTGGCCAGTTGAATTAAAAAGATATAATTTTTCTTTCTTTATTTTTATTGCTTTTGTAGGCAGACGAGCTAGCGGCCGACCTGTTGGTAAGTGGTAACCGCTGCTCATGCACATTCTCAGTGCTGGCCCAGCAAACCACTGCCTACTGTTAAATTAATACTCTTTTTAAACTTCGTTTGAAGAAGGACATGTCGTAGCGCTGGGGAAACACGTGGGCGGGGGAATATGTGGGATGTATTTAACAAATTTGCAAATAGATTGTCGTTGCGGTTTAATTTTAAGTATAGTCAGCGGGCCTGTGGCGTGGTTGGTAAATGCTTGCTTTGCCGCAGGTCTTGGATTCGATACCCACCGAAAAGAAATTGTACATCAGTTATCTTTTTTCCATAGTACAAGCTCTCCTTAGTTTGGGATCAGATGGTCGTGGATATCGTCCTAGGATATTATATTATAATATTTAGTGTAGTCATAGACGAGATTTTTGCTATACTTGTTCGAATCTATTCTGCAATGTAGTGAATAAAACGGGTGTAAGTTTTAACCCTTAACCAGGCTGTGCTCTATTTCATTTTCATTATTTTTGGACCTTATTTCAAAGTGAGAAGGTTGAAATTGATGAGGTGTCATAGTACACAGACTGTTTAAGGGTTAATGGAATATTCGGCTTCTGCTCTATACGACCTGCTAAGTAACTAAGATACAAAAAGGCGACGTCTACTTATTCCGCAAGATATTTCTCGGTAAACGGTACGTTCATATTACTATGAAGCTCTATGATTAATATTAAGGCAATGTAAAATGTTAACGGTAAATTAAATACCTTTTAGTGGTCGCAATTCTTAGAAACTTCCATTAACCACCACCAATATTAATACCGTTGCATCTTAATATTAATAATGTTATAACGTGTGGGTGTAATGTAACATTACATTTGGTATTGGCATAGTTAAGTCTTTGAGGGAAATTATAAATGGCGTATTATAACAGGCCTTTTATCTACCAACTATCTAACTCAAGTATTTCAAAGTTATTAGGCTACTACAAAGAAAGATAATACTATCGGAAAAAAATGTTCAATTATTAAATATTTATAAGTCTTTTTTCTTAAACGTGGAGTTTTCCAAGTATATTTCTGATATTAAACTTTTGGGATACGAGGATTTATTTAGTACGGGGGATGTCTAAAAATACATCCTAATGCCAAGAAATTGGATTGATGTTAAAACGACTTTCTATGTTATTTTATATGAAATGGTTGTTTATCTAAGAATCTGTAACATTGTTTTAGAAATTATAATCTTTTAGCGGTACTCGGCGTGCGTGGCAATGTGACGTAATGAAAAAAGAGAAATATAATACCTCCCACACCTGTTACTGCTATGAAACAAGGCTGATAGGGCTTACAATGATCTTTGTCGTATATAATCTCGACAGAGGTTTAAATCTCTGATCGTATAGTTCATATAATTGTTTTAAATAAGCTTTAAGATTATCATCTAACATAATCATCGCATTGCGATTGCGATTTTATAAATATCCCATACAGTGCCAGAAAAACAGAAAGAAATGGCTTCGTATTTATAACTTCAAAAGTAAAACCAATCTTATTTTTTATGTTATTATTATTCAGTTCAGTTCATGGCACCGTTGAAAAGCTCGCTTTCAACAATCAGTAAAGTTATGTGGTATCACAAATTCCATAATACTAAATAGCTAAAACTTGGAAAGCAGCAGTTCGGTAAACATTTAAAATAAAAACGACTGTACTTTCAACGAAATAAAGTTCAAACTAACTTAAGCAGCAGCTTTGCCGATACCAAAGTAGTATAAGTCGTCTTATGTTCGCGTTAAAATGCACCGAATTACTACCACCCAAAAGTTTTTTTCTCTGAACATTTTGTAAGTCAATTATGCATATTATACCAATATAAGTATATTATTGCAATAGTAGCTAATAGGTTTCTTTAAATAGATTAGCCGAATATTATATCAGAAAACCAGTGTTAAGTGTCTGTCACACTTACACTTAGATACCAACATACTATATCTACATGATGAGTAGGTATTCTCCCTAATAATCTGAATAGAAGTGGTTTTAGAATAAATATTCAACTTAATGTAGGTACTGAACGCCGGAATATGTACATATGTCGCGGCAGACAGGCGATACGTGCATTCAGGCAAGTTATTATATACGTTACAAAATACATGCGAATTTTTTTTTTAATAATAATTGCGTTTCAATTTTAAATGCGTACTGCGTATTCACGATACGTAATACGCATTTTGCATTGAAAGGCGAAACCGGCTAGCAGGTTAGTGGCCCATTACATATAGTTTCACCCACAATTACTGTATTTGTATGTGGCGTCGTAGCTTTCAAATGGGTGAAATGATTTAAATGCAATATTGTCCTGAAAGTAAATTTAATTAAGTTGATAATAAATTGAAACTTTCTAGGAACTCAAGAAACTCTACGACCCAAGGATTTTATGGTTATCAGTAATAACCAAATGTTATTTTTAAGTGACATTTGAATTGGCAAAGAGCTCTCCTTGCCAGTGCAAATATCACTTAAAAATAACATTTTGGTAAGTTGAGATTAAACGGAGAGAGTAACGATTGGTGACAGTTGCCTTTGTTCTAAGTTCAACCCTAGGGGCCAAATTCTATATGGACTTCAACTTTAAGCTTTAATATGATAGATCCTGCTTTATAGATCTGGGGAACCATAACCTTAAATAATTTTAGATTTAGACACACGATTGCGTGTTAAGCCAAGTTCAAGCTAAAAGAACTGGCAAGCAGTACCGTGTGCAATATTACACGAACTATTTTGACCGCCTCATAACATGTCAAATTTGGCTCACGTATTGAGACTTGTGAGATGCATATGTGCTCTAAATTTAATTAACATACCGGTTATTTACAAATTAACGTCAAAAACGGTAATTTTTATCACTGATTGACCTAAAGATCAAAACAGTCTAACCTACTTTTAAATGACCTAGATTTGCATCCAGATATTGTTGAGACAGTTGGATGAATACAAAGGAATAAATGCGAAACTAGTATTTCTATCACTTTACTAATTATTTTTCTATCAAGGTATTCTATGATTCTATTAAAATCATTGGTTGCTGAGCATATTTCTAGAATTAGTGGTAGCTGAGACATTTATAGTTATCGTTGAGAAAACGAAGTTTACTCACAAAAAAAAAAACATGATAAAAATTGCAAAGTTAAAAGTAACTATATCATATATTATATACAAAAGTTCCTGCTCGTTAAATTATTATCTGTGCGGGTCCGAATTGGTCAACTTTCAGCACTACGTGCAACATTAACCTTCTGCACGGACGGAGTCGAATCGCTACGGATAAATGAATACGGATCCCTAAAAACCAGAATGGAAAATGTTACAATTAAAGTAGCAACTGTACTTTGAAAGTTATTAATCATCATAAAAGCGTGTTAAAATAAATATTTCTTGTTTTATGACAGGTGTATATGATTCGGTCGGTTATCACAATTACATAACTAACGCATACGTTAGTCATGTAATTGTGATAATTGAAGCGCATCTTGATCAGCTTTTTAATTCGTAATCAATCATTAATTATTCTAGAAAAAACAATATAGAACAATTTAGTAATCTTTAGAACCATTTATTTCGTTGTCTGAGAAAGAACTGTGTAGGTTTTTAATAGAGAATATAGGTAAACATATTTGTTTAGGTCTAAATTGTAACTTATATTATAAATTAAAACATATATATTTTTATTTGTAATAGATTCTCAATTGAAACAAAAATAAATTAAAGACTATTAAAAATACTGAGACTCCTACGATAATGCTACGCAAGGTATCGAATATTTAACTATAAATGTCATTAACTGTCGTAAGGTATTAGAAGCTGGGCGGGAGGACCATAAGTAGTTCATAAATTATGTATAATACACTAAACATTCATTCTATTCTACATCTAAAATCCCTTAGTATGAACCTTAAATTATATTATTGGTGGTTTTATTACTAGCTTATCTTGGTGCAGATCTCTCTTCCTATCAGGGTCTAGCTTACTTGTCATTCTGTCTTCCGCTATGTTATGGAGGAAATTGAATACAATATGCTATTTTCTAAGTATAAAATCTACAGGCGGAATCAAAGAGTGAATAGACAAAGGATTATAATAGGTTTAAAACCTTATTATAGTGCTGTGGATGACTTATTATATTATACTTATTACTTATATACTTATTATAGTAGCGGGAATGAGCAAAAGCTGCTTATTCATTTTCAAGATGAGAATTCATGGAAACATTAATCTCGAAACAAACTGCCATTACTGTGTCACAGTCCTCCCCGCTAAAACTTGTCTTATCTACAGACCATACATTATTAACACGTTACACAAACGAGTAATATTTTAGAATTCATTTCGTTTTTACATTGTCTTGCAGCAAAGCAGCTAATCAGAGCGTAGCGATGGACGTGTGTGTTAAAAATTACTCGGCATTGTGAAATCAAGTGTCTAATTTCGCTATTGTCTCCACGTAGTGAATTAAACATTTTGACAGAAACTTTTTGTAAAAAGAAAGCACACTTTCTATGACTTCGATTTTACATTCTAACTATTTTGTCGTTAGAAACAGACACTGTTTGTGTACTTTCTAGGCTATGGAATACTAGTGGAGTGGTTTAATTATTTAAGATATGAGCCCCTACTGAGTTGTCAAAACATACATTCAATATTCTTTTTTTTATATTCTCTGGCAGCAAATAGCAAGTTATATATATTTTCAATGCTTATAAAAATTAGGAATTATATTAAACTTGTTATTACGTTACTGTAGGTAAGTACCAATTATAAAGTTATGTATGGACAAACTGGAATATGTGCATATTGAATACTTGGCGACATATCACTATGACTAGAGCATAAATCATTTAACGTGGCTTTGATGGCTGAAACAAGTTCCCTACATGTATGTATGTAGGCTATCATTAGAATTTATTAATTCTCTTGCTACTACAGCACGTTCGATCGTAAGATCATGTGTCGCGTCGTATTGCACATCGTTCATCACACAACAGAATTATATCCGCCCTCTCATATTGCCTGGACAACTCCATCTTCAGGTACAGGTTATCTGTGCACCGCGACCTCAATAAAAGGAGGCTCGTTTCATTGTTATAATACATTTTATTCAAATTATGAAGTTCATTCTATTTTATTTATTTTTATCAAGTTTATGTTTTATTTTTTGTATTATTTGTCATCATCATTACAGCTAAATAAGTCCACTGCTGGACAAGCCTCCCTCAAGAATCGTCTTTGGGGGATATGCCATAATCGCCACGCTTGGCAGGCGGGTTAGCGATCGCAGTGAGATGGTCATAGTAATCAGAAGGAAGCTGCTGCCCATCCTCTGATAGATATTCCCTCGGGTCGACTTCTACGCCCCCCACGGGATGAGATGGGGTGATGATATTCTGATTCTGATATTTGTCGCCGTCACCACACAGCATTTATATTATTTGTATTTTAACTAAATTAGTATTAATCTGGTACTGTTCGTTTTTTTGCGATTTTATTATTAGTGTTATCATCTGTGTTTTTGGAATTATTCGGGTAAAAAGCAATCGGTTACGTGCCTGAGATAAATTTATTTTATTTTTAATTTTAAGCCCCATTGCAATATCTTTTCCTATATATCGTTACTAATATTATATATGCAAAAGTAACTCTGTTTGTCTGTCTGTCGCGCTTTCACACCGAAAATACTGAACTGACCTGAATATGAAATAGTACTCGTACATAGATAGTTTAGAGCCTGAGAAACGACATAGGCTACTTTTTAATGCGAAATTTGTATGGAATTATCGTCATTTTTAGGGCTAGAAACTTGAAACTTATGTTTTAGACTGTAGTCAACAGCTTAAAACATAAGTTTCAAGTTCTATCGGGCAAATTTGGACAAATTGGGGTAGCTTGATGTGCTGGCGTCTGTACATATGTACATACCAGCAACGATGCACAATCGCTGATTTTTGAGACGTTGACTAGTTTAAATGACTTGACGGTTTTTAATAAACTAGGTGTTGTTAGAATCGTTGCTTTTTGAACTTACCTTTACTTATTTAATTCTGAAAACTGTTAAGGCTACAGAGCGACCTAAAGAAACCATGGTGCATTGATTACGTCCCGAATGGTAAATAATGTGATATGTGAGTAAGTATATCTATGCATAAGATTGTGATAAATTAATAAACACTGGTAGTTACTTATTTATCGAAATCCTAGCGTCGGTTGTTCAAGTCGCCAAGTAAACCTACATAACTTAAGGTCGGAATCCAACCGGCACCAACTGCACGTCGCAAGACTTGCAAAGCACGGCGAGGTGCAGTAATTAAACCACTTTGGCGGTCACCCATCTATGGACTGACCGCGTGTTTAGATGCTTGACCTCACCTATCACTCACGGACTGGTGAGAACAACTGGCTGCGATAACCTCAATCTGGATCTCATATTATCATGTTGTGTCTCCTCATTCAGCATATAGGAATAGGGTTCCTCAATCAGTAACAAAGCGCATCGATTGCTGATACACGGAAAAGTATAGATCGAGTATATAGCAATATACTATTTGCTATTCAATCTCCAACTATTCTGGGACATCTGATTCCGTATACGAATATATACGGAATCAGATTGAATATGTGCATTGAAACGACACAAAATCGGATTCCTTATTACGTTGTATTTCGAAGATTGTGGTACTCACGTGTTTATCTTTAGAGGATAGTTTAGTCTGAAAAATGTCTGGCCATGGACCGACATGCTGAAGTAACTGGCTTCCTCGGTGTTCGATATCGTCGAGGAAATTTCTTTATGGTTGTCCCCGACTGTAACAAGAAATAGTTTTAAATTAAACATGAGTGGAAATTTCTTTATGATTTTCTCGTACTGTAATGTAATCTTTATATTATTTGTAATAATGCTAGGTTAGTTACACCATTTATAACTTAAGAACACTTTAAGTAATTTTTAACTGATCGTTGATGTTTTGGATCTGCTTTTGGCCCAAATATTAAAACATCGGAAATATTTAATTAATTTTCTGTTACATGTTCAATGACACGGCTTAATGTTGGTAGATCGATGACAGATTACCTGATTTATTTTTTATTTTTTGTTATTTTAGGCCTTCCTTAGGTAAGGTAGTAAAATCGCAAAAAATCTGTAGTCAATGCAATTTCTGCTATAGGACAAAAGTCCAAATGAGGTTAAATGATTAACCAATTTTCATGTCAATTTTGGGTTCTTTTGTGTTTTTGGACCTTCAATCGTTTAAAGTCACCATTGGTCCCAGTAGTCGGAGGCACAATAGGGTTCTAGGATTTCTAACATGATTTGACGATTTGTGTCGTGCTTATGTGGGTGCCTGGATGGTATAGATCTCAGGGCATTTTTAGATATACAATTGAGGTGGTGCTACGGTCAGAATCCAGATGCTTTTTTATTTTGATGATGGGAAAAAAATATGGTAATATATCTTTATGCTTATAAATAAATTAATCTTAGAAGTAAACTGTAGAGGAAACAAACTTGATCTCAACCCTTTGATTTCAAAGGGTTGAGATTAAAACTTTGTAAACAATTACAACACCTTTTGCACCTTAAATCCCATGACCCAGGACACGCTGATCTAAATTGGATAATCCGAGGTGTTAGATTTAAGTATATTAGATTAAATATATTTTTAGTGCTTCAGCAATTAAGACTGAATAAAATAATAATGCTATGCCTAATATTTTCCCATGAGCGTATGCACTTTGTACACAAAGGAAAATTAATTGATATTGCCGTTAACCAAGCTTGTTAACTAAGAGTTAGTGCCTTCATTAAATTACACGGTTTATAAATTTACCGCACATAGGATCAATATATTGCCAACATTTAACCCTCAAACCACATGTTTAAAGACGCGCAACTTAACCTAAAGTAAAGTAAATGAAATTTGAAGGGTCATTATGGTGCTTTTTAGCCTAGGTGGCTTTGCCTGCTGTACTGGAGAATATAAGCGTGAGTGGACTCAAGCCATCTAACAAATTGAATTAAACCTTAAAACTAAGGAAACCCCACCGAAAGGTACCCCCTGGGAGGTTTCAGAGGGTTGAATTTAGCGACGATTTGTGCTTACGCTTGCCTAATTATGTTAGTTTCTATTAATCTATCTCTTCTCTCCTATCTCTCAATCCAACTAATATTATTTATACTTTATTACTTTTTCACACAAACTAGACATACATAACCATTCGATTGACTGAGATTTAGATTGATTTTATTGCTCGTGCGTTTAGTGAGTTGTTTTTAAGGTTTCTGGATTAAGTTAAAATTTGTCGTAACTTAAAACAATGTTAAAAAAGGAAATAACGTGCGGCCTGTTTTTATCGTGATTTTCGACTTCTTTTGTTATGTTTTCCTATTTAACTACCCACCCGCTGAGCCGTTTCGCTACAAAAAAAGTCTATTATTTTCAGTACTCCTTTCATATCAATAGCAATTTGTGGCTCAGCTCAAGGTTTCGTTGGCTGCGACTTGGTGAGTTGTGGTAAGAAACTTTGCTCACGATATTTAACGGCTAACCATATTTCTGGTCCAATGAAAACTTAATAATGTTTTTCGCTCGACTAAATCTTATGACAGAGAGTATGAAACGTTAGGCAAATTGTACACACTCCACAAATTATACAATACTTTTATTTTTTTCATAAATATCGCAACACAACCTAAATTGTATACGATATTTCTGATAAAATGTTTCCATTTTTCACCTATTATAAAAGGATGATATTAAATTTTGAGTAGAAATCTAGGCTCGTCTCGGTGCCTAAGCCTTATTAACGTTTAATATACCTACAGCACGAATATGAAGTGTGTTATCTACCTACTACTAAATAACAGATTGATACATTAAGGCTACAGTTATGAATGTCAATGTATCACCTACGTGATTTTGAGATGAAAAGTTTTTATTTAAAATAATTAGTATCGATTGTAAAGGTAAACTTATATTTCTTTGTCGTATTGAACCTTACCAGTCTAATTTTTTGTATCATTTATTGTGTCTAATAAATATTTATTTATCTTAAGTACCCTTAGGTTTATGATTCAATATGTCTGCCTACCCCTTTGCTTTGCTTAATCTGTCGGTTTATAATGAAAGGGTTGTAGTTGCATCACCAACTTTTCAAGGTATCCCTTCCACTCAGAAAGTCGTGATTAAAAGAAATGTCGGTTTTTGTTTAATATTATATTTACCTTTACAATGCACAGTGTAATGTTTATTGGTTACATTTCTTTATAATACACTGTACATTTCAATGTTCTTAATATTTCATGCATTGAAATGTATGTGTATTATAAAGAAATGTAACCAAAAAACATTCATATTTTACCAGGTTACACAAAGATGCCGTCCGACAAGATTAAAGCGATTTTCGGCTACGTTGTTATGTACCTACGAGACTTTTAATAACAATTTAATCAAATTCCTCATCGAATATTCGATTTTGGGTCAAATTAGATATTGTTTCTACAGAAAATATCGCGAAATGTATTTATAGCATTGCAAACTTTTCTCTCTAAATCGTTGGAGTAATAGCCATGCTCGCACTGAGACTTGTGGGTATTTTCTGTGATTCCTTGGTCGAATTATATTTATTGAGCGAAATTGAGTCTTCGTTGATATGTTTGCTCCATTGTTGCAACCCTATTATAATCAATCTGGCAACCAGAAATGTACCTACGGTCAACAAATGGTCATCGGAGTGACAGTATTATCAAACATAACCTTATGGGTCCGTGAATCTATAAGTTGAATAACTGCAAGATTAAATGTTTAGTAATAAAAACGTTGAACGCGGCAAGAGGTATTCAGTTGTAATAATTATTATTAAAAAAATAAATACACCAACCAAAGAGATGTCTTAAATTTGCCATAACCTTTATATTATGTTTACCTACAATAAATGTTTTACTTCAGCTTTACTGTGTTTTTAAATTCGTTTGAATTATTTTAGCGATAAATAATTTTAAATAATAATAGCGCCTGCCATATTTCACACGGTCACAACAAAAGGGGTAAATGAACGTACATACGGTCTATTACATCACTTTGACTAACGGTAATTAATATAAAATGGGCGTCACTGGTCTATAATCAAAGAAAAAATATTTATATAACTTGAACTTAAGTTTTGACAACTACACACAGTGCCATCTGTTTGCAAACTAGACAGATCGTATACTATGTCTATCAGACAAGTGATAAATATACTTCATTATTCAGCCGAATGACGCCCACTGCTGGACAAAGTCCTCCCCAATATATCTTCACCCACGAGTTGTGTCTATATCGCGGAGGATATTCAATAATGACCACGCTTGCCAGACGGGTTGGCGAGCGCAGTATGATAATCATAGTACACATAGTGATGCTGCTGGCTGTTCTATGGGAGATATTCCGTCGGGAAAACTTCTACGACCCCCACGAGATGAGATGGGGTGGCGATATTCTTAGCCGTCAGCCACACAGCAAAATAAACATACTTATCTAATTTAAATACGTACATATAATAAATAAATTACACCTAGACACAAAACGAATCATGCTCATCACACAATGATTAGTCCTGGGTGGGGACCGAAACCACGTTCTCTGGCTTAGTCACTCAGCCACTAGAACAAAAGGCCAGTCAAAATTACTGTCTATAGAATTATTACGCTACAAAATTTCGGCTTTCTAGGAAGTATTATGGAGATCTTGAGATAGAGCATCAAGCATTTCGGCATACGAGTCGGTCCTCACATCTATAGCGCGCTATAGACAATAAAGAAATAACTCATCAAGCAAGTGCGTGAAATGTGAATTAATTCTTTTTTACGTATTTTACTAAAGGATTTCTACATGTTGTTTCGCAAATAAATTGAAAATTCAGGGTGCCTGAAACTTGTATGTTAGTCGTTGAATACAATGGTTTATTTTTTTTCCTTTCTAATATTCCTGCACCGGGCGTTGTCTTTTTAAAAAGAAAGGTAAAAAAATACGGTTAGTATCGACAAAATGACGCCGACATGTAGGTAGTGGGTAGTAGGTAGGTGTAGGCGCACTCGCGACGTTGAACTTACTATACTCGTACATACATGCAATACGTCACACTAACACGTCAGCGCCATTTTGTCGCTCGATGCATAAACGCTCATATAATTAAAATTATCATAATCGTTAAGGACCGCGGCTGACTGCGAAGATTAATTGAGGTGACATGTTCAACATACCATTATAATATGTAAATACGTTTCATCTTAAAAATCAATAAATACCTTTCTTTGACGTCTGTATTTGGTTATGGAGTTCGCAAATGCTAAAATTGAATTTTGACTCATTCATAATAATTATATAGTTAGGAACCGGCATCTGAGCTAGCTTTGTATAAGACGGGCAGTTGTGTGTGTTTGAGGATGAACAAAAGACAGGGTGAAATAGAAAATATTTGAATGCGAGAAAAATTTAACCTTTTGTAACCAATCTAATACAACCTTTACTTACTTGATATGATACTAACATTTTCAATTTAATTGTAATTTTTCGACATTTCTATTGGTTTAAGATAGTTTTTAGAGGTGACGTCGTGATTTTTTTCTATCGACCCAACGATTTGAATCGTGTTTTGTTCTTCAAAATTAAGGAAAATTATTAAAAGATGAATTCGTAGTGTTTACTAATAACTTGTGGAAACACACCAATTTGGCTAATACCAGCGCTTTAAGGCGTTTTCTTCAATCGTTATAACTAGTTCAAGTTATTTAATGTTCATCTTTTACGCAACAGTTGCTTGGATTTTTCAATATTATATTATATTTATTACCCCGTTAATACAATTTATCCCAAACTATCGCGGAAATAACCTGCATCGTGCCCTGTGTCATGGCCATGTCAAATATTACGTGAGTTAATTTAGTCTTACATAACTACTAGCTCATTAAAAAACAATAAATATGTCATCTTTGATAGGCTATACAGTAAAAATAAGCAAATGTATTCTCTGATCATAAATAATTAGTATTCAAATGTTATTAATAACTATTTCTTTGACGTGTTGTGATTGGTGCTAGCAAGTGACACTGACAAATAAAGAAACAGCTCGAGTGTGAAATGGGCCACACGCAATATAAGGATCCTTTTTTGCCGGTAACTTTTATTTAAGAGTGCCTATCAACAAACACCTCCCCTAAGTCGTTCAACAAACAGGTGTGGTACTGAAACGACTTAGGGGAGGTCCCCTAAGTCGTTTCAGTACCACATCTCTTAAACTCATCTGCAGTAGGGACCAACTTTTCTCCTCATACTGCTTTCCTAACTTTAGATTTCATCTTCATATCAACCAAAAGATATCCACTCCCCAACTACGGGTATTACGCTGCCCGCATCCATCGGCTTCCCGCAACCCTTGCAAGGACATCGGTCCACCTTGTAGGGGGCCTGCACACGCTGCGTCTTACGATTCGTAGTCGTCACTCGGGAACCTTTCTGCCCCAGCGGCCGTCAGTTCTACGAGCTATGTTCCCCGCCTACTGCCACTTCACTTTGGAGTAATTTTGCCTTTGCTTAATTCTCTTGACGTCAGACATCAGTTATGTACGTTTTCATTTTTGTTACGTTTGTGAAGAAAATTACGAGTATTTGGTATTGTTAGATACAAGTTCGGAGTAGTAGCTTCGGTTTTCATGCTTTTTGCCACTAAAATGTCCTGTCTAACGCCAATTTTATTTTAACTATTTTAGTTAGTAAGTCTGAAAACACGTGGAGTTGATTGAACAAGGATACTCTTGTTCAATCGTCTCCACGTGTCGAGACGGTTTGGCCTGTTTCGGCACGGCCCACGGGGAAGTAAGTAAAATTATTGGAACTACAAAAGTACCAAATACCGATGGGAATTCATTTACAAAATTTGAGTACCTAAGAGATATAAAGTCACTCGGTAATATGATGACACACAAGAAAGTTTTCAGACTTACTAACTAAAATAGACGAACAATATTGGCGTTAGACAGGACATTTTAGTGGCAAAAAGTGTCGAGACGGTTTGGCCTGTTTTTTCTTATCTATGTGTAGTATTTATGTTATTGTTACTTATAAAATGATATAATTTTTTTATGAATGTGGGTATCTATATAATAGGATGGTCATAGTCCACAGAGGAACGCTGCTGCCCGTTATCGGGTATATATTATATTCCCTACTGCGATCGTTCTGCCAAGCGTGGCGATTATGGCATACCGGTCCAAAAGTTGGACTCAACTGCATTGTGGAAAACTTTTGGGAAGGCCTTTGTTCAGCGTATACAATATCCGGCTGAAATTATGTTGATCTATATAAAAAGGTATTTAACTTTATTAATATATATATACTCTGTTAAGAATTATGCCTCATAAATCTCTCGCTATAGTGGTAGATCGCAATAACAGTTCTCGTTTACAATATAAGTAAATATGGACTTAATATGTAAAACATGGTACCCGTATTTATACTAACAAAACTGTTCATAAAAATTCCTAGGTACGTATGAACGTTAAAGTGCATACCTATCTTTTTCGTTTTTATTTCGTACAGTATAGTTCGTACGTTACTTTCTTCTTTTTGTATGGGTCCTTGCCTTACCCATGCAATAGAATAGTTCCCGCCACCCACTAGGTCTCTAACGTGAATTGACGACCATGGTCTAATGAGTACACCTGGGACCGACAGTTGTTCGTATGTTCCAAAGCAGGAGACGCTCAAAACTTTGACAGTCACCCAACTATACAGACCGTGCGACAAATTGCATAACTTCGCTGAAGTTGACTGATACAAACTGATGAGGGCTATGAATATATTTCAGTAACATAGTCTATAGTAACCTACCTATTAATTCCGAGCCGCTCTAGTAAATAACGTTTAGCCGTTTCTAGGCTTGCTAGTCATGTTTAATGTTAGCAAAAAAATGAAGAAGGACGCAATGCCGTACATAGTATTGTTCATGCTCATAGCTATAAACAATTTAAATAGACCACGCAACTACATTGAGTTGCGTGGTGCACAATTAAAAGTATGATGGATGTCAGATAAAGTGGCTTGTAGACTTAACACGATTATAATTTACTTCATATGGCACTTCGTAATTCTAAATGAAATTGCATTTATTTAGCATATGGTTATTCATATACACTTTTTCTTGTGCGAATCACATTGTTAATAATAGAATTAAGCAATAAAAAATAGTTAACTAACTTAGTCAAAATATGTTTTAAAATATAGCCTAGTCAGTCACTTGGGTGATCACAGTCACTGCGAGACCTAAGTATCCAAAACGACGCAAACAATATGTGATGTATGAAATTTGTTTATGAGTAGATACACTACGACCACTATTGATTTGAGCATTCAGAATACAAATTTGATTTCGCACCACGAATTTGGCTAACAATATGTTTGCAAATACCGTACAATAAATATAGACAAGCGCTACGTTGTTAATGACAGACCAACAAAATGTGGATTTTATTCATTCAATATTTTTAATACATTTAGTTTGCAACTCACCTGAATAAGAGAACAGGGGATGATCCATTGAATGATTATGGAACTTGCTCCACATACAAAGTGTGAACTCCTTCAAGTCTGGCATGTCTTTCTCATACTCGACATATTGGTAGAATAGCTCCTGGTTCATGGAGATTTTGTAGATGCTGCAGGAGTCCGACATGGGACTTGCGGGGCTGAACAAGGTCACTTTACTCGGAGTTCCGTGTGATGCAATAGGCCTGCGGTTAAGAATCTTCAGATGAGGACTGGGAAAAAGGAAAGTTAATAAAATGATTAGATTTATCCATTTAATTTTTTCCTTACTCAACCTTATTATAATTCTCACTCATCCAGCAACAATCATCAACATCCCGTGCGTCGTCGCGGGATTACGAAAAATAACAAGATTTATGTGTACGTTTTGTGATACTTAAATATTTTATTTTACAGATACATTTTGTTATAATAAAAACGAAAGTGAGTTTGATACAATCATAGGTATATTATACAAAATCTTCAATGTTTGTAAACATTAATAATTGCACAACATAAATTAAAATCTTGCACCGGGTAGACCTCGATTAGTTAACGTATCCCAAAAACAAATACATATATTAATATTATTATTGTTATATGCGATATATTATTGAAAGGGATACACTTTTTAAGTACTTAACTTTTAAACATGTTTGATATCGAATTGTATAAATAAAAAGTACAAGTACCGTGAGTCAAAAGATCTGTCCGTGTTATGTATCGTGGAATACATGACTGAAGACTCCGGAATAATTGGCTGCCAATCATTCTCTCTTGCGCATGAAGCACCCAAAAGGGCACACAGCAAAACCAATCGCATTTTCTGAAACAACAAAATAAATTACTAAACCTACCGTCATAAAACTTCTTGATTTCCGTGCCGGTCCGTAAGCGACCGGCACGGCGGCAGAGTAAAATATCAAAGGAACGAAAGGAAAAACAATATCAGTATTAAGGAAATACTACTGGTAAGAAAAAGGTATTAGGATCATTACAGTATAGATTACAGACATCATAGACACAAATGAGCCGTATAGATCGACTACTTAGTAAGTAATTACTGATACTTAAATTTTATCTCATTTATTTCGCATAAAGATATATTCCCTACATGTCCTACTGAAGGTTCGTCGTTTTAGCATTATGTCACAACCTTAAACCTATTTAGGTAGTAGTAAACCTATTACACAACTTTACTATTATCTAAGTGAGCGATCATCTGTATAAGGGTGATCGCCTTATTTAAATTCTGATAATTTCCGTGTCGATCTTTCAGGTCACTCTAAGCAAGCAGTCCCCGTTGTTGTTTTAAACGCCTTAATGGATTGTCATGAAATAAACTTAAAGACCATACTGATAAAACTAGCTTTAAGTTAAATTTGTGTATTTGTCCTTCTGTTTGCAAACTAAAGTGACTAATACACACATATTCACAACGTACAGACATGGGCTTCCAGGTTACATGTTGGATGTGATGTTGCTATTAATATGTCGGGTTTATATATAACCATCTGAACCTAAGTAAGAACCATACCTTTTATTTCGCAAACTGATATTCTGCGTACACAAGTTGCTAATAATAATATTGTATTAAACAATAAATCCGAAAACTGCCAGCCGGTACCACCTACTCGTAAATAAGTATACGTAATACGTATACATAATAATAATAGGAAAATGATATATAATTTTAGATGTGTTTTGTTATTTGAGCGAATTGTTTACGCTCTTCTGCATGAAACTAACAAGCTTTGTCGCGTCAAGGCGGATGTTATCACTGTAGCAAGCAAGCAATTGAGATCACGCTTGTTACGAGTAGGTATATCATACGAACGTCTTGATCTTGTTTCATATTAACTTTAGATTGAATATACTTACACATATAAACTCACGTTTGTAATGGTTTCTATATCGATACTATTTTAGCACATTTGTTCGGTTATAATTATAAGTATAGATATAAAAATGTCGTGTAACAAGGTTTTTTTAATACTACTGTATCGAGTAATACCTAAGTATACGGCTCACGTGAACGTTAACGATTAGTCTATGATGTATAATAATCTTATATTGCTAGATTTAAGATTCATACTTATTATTTTGCTATCGTTTCAACAGTGAGAACTACTCCCTGTATTCGTAATAGTTAATATTTTGTTTTACTGTGTGCCGAATGATATGACTTAGGTACAAATTGCGGATATAATACAGTAACACCTTCTCTGGTATAAAATACCTAAGTAGGTCTCCTTGATATTGTTGATAATAGATTTTATGGTTTAAGCATCAAGGAGGTAATCCTGCTCATAAACGCCCACATAATAGACTTAGGTCAAAATACAGTAAACCTAAAAGTAGCAAGACGAAGTAAAAAACAGGGTGAAATTTATCAAAATTCTTCATTGCGGACAAATTTTAGATTCAATGATAATTGTAAGATATAAAATACTCTTTTAAAATACTTCTGTGACTAAAAAAGCACTGTAGTGCATCGCAAATGTTTGCAGATACGGGATGACAGATACTATACGGGTGCTTTCCATCTGCAAGAGGGTGTACTGCGTCGGATGTAACGTAACAGCATTCTGAGAACCATTTCAAAGCAGTTTGACAACCCCATACAAAGCCACTGTGTGGGCAATGTCATAGGGGTTAGCTAATTTAATTTTATCTATTTTTACACTAAGATATTTCTTTAAGATTAGTTTACTAACAATAATATGGATACAGTTATCTGTTTTTTTTTTTATAATATAATTAAAACTTTAATTTTAGTTTAGTACCCTTAATAGGCGAGTATGTACAAAGAATATAATCAAAGTAAACAAGACAAAAGAGGTGTGCAAATATCGTGACAAATTGCAATCCGTTGTCTATGTTTAAAATTCTTAACAAAGCGTGTTCATTTCTCCGTGATAAGGTTTTTAGTAACATATCATATTTCAAATATTAAAATTTGAAATATCTTTTTAAGCTTCATAAATTGAATAGTATATTGCGGTACCAACACATTTGCCAGTCATAAGCTCCGTATGTAACGTTGTAACAACGTTTTACTAAAACATTGCTTTTGCGAATATATCATTATTTATTAAATTATAATTAACGGTCATAAATACTTGGCCTGTGCGGGAAGCGAAACCGGGTTTATGAAGTGGCAATGCTAATTGTCTTAACCACCGCGCTACAGGTGCAGCCCCAGAAAGATAAATATAAATGTATTATCAAAATTAAATTAATTTCGACGAACTGGTATCCTATTCTCGGCTATTTTATTTCATTTCAGTTTAAAAGAGATTAATAGACAGCTCTCCGCTTTCTTTTCTGTTCAGTGTTAAAAAGAAGCTGTGAAACAGGATATCGAGCTGTAGAATAAATGGAGCTCAAGTTTTTAATTTTTTAAATTGGTTTATATAAGGTAGCTGCAAATTTCAGTTAGCTTGCTTAGTTACCTACTAAAATACATTTAAATTTAAGGGTTGGGTCTCGTTCGGTAAAAGATATAACAGGTATCCTTTGACCCCCATTCCGCCATTTTGACGTCTAAATGGCGGTATCACAGAAAACACCAAGTAAAAGATAGTGACTTTTATACGTGTTCACTAACGATAGTCTACCCACTAAAGCACTCATCTATTTATAATTAAATCAGGGGAAATTAAAGATGCAGACTCATATTACCTCCCACCCCCTCCACCTATCCCATAATTTTCCTCATCGCATCTGACTGGCCTGTTGGTGTAGTGGTTAGTGACTCCTAAGCCAGACGTCGTGGGTAAATTCCATGTATGCCATCCAGTAAGAAGCACGCTTTCCGTAACTATAAATATGTTTTACACAATAAGTGCATTTTTCTCCCACTTTTTCGGAATAAGCAGACGTTTACTCTTTCATGGCAAGAGATCTTGTTTGGGATTATTTCAGGATTGCATAATTAGTCCTTCAAAAATACAATAGAATATTAAAATTTGGGGCCATTCTAGCTTTTCCGAAGTTTTTGATTAATTGGTTGCCTATTTAGATTCAATGCAATTAAGCCAAATATGCTATCTTGTTTTTGGGGGCTCTTGGTCCAACTATGAGTCATCGCAATATCGATAGTGACGGTTTCTCGCGATATGCTAGACGAAAGTAACTCAAAATGCGAAAGCGTCCCCTTTTTACGAACAGGACATTCACAATCGAAGGCGTTGAGTCGTTTTCTCTCATTTCCTGGTACAACAGTTATTGCATTAGGTACAATAAGTGCATTGCGAATATATTAAATTCTACGTAATTTCGCACTGCGCTTGATGTATTGTAAAAAATATTATTCGCATATTTATTGATGGGGAAAAGTACTTCCAATATAAATCTGTTTTGTAAAATGTACAGACGCCAGCACATCAAGCTACCCCAATCTGTAAAAATTCCTCAATTAAAAGTGAACCTTATGGTTTTGTGATAAAGTTGAAATTCTATAAAATAAATTTGACAGATTGGGGTAGCTGGATGTGCTGGCGTCTGGACAATATGTGACAATATAATCTATAAATTTATTTATAGTTGTCTATTTACGCAGCTTACATCTAACATAGCTACTTATAATAAAATATTGAGGAAGTAAATTTAGGTATGGTTTTTTAAAAGACCTTGTAGGATCTATGTTGCGACCGAATATAAAGTTATTTTTTTTATATCTTAGAAAATCACACCGATACAATGATTAGTTAGGACAGATTTAGTTGGTAATTTGTGTACATATGCATTAAAGCTAGGTCAGGTTAGAGGTGAGAAGTATTTTATTTGGTTCTATTTTTAGGTCAACCTATTTAGTTTCCATTAAAAAAAACTTGCTTATATCTTGCTTAAGAGCCACGGAATAGCTTTTTTTAGAATACCTTAAGAGAAACGCATGAGTAATACAGAACAATACTGTCGCATTATAGAATAAAGACGTCGCATTACAAAACAATGCCGTCGCATTATAGAACAATACCGTCTGCCTTTCGTTGATGTGATAACAACTTAAGTGTAGTGTTATCGTAAGTCGGCTATACTTTAACACTTGATACTTTTTTATTTTTAGCTTATGAAGCACGATTTGAGTTGAGGACATATAGTTGTATTTAAATTTTATTTCGTGATAAAGTGCGTGAATCTCTAGTAGAAAGATTAACTGCTAATAGGGCATAAAATAATGTAGAGCAACCAAATAGACACAAATATAATTTAGTAAATAATAGTGGATTGTTGCATCGAACGCAAAGTGAGTTATTAATACACGAGGTTATGCTGGTGCATGAGCGCGTGCGTGATTCACTGGTAAAAAGATTATCTGTTAATAGGGCATCATACTAATGTTGAGCAACCAAATAAACACAAATGTTATGCAGTAAACAATAGTAGATTCTTGCATCGAGCTCGAAGTGAGCTTTTTATGCATTAGTGTTGTGCTGGTGCTAGAGCGCGTGCGTGATAAACTGCGTGATTCACTAGTAGAAATATTAACTGTTAATAGGGCATCAGACTAATGTTGAGCAACCAAATAGACACAAATGTTATGCAGTAAACAGTAGTAGATTCTTGCATAGAGCGCGAAGTGAGTTATTTATGTACATACTAACTTTTCATGCAAAATATGAAGTATCAAATCGATTTGTAAGGTTTAATGATAACAATACTACGTATTTAAAATAAAAAAATATATGTAATCGTGACAACTTTTAGATATTAACGTTTTATTATAAGCTCCCTTTTTCGTAAAACGACTTTTGCATAGAGTCTCAACACGGAGGCCATACAGCTTTTGTTTATAGTCAATAGTGACAAATGGAAAAAGTTGGGCCACACCTTTATTAACCCGCAAAGTGCAACTTGTACTCGACTGTTCATTTAATACATACATACGTACATACTTAGAGTCAAGCCTGTTTCCTAGAGGGGTAGGCAGAGACAACGGATTTCCATTTGTCGCGATCTTTGCACACGTCTTTTGCCTTGATTACTGTCATTATATTCTTCATACATGCTCGCCGGTTTAGGGTACTTCTGACCTGTCCTTTCTTGAGAACGTCTCCGATTTGGTCAGAAAATGTTCGACAAGGTCTTCCCCTTCCGGTTGTTCCATTCACACAGGCCAGGTATACTTCTTTAGTCAATCTTCTTTCATTCATCCTTTCTAAATGGCCAAACCATCTCAGCATTCCTTTTTCAATCTTTGTGACTACATCCTCTTTCACACCACAACGCTCTCTTACATCAGTATTTCGAATTCATTTAATATTCCAATAAAACAGCATCGGAAGTAGCTTATACCTACTAATTATATTATGAGTGAACTTAACTGGAAGGAAAAGTGGTTACGTTTTCCGGGATCGCATCACAAAATCACGTTTTACCGCTTATAAAGCAGACTGGCAACTTGTTAATAAAGTCTAAGCCTCACTGAAAGGCTCCCATATTCAATGCGTCTCACTTTTATTATTATTTTATTATACGTATTGTGATAAAAGACGAGTGGATGGCTTGGACCGAGATTGCAGAAAACTAAACTCCTACTCTTAGTTTTTGATGTAAGCTTGGAATCGATCGTGCGCTTTGTTTTTTTGTTTTGTGCAAGTTGTCGTAGTGCACGTTGTGTTCACTGACAAAGCGTCAACTGATCCATGCATAGTTGCCACTGCCACTATATCGCTGGTGAAGTATCAAGATCTTCTATAAAAAGAACATATAGGAAAATCAACTGTAATATTTATTACCGGTTTAAGTCGCAAATTGGTAAAATAATTATAAATTTGCGACTATCAACCAACACTCGCACGGTACTAAAAACGGACAACCGATGCATCAGATTATGTAGCAATATGGCGGTTGTAATTTCGTTTATTTTAATAATAATATAAATATTGATAATTTTATTCAATTGTATTTCAGTTCAAATAACTGATTAAAACATCATTATCCTGTCAGCCGAATTACGTCCATTGCTGGACAAAGGTGTTCCCAAAATATTTTTGTAATGGCGTGAGAGAGAGAGGATTGCGTCCATCATTTGGAGTGATATTTCATAAGCGCCACGCTTGCCAAATGAGTTGGCGAAGTGGATTCTATTGTATTATGTTTTGAATTCAATGAATGAATTCAATTTAATTGTATTATGTTTTGCAAAATTACTTTTCCATTTCATGTTTTGTTTGTAAACTTACATGTCTTTGTTTTCCAAACTTATCAATAATTACATGTGGTCCACATGTAATTATTATATCATACACATATCAAATATGACATTTATAAGATAATTAAATACGTTGTAAATTTCATAAAATTTCAAGTCTTCGCTGCTGTTTTGGAGACGGAAATATTAAAACGGAATATTTCAGCAAAGTTATGAAAATTTGGGCAAAAATTCAAATAAATGTCCGTAGACTTTTGTTTTCAATGTTAAGTTCTGGATAAGTATTTGATTGTGTTTAGGTATTTGCAAACGTAACTTTACGATAAAATTGTTAGACCTCGTTTTATTGTATATACATTACCGTGTTTTTTTTCTTAAAGAAAAACATATTACATAATACATACATTTACATAAGCTTTTATTGTTAGTGTAAAATGGTGACGAATCTTTGACATGCTTTCAATTTTTTCGAACACAAATAAGCCAAATGATCATTTGAGAAATGTTAGCTCTCTTTATTCTTGGCGTAGATACATGACCTCAATTCCCTTGGGCGTTGGAATAGGATTTTTGATAATTTATATTCACAAAAGTACTAGTTAGGTAACGCTACAATGAAGTTTGAGTTTATTCAATCCGAATTGATATTCTTTTGGGTTAATATTAGTGGGAAAAGTTTGGATTTGCAATTGAACTCGGAAACTGTCACTGTGATCAGATAAACTGGCAGACTAAGCTCCGATGGGAAACATGATAGTATTTTAATATTTCCGAACGTCAAAGATGGTACGATAGTTTGCAATTTTTCAACTCGATGGTAGAATCTTCGATACTTAATTTTGTAAACATAATATATGAGATTTGTTTATAATACGAGCAATATCATACACTAGAGAACAGGAATTTGTTCTTAACTTATATTAATGCTGGCGTCCAAACAAATCGCGTTTGCATAAAATACATTTTCAATTTTATAGGTTCAGTGTCTGCAATGACAATAATTGTCACATTATCTAAATAATATTCTAGCAATAACTAGTACTTTTTAGTATTCTTATTTCCGAATCAAGGAAAAATTTTCTAGGGGGCTTACGTTGCGACTTACGTTCCACCAAGTCTCAAATTATCTAAAAGAGCCACATGAATAGTTATTTTGTACGGGAATCAAACCCAAAAGACGGGAAAGGGAAGGCAGTGAAGTGTCTATTTTAACCACTGCGCCACATAAGATTTGATGATTACTTGGTTACCTACTTATATATTTTTACTAAGTATTCTACAGGTATTGATTTCCAACTTGAGACAAAACATCCTTCCTTTCATAGAGCATAATAGGAAAGTATGTTCTATATCTCCACCAGAAACTTCTTATTATATGTAGACATGGTTATGTATAGCAAAAGCATCGCAAATAACTACTCATGGATGACCATGTGATCTTCCTGATTTAGATGAATTTATAATACTGCTCGGTTTATTCACGAGTGGATGTTTGCTCTCGGTAGGAGCCAATGTGAACAAGCTCTGGAGCGTTTGTTAAGGGAAGCATTATTACTTGTTGTGCTGTGTATTACGTATCTACAATTTGTATTAACTATAATTTATAAAACATTATCAAAAAGCCGAATTTCTTTGATGTATAGGTGAGTGTCTATAGGATTATTATATTTTTATGCTTTTTTTCTTAATTTTATATGTGTGCCGTTAGACTGGAAGGTATTAACTATTTCACTGGGCTATAGAGGCATACAGGGTGGTTGCTGACGTTGTGATGCATGAGGGGTTTTATCCATATTATGACGTCCTAAGTCAATAGGCTAAGACCAATTTGTGAAAATCGTAACTGGTAATTACTTTAAAATACACAATCCACATTACAGATACAATTGTTAAACAGTGGCGTCTGGCTTTCGTTGATTAAAGCCCAGCTTGTGCGAGATTATGTAAGGGCTCTAACATTCGCAGGCTATCGAAAATAAAAGATAGATCACCGAACAAGGTACAAGGGGAGATTAGAACAAAAGGATATTAAAATGATAAATAAGTGCTGGATATGCCATGATAATACACGTCATCTTTTTCTGTTTACCAATTATAAAAAATACAAACACATATTTTTACTCGATGCAGCCAGAGGAGTTTTAGAGTGTTTAACGTATGTATCTACTTACGTGTGTCTTTAGAATCGTAATTGTTTTTCTTATATATACTTCAAAAGAACCTCATCTTATCCCAGGGGGAGGGGGGGAGGGGCGCAGAAGGTAACTCGAGGGAATATCAACCAGAGGACTCTTACTGCTATCGCCAACCCGTTTGCCAGTCGTGGAGGTTTTCCGCCCCCAAGAATCATTGCGGGCGGCTTATCTCTAAAAGTTACAGTTCATTTTCTGGTTGCCCTCGGGGTTTTTAATTAAGCAGACACTGACGGACCGGCTGGCATTCTTGGTTACACGCCGCAAGAGTCGTTATTTGTGTCCATGAACATGTCTGTTTGTCCTGAGTCCGAATGTTCTTGTCTATTTAAATATGTATTTACAAAGGAAATGTAGTTTGCAAAGTATACAAGCTCTACTTAGTTTGGGATCAGAAAACAGGATATATTACTATATTATTTAAAACATTGCTAAAACCCGTATCCACGAATGATAGGGCAATAACCTTTTATAAATCACTTCATTGTACGTTACACGCATTGTACATGTTACATCAAAATACAGATCTTCGTATTTACTCTATTGTTAAAAACAACATTGTGAATTTGTAAAACCAGATGGGTGTACCTACATATTGTTTTAATGAAAAAGCCGATGAACTGTGGTACGTGGGAGTTGGTCTGATTTTGGCACCTCTCCGCAGTTTTAAAGTTACATATTATATTTGTAAAGCTATATTATTATTATTTTTCTTTAATTATATCAAACCATAGCTCCTTTATTTAAAAAAAATTGAAATATGATTTTAAAATTGAGATACGATGCGGCTTGAAGAACAAAAATGTTGTTCTATTAAAAACAAAGGCTTTGTGATCCACCAATAATATCTGTACTTGTTTAGAATGAGGGTAATATTTCTGTTGGTTTTTAGGGTTCCGTACCCAAAGGGTAAAACGGGACCCTATACTAAGACTTCGCTCGACCCCTTTTTATAGATAATGGTAACGAACCCTTCGTGCGTGAGTCCGACTCGCACTTGGCCAGTTTATTTTATATAGATTTCGACTTAATTCCTTGCTAATATATTAATCATAGCCATAGTATCTTGGAATTGAAGTCCAAACCAAGAGTAAAGAACAATAACTCTGTCCATTCACAAACAATAGAGGACGTCGCGTAACATACATATAAAAAAACCTTAAGCTCTAGTTGACGATTCTTCTTTAGAACTCGATAGAAACCGGATATAATTAAGGCTTTTATAATATGGGAACTCATACACATCGTTGCAGCTGTATAAGCGGCGTGCCTGTAATATTAAAAATGCTCCTCGAAGTCATACCGTGGAGGTGATCCCCGTACAATGTTATGAGTAAGAGTAGGTACTTATAGAAAGGTTACACGTAATTGGATTGAAAAGTGTATAAAATGAAAGAAAATAAACTCAGAGATGAAATACGAGTAAACCAACTTTATTAACTGTGTCAAGCTGTTATGACTACAACTTGAGACTGTGAAGTGCTAAAGTTTATTTAATTTGAGTGGTTGGTGAGGTTGAGCATCTAGACGCGGTCAACCAGCAGATGGGTGAACAGCAAAGTGGTTTAATATCTGAAAGTATCAGTGCTTTCAAAGGCACGTTAAACTGGTCCAGTTGTAGTTATTAGGCAATAGTTGTTCCGCCATGTCAGGGGCGTACGACGCCATTTTGAAAAACGCTGACTAAAGGGTCAGACGTCTGACATGGCTTAACTATTATACATCCGAATTTAATTAAATATATGTTTTTATTTCGTATTACTATTCATATTTGCATGGCGGTTGCCTAGGTTTGTAGATACTTGCCTTTCACGCCGCAGGTCGTGGGTTCTTTTCACACACGGCCATCTGATCCCAAACTAAGCAGAGCTTGTACTGTGGAAACCAGATAACTGATATACTACGTAATACTAGTTGTATTTTGAAAATATATTCTTGAATAGATAATTACACCCTCACTCAGGACAAACGGACATGTTCATGCTCACATGTCCTGGGTGGGAATGGAAACCACGACCAGTGGCGTTAAAGGCAAGTGTTTACCTGCCACACCAACCAACTCGTCTAAGGTCGTCAAGTTATACCATTGATCTTGAGCATGACCACTGTGTGATCGTGATGGATTTCCATCTCATCAGTTTGTAAAGATTATTAGATATAGAATAGGTATGGTACTCTTGTTTAACTGTGTAGTTATGCACTTGCGGCTGCCGTTGCTGATAATTATTAGTACAAACAACGAGTGATACCTGCCGCACGAGCGCTGAGTGGACGCCAATTCAACCTTACGCGTGTTATCAAAACATGACAAATGTGTGCAACTAACAAGCTAAGATAAATCGACCGTAAGGCGTGCACGTCGGTCTGCACTCCGTCAAACTAGACAAGTAATGACCAGCCACAATAAGCGATGAGTGAGCAAAATATTTGTAGATAATTGTATTATTTATGTGTCCTTTACCGCATTAATGGCATGAGTGTTCAGAGGAACTGCTCGAGCTTATTCTCCTGCCGCCACATTCCGCCACAGACCACCTCGCCAAAAGTGGATATTTCATCCTTATCACCTGGATGAATCTACCGTGCGTTTTACAAAAAGTTTTGCCGCGCACTACGTACTTTGTGGAATCAGTTTATAGCGGAGGCATTTTCGATTCGGTATTATATGGCAGTATGGTCATATTAATAGTAGACGTAACTTAAGGAGCATGATCTACCCATGAACTAATTAAACAAAATCAGTTTGTGAAATACGAGACATATTTTTTGTCCTCTCCATACAAAATGCAGCAGCTCATTGTTATTCAGAGTTCGTATTTCTTTATGTATTTTCATGTATGTTGTGATGTGTGTTTCTGTGCTATGAGTGTGAGTGAATGTGAGTGGACATAAGGAGCTTAATTTATCCATGAAACTAAATAACGTGTTCAGTTTCATGGACAAATTAAGCTCCTTAACTTAGGCCACTGCTTATATTACAGCTTGGGTACTATTTAGTAATGAATGAGTGAGATAACAATACCAAACCGTCCAGTTCCAATTTTATTCTATTCATAATATAAAACAGCCCCAACGTATTGTAGGCCTGTATTTAGAGATGAATTACGGTTAGAAGCCGCGCTTGACCTAACAATGGCCATGAAATAACGAGTTAATTTTTTTTTTCATTTTGAATACGGTACTTCAGCAATCTTATTTGCATTTTCACTTGTTCGAAATTTGACCATTACCGTTCTATTGTCAAAGACTATAGACATTAAAGACGAACAATATTAATCTGTTCTCAGTTTTGACAGATTATCAGTGTGTCAATAGCATAGTAGTGCGAGTATTTTTTTTTTTCATTAAAATAATTTGCTTTTATTACCTACCCGCTGTCCCGGCAAACGTCGCGTCGTCCTGCTACTCTGAATCTGATCGTAGTGCCACTTAGCAAGTTTTTTGTAAATCTACTATAAAATTATTCATGGTCCCGCTCGCGCTGAAACGCCGAAAAAATAACCAAAATCAACCGGACCGTGATTAGAAGGATGACTGCACTCCACACTGTCCTGTATCAAAAATAGTGTTGTATACGGATTTAATTATTTTCTTAATTTCCCAATTCGTATATCTTTAACGGCGTAAATTCTTCCGATATTTTGAATGAGTGTAATTTTCTTCTTGTAAATTTGTTATCATTCTTTTGATTTCATCTTGTATTTTATAAAAAAATCTTAATATATCTATAGTGACGTAAGTCTTGTATCATATTCTATCTGCGATATTATCTTCAGACTTTTTAGAAAATTTCTACGCAGTTATTTCTCCTACCATCATCTCCAATTTTATATAGGTACTAAGGATTATTATATAATATCGAATCGAATTATTGATGAGCTTAGCTAGCTTAATAGCATTACGGCTTCGTTAAGTAAAGTTAAGTAAGTTAAGTATAAGTGGTGTAACTAACACGACTTTTATTTATATATATATAGATTATATAAAAATATCAGCTTTCTACACTCTTTCTCCATATTAACTTAAACATACTCCTCCGTCCGCTCAAGTTTCGTAAAAAGGAGTACACAGTTTTAGCTTCGCGTAGTAATATTATGATTTAGAAATTGATTGGTGTTTAACATTTCTTTTCTTTTTTAATAAGCGTTGCCATCACTATAATATAGGTAACAAATTCTTAAGGTGCTACTTTGTACTGTGTTAACTAGCTAGATATAGTAAATAATAATTCCTGATGACGATATATGTGTGAATTTAAGTACAGTTACGGTGAGATTATTATTAAAATAATTGCATTACTTAGTGAAAGTGTGTTATAAAAATGGAAAATCAGTGCAATGGTAACGTTATTACTTAAAGTGAACCTATCTTCGCCAATGCTTACATAGTAACAAATAACTTGTCTCAAACTAGTACTACATATGTGACAAGCCCGAGATTCTCGTGGGATTTAAGTTTCGTATTATGTATTATGACGAAAATTTAAAGTTGGATACACAGTTAATACGAATATTTGTGGCGGTTACCTGTGTAATAATGGAATAAATTTGAAAGATTATTTCGTAGTAAGGATTCTTCAACTGACCCGATAAATATTTAGTGAAGATTCACATATGGATATACGACTGGCTTATTGACCCTGACTGCTAAGCCAGAGGTTGTGGGTTCGATCCCCACCCAGGACAAATTTTTATGAGATGAGCACTATTATTTTTGAAGTAGAACTTCTTTACGCATTTTTCACTTGGGTAGTGAGCTGGTCGGGTGAGGTAAACGAGAGTTGAGAGAAAGATATACATAAGTTAGTGAAGATAGAAAGAGAGAGAGTTATCTACATTTCGTATATTATTGTAGGGGCAAGAGGGAGAGGTGCGAGCACACAGGACTCAACACCCTCGGGGGCCTGGTATCGCGGCTATCTTTAGTACGAGCACGTCCGATGCAGATCACGAGGCTGTCCTCTGACCGCGCATTCCTTGTACGGGATTTTTACATGGGCCTCGATAAAAAAAGGGTGCACGTACCGTTGGCATACTTAAGTAGTTAGTCTGTAGTTTAATTTGCTAGATGGCTTGAGCCCACGATCGTCTCGATAGTCCGGTGAAGCAGTGAAAGCATCCTAAAATAACAGTAATCGCCATGTTCAAAAAGTAGCCCCTCGGGCGTTAAACGCGTGGCGGCCGTTGGGCGCTTACAGCTATTCCAGTTTACCTATATGAAGGTCTGGAATAGGTATGTAGGTAAACAAGGCTGAAATAAAAAAAAATATTTTCTGTTTGTTTTTGTTTACTAAAATAAGGTAAATTATTTTCATAAAACAAACAGGTAATAATTATTCTTTGCCAAAAACATTGTAGTAATGTTAAATGCAAAAAAGTTGCTTCATACATCTTTTCTACATTTCTGCCTATTTAATTTTATTATATTTTGATATTTCTAGTAATTCTACACAATTATACAATTTCTTTACGTAAAATAGTAACAAATACTGTACGGGCGTAAAATGTGTTACTTAAAATAATATTTTGCCTGCATGTCTGGCGCAGCGGTTAAGACAGTGCTCGCCTCTTCGTGTCCCGTCGTCGTTTCCCGTGCGGGATAGCTATTTGTGTGACCCATAAATAGTTGTTCTGAGTCTAGATGTACTTTGTGTCCGTGAATTATAATGTTTTTAAAGTACTCCGCTACTATTATAAATTCACCTAGAGCAGGCGTCGGCCCTTTGAAAAAAAATATATACACGAAAACGTCAAAATTTTACGTTACTTTTACGTGTGTGTTATTTACTAAAATCTACAGCTTTATTCTATCTCAAATCAACATGTCTACGTTCTTTGTTAAATATGATATATCATTCTACACAAGCTTAAACTAAAATAAAACTCAAAATGTTATAAAAATGTACACTAGATTTTACTAGGATTCAGCCGCCTCCCGCAATTTATTACCGGTTGCGGACCGGCATCCGACTTAGTCGAACCAGTTTGTGATGTGCTTATTTACAAGTTCTATTTACTTTAACTATGATCTATGCTTGGTATGTACATTATACCGTGTTGTTGTGCACAGAATAATAAAAACTAACGTAGATCTGTAGGTCTGCGTATAGAAAACTATTAGGGACAGGTATATCGCATATTAGGTTTCATATTAATTTCGTTCTTAAATTAAATAAGTCTTTGTGGACCATAAATCTTTTAGCATATTGAACACATATTATGCAGATAATTAACTTAGGAGCTTAAAAGCTATAACTTTGAAAAAAATTTGTATATGTATATAGTTCAACGCGAAGGAACATGGCATGTTTGCTTGTATGTCGTAATTGCATGCCATTTGCTCCACATTTTAGTAAGTTGACTAACTTTAGTAATATACCTAATTCAATGTTGAAACATTGCTGATTTCCAAACATACGTGGATCAAGGAGTAGTCATATTACAGTCGTTAGTGATCTAAAAGTTTGGTGCGGCCTCATACGTTTGTAATAGTAAATGTTCCTCAATTTACCATAATTATGTAATACTCTTATTCGAAAGAGTGAGTGGTGAAATTAATTTTATATTTCAACCTGTTTTAATAAAAGAGGCAACCAGTCTACTCTATTGAAACTCATCGAACGGCAAAATGCACGAGTGAAATACATTTCAAAGGCTTTTTCTTTTTTCCGGACTTCATTTTGCGAAATCCATGGCAATAAAATAATTTGCAATACGACTCGAAGTTTTTAATTAGTTGATACTTTCTGTGTACTGCCAGCAACTGAAATAAGTTCACCTCGACAAAACGAAGACTTGTTTTTATTTGGAAATTTAAAATTGGTAGGTTAGGCAATCAACACATTGAATGGATTAATAAACCATATAGAAATATGTTGTTTTATGTTAATATTTAAAGACGCGGACCGCTTTTTATCGAGAATTGGAAGTAGAATTTCGTTGATACGTATTCAAACTATAAGGGATTAAGTGAAATTGATGTTCTAGCGTAAAACAGATTAAAATTATTTTGAGTTATATGTTACAATTTTGTAATTTAAAATTGTTCTATTGTTGTTTCATTCTTTTGATATTTTTCTAGGATAAGACTGGTTCAATGTACAAATGAAATTTGTCAGGGTCCGTCTGACAAATTTCATTTATTTATAATTTGGGATTTATTTATTTATTTGGACAGCCAGTAGTAGTTACATTGTTTCTTACGTCTAAATTATTAAGTATAAAATTATAATAAAATGCTCAACATTTTAAGGTGTCACAGCATGCGCATAAATTTTACAATAGTGACACATTAAAAATTTTAAATTAAATGAAGTAAAATATACTATATAAAACAAAAAAATAAACATATTTTTTAACATAACAAAAATTAAAACATTTATTTGGGGATTGTAAGTATTGACACATCCCCCGATACCAAATACGTTATTGGTTTGCAATCCAATTATAAGCCAAAGTTAATCTAATACATAAATTTCAACTAAGAAATGTAGATCTTAAAACATCACTGAATAAAGTTCGTAAGTCAATAATCAATTTGAATTTATGTTTGGAACTTCGATACATTAAGTATTTGAAGCTCTGCAATGTAGCAATAATGCACATAATTGTTTTCAATTCTAGCCACATATGATTTGAACTGTGAGCGGCTAGCTGTCCTATAATGAAAATCAAGCTGCGTTCCAATGCGTTCGGTACGCATAATGAGTTTAGGTACATCACTTACGGTTTGATTTGATCCTAACTCACGTTTGACAGGCTTGAGACTGTTCATGCCACCCCATGCCCCGGGGTAATCATGTTTTAAGTTGGTGTGCATTTGCCCCTTGCAAATGCACTCAAACTGTTTGAACTGAACTGATTATGGACATCAGACCCTCCGCGTTTACAAAACTTATCTAACGTATGAGTTTGAGCTCTCTACGAGATTAAAGTGATCGATAACTAGATATACTTTAATTTTTTTATAAAAACGCGCGATGCAGAGATATGTTATTGCTGATTGGACTAATGTTATGGAAATTAGGGGCTGATACCGGTGACAGATTATTTTAAATCTAGTTTATTAGCTTTAGCCTGCTCGTGTTAGCAGGCAAAAGCTACTTAACTCAGTGCAAATTCGTAGTGGAAGATTTGGGCGCTCACCAGTATTTTAAAGCTTATCAATCATACAGACTTTCACATTTATAATGTGTTAGTAGTGATAGTTATAAAAAGCGTGTCTGATTATATTCAGTGATAGTTAATTTATATATAATTATAAAGGGAATAAAATGTCCTCAATGAGTTTCCTCGAAATAAAATCAAAATTTATACATATTTTAGTAGGTATCGAAGTAATCGAGTAGTAGTATCAAAAAACTTGCGGAAATAATCCCCTCCAATCCGAAATCGGACATGCATCCGTATCATCGCGTATTAAAGTAGAGTGACAGTTGCCCAAATTGTCTTAAATTTTATCTTAAAACTCGACCCTCTCATGGATCTACTCGTCAGTAATCACCCCGAGTTGAAGTACGGAACCCGAAGGGCGTGCACTCTGGCGAACGTTACTTAGTTTTGAAATAATATTAGCCAACTGTAAACGTCAGGAATCTTTTCAATATCGCTAACCACTTACCATCGTCCAGTCGCTTGCATATTGATGGTCATGCTTTCTGACTTTACTTAATGCTATTATTATCTTGTTCTAACTTGTCATTATTGAATTGAAATATGTAACGTAATTACTAAGACTTATGATATTGAATATAATGGTAGAAAATTTATTATAATAATATTACGTTAAGCAAAATATTTGTACCCCACATAACGAAAATTGCGCGGACGGAACAGTATAAAATTTGGAACAATTAAAGTTGTGCAGAAAGCGATTATTATTATATAATGGGCTAATGATTATTATATAATAATATTCTAAAATAACGAAGTAAATGATTTTATTTAAAAAATTAACACTACACACTACTATATTTTTGACACTCTGACGAAGAGAGACAGAGATGACAAAACACATTAGACAATAGAATCTTAATGGTTGAATTTCAAACACGTGCGATATCTAGTTCAGTGAAATGTGGCTGTTTTGATCTAGTTATGTCCAGTTTTATGATGTGGCAACACAAATATTTGTGGGAGAGAAGCAGGCTGGTAATTTAAAGAAATTTATTAACATTACACAAGTATATACATACAATTACTTAATTGACTGCATGCTCAAGTGACTGGCAAATTCCCAATTTGCAACATCGATATTGCCGCCGATTATATACAATACCACATAAACTAATAAAATAAAATATTTTTAATATTGTTGCATTTCTTTCTAACTAAGTTCCTAAATGGGAATAAGGTCGTTGTGTCCATTAAGTTAAGCGCGAGATATCGAATAATAAAAAATATCAAAGTCGATGGGTTCTAACGTGAAACTATGACGCTTCGTCAAAAGGAGTGACAGAGAAAAGTAGTATATTTAATATTTCAGATATTTGGTTTCCATAGTTCAAGCTCTGCTCAGGTGGCCGTGTGTGAGTAATGGCCCAGGATATAGTTATTACTTTCACGTTAGAACCTGTTGACTAAGTATGCGCCTGGTCCGCAATATTTATGCACGTATTATATGCAATTTAGTAGTTTGACAGTTCTATGTGGCCCTGTTCTTTTCAAATGACATTAATTAGAGAGGTATTTAAATTAGTTTAATGGTATGTACAGAATCGCCAGCATTGCCTCGCTATATCTGCACCCACTTACAGACTGTGTTGCCGCACAGGAATTATTTAATTCGATCTACAGATCGATGTTACGAGTCTAAGTCTGACGAAACCGTTATAAACGGTTATATAAATAGTATTTAAATGATTGCATTTTATCGTTGGATTCAAAAACCAAATAAATTCAAATGGAAATTAAATTATAAACATATGTATATATTTCAATTGATGTTTGCATGTATGTATGTACATAATTATTATGTTGTCTATGAACTCAAAAACAATGCGTAGATTGTGATGATCTTTTAAGAAAGAAGACAATGTTAATGTTAGCCTAGCGGGAGATCCTGTAAAGATTTCATCAGATTAACAGATTTATAATAACGGGTGGCGCAAAAGTAAAGACCCTATTTGGTTCAGCTATAACATTTTTTCTAAATTAGAAAACTAGATTTAGATTTTTTTAAATGTATATTTGTGCCATTAAATTTCGTACCATTAGGATTTAAAGATGATGTCTTTTAAATGGTGACCTCCAGAGTTGATACACATTTGAGCCCTATTTATGACATTTTGCATAACTTGCCGTAACACTTCCTGCGATATGTTCGTTATTTCTTGACGAATGTTTTCTTTTAGAGCTGCGAGAGTCTGTGGCTTGTTCACATACACCCGAGATTTCAAAAAACCCCAAAGAAAGAAGTCTGGACTGGTCAGATCGGGTGATCTTGCAGGCCAAGGCAAATCGCCAAAACGAGAGATAGCTCGGCCTGGAAAAGCGTCCCTCACTAAGTCCATAGTGTCGCGCGCTGTGTGTGCCGTAGCGCCGTCTTGTTGAAACCAGATGTGCTCCAGCCCCAATTCGTCCAAACTGGGTATCAAAAACTCACGTAACATGGTTCTGTAGCGTTCTCCAGTGACAGTAATCGCATTGCCTCCAGCGTCTTCGAAAAAATAGGGTCCGATCACTCTGTCAACACAGATGCCACACCATACAGTAACTTTTAGTGGGTGTAGAGGTGTTTCTTGAATAATGCGCGGATTATCAGTGCCCCAGAACCGAGTATTCTGCTTATTGACATGCCCTGAGAGATGGAAATGCGCTTCGTCACTCATAACCAATTTTGAAGGAAAATCATCCTCTTCAAGGTTGAGGTTTATGACGCGCTGGCAGTAATCTAGACGAGCTCGGTGGTCAGCAGGCAGCAGCTGATGAGTCATTTGAGTTTTATACGGGAACATCTTTAAGTCTTTCACCAAAATACGCTGCAGGGTCCGTCTGGAAATGCCCAATTGCGTGGCACGTCGCCTCGTTGATGTTTCTGGACACTCTTCCACATCTTCGCGCACAGCATCGATATTTTCAGCTGAACGGCCTGTTCTTGGTCTCCCAGACTTAGGTCTATCCAATGTTGAGCCAGTTGCTTCAAGGCGTGTGGCAAAGCGTCGAATTGTGCGACCAATCGGTGCCGGACGGTGGGGAAATCGTCGACGAAATTCACGTTGTGTTCTTATCACTGATGAATTATTCCGTAAGAACATTGACACAATTATTCCACGTTCTTGGGGAGTAAAACGGTCCATGTTTATTTTCAGTGTATTTTACATTTGTTCACTACACAATTTTCAACAACAGAATGACAGAAAATGTCATATAAAAAAAAAAAAAGTATTTTCTTTAGTGCCAGTACTTTTGCGCCACCTAGTATTTTGTTTTATATTTCTACAAATGTACAGGGCTGCGCGACAAGTGTAGTAAAATGTGAGAGGGAATATAAATAGATTATTCTGACTGACAAAGGAAACAACAGAGGAAATGATTAAATAATAAGTATAAGAAACTCGAGCGTTCTGAAAGTTATCTCTGGTAGCATAAGTACCAAATATTTTATGTTCGTGCGTAATAAATAATAATAGACTTTCACGTGGCGTAGTCGATATGCTCATTGTAATGCCACCGTGTCCATAGGTCCTGTTAAAATGAACACATTGTTGCTCTTCCTAAAAACCGACTCTCCTATAACTCCCTGTCCCGAGGTTTGAACTCTAAACTACCCAGTTAACCTTTACTACTGTATTAACTTCATGTTACAGTTGTCAGTGTTGTCACAATACTTTGATTGGTGGGCTTTGAACATGCGACCACTGGATGGCTATAAATTACTTTATTGGCAACATGACAGATGAAGTGAGATACCAGTTAATTGGCCGCTGCCTTCTGGCATCTAGGTCCGATGATAAATTTTCTAGTAACAACAGAACTCATATATTACTTTATGCAATATTTACTAATTTAAAAAGGTTCTCGAAATTAGTTAATATTGATTTTAAAGATTTTTGTAAGTAGAAATGAGATATTTGTAGGTGTACGAGTATAATGTGGGAAAATTCACCTCCGCAAGTTATGAGCAAAACAATAATGAATCTTGGCATTCCAGCTAGACAGGTCAAACGTGAATCGAGCCGCACGGGGTTCCAGCTCATTGCGCTTAGAGAAAATATGGATTCACCTTTCTAGATGCGTCGAGCGCTCGCAGTCGTAAGACAGAGTTTTACGCCTATGAAAATAGCAACATTATAATTTGGAATTTCATGATATAAAAAAGAAAGCGTGGTTCAAACTTTCATTTGTTCCTAGCTGAATTTTGGCCATGAGTCCAGCCTCAATTGAAACTAGCCATCTGGGCGGGGCCAAATAGGTTAAAATTATATTGAACTAATATTTGTGCTAACACGCTGTTATGGTATATATATATAGGTATATATGTAATATAACATAACATATATTGTTAAATAATGTTTCGTAATCCTCCTCAAACTAATAATATACGCTGAAAATTAAGTGATTATGCCTAAATATGTTGCGTAAGTAACTCAATTGATAACTATCTCAAAATATATTAATAGTCTTCACGGGCCGGTTGGTACGGTTGGTAGATAGTGGCCGCCGCAGGTCGTGGGTTCGATTCCTACCTAGGACAGATATTTGTGTGCATGAACATGTCTGCTTGTCCTGAGTCTTGGTGTAATTATCTATATAAGTATGTATTTAGAAAAGAAAAGTTGTAAGTATATGTGATATATCAGTTATCTGGGTTCCATTGTACAAACTTTGCTTAGTCTAGAATCAGATGGCCGGGTGTAAATAATGTCCCAGGATATTATTATTATTTTAGCCCAATTTCATCTATTTCACCTATACGAACGTATATTAGCCAACTACACAATACCTATTAGGTGCGCTCTCTATTCTCTCTTCTCAAAATTCGATGGAACAGCATATTTCTTGAAGTACTCTCCGATACCTATATGGGCGCGTAAGAACCGCCTCAGCAAAATTCGGGATGTTATAGTTACTGTAATCGGGCCCATTGGGAACGTCATCCACTTACCATTAATTGATTCATAATCTACTTTGTATTGCTTTTTGTATTTCCTATTACAATATTTTTTAAATTCATAACTTTGGTGTGGATTTTTATCAGTTACCCAACTAAGCATAGGAAAGTTAAATGTCGTAAGCGTATGGAATGAACGAAAAAGCTAGCATGATTGTGTAGAGTGTGAAATGTTTTCATTAAAAAGCAATGACATGCTAATTCAACTGTTATTGTTCATACAAAAACTTATTTGAAATATCATATTAAAAAGTAAAGAATAAATATTTGTTTTGTTGTAGATATTTATGATAATAGTCATTATTGTTGATAGCTGGAGGATGATTGCTAAAGTATCTTGTTCTCAACTTCTACAACTTGGTTTTGGAGGCAATGTCTTTCAACTTAAGTCAAAAGTTTGTCAAATAGTCAAACATTTGGGTATATTATTGGACAACTGCTTGTCCTGGTGCCCTCAGTCTGAATACAGTCGAAAAATATTTACGAGAATCGGATACTTGAGAACATTTAAAAACTGCCTCCCAACTAACAGCAAAATTGCGCTTGCTCAATCCCTTCTTCTTCCAATTCTAGATTACGCAGATTTCAGCTATCTTGATCTTACCAAAGCCTAGCTTTATAATCTTCAGCGTCTCCAGAATGTCTGTTTAAGATTAGGTTTACACAAATATGATAATGTTACTAAATTTTTCAACAAGCTCAAGTGACTGCCCATTCGCGTTCGCCGGAATACCCATATTCTGTCACTTTTATACAATATTTTTATAACTCCTTCTACTCTCTTTTATCTTAAAGTTCTACATTATTATAACGTAACGTTTTTTTTATGTTATAGCACACATTTTTTCACTTTACACGGTCTTTGATTACGGTAATAAAATAATACGGTATAAATTCGATGCAAAGCGTTCTGATCTCAGTACGCTTGAACCTCGCGTAGTCAAGGTTCAACCGTACTGAGATCAGGACGCTTTGCATCGAATTTATACATTTGCAATCGGCTTCATTTATGATGAATTATTTACTACACATAATTTCGTGCACACAGTCACATGTAAATAAAAGGCAGTTACACTTAAATATAATCTTTTCCAAGCAATATTCTGTTACAGTTTTATAATAGCTTAGATCACACCACGTCAGTGATGGATTGCAAAGGATTTCATTGCGTCGTGACAATGCATAGTTAACTGAGGGAGTAGGGCAGATTTGAATCATCGATCTGAGCTGTAAATATACCTCACAGTAGGGCAGTTGCATAACTTTGGTAGTGGAGCTCCTAACGACCATTACGAGAATAACCCTCGGAGTTGGGTTGCATATCCGAACGAACCTAATCTAAATTAGGTCATGAGCTAAAACAGCCTTTAAATGAGTTTAGTAACTGACCTGCAACAACAGAATTAGCATAGGTTTGTTTTTGTTGTTGCTGAGATTATGTTGATTGAGAACTAAAAAGCATTTCCTTTTTATCTACCTGCTTATTGTAATTTAAGTAATTTTAAACATTAACATAAGAATTACGTAGACTCAATTCTAAAAATATATTCCGCCAGTTGATTTTAGCCACTGGAAAGATTGTAGTAGATTTATTACTGCCCCAAAGGTTTTGATTTCTATACTGTTCTAGTTACTAAAACTACCAAGAATATATAAACATATGTATGGCACTCTTTTTATTGAACTTTATTGCGAACTGCTGTTTAGTTGTTTCAAATTCAAATACGTGCATTTAAAGGAATTGTTGGTTGGTCAACGCGGGTTGAATTTCTGTCTTTGACCATGTGTTTTGTTTGCTTTGGCATAGCATTCCTGTGTAGTTTTATCCTTAAATTTTACTCCAGTACGAGGACCTCCGAGGAAGCCGAGTCTAACCTCTCATTTGCGTTAGAGCTGCTACACAGCTACTACAAAAATAACGTTTTTAAACTAAATCCATCCAAAAGACAGTCATGCGCCTTTCATCTGACCAATACTGGGCAATATAGGCAAGCGCAAGTCTATAATCCATAACATAACAGTTTCCCAAAACTGGCCCAGTCCCAGTAACATTGGACCGGGCTCCGTCTACGCGTCGTGCTTCGAACGACTGGTCTTGCATTGTGCTTTTCTGCTGATGAATATGCCTGTATTGCACCGATCTGCTCATGCCAAATCAGTGGATGTTGCTATAAATGAGACTTTCCGGATCATCACAGGATGCCTTAAAGCCATGCCAGTTCAAAAACTGTATATGCTGCCAAAAATCGCGCCCCCAGCTGCTAGAAGGGAAGTATCCAGTGGTATTGAGAATTATAAGCAGTAGACAGGCATAAAAACCCTTTTTATGATTTTATTCCATCTCCCCAACGATTGAAAAGTCGTAAAAGTATCCTAAGCACTACCGCAGCTACGATTGATACACAGAAATCGAGGGCAACCGGTAGTGGCGAGATAAATTTGCCCCTCCTTTGTTTAAGTTTCTCCGCCAAAGGAAAAATTACCTACGGGACATTATTTACCATAGCCAACCTGGAGGACTCTTAATAGACTATCCCAGGCTTGCAGTCCAAAAAAACATGTGCAAATGGGGTTACATTCCCACATCACAAAACATCTGCGAGTGCGGCGTGTCACCCCGAGGTATGGCACATTTATCTGATTGACCCTCCTGTCCAATCTCTAGTTCCCTTCAGGACATTAATGACGCTTCAGCCATAGCGGTCAGCGTTGCACATTTAGGCTGATAAAATTTATTTCTTACCATCGACACGATAAGAAGAAGACTTCAGTGTTTTGTTCATTCTATCTTGTAGCTAAACAAACACACACACGAAGGTTAATGCCTACCGTAGTCTATAGTGATTGCAACACACATGGTATCTTTTACACGTAGCGTAACTTTTCACCGTCACGTGAGGTCTTTTAAAGAAATAATAAAAACTAGCTTTATGTACCGCTATGTTACAATCATATGTGAAAGTGCGGCAAAACTCTACTATACGATGTGAAGAATACAATTACAACTTTCTCTTGGGTTATATCCTTTGAATTCCAATTCATTTTGCCTTCAATCACTCCAGGCATTGTTTCGATTCTATAGGCTTGATCTTTTCATTCTATGGAGTAGTCATATATGCACATGAAGGTATACATAGATGTTCACATAAGGTTAGTTTTAGTAGAAATTATTACACTATATACACATGAGACACCTTAGTTAAACAAAGGCGTCTACCTTTCGTTGGCATGATTGCAGCAGTAGAGTTAAATAATAGATATCTAATAAAGCAAAATAAGCATTAATCTACTGGAAACGGTACTGGCAGAAAATCTTTATTGTAGGTACCTAGGACCTTTGCATTGCCTACTTACTTAAATCGATAAATGATACCGTTCAATATAAAATATGGATGGGTTCAAGTAAAGCATGATGGTTTTGCAAAGGTACTAGGTCGTTGGGTGATGAGAATGAGAAAGGAAACAGTTAGTCAACTTTTTTCGTTCATTCTGCATTGTCCACCTAGCGTGTATCAGAATATTGTTTCGTTCGTTCTGTATTTTTTATTATAAGCAATTTATCTGACCTGAAACCCATAGAAAACTGAAATAGGCTGTATTACCATTTCTAAAACGGTTCAGACTATCTGTAACGAAGTAAAATATTTAACATGTCTATGACCACGACTGACATAGATATTCTCAAGACATTTCAGTTACTTAATAGAGAGTTTTCGGTTTTAATTAATTCTGATAGCTAGCCACCACATGTGCACATGGAGCTAACCCCAATATAAATGCATAAGAACATATTTTATGTGATCAATAACTTATAGAATGTAAAACTGCTGTAATGTTTCTTTCACTAATTTCATTACAACATATTTCCAATAGCATCTATTAGGAGTAAGATGGCATCAATTAGATACCGACTTAGTAACTTTATATCCTACGTAATTGTGGATAACTGATGCTGGAAGTTAATATCATAGAAATAAGTTAATACCTTATTTACCTAGGTAGAGTAGAACGTAAATATATTATTTTTTAAAAGAAAATCATGTAAAGCATTAGTAGATAATTTATAAGTGATAAACATTAACTGTGGATATAAAGATTTCATTTCTTTTTTTAAGAAACAAACCAAATTCCGATAGAAACAATTCTAATATTAAAATATGTATAACTGTAAGGACGGTACTAAAAAAGGCTTAAAAATGTGCAATTTATAACGTATTGGTGCTGCTATAGAATGTCCCTCTTCGATCTTCAATCGGATGAACGACGTATTAACGTAGAGCATCATTTGCACAAAACGTCTCTTAAAATCTCTAATACATCGGCACCTCAGTAACCGTCCTTAGCTAAGATTCCAAATCCAAAGGCTTAGTCCTCTGAATTTCCTCTGAGTGATTAAGTTATATTTCACGAGAGAGGTCTCGTGAAATATAAATACATCAATGGTGTTTGATGTGTATTTGTCTATACTATGATATACTGATCCTTTACTACAATTTGCTATCACTACGCCACTGTAGAAAAAAGCCAAGATTTACTTAGGCGCAAAGCAATTCCGATATGAAAAAGAACCTTGTCCAAATATATTTCTTTATAAAACGTTAAAAACTGGGTAAGGAAGAATTCTACTCTCATATCAAACTTATTAAACCAATTAATTAACCTTAATTTTGAAAGAGAGTGTCAGAAACACTATTATGCAATGACCGCACGTACATATGTTTATATTTTGTTCTTTTACTTTAAGATAAACACGTCATTCGTGGCAAAATTTGTTCCCAAGGATTTTATTTCAATATCTTTAGTAGTCCACTATCTCGCTACTATTACCGCTTTCGCTGCTACTTGTGCTTGTCTCACATTTACGTATGAGTGAAAATAATCAACGCTCTCAACTAATATTACGTAACACTCTTCCGGACTTTTTACGATACCGGGTAACTTATAGTCAAACAGTGCTAGTATAAGCAACTTACAAGTAAAAGTAGTTAGTAGTATTGGCATTATTAGTAAGGTATTTTATTAGTTACTATTTAAATTGAAAGTTGCCCTACTTTTAAGCATTTAGCGTTCAACCTCTAAATTGGCTCATCAGATTGTGAAAAGACAAAACATGTGCGTTCATTAGCAAAATATGTAGTTGATCACAACTTTGTAACGCAATGAATAGTAGATCTTTAATTTTCGTTGTATTTGGTGAGTATTTATAAACAATTCAAAATTTTACCTAGGAATTTAAGAATTTTATGAAATAATCTGAGTACTTTATTTATGGTTCTTAAAAGCTTTTTAATTGTAAAATTGCGATTCTTAGAATTATATAAGCCTAAATGAGTTTCTTTGAGAGGATGTTCTTAGTAAAGTCGCGTAAATTAGTTAAGCCTCTTTAGTTGAACAATTTTCCTTCATCGCGTCGGTGACTATTTAAGACGGTATGGCGAGCGTCATGAAACGGTCGGCAGCTCGCAAAGGAAGGCTCAAATGTTAGACAGAAGTACTTACCTTCAAGTTCACTTCATGATTGTTTTATACTTAGGAGTAACTTGTACACAAAATTTATAAAGGTTTTAATATCATAAATAGTCCCTAGGATAATGATGTAAGTTCCAAACGTCAGCCAGTTTTAACTATGTCACTTCATCTGGTTACAAAGAGCGGTCTGGTTACAAGAGAGCACATAAATTATTTACAATTATTTTTTCTAAATTAAAGTAAAAGTTAGAATTGAGCATGCACTAATGATATTGTTATTAAAACTTACGCGAGTAGCTAATATTATGAAAAATGGAACGAGTAAGTTACGTAATTAATCGTATGCGTGACTTTTCCAACCGTTTCAATCTCTTCAGAAGATCGTCATCTCGAATGTGCAACGCAGAAATTTGAACATTAAAGATGCTTAAATATCTATTCTAAATTTCATGATGTATTTTCTTATTTTCCACGCTGATGCTAAAGACTAGTCCTATATATTTTTGACGCGATTGGGCAACAGCTAAAACTATGCCCAACCGTTTCGGTGTTCAAAACAAATATATTTTTAAAAAGATTATATATTGATATTATTTCAAATTACGGAAAGAAAATGCTTATTTATAAAATTTGGTGACATGGAAAACCTAATTTCTTCTCGATTGATTACAGATAAAAAAGGAGAAAATAGTAGAATACAATACCTCGACTTTTTTATTAACTATTTTCTTTTTCACTCGTATGCGAGAAGAGCGAGATAGTCTCGGGAATAAGGATTAGGTTTAAGAAGCTCATTGTCTGTGAGTTTGCACTTAGCATTACCACCGCTGTAATAGTAAAATGTTGCAGCTAGAACTGTGATGGGACCAATTCAGTTCCGCGCAGATAATATATTATGCGTCCCACCACGTCTTATATTTTATACTTATGTATATTGTCTATGCCTGTTTTCTAAATAAACGCTGCATATTCTATTTCTATTAACGCCATTATGTATGTGAACTTATTAGGAGGATTTGCTGATGATAGATTAAGTCTCGGGCGTTTTTTATGTACAAATATTTTTGAAAATTTTCCAACCTAGGTATTTACCAATTATTATTCTTCGGGTCTTCTATGGGTTCCTCTTTATACGTAATAATTATTTTCTCTCCTAGTTTTCTATAATTTTTTAGGAAACTTTTTTGTTTATTTTCTTTTTCAACAACGGATATATCATCACTGAGTAATAAAAAATAAATAAATAAAAATGTTTTATTATCAGGCTTCCAGGGCCCATAGTGTGTTAGTAAAACAATATATGCTTAAACTATGTTAGTAACTATAACTAAGACTATAACTAACTAAGCCCAAAACTAGGAAACCTTATCAAGCCACATGTCTTACATGCAGCTTGACAAACCTACCCGTTGTAGGCCCATCCATCCTGTCAGCAAATACCCTCAGGATGCTGTTGCTGCTGCCCCTTACTCTGCGTATTACTGATGCGACCTTCTTGCGCATTAACGCGAAGTAGTCATCTGTATGCGCATCAGCAAACATCCCGGACGCACTACAGTAAGGCGGAAGCCTCAACAACATCCTGAAAGTGTTATTGTATTGGATGCGCAGGGTATTGGCTGATTTTTGGGTATGATTAGCCCAAAGGCTGCTGGTGTAAAATGTCTGGCAGTATGCCTTGAACAAAGTGATTTTCACTGGTACTGAGCAACCAGCAAACCTTCGTAATACAGCTTCGTGGATAATAAGTAATGTAATTGAACTATGTATGGTATGTCGTTTATATAAAAAAGAAACTAAAAGAGGACCCAACATACTCCTTTGTGGAACCCCGTATTTGTTAGATAGATATTTGATTCAACTGTGTTTAAACTTGACGTTACAATATGATATTAACTGTTTTCGTTATTACAATTGGTTGGTTCTCCTCCAACTTTTAGAACTTTACCATAAAACATTCATGATAAATAAGACGTCGCTCATCCAAAGTCTTACAAATTAATTACATCAATTTTCCAGTTTGTTTACCCTGATTTTATTCGTGAAATTATTTATGAGCTTCTTTCAGTTGGAAAATAAAAAATATTTTTATCAACAAGCAAAATTGATGATCGGACAAATTATGAGCAATATAAAATTAGCTGTGTAATTCAATATAATGTTGATTGCAAAAATCAATGTTATCTATCCGTGAGTATTTACATTCTAACGGATCGTTAAACGTTGGTTTTGATTGTCAGAGCTACATCTATGAGAAATTATTTTTGGAGTTCACTCTGGCTGAATTTCGACTATGCAGGGCATATTATAGTGTAGGAGTGTTCGCGCAAATACATCTAGACTCTAATCCCTAACTCGAATAATCGGATGATATATCTATCCAGTACCACGATGGAGATATCAGGTACAGGTCCAACAACTTTGCGAGTTCTCCGAGGCACAAGCGTATAAAACTAATTTAAACACTCCGGCTGTCCATAATAACCCAAGTAAAACTTTTTGGGGATGACTTTAACAAAGGACCTTATAATTGTATTTGAGCAAGCTTCTGTTGGACTAACAAGGCAGTTAGGTCGGAGTTCAAAAATTTTCGTCTACATGGAATACATGAATATTTTTGAACTCTGACCTAGTAGTAGCGTAAAAAGTAGTTAAATGTTAATTAAGAAAGTCATTAAAAGAAGGAATAAGGATGTATCGGTCTTCTTGCGATGCATAAAAAGGACTACTTATGAGTTTTTATTTCATCTAATAACTGAGATTTATAGATATGTTAGGTTTATTTGAAAAAAAAATATTAACCACTTTCCTGTGCCCATCACTATGTATTGATTTCTATCAAAGACCAATACGCCATTTTTCCGCTAGTCAGAGAGTCTTATTTCTATATGCATCTGTTTTTATAGTCCTTCTTAAATGCTTTCCGCACGCCTTTACACAAATTACATAGAATAAAATAGAATTTTTCGTATTTAAACAGCGGGTCCAGCCAAATCAAGTTATCCCTCGGGATCAGTTAATTAATGAGTCCAGAGCGGATCATAAAAAACTCATCCGTAAATATCTATCAAACTTTTGTTACACGTAATAACTGAATGTCATTGTCAATGTTCCGATCGAGATACCCGGCCTTATTCGTGATTGAAACATTGTTATGACTCTTATTGTATACCAAGCTTGCATTCTTTCACAAGGTGTAACATGATAGGTATTTCTACCTACTTAACGAACTACCTCGAGGATGAGCTGAATGTTACGTTATAATTTCTTTGTATACATTATTGAATGACAGCTAATAATACACATGCAAAGGAAAATATGTTACGAAGTAAAATTATACTTTCGATAATACCATTTCCTACACTTCGAACATAATTAAGTTTACTATAATGAAATCTTATTTCCATGTAACATATGTAGAGTTGTACTAAGTAGAGTTTTAATCTATAGACATTGAGAAATACTAAGAACTATAAACAATAATAATTGTATCAGAAAATACATATGTAATAGATTAATTCGGGTTAAGATTCCTTAACCCAAATTAAACAGGCTACTGTACTTAAAGTTTAAAGTAGACTAATTGCAAATATAACTACATATATCGGTGTTTTAAGAAAATTTACAAAAAGAAATGCAGTTAGTAGTGGTTGCAAATTCGACTTAAAAATACCGACTATTGATTATTTGATTAGATATCACCCAATAACTATAGCTTTGATTCTGTTAAAACTTATGTCCTCCAATTTAAATAATTAATCTTAAAATTAGATCATAACACACATAGAGTATCTTACCAATAATAAAATTATATACACATGGGTGTATTACTGTGGATCACGAATCCCATGAGGGAAAATCCTGGTATAGTAAAATTATTATACTGTATTGAATACAATTGTATATTTTAACCTAGATATCTTGTTTGCTGTCTTTTATGAAGTGCTCTAGTACAAGCGGGTTAAGTTAAATGTGTAGAGTGGGAGATGCTATAAATACCGCTCTATGGCACTTAACCCAAAAATTACCTACGGAAGGAATTTGCTCTACTTTAGCTTGTTAGTTGTCCCTAGGTAATACAGTAAAATGTACAAGATTGTATAAGATTTATTGTCACAAAAACACTAAAGGATAAATAAGTTTCACACAGGATTCTATATCTCGCATGTGTTTGTATAGATTCGTAAACTATGCATTTGATGAACCCACGTAGGTTTCTGAGTTGGTACGCCCAGTCTTCTACAAACAGCGCCACTAACATTCCAATAAATTTCATACCTATATTGTCGTAGCACCACGCGCACGGTTCAGCTAATATAATTATATATTATAGACTAATAATATATTTATATATTATAGACTGCCTCGTTGGTCTAGCGGTAGCGTGTTCAAGATAAAGAAACTGGGTTCAAATCCCGGGGCGGGCCAAAAAGTGATTTTGTGATTTTCCCGTAAAAAGAAATTTCTCAGAATTAGCCCCAAGTCTGGAAGTTGGCGGTATTACACATATATAATTTAGGGCACGACTTCTGTTGGTAAAAAATCGATATAGCGTGGTGTTAAACTTCTAAAAAAAGATATCTAAGCTAGTTGTGAACGGCGATACTCATGCTCAGCCACATTATACTACGCAATGGCAGTCATGCATCCATAAAGAGAAAATATATTTTATGTTAAAGTTGGAATGTATTTACTCTGTGTGATAGTTTGCAATCCAAACAGTTACCAACTAGTAAAACGTTAGGTGGATTATTATATCATTGCTTTTTTACTACGGAGCGAAAAGGGAGTACCAATCGAGAAAACTGGTTTTTTAACGTCTCGATTATATCTTTCTGTGGGTCAATGGAAGTTAAATACTTATTTTGCATAATCAGAAAAAAATCGCTAATACGCGTCACTTTCGAAAACAGGAAGTAGCCAGAATACTATGCAGTATCGAATCAACGGCTTAATAGCGCATTTGCGATACACTCATTAATTGCCGTCAATAATTTTTATAAACGTAACAGTATCATATTGGCTGCGAATCGAAAACCGATGATAAAACATTTTTTAAAATTAATCGTCTCCTAAAGAGTATCAATGGTAATCTTCCCGTGTGATATTTGCCGTTTCCTTGTGACAATGATTAAATGCATTGGTCTGTAAAGTCCACGTATACTTCTAAAATAAACTACACAGCATTTTAAAAGCTTATTGGTTATTGGAAATCTAATACCCATAATAAAGTATCTATATTTGACGGCCTCGTTGGTCAAGCGGTAGCGCGTTCACCCGCAGAGAACGAGGGTTCATATCCCGGGTCGGGCTACTACCACTACTAGTGATTTTGGGACTTTTCTGTAAAAAGAAAAATTTCTCAGTATCAGCCCGAAGTCTAGGAGTTAGCGGTATTATATCTCCGTGCCTCGGAGAGCACGTAAAGCGTATAAAAAGCGGTCGGGTCGCTAGTCATCCCATCAGATAGTGAGAGTGGTTGCTCTCACGATCTGATGGGATGACTGGGCCAGGTAAAGGAAAGTGCCCCTGTGTGTACACACACGCTTTTGCACTATAATATGTCCCGTGCAGATGGCTAGTCTCCATTGAGACTGGCTGCCGTGGCCGAAATTCGGCTAGGAGGCGATGCTAAGAGTAGTAATTGAAGCGGAATAAACTGATTAACAATAAGCGATACTTTAGGATCAGCTGACTAATTATGTGCCGGTGCCCGGTGTGCGTATATGCGCGAATTTTTAATAGTTTGTCAGTTCTATGTATCCCTTGTTCTTTTCATACGAGCTAATTCATAATTATTTAAATCATTTTAATGCTATAAAAGACTGAAGCGCCAGCAATAGCGAGCCTCTAACGAGTTATAATGAGTAAGATGGTATTGGGCAAGTCGACTTAATAATAATGGAAGGATCATAGTTTAGCTAAGTGAAGAAAATAATCATTGTTTCCAAATTGAAGTTCTTGCTTTTATGTTTTTGGAACGAAGTTCCTTATCGCGTGTTGCAAAAGGGGGCTAGACGGAAAAACTTGAGACGATAAGTTGTAACGACACTTTTTGAATTTCTTTTTATTACTAAAATTGAGCCTACTGATTAAGTTTATATTACATCATGTTTGTTAATAATAAAAAAATACAAACCAATTAAACGAAAGGAACTTCGTTCCATCCGGGTGCCCCTTGACACCTCTAAAGTTTTTTTTTTATTAAATATCCATGATATTAAATTTACGTATTGCATCCAATTATGGTGTTACGGAACTGTCGCCAACAGTATCACTCGTAATCGGTTTTCCTGCCAATAAATTTCAAATTAAATGTCAGTTGTTTAGGATGTGAACACACAAGTCACTTTTTACTTTTTTCATTATTGATTCAGTATATTTTACTGCAAGCTGTAGGAATTATTTCGTATTCGATCTTGTATACAAAGGCAGTATTGTAGTATCTATTTTATATACTTATTTATCGTTTTTATTTACTTCTTTGTAGTTTTTGCTCGTTGCTTAGGTTTGTATGATTTATCTTTGCCAAGTGAATAGATTTATAAATAATTTGTACAATCACTACTAAGACGGATGCTGATTTCTATGTTTAGATTTTCTATGATTGGTAATGTAACGATGATAAAGCATATAATACATAACATTTTTAAAGTGCGATTATGTAATATATAGTGAATAATATTGGCCTATTACATATAACTCGCAAAGATCGAAATATTTTTGTCTAAATTAATATTAATCATTTTTGATTTGCCAGAACATAAACCTAAGTTTTTGTCAAAATGAAAACTACGCTTTGTTACATATAAGTCGAGCAAAGAAAACATAAAAGTTAAGATTTTGTATAAACTGAAGAGGTGTAAAAACTTAAATATACCTTCGAATATATAATAGAGTACACATTTAAGTGAGTTTAATTTCTTCTTATTTGATTAAATTTAAGTACGTAGTCGTAAGAACATAAATGAATTAATTAGGTAAGCATTTATTTACTTACACAAATAAAATTCAGCCCGTACAAACAAAATAAAAAATCGCAAAGCAAAAATATCGCATCGCAATATAAATTAGTTCCGAACACTTAGGTAAACAGAGCGCAAAATGTATAAAGATCACTTACGCTTTTTTAATGAAAGTGAGTGGATGAAACCAAGGCGCCAATACACGATCACGTCAACACACACACTGGCCGCGAGTCGCGTGCGCAAGTCCCCACTTACTATAAGGCTTTCTTCCGAATACACTCCATTTTTAGATATCAACGATCGTGTGACAGTAACGTTGCGTCATAATGCTGTAACTACCATGCATCGCTCTTAGCTTGAGAGTAAAAAACGCATAAGTTTATCTTATAGCTTAAGGTGATTAACGAATTTGCATATATATGCAGTTTAATAGGTTTAGTTTTTATGAATCGCGATCTATAGTAATCTTGATAATATCGCGTTACTATAAAATCTTATGTTGTTAATGATCACTAAATTTTTAACGTTCAATTTAAATGGTAATAAATGTTCGATTAAAACTATTTCATTTTTAAACTCTACGCAATTTTGCAACTGTTTTAGGATGTAACTGGGCCTCATGTCGCACGGTGTCCTAGTGTTAGGGCACAGTGCGTCTGTCAACATTTAAGCACTTAAGTCTATATAAAAAGTGCTAATGATTGACCAGTGAACCAGAAGAAACTACACATAAAAAATGTATCAAAATTTATTGAATTTTTTGTGTTTTGAACGGCTCTCTCTATGCCTTAGATTTACATATGGACTTGGTAGGTGGCGCTGCGATGCGATCCGGGTATTTTTAAGGCAGTACAACGTTTGCCGGGACAGCTACACAGTGACACTGTGTGGCATATAAAGCATAACAGACCCTCCCCATACCATCCCGTGAGTGTCGTAATAGGCGACTCACCGCCGCGGCCGCTACCCGAATACCCCGGCAGCGGCACTACCCGTGTACTAGCTACCACCTGATTGCGATCGCCAACTCGCATGCCAAGGGCGGTGACTACGGCAAACCTCCCAAATGTTAACGTTATGGAAACCTTTGGAAGAGACCTATGTCCGAGAGAAGACGATATACGACTGATGATGATATTTTGGTTACCAAAATATTAAATTGTTTCCGAGTATATTTATGTATTATTGAACACTAATATGTAACGAATCCAGCATTCCTGTGAAGTTTTGTATCATAGATATCAAGTATGATTATGAATAGCAATTTTCTACGCTGAACATTAATTATCTCAAACCCAACACAAAGTAAATAACAATATAGGCAACATTTCTTTTGAAAGAAATTCTTTAAGTATTTTTCACTTCAGTATCTTTGAAGGCTGATATTTTAGTGAATAATAGCTGATTAAGTACCACTCTTTTCGGAGATTATGAAAGCTTAGAGCGCATGCGTTTGTAAATGTACACAGAAAATAAGGGAATACTTTTATTACTTACGTTTTAATATTAAGTTGAAAATTTAAGTCTCACTCAGCGGTTTGAGGTGAAGTGATACGTTCGTAAATTCTGCTCTTCAACTCAAAGCGCGAGCTCGAACTCACATCGATATTACAAATCTCCTTATTTTAATGAACAGGTTGTTTACAATGTTTTTAACAGAACAGTGAGAAAATACTCAACGTCCATTAAACATATTAGTATATAGGTATATCAGGGTGATTCGGATCCCCCTCAATAAAAGTCAATAAATAAATATCCCTCAATAAAGACCCGTTGGTCTAGTGACCCTGATTGCTGCCAAAGATCGTGGGTTCGATCCCCACCCAAGACAGGACTTTGGGAGTCTTTGTGCTTATACTGTGCAAACCAGATAACTGATATAGGTACTATTTTTATTTACTTATATAGATAAATTACACCCTGACATAGGAGAAACATGTTCATGCACACAAATATCTGTCCTGGTTAGGAGCCGAACTCACGACCTCTGGCGGGAAAAGCAAGCATTTGCCAACCATGCCAACAGGCCCGTACATATTTTGCCTCTTTTTTAAGACAACGCCCACACTGCGATATCTAATCCCTGTGTCGCGGGGTACTTTACAAACATGTAATAGACGGACACATATTACGTCCAGACTCTGAACAACTATTTATGGGTCACACAAATAGTTAGTTACGCGACATGAAGTGGCGAGGCGACTGTCTTAGCGGCTGCGCCACACGTGCAGTCGAATATATATATATATATATATAAGCAATAAAAAAATAGTTATGTAAGTATATATTATATAAAATAAGAATTACCCACTATTTTAATGGAAACAAATATGTAAAAAGACCGATATTTCGGGGAAAACTATTGTTAAATTAATGAATAAGAACAATATTAACACGCTAAGTTGTTCTTACAACAGCTTTAATGGTGGTTGACTTAGTAATTCAAAAAGCAATGTAGATTTTAGAGGAGAATAATGCTATAATAATAAATATAAGTCAGTTTAATTAGCACCCATATGAAATATATCGCAGTTTTATTTCATTAATTATAAAACATTAAATTTCAGTTAAAATATTTGAAAATTAACATTATTTCCAACGATTATATATATGTTGTAAATATTTTTACTTTGTTTGGTGATCCAATTTTCGGGAGACTTCTATTATTTTGAAACCTAATAAAATTAATTGTTGATTGATATTATTTCCAAGTAATTTTTTTGTCATTAATATTTAGAAAATCGTTTTAATATTTAGTATTCATTGATTTAATTTAGGTGTCTGGTAAATAGGTCATTGACATTTATTAGTTTATTGACAATATAATAGCCAAAATAAAGTAGATCACATGGTATTATAACCTTAAACACGTCAAAGGAACACGTTATAAAGCATATAATATGTTTTCTTGACAAAATTGAGAGATCATTGATGCGTATATTAAGAGTAGGTACACAAGTCCAACACGCATTCATAGTGTTCGAACACTGTATAGTTTCAAAATGTATAAGTATATTTTCTGACACTGTTTCAGTGAATTTTAATTAGTTGTGTGTTAGTTGAAAATTAGTGACTGGCCTGAAACCCGCTCCAATGCAGAATCTGCGTTGAAAATAGTTTCTGAGTGGTTATCAAATAATTTGCTTACCCTGAACATGGACAAAACAAAATTTATCACATTCTCTCCACGCATCATTTCTCAACCTGCATCACCCTTCGCTTTGACTATCCACAATTGCCAGTCCGCAATGAATAATAACTGCTGTTGCAAATCTATCTCGCGAACAAATAGTATAAAATACTTAGGCGTAACAATTGAAAGCACTATGTCCTGGAGCGATCACATCGGGTCTTTGCTTGCACGAGTTAGGAAATTAATATTTGTTTTTATAAAATTAAGGTCATCAGCGGATCTGCCTACGCTTAAAACAGTCTACTATGCTCTGGCAAATTCCATCTTAAGCTATTGTATAACCATATGGGGTAGTTCTGGAAAGTGCTTAATGCTTCGTTTAGAAAGAGCGCAGAGATCGGTTCTGAAAGTCATGTCGCACAAACCAGTCCGTTTTCCAACCGACGAACTGTATGCTCTATTGCAAATTCCTAGAGTAAGGCAAAGTTTTCTTCTGAACTCAGTCTTACGAAAACATACAGAACTTGGTTTCGACAAGTGTTTTAGCAACCAGAGTAAGCACAAACGTAGACCTGTTAAAGCATGCCCTGTAGTACCAGCTAACATCGTAATAGTCAGGCGACAATACTACTTTATAAGCTCAAGATTGTATAACCACGTAAATGGGATTTTGAACATCTATCCCCTTCCTTCACGTGAGTGTAAATCAATAACACATAAGTGGCTCAGTTCCTTGACGTACGAAGAACTCGAACATCTTGTAACCATCTAAAAATCCCTTTCATTTCCCACTCCCTTCCAAACCACATAAACGAAATAACATACATATACACATACTCTCACTCCCACTCTCGTACACACATACATTCATGCTACATACACACTTAGACATGCATAAACAATTTAATTTTAGTAATTTAATTTAATAATATTTTGTAATAATAATTTATAGTGCTTAAGATATTTTATTTTCTAAATTTTGTTTTATAACGTTCATTATCTGGAACGCTAGTCTACCCTCTTGGAGGTGGGCGCTAATGGCTGCGACACAGTATTCCATACTAATGCGGTTGTTAGCGAACTAAAAAATGTTGTAATCTGTTTTTGTTCCAATAAATATTTGTATTTGTATTATTTGTAATTCGTTTAGAGATTATACTTGGCTAAAACCCACATGTTCTGAAATTATATATGTCACCGTAAAATTATAAATACCGTTATATGACAATATATCTTGCGAGATTGTGCTATGTCCAAAGATTGTGAACCGTAACATACTTATTATTTTTTAGCAAAAATGTACTGTTATGAAATAAATATGGTTAGCTTAGGTTAGAACTGTGACCACTAAGGTTCATCCACTAAGTTCACAGTAAGCACACACCAGTCGGGCCTTCGGTATATATGACCTAATGGAGGGCCATTAGGTCATATATACCGAAGGCCCGACTGGTGTGTAATGGCCTTGTATACTTTTAAGATATGTCCATTTCAGTGATAGTTCATTGGAACTTAAAAAAATCATCTCGAAAGAAACATTGTTGAAATACATTCGCGATTTTTAGTAGTGGAAACGACGACTCGTTTAATAAATTAAAATAAACTTTAGCTTATTTTTTATCTAAATTCTTCTTGAGTTTCGTACTCAAAGGGTGCCAACGTTACTAAGCATTCGCTGTCCCTCCGCCCATCAGTCTGTCTGTCAGCCAGCTGTATCTTATGGACCGTAATAGGTAGACTGCTGAAATTTTCACAAAACGTGTATTTTTTGTTAAATAAAACTAGTAATCTTATAAGAACTATAATAGAATGAGCTACAATGACTATAATAAATGACGCTGTAACGTAAATGCAGGAAATTATGTTGCTCCGAGTTAAATATTTTTTCATTATAGGGAATATAGTGTTTGAAAAGTAATTAATAGTGTATATAAGTCAATTCGAATCGCAAAACTGCCTGTGTGATTGTTCGCATTTCTGTTTCGATTGTTGGCTAGATAATTATAATCTACAAATAAATATTTCTTAAACTAAGATAATGAAATCTAGCCCACGGAAGCGAAATCAGACTGACCTCAAGATTAAATATAATAATAGTTTAGTGAAAGTTTTTTCATAATTTCTCGTAATTTAAGGTGATATAAAATTAAACTCGAGAGTGAATATGGATATCTTCTGTAAAAAATAAGCAAATCAACATACGCACTTTCCAAGTTAATACCGTACTGGTACAAACTTTTAAAGTGCGTATGTTGATTTGATTACTCTCCGCCTATCGTGGCCTAATGTTGCCAATATTAAGCTTCAGAGTCATTTTTTAAGGAAACGCAACTGACAAAGAATCTTAACAAAAGTAGAAAGAGTTTGTGAACTTTCGAAATATTCAACGACGGAAGTGTTATATATTTCATACCACGATGTTTGTAAAAACAAATCCTAGTTTATTTCCAAAATTAGGTGATAATGTCGTTAGAACGCTAGAAAACCAAGCTATAACAATACAATACGATACATATGTACATATAAACGGTACATTTTAAATTCGTTTAATTTCTCATTATAATCGACATATTGCATATGACTGGGTGATTACAATATTTCTGATTTTTAAGCAATACATTTTATTTTAGAGATAATTGACATTTATTTTTTTATACATCCATGGAAAATATTGTATTTCTTTTAAGTTGTAATGTATCTAATTTAATATCATTCTATTTGATTTATATTAAAAAATCTATGCTTATTAATTATTTTATTAATGTTTATGAATATTTTTTTAAAGACAACGTTCGCATCTGGAAATCTAATCCCTGTGCCACGGGGTACTTTACAAACATATAATAATTATAGACGGCACCAATTACGTCCAGACACAGAGCAACTATTTATGGGTCACACAAATAGTTGTCCGGCGTGGAAATCGAACCCAGTACAAGAAGCGGCGAGGCGATAAACAGAAAATGTAACATAAAAATAAAAATATGTGCACGCTTTAACGGCATAATGTAATTAAATTTAATTTTCTTTACATGTTGCGTGCTATATTGTGTATACTCACGTTTGATAAATAAATGATCTAATCTGACTCTTATCCAACCTGAATCTAAAGAGACAAGATTTTTCTATGAGTTGGCTCAATGACTGGGAAGCCATCATCCGGCGGAGATCGTACCATCACCCGCTATTCGCTAGATCCAAATTGAGAATTCCCATACTAACCCTCGTACAGTCGATGTAGGTGCCGTTCATCCACTTTGTTTCTAGAATAGCCTATAGAAATGTTTACAGTTGCATGTGCAAGCCAATATCATATTGAAAATATTTCCCAAACTATCATTAAATATATAAAATACATGCAATGATCGGTAAATGTTTGTACTGAAATATATAAACACATTTGTTTGTTATAGAAAGTATAAGAAAGTGCGCCACTCATGGGCATAATTATTCCAATTTTTAGACTTTTTAGACTTAAAAGTGTGTGACATTTAAGGTAGAGACCAATTACAAGGTTGTGCACCAAGCAACCGACCAAACCAGCTTGTAGACCTCTGAGCCAAGTAATTAATACGGAGGCTTCATTAGTTTTCCGCTAAACAATTCACTTGTAAAAAAGTGTTGCTCTAATTGTCTGTACACTGGAACGAGTTAATCATCTTTCTCTATTGTGAAATTGGCATACCTAGAATAAAATATCCTTCATTGAAAACTTGAAATACCAAATCGTTAGACTAGTTTTCAGTTTCGGCTCGTTGTTTTATAATAATTTATCACTTTAAAAAACAGGCTTTCGGTATTTTGATTGTATTAGATTAATTTTGCTATTGAAGTTTTGTATGTATAAATACTGGTGGATACTAGTAATAGATCACATACAAAATACATAATCATACATAAAATAAAAAATATGTATAATTTTTACATGGAGCCCGGATGTTATGCAACAGAAACAAACAATATATGTAGTTATAATTGGTAAAAGATTCCTTAAATAAAAAAAACGGCTTGATTGATTTCGTATTTGAACTGGGTTAAATTAAATAACCCACTGCCACTTCACAAAGAGTAAAAGAATGGTTTTAGATTACATTGACAGGTGATGCATAACCGTATTTAATTAATTCAACCTATAAGGTAGTGCTTTGTAACCCGGTGGTTGTGGGTTCACTTTGTATTGAAACAAAGACTCCTTACGGAGTCTGGTTGTTAGCGGGAATACCTTACGTGACTCTTTGAGCACGTTAAGCCGTAAGTCTCGGAGAGTACATCTGTAACAATCGTGACAGATCTGTAGAAGCCTAGCTTAATCTAAGGCCTCGTCTAACCGTCTTTATTACTGGTTGCATCTGAGTATTAGGAGATATTTTTAACGTGTCTGTTCGTAAAGTCTACGAATTATTAATAAATCAATAGGTATTTTAAATAGAGCAGATGTAGCAAATTACTATATTACAATTGTTTTGTACCGTTATCATGCAAACCAGATCAACATTTTGTATACAGATTAAATTTTGCAAATGCCTACTTTCACTCTTCACAATAGTTAGCCAGCGTCTTAAGCACCGTGCAGCCAAAACCATCGCTCATCGCAAATGTCAATCAAGAAATTGAATGCGTGAGCGCACTATTTCCTACTTTATTATTATTACGTTAACACGCAATCTTAACGTCAAGTTTAAAATCGTTTTCTTTCATTAAGGGTCCGGTGAACGGTGCCTTTCTTATACAATCGCAATAAAAATATCGTAATTAAACGCTGCTTCAATCATAAATAAAAACCATGAACCAATATTATTATTGCCAATTAAATATTTTGAGAACCAAAAATTTACATGTAGTAAATCTTGAATGATTTTATGCGATAATAGAAATTATATTTAAAAAGAAATACTTTTTCTGATAACGGCTGCGGCTTCTCTCAGGTATGTTTGGTTATTATAATTTTATACCATTATTCGCAATACAAAACTTAAATCTAATGTTATAAATTGGAAATCATAAATTTAATCGTCCGGCGGGTCTGGACTCAGGACGGCAATCAATGCCGATGGATCACACCTAATTTCTCCCAACGGGTCTTAGCTTGGTAATGTTATTAAAATGTTTATTAAAGTCTAAATATATAAAATAGAGACAACAGATGATTTTGCAATACTTCAACTATATTTCGATTTAACGATAATTCCAACCGTAAATGGGTGAAATGGGTAATAAAGTTTGTAGGTTACTCCGAGAGCGGATGTCCAGTACGGATACACTTAAATTTCGCTTAGTGCCTATTATATATAATAATTTATTTTTTATTAAACAAGACGACATTACACCATTTAGAATTACAAAAAACACCTCACACTAGGCGGGGCCTGTTTTGTGAGGAGTTTTCCTTAATTAAATACATTGCAGAATATGTAGTGTGTGGTACCATGCTTAAGATAAGTATATAAATTATTATATCTATTTTGGTAACTAACATTTATTTAACAATTTTCAAAAAGTCTTCCGTTTGTTTATACGACCAATGCAACAAAGTAGAATAAACGTTTTTTCTTAGCTTCGATATGTGATAGAAATATTATTTTGCATAGTTTATTGAATCTGTTATACAGGAATGGTTTCATAAAAGACGTTGTCCGGTGAAGCAATGAAAGCTTTCTATGCTAACTGTTAACTTCATGTAAAAAATATGAGATTTATAACTTGTCAAGTTAGAAATCACATATTTGAAAATAGCTAATAATTTTATATGACGGGCTTGGCTTATAAGTACAGTCAACCTCCATGACCCTTTGTTCGCATTTATATCTATAAAATGGCTTTTCTGATCTCAATTGGATGAAAGGCCCGCGCTTTTGCGTATAAACGTAGAGATCCACTTGCACAAAATCCATAAAAGTTAGTAGCCGCCAGAGTCGAGGATCGAACCCCAAAGGAAGTGCTCTCCAGCGTTAGTGTAGTTTTATTTCATAGACGGCTTGGGCCCATGCTAGGTGAACTGTAATCGTCTTGTAAAAATGCAGTCACTGAAGGTCATACTAGGCCAATCCATGATCGGTTTCGTTTTAGTTTAGTCAGTGCGAATGCGTCAGACTCACCTGCAGACACTTTTTGCGGATGGCATGCGTAGGCAATTTCCCTATTTCCATGTTTTATTTCTTGATAAGGCAGGAGGAATTCCTACGCATGCCACCCGCAAAAAGTGTCGGGTGCGGGTGGGTATGTCGGGCTCGCACCGACTAAACCTCACCTGCCGTGGAATTCTCTTGGCGGCTGATGTAGGAGCCCAGGGAACGTGGGTATGCTGCTCTAGTGCCCTCCTTTTGCGCCATATCCTAGATGTTCGGGACACGTACCCTGGGTGGGCTCTGGATTGTCCTCCCCTATTGCCGAATCTTGCCAGTCCGGCACAGTGTTAGATAATAGATACTCGTACTCTCTCTATGTATCAATCACCTTGTTTTGTACATCATATTCTTGTTTACTAGTTCCTAATGACTTTTGTATAGTTAACAATCACTTAAGATGTTTTGACTCTAAGCTTATGTTTGTATAGTAAATAGTCTCTAATGTACCTTAAGGAGGAGGAATATACTCCTCCCTATAAATACCCTACTGCTGTTATTTTACATTCATTCTATTCCTGACTTACATTCTGTAACTTACAACGTAATTGTATTATTTTTAACTTCTACTTCTTTATATTATAATTTTAATAAATAGTTTTTAAAAAGACTACTTTTGCCTTTGCCATGTAACAACAGCGACACAAAAAGAATTGGAACTTTAACTCAATCAAAGTTTAATGTCCCAATATTATGACAGCTAAATCATAAATTAAGCAAACTAAGTCACATAAGACCTTAAGATTGCATAACTACACAAAAAATTGCTTATTGATAGCACCATGATAGGTGCTCACTTACCTTACCATAAATGAAAACATAACATTCGGTTTATGTAATCAGCAAGCTTCTACATTCGACTGTGTCAATAAGGCGATTAGAGCTCAAAGTCTCTTCGTCCCTTTTTATTTACGTCTTAGCAGTATAACTTTGTTATTAGGCTTTATGTTGACAAATAAACACTATAATTTTTCGAAGATAACTTACCATTTGTGCCTTATTAAGAGTTTTTACTCTCAGCGGTAAATAGATCACTGACGCTGCTACTCAGGTCAGTGACCTACTTAACTCAGAGAGTAAACAAACAAATTGATAATTGTGTCTACAGTTTAGTTGAGCTGTAATTGCACTTCTCGTCCTGGCCAATTTCCTTATTACTGCCGATTGATACAGAAGTCGTCGAAAATCATTCGAGTTCATTTCGAGATAGACATAAATGAAAATTTGTAGCTGGGTTTAATTCGCATTGTATTAGGTAAATAAGAATGATACTTATTATGCTTGCGTAACGTTTTGTAAATTAGTATAATTAGTGTTTTACTTCGAACCTTTTTTACAATAACTGATTTGAACGGAGCATTATACAAAAAACATTTCCATAAAATACAATAAAAACAGTAAAAGTAATCCTTTTTTTTGGGAAAGTTTCCATATAAATTTTGTTCAAATCCGTTGTTTTTAAGAAATTTTTAAGCCTATTTAATGTTTTTTTAAAGGAATTCATCGATTCGATAATTGTAAAATCGATTCACGAACAACGGAGAAACAGCGTAAAACACCATACAAAGAACCATACAGTTGAATTGATTGAAGCATCTGTACAACTGATATGTAGTATTGGAACTTACCTCCGACGTTCGTAATTACACTTCCGTTCTTCAACGGACAACACGTAGGGCAGTAATTTAATTAAAATGCAATCCAGTGTCCCTGATTCTACGTTCCACTAAACAAATTTAGTCATTACATTACTAATAGAGTTCTTTTAAATTAAACTCGGAATTTTTGATTTGTCATTTTAATAAGCCGCTCGGGTCAGTTATACTTTGTTTCATGTGATCTATAATTAATAGAAACATTTGCATATATGTATTAACTTTTACTCTAAATTAGACAATATTTGCTACTACTTACTTGTAAATTTTTAATTTAATAATTTGTGATTATTTAACGGACAGTGATTTCAATTTCTTGCAAACCGTAATTAACTCAACAATTAATAAATTGCCAGCTTAGCGTCTCGTTACAAAATGATCAAAAAGAACCTCAATGGCGCGAGTCAGTCAGTCCGTCCATGGTCGTAGATGTATGTATATCTCACAAACTGAAGTGGCTAGCTAAATTATGAAAAGATGTTTTAAATTCAACTTACCCAATGGTGATATTATTGAAAGGCCCTAGTGTATTATGTGTGTAGTAGAAAGTTACGTCTGGGATTTAAAATTATTAAATATATACATGAATATAAAGCAAAATAAACTTATTTTGTAACACACAATCTTCTTAAAATGTTTAATAACAAATGAAGTAATATGATTCAGTTTTTAATGGTGTGAAACTTAATACTTTTTAGGTATTTCTATAGACCCAAAAACGGAGTGCGATTCATATATAGAAAGCACGGAACACTCAGTGCACGGGTCTGATTCGCACATGGCTTAATTTTTATTTGTAATTCCCTTCACTATAGAATGTTCAAATAGTGGTTAGTTGATGACGGAGGTAATTTTCGTCCAATTTATTATATAATCTAACGCGTTATACAAAGTTGGTGTTATAAACTTATAGTGGAGACCCAGAAAGTTATGATGGAACGAGACATTAGCATAGAATTTTATAATTTATTTGCGTTTTTCAACACATCATTCATTAATTCTATGATTAATTAATGTTACGGTGCGTAGAGGAGAACTTGGTCATGGTACGAACTACATATTTATTACGTCTATGCAATAAGTGTTTATTAGTAGTATGTTAGTTAAAAACAGCTTTTAACTGTAATAAGAACAGAAATAATAACTATTATAATTTTATATATTTAACGACGGACAGCAGTGGGCGGTATCGTATAATAATAAGTCGAAAAACACTTGCACTAATTTAATATAATGGTGTCTTTGTACCGTTACATAGAATGATTTTTCACACATCAGGATTACATTAAAATACCTATTTTTCTATACCATTTCTATTAGGACTCCCAGTTTAACTTGCTTCTGCTTCTAGAACGCTTTGAGTTCGACACCCATGTAGAACTAGTTAGCTTAAACTTTAGACCAGGTATTGGATTATATTATTACGCTTCTGACTGACTGTAACAATATTTTCCTTGAAGAAATATTTAAAGGGGTTTATCTAAATGAACCCCTTTAAATATTTATTTAAAGGTCTAAACGCACCTCATTTTAATATTCGTACTAACTTACTTCCTAACACAATCATCATTCTTTTATCGCGTTTAGCGGAATGTCAATAATATATTAATGAAGAAGATAAATGTCTATAGTTGCTCACTAATTGCACTTACTTAATATACATACCTAGTTATTACGTCCAGTAATATTTACGCAAGATTAATAATAATAATATGTAACACAATTATATCATACCTTTATTCATATATGTAAGAAAATAAAAAAGGAATATCTAACTTTCTATTCCGTTACGTGGAGGCGCCGTAGTTTTCTTTCCTTTTTCTAAACACAGTGGAGATCTATTCTGATTGTGGGTAAAGTACATGATACTTTGTTTTGGTCGTGCCTAAAACAAAAAATATGCCGCTCGAATCTCGACCGCTCAAATGTAATTAAGGGACTGACAACTGACAAATTGCTATCTTTTGCAAGTTTCGAGCTCATACTACATGTAAATTCTTATTAATACCTAGGGCATTATATCCATAGACTAAGTCTTTGTTGCCCTAGATCTGTTAAAAACAATTGTATGTTTTCTGCAATTAATAATTTTGTCCAATTAACTCAGAACTCGTTTTGTCAGTTTTACTATCAGACTGACGTGTAAAGTAACGTCTTAAATATATGGACGCTTACAAATATTATATAACCGATTCTAAGGGCGTTTGTGCAACAACACCGATATATATTCTTGACCAACCAATATGATAAGACATTGGTTACCTTACTCCCAACGTATACGGCATCAAAAACTCAGACACTAGGGTAACCTATGCCCGTACCTATAATTATAAATATCAAATTAACTTATATCATGCAGGACATTCTCCTATTCGTGCCTATAAGTTTTACATTATTTGCTCTTATAAACAGTAAACTAGCATAGAAGCTTTGCGTTTTAAAATTTAAAACTATTTACGTGATTTCCAACTTATTATATGTTTAATTATTCAAAAATACAAAGATTGACAACACACCTACTTATGTAATATATCCAAGACCAAGAAGAATATCGCCACCCCATCCCGGGGGCATAGGAGTTGTTCCGAGTTAATATACATTTATATATCAGAGATCGTTCTTCTAAGTACTATTGCCATCATACTGTTATTGCATATCGCCTTAAAAGATGAACAAAATCAAACCCCCAGACCCCGACAGCCCTGCTATTCCCAGGTGTGGTAACAGCGGGGCAGGGGTTGCTAAGAATCCTCGGCAGATGCCGCGTTACCAACACTGACTTCTTCTGGCCCTGGCAAGTTTCAACACTCGTCCACTGCAGTCCGACAAGAAGATAATCTAATTGGAGGAAGAATTGCCCAGGGTTCCATTGGGTTACTATTCCAGAATTATAAACCATCTCACTGCCAAGCCATCTTTGAGAGTTGTTTTTGAGAGTCATTATGAATCGTCTCGCGCGTAGGTTTGACTACTTCCAGTCTCCCGAACAAGCTGGTTTCCGAAAAGGCTGTGGCTTCATAGGCCACATTTATGCGCTGCGGCAAGGTATACAGAAGATCGAGGAGTATAACCAGCCACTATGTTTGGCGTTTGTTTTGTTTGTTACTATGAGAACGCCATTGATTCGACAGAAACCTGGGCCGTGCTGCGGTCTTTTCAGATGTGCCAAATCGATAATCGATATGTCGAAGACAGTGTGTGTAGTAGTGTTTGTAGAAGAACGCCACCATGTCAGTCCGACTTCAAGATCAGAACTAGAAACTTATCCAATTGCAGCGAGATGTGAGACGGGGAGATGTCAATTCTCCGAAAATGTTGACAGCTGTATTGGAAGATGTCTTCAATCTTCTGGACTGGAAAAGTTTTGGCAACAATATCAATGGCGACTACATCAGTCACCTTCACTTTGTCGATAACATAGTAGTCGTGGATGAGACCATTGAAGACGTCACAACAATGCTCAATGACCTCAGTAGAGTCTCTCAACAAGTGGGTCTGATAATAAACATGGATCAGACAAAAATCAAGTCTACTCGTTGCACTCACTGAGGTGAAGGTTTAGGACTGTACGCAAAGTTGTAGACAATTATATTTACCTAAGACAGAGTCCAACTAGATAAATCCAACTTCGAGCAATAGATCAATCGTAGAATCCAACTCGGCTTGGCAGGGTTCTGGAAGCTACGTAATATTTTCTCGTCCCAAATACCACAGGGTCTGAGTCGAAAATCTTCGTCCAGTGTGTGTTGCCAGTAATGCCTTATAGAACAGACACGTGGTCGCTTACTGTAGGCCTCATAAGAAAAATCAAACTGGGCATACTATTAGAAATGTCGTACATATAATATTTTATGTATAGGCCCTTTGATCTCGTATACTTTTATGCATATCTGTCATCCTGGTACCCAGAAGCCACTATTGACCTTACATGAGAATGCCTAATCTACATTACAAACATTATTATCATAATCATTAATTATTTATGATGGTGGAGTTTCCATCAGGATATGTTCTAGTATTGAAATTGTGTTTTAATTAATACGTATATAGAGATTGTTTTTGCCATGAATCATAAATACCTATTTGGAATGTTGTCACGATTATAAATAGAAAAAATGACCAAGTGCGTAAATATACATTACGTATACAATAGATACGAACGAGGCTTTCATTGCTTCACCAGATAATAGAGCCTCGTAGCACTAGATCCATCTAACATATGAGCCTACGAATTAGTTAACCCGCGCCAGAGGGCATGAGAGCACCCTTTTTTAAACCTGGACTTAAAGGGCTCACTTAAGAATATGATGATATGATTTCATGGACTTTTTGTGCAGCTATTCAACTCCTTTTATAGGTGAAGACTTTTGCTGTTTTTTTGGTTCAGGTTTGGAGGTAAAATATCAGTTTTACTTTATTTATAGAGGAAAATATTTTTAAGTGATCATTAAGGCCACTATAGATACATATTCTTGATAAATTCTTTACATAAAGATGTTTCAAATTCTATATTTCTCACTCGACCCTGAAATTGAAACCCTTTTCTAGCCCTGATAATAAATAAAAACAAATACAATAATGATAAGTATTTGATACATACATATAATATTTACTTAAATAGAAACAGATAAATATTCCATCAGACTCGGTTCTGTTATAACCATCTAAGACAATAAAATAGTAAGCCAAGGGCCTAATAGAATCTGCTGCCAGGTCTAATAATCGGTGGCCGTTTGCCTATAAAGTTTCGATATATAGCAGACGTTCACATAAATCTGGTAGGTACCTAGCGTAGCATGAGGTTAGAATAGAAGCGATACCGATGGAAATTTGAAAGAAATAGTAATTGTATTTTTCACAGCAATCCCGATATGATTAGGTATCTTTGTGAGATAAGAAGCCTTAATTTGACAATCCTATAGTCATCGTTTTGAAATAAAGTCCTTGTTAATACATACATACATACATAATATACCTTATGACTGCCTTATGTTAAACCGTTGATGAGTTCCATATCTCGGGAGGGTGCAAATCTCGCGACGGACCAAAAAGTAATTTTCGGTTTTGAAAATTTCCCAGTATTAGCCCGAAGTCTGGAAGTTGGTGGTGTCATATCGCCGAACCTCTTGGAGTACGTAGAGCTGTCCGGTCGTGCACCTGAACTCTTTCCGGTCGTGTCGCTAGTCGTCCCATAGGATCATGAAGTTAATGGAATATAAATTACCACAGTGTTTGCTTATACACATGTGCATTATATGTGTTGATTTGATCAGGAGGATATTCTTAATAGACTTTATTTTAGGTTATCTTTATCATATGAATATATTAAATTTTCTTTATTTAATAAAGATAACGAATAATCCCCTGGTGTGGGCTAGGGGATTGATAGATAACTGTCTCGCTGGGTACTTTTCAAACATAATTGACAGACACAAAGTACAAAAACTACTTATTGATTGCACAATTAGTTGTCCTGTGCGGGAATCGAACCCGGTACACGGAGTGGTAAGATGACTATCTTATTTCGAATGCTTTTATTAGATCGCTAAATTGTAAATACACACACACACACACACACACACACATATATATAATCCAGTAGAAATGTCGATGAGTGAGTATTCAGATGTAATTAGAACAAGTACTAACTGCGTTCAATTTGGTAAAATACATCCTTAAACCTTTTAACACCAACAGATTTTGCTCACCTTTACATGATCGTGGTTGTCACATGGTAAATATATTTAAAGAAAACAACTACGATAGAAATAATAAGACGTCACTGAATCTGTAACGGTTATGTTATGGCATTGGATATATAGAACCAGTGTCCAAACTTAGCCAGACCAAAGGCTTAGGCTTTAGCCTCAGAATAAAAAGTACTTACGTTGCTTTAGCTTAGCTTGTCAAAAAGATGCCACCTGTCATTCAATTCCGCAGACGCTCTTTGTTCCGAAGAGGATCAATTTCCTGCTACAACAGCAACAATATTCGATTGGCTTCCATGAGCACATGTGACGTCATAAAAGATCTGGCATCGATTTTGTACGATTTTATAATTTTTATCTTCATCTATTTGATCGCCGACCACGATCACGATCATCGGCGATAGCCCCCTGGTCTTACTTAGAATAGGTGCGCTATTATTAAAATGTGGATTTTAAATAACGTACTCACATCTCTCGTATATTAAGTAATCTAAGGCCCGTCGCATACTAGTGTTTATATCGAGCGTGTCCTTCAGCGTCCAGGGATGCGAACGCTGCATCTTCATTGGAAATATCTAGAGTGTGCATTCGACCACCCCTTGCACGCCGCAATCAGAGCGTCACTGCGTATAATTTAATTAAATTCCCGGTATGTTTCGATATCAGATGGTAGCAGATCACTTAATTCCCGTATCTTGACACGATAGGTAAGACGTAGAGTGGGGGATAAAGCGATATTATTTTACACATACTGGGTATCGGTTTAGTAAACCAAAGTTCGTATACCAAAAATATTACCAATACTTTAGCCGCAGATTTCTTTTATTTATAAAAATTTTAACATAGGTATGGTGTATTTGACATTACGTTTTTTGCACGCATTAGGTCATTCACATGAAAACCAATTGATTACATTCATGCGTAAAATGGCGGACAAAAATTACATTCCGAATGCAATGTGCGGCTCGTTACTCAAAAATAATTCAATATTCTATTGTATTTCTAATTTTATTTAGACTTTATAACCATAAACCGTAACACCGCGGGGCACAGCTAGTATAATATAAAATTGAGTAATTGCAATTTTTATTTAGCGTATCATGCATGATTGAATGAAGGGTGTATGTAAGTTTTGATTTAATGTTTAAATGTAATTAATTAAACGTGAAGTTGGTAGGCGGCGAAACCAGACAACTTATGTAGTACATATCATATTTTTCTTGTATAAATACATACCTACATAGATAATTACACCCAGACTTACGACAAACAGACATATTCACGCACACAAATGTCTGTCCTTGTGGGAATAGAACCCACAACCTGGGGCGTAACAGACAATTATCTGCCAACCACGCCAACCGATATGACTCTACTATAAACTAAACAATGAACTGCATAACATTAACTTAATTGGTATATACGGTACATGCATAAATGATACCGGGTATATATGGTAATAGTACAATCTAAATTTAAGCACCGCTGTCTACTGTGATCGATCCGGAGGGCATGCGATGCTTAACCGTGTCCTAAATAACTGCATTGCAACTGCACACTTTGAATCGCGTGACAATTAGTGCTGGAATCTGTCTGTCAAAGTAAGTGCTCTGTGAGCAAGTTGATTACGAAGTTACACCAGACGCCAATCAGAGTGAAGAACAATTTCGATTTTGCAAGAGCTTCCCGTAGCGCAATAAATATCTCTTGATTTTAAGACCTACAGTAATCAAATGAAATAAGTGGTCGTTACTATCTATTTTAACAGGACGCATTGTTACTTATTAGTTTCCGTGCTAGACGGTAAAAGGGTTCCGCCTTCCATTATATTTACGTATATTTAAATTTAATAAAAACTATGTAACGTCGAAATATAAAATTTAATAGTGTGCAATATTGTAGACTATATTTTAATTAAACTCTTAATATATAAAATTAAACCAGTCTCCTAACACAGATATTATTGGTTATTTACCTCTGGCATTTAAGTGGGCCTAGACACTACATACCTGTAATAAGTACTATAGGCTTGATAAGGACTCACTCATGACCGATGCTTGATAAAGCAAGTAGTTACTACTCTCTCAAACAACTTCGAAGCTTCTTCGAGTAGGTAAATGGGGTGGTAGGCAGATGATAAATCAGAATCTGTCGGTTTCGTTTAACGGTACTAGCTTCCTTTTAGTCTGACGGAAAAATGTTTAATCGCAACATTGAACTTGACCGAGAGCTTTTAAGTATCCTGTAACTTTTAAAATACTAAACTCTCTTTACACGCTAATATCCATAACTCATAATACGCCCCTTTTTATGATGACAAGCAGCACATATAAGTACCTATTTAAAAATCTAGTTGCTAGTCGGTCATATAGCAGTCGACTTTTAATGTGATAGCGAGCCAAAAGAACTAGTCAACACCAAAATCGGAGGGAAAAAAAGAAAAAGAGGAAGAGATAGAGAGTATTTTTATACATGCTGTCTCTTGCATTTTTACTATAAACATAATTCTTTTATGCCGTTTTGGCCGTTTTCCTGCCTAGTTTAACGGTAGAGTGTTCAACCGCACATACTGAGGTTTTCGTTTCTTAGATAAATCACGAGTGATTGTATTATAGAAAAATGTTCTAAGGTTTTTCTCATAAGATAATAGGAGCAGCCCAGGGTCTGGAAGTTGGCGGTGAGGGGTAATAAACTCGTACGTTGGAAAGCACAAAAGCTCACGATTCGGCGAATGATATCATACCAATTAGGTCGAATAGCCGTCCCAACGGATTCTGGGAGTAAGGCAAATGTCTCACAATTATGTGTTACACACACTCTCCTGCACTATAATAAGTCCTGCGTAGTTGACCTGTCTTCATTGAGATGGGAAGAACACGGTGAAGCGCCCTTTTTTATTTTTTCCGTATTCTATGATATCATCATCATATCAGCTGAAAGAAGCCCACTGCTGGACAAGGTCTCCCCGAAGGATTTCCACAATGGCCGCTGCCCGCATCCAGCTGCTTCCCGCGACCCTTGCAAGATCATCGGCCCAACTTGTAGAGCCACGGTGCGTTTATAATACTCATTAAATATCGTATCTTGTTGTGTTTGTATTTTATAGAATTTTATGTGTCAAAATGATATATTTCCAGCCAACAAATATATATCAAGATATATATCAACAAATATATATCAACATATTTGTTTGTTGGAATGTAATGGTATTGAGCATTCCGGTAGTTTGGAGACTACGTTATGCGCCTAGGTGCGTGATTCCCTCCGACACCAGCGTTAATTAAACGCGTCTGTTTGTTGAGATCTGAATGGAGTGTTCGGCTAATTATTAAAACAACATTACAGAGGTAGGTACTATAATGTTTAATATATATCTCCATTTTTTTCACACAGCTCTACATCTACAATGTTGTTTAACTTACAATAGTAGCAATCAGATCACGTACGTATGTATATATTGATGTATAAATTACTCTCTTGTTCCCACATCGGTATCAATTGATTTTGTTGTGATGCAAATTGGCGTACTGATATCAGTATGACTGCCTGGTTTGGGAATCAGTGTTACACTGTATCCCAAACAGACCTTACAACTGTTACACTTAATATAGTCGGTATTTAGACATCAAAGGTTACAATAATTCTCATTAGGCTGAAAATTGGTAGGATCGTTCATTACACTATTATAAAGGAAATGTGAAAAGTCTTCATCGATCCGGCACGTGCATAAAAATTTACTTGGGGTCAAAGGTCACAAACACGGGTTTTCCCGATTCAGCAAAATGGAAAGGTTTATCACAAAATTAGCTACAAAATTGTAGATTAGATAGTTATATATAAGAGTCTCTATACTTTTTTTCCTTACAGCCACCGCTTTTTAGTCAACGATTCAAAAAGTTGTACTTGTTATAATATGCACACGTTTCCACACCACCTTTGAGGTACTTAGCGCGTTTTTTTTTGTCGTTGCCCCGGTAGGCCTATTCCACTGATCTGTTGTGATTCTGTTTAATTTAGAGCTATTAAATGACTATAGATATTGGCAAGGGTTGAAAATGATAAAAGGGGTGTTAATAAAAAAAAATAGCAATAATTATCCATTAGAATCAGAGTCTAAGTTATCAGAAACTTCTGCTTCCTCTTCTCCTTGTTCTTCGTCTTGTTCTCCTTCTTGTTTGCCTTCTTTATTCTGGGTGCAAGTATATTGCCCCAATAACGACTTTTTTTTTTAATTTACGCCCCTGTTTTTTTGTCTAATTTGACCGGACTAATTGTCTCTACAATGATTCGGAGATTCAAAATACAATCAATGAATCGCTATTTGCTAACTTATATAGCCAAATATTCGTTGATATGATGAACAACTGATATTTAATATATGTATGTATCTACGTAATGTGATAGATTTAAAAACAACAATGGCGTTGGTTGGCAAGTTTGAAGGTTTGATAAAGTTGAAATCATTTCTGCGTCTTAAGGATGATTCTAAACCACTGCGAAAAAGCTGTTGTCAGTAATTCAAATAGAGTTAACTTTACTCCAAAATGATTTAATAGGTATATACTACGCTACTATAATGGACTTTCAATATCAACAAGAAAACTACACAAAAATTATATCAACTTCCAATACAAGAATAAAAATCTACTGATGTATACAATATGGGAAGCCAACAAATATACCTACTCGTCATTCGTATTTTACTTACAAGATTTCTTTAGTTTGTTGAATATCATGGGTATATAACGCTGTTTAATGTTCCATTTTGCATAGTTAGTATAAATAAATACGACAATTGATATTATACTTGCACTATTACAATGAGTCTATAATACGATATATCTCTTAATCTAGTACATTTCAACAATACTTACTGTGAAATGAAATACCTACTTATAAACTAAATCCGAGCTAAGCTTATTTCATACTGATTTAAACTTAAGTCATTATCGTCGTCGTCGTTATAGTAAGATATATAGAAGAATTATAGAAGATGCAGTAGGAAGAAATTTTTATTAGATCCGAATCCTTTCTAATAATATTTACGGACATAGGGATTTTAAAGCCACAGCGCTGCTAAATATCGTCGTTAATACAAACAAGGCGTCGATTAGCTTTAAGTGTTGGTACTTAAGTAATTTATGAAAGATCAAACATAAATCAGTCCAAAGGCAACATTGAAAATACCTCCCGACTCTCTCCGGCATTCAACCAATCCTCAGTCTTGCAGTCATTGAATGCTGTGTTTTCTGTGCATTCATTGGTAGGACACTGTAGAAAGATATGTATCCGTCGCAATCTCTTAATTAAAACTCAATACTTCTTTGTTGTTTTACCCGTCAATTTAAAACATGAGAACTCAATAGTTGTGTACTAGACAATTATTGAGCCCTCGTGTATTTAAGTGACGGTTACTTACAGATCTTTCTTAAAAATATGAAATGTGCATAAGTGTCGTAACAAAAAATCATAATAAATCCAACATAATATATTTTTAAGTACTAAGACATAAAAACACAAATTCAATAACTTTAGTTCACAATTTTATTTTAAATTAAAAGACTTAAGAGAGATTATATTCGGATTGAATCTATAGACAACTCACTTTCTCTAACTCTTAACTGAGTTTCAACTATTAATAAGAAATCGGTATCGGTAGGTATTAAATTATAAAACGCTAATAAATCCATAGCTTTATAATGTACGTATACACCATATATTTTCGTCCTATATTGCATTGTTTCAATTATAATTAAATCAATTTCCAGTTTTATATACACATCGTTGTAATAATTTGGCACGTTTATGGTTTATACGAAGCCTGAGAACTTACATAATGGAATGGTCTCATTTGCACGTGCCCTCGGTCGAACAGGTCTGACTCGTTCGAATGGGCCACGGTTTCATCCATCATCGTTCCAGTTATGAGCAGAACCTTGACCCAATTTTAATATTGTTCACATTTAAAACTAATAGCTTCCTTTAATCGGATAAATAGGAAATACGTTTTCGCTTAATTTTGGCATTAATTTAATGAGACCAAAGTCAAGTTTGCTAGATAACGATTAAATTACAGATTTTTCCACTAGTTTATTACCTTTTTATATTAAACAATTAGAATAAATGCTCGCCTTAAAAATGTCGATATAAATAATATTTAACTTATAATAAATTAATTTGCAATTTTCATAGAACTGGCACTTATGTGCGTGTATTTCTTTCTTTTTTGATCCAATTACAGGTTCCGTAAGAGATAGTGGGTGGAACTTTTTAATTTCATAATACTCATCGGAATGACCGTATATATATATCTTGTGTTTTTGAAAATTGTTTGTTAATGTTTGACAGATAACAATACTTAATTGAATTTCCAAGGAATATCGATAAAATTTGAAATTACCTAACTTCTGATATATTCTGACAGTGAAATAATCGAAAATATGGTCTTTCTTTATTATAAACAAGATTTATCAGCATTATCACATGGTGATAACGCTGAACCTATATATTTAGAAAGACTTATATATAAGAACTTATAAATAAATAAGCTGCTTGAAATGGATGAATACTTGACTATTTACCTAAAAAATTAAATACCTAAATATTATACATTTAGACGTCCTTACAGTTAACAAAAAATTACATTCAGTGACATTTTCAATACAATTGTTTTTAAATAAAACACACTCTGTTATAAAGCCTTTTACTGATTTATACAGTCTCTCGCTTTATGCGTAAAATAAATAAGAAAGTGACACAATATGGGTATTTATTCTGTCACCAGGGCGCATTATATTTATTTTTATTAGCTGTACCTCTACCACGATGAAACTTTTATTATTGACATTTTAAGTTCATTGTAGTTTCCGCTAGGGGCACTGCTAGTTAATGTACTGGAAAAAACTGCCAGTATCATCGAGGAAGTAGACTATATGAACTTGTCGTAGTCATTCGTGTCATCAGTCATTTAAGCACGTGTAATGGCGGCATCATATGAGAAAAGTACTTTGGAGTGCCTAGTTTAAATAATCTACTGCTGAAAAGTTAATGAAACCTTAAGAACTTGGTTTGGCTTGAGGCAAACGATCGAAACAAAGTGTAGCTGTTCGAACACACGCCTCGTGTTTCACTTGGCTGGCTCTTATTACTTCACATTAACTTTCAACTTCATTTATATGGCTTCTTACAACTCCTCCATTTACACGCACGTCAAAAACTTATTTGAACAGCAGTTCGGTAATGGCTTAAACTAAAAGGACTGTTAAATTTAGCACCCTTATAAAAAAGAGTCGCTTCTTAATTTCGTCCTTCATTTCGTACACTTGTTCTCAATTCTTTTATATTGATGAATTCACAGATACAATCTATCTAATTACACGATACTGTAAAGGATCCGATGAGACAAAGTTCGTATGTTAAAGATAATTATGTTTATTTGGTGACAAATTCTTTCAGTATAGTCCATATTGTTCCAATTGGTTGCCATAAATGTGTTATCAACTTAATCGTAGGTATACGCATGAAGAATATCGTAAGCTCTGGGCTGAATTTCACATTCTACCGTTGGTTACTCGTCGTGAAATAGCTGATGTTATATTTTTTTTTCAAATTGTTAAGAGGATCCATCGATTGTCCTGAACTTCTGTCAAAAATCCCATTAAATGTACCAAGAGCAGGAGCAATACAAACGAATCCCATTCATCTTCCTTTAGTACCAACAAATTACAGACAGAATGCATATTTGTGGCGAGCGAGCAGTAGCCTATATACATATTACAGAGAGCATAAATTTGATATATTCAATGATTCTTCAGTACGACGGTTACTCAGTCAAGCCTTTTTTTTCAAAATATTCACACTAATTAGGACATATATTTATTTGTTATTTTTTTTTCTGTTTTAAGAATGTTCACACTAGTTGATAACTAACGTAAGATATTATCTATTAGCGAAGACCTGTTATTGGCTTTTTGTTGCTTATTATATTGTTATCTTAGTTAATATTGTATAGCTGTTGGTCTTCCAAGAATAAATAAATAAATAAAATATACTCTAAGGTAAACGTTATTCTGTTATCTATTTTTCTCGCCAAATGCAGTAACACTACTCGGTCTTATTTCTGTTTACTATTTCCTCTGACGCTAACTTGCGACATTATAAATGCTTAACGTAATGGAAACCTATGTTAAAATATTATTAGTATTCTAGACCTTATGTAATTTCAATATGTTAAAATAACTATGGGAAAACGATATTATTCGGAGCTATAAGTAACTAAAGGCTATGTATGCTGTGGAAGGAATGTGAAAGGCCCGTCGATATTATATTTACTACATCTAGATTCGTCTTATTCCTTTAAACTGGATGCGAGATGATGAAACTGTTACGAATGTTATTATTGTTGCCAATGGACCAATATTATTATATTGAGTATAAATAAAAGTGTTATGGTCCTTGTCTTCATAATATTATTCTTTGTTTATACGCACAACTTTACAAGTTGACACACGATCATTATGTAATCAATTGCTGGTGATACAATTATTACTCGTGATAACATGGCAGAACCCCAGAATGTACAAGAAGAAATTAACATAGGGTAAATTATAATGTTTAGAAAGTTGTCATGTGAGAGATTTGATTATACAGATAAAAATATTAGTAGGTACGATTATGGAATCTACATGGTTTACTCGTACAATGGCAAAAGCGTGTCACAGTAAATCTATGACTATTTTTGCAGTGTTTTCAAAAAACTTCCAACCTTATTTTTAATTAAATTAAATCCTAAATGAAAATATTTAACATTACATACACGATCCTATTTTCGAAACCTGACAATTCCCCTCCAAAAGAGGACAATTTCGGATCCCTATTAAATAGTTTATTTGTATGATCAACACTTTCAAATGGCAACTATCTGAGCTTTGTTTACCCTTGGGGGCGGGTTCATACAATTTAAGCCAGGTACTTTTTAAAATTAAAACTAAATTGAACTCAACAAATTTCTTATAGTAAATTGATAAAAGTGCTGTATGAATTTCTAAAAGAAACCACAGAGATCAGTTGTTTTCTTCGGATATGCTCCACCAAATAGTCTGACCGGAGTTTTACTCCAGTCTATAAACAACATATTATTATTTCGCAATTCAGACTCTTGTAGGGAACATTTTTTATAATTCACAATAACGAACTCTATGCCGATATTCTTCACTCTTACGGGAGACATTATGTGTGTCATGTCAATACTCTCATCTGGCTGCACGTATAACACACGGTCGTACAATTCTATATTTTTGCAAACTCTAGGAGCCAATGACCCAGGCACCGGTGAATCTATGTTCTCACCGTCTAATTCGGATCTGTACTTATTTATATCAGGAACAGTCTCATCGCCTCCAACAAAGCTTTTTATATTCTGTTCTTTGTTTTTTCCTATCACTCGACGTTCATTTAATGCATTTCCTATCTTGACATTCTTCTCGAAGTTGTGTTTTTGAGCATGGCTTTCCTGTGTTGTCGTTTTGTGTCCAGGTAAAAATCCGTGGTTATATTTTAGAATTGACAATGTATTCTTATTGTGATCAGATTGGTTAGACACCTGGGTTGCTAATTCTCGTCCTTCTACTATAGCCTTATCGTCTTTAAACTGAACCACTTTTTGGTGTTCATGTTTATATTTAAGTCGCACAGATGGATTTCTTTTATTTATCTGAACAATTTTTTCGTTGATATTACTTTGTCCGTCCTCAGTATCTAATTTAATTTCGCGTGGTGTATATTTAGTAAACGATTTAACGTTATGCCATTTCTTACTATCAGAAAGAATTTTAGTATAATCGTCCTCCTTTTTCATTTGTGATTCACTAGACTCTATAAAATCTTCTAATGATTTTAAAACTGGTAAAATAGAAAGCAGTTTATTTGTTTGTAATGCTATCTCTGTAGCACTTGGTTTTCTAGTAGATTTGGGTTCAAATATAGGTATTACAGTAGGCGTCGTATCAGTGATTTCCAAACTCTCATCACCATTTTCTTCATTTTTTACATTTCTATAAAACCGATGATCTTGTCGCTTATTCGGCACTCCTCTAATTGATATTTCAACCTGTTTTGGTTGTGTTTCTGCATGAGTTTTTAAAATGCTGTTTCTAAGGTCATCTTCAAAAATTTGGACATTTATTTGTGGAATCCTTCTAGTATTATCAAACTGTTTTTCTACCAAATTTCTACGTTTAAATTGTGACGGTGGGCGAACTTTAACTAGTTTAAAATCTGATGCATAAGGGAAATTATCTGAGATTTTTGTTAACGGAATAGTCTGAGGTACTTTTTTTTGTTCCCTAGCGCGTGACTGAATACTTTTAAGGTAATTTAATACGCTACCAGCAAATTTGGAACTTGTCCATTGGCCATAAACTTTCGGTTTTTTTTCTACCGGTGGAGGCGTTTCAACTTGAGATATTTCTGGATTTTTTTTCGTAGCCGGTGTTTTTTCAAATACATTTTTACTGGACGGAATATTTTCTTTATCGAACTTATAATTTGATTTAGCAAGACTCGGCCTCTCCGATTCTACCGCATTATCTAAATAACTATATGGTGACGGTGGTGGAGGAGTTTCATACTCAGATATTGTTGGAAATACTTGGTTGTTATATGTGAATTGATTTTTAGAACTGTGAGTATTTTGGGGTTTGTAATATTTACTATTTAAATAATCTCTCCAGGGATTATTCAAGTTCCAATAGTTCAATGTATATTCTAGTTCTGGTGTTACTGATACAGGCGTGCTTGATTTAAATCTTGAAATTAAAACATCTTTCTCAGCCTGAACCATAGGATCTCTTTTTGTGGATAGATCAAGACCAACAGCATGTTCGATGGAACTATGAGGTGTTCTAAATTTAATGAAACTTCTAGTAGCATTAATGATAGAGGGAAACTGTGTAGTTTCAAAGGTATTTACTAGTTCTCCTGTTTGCAGATCACTTAATATGATGTAATTAATACTTTGACCATTCACTTTCATTTTATTGTTACGGAAACGTTTCTGTTCAAAGTGAGGATCGTTTTTTATTGTATGATTTCTTTCTATCGTTGATACCAGAATCATATTTGTACCAAATATTTCACCTTCCAAGCCATTCGGGGTACCTGTAATTTTATATTAATATTAATTGTTTTATATATGTATATTATTAAATTTTATATATTATTATTATATATTTATAGCTACACTATTATTGAAGTTAAACTTCTTTAGGCGCGTTGAGCCCTTCATGGAATCACCGAAAGCTTTTCAAAGCTATATGTATACTGTGTATATATGCCTCCATGCGTTATTCTACATTATTATATATGCAAAGCGTATTTCTCAATGTGATGATGAAATGTGATGTATGTTATATTGTAGATTATTTAGATTAGAAGTGAAACAAATAGGTTACACTTCCATCGGCAATCCCCAAAGACTGCCCGCATGTGGTTTTTCGGAAAATAGATGTTCATAATGATAATTACCATTCTCAGCCGTTCCATATCCAATGATTACACTGCCACCACCAGGCAATACATAGCCCAGGAGCTGAAAAGTTAATAAAATTCAAATCAATTTGCAAAGCTTTATAGATCAACTACATTCTATTTTGTAATTCGTGACTTTTACATCATACAAACTGATAATTACTTTGGGAAATGTTAATGTTATGTGATCAAAATACTATATTTGAAAATTGATTAGTTATTTAATAACATAAAAATTTTCAATCTAAAACATAGATTCAGATAATTTTGCTGTTCTTCAAAGTTTAAATAATATCTTGTGTTAGCTATACCTGCGCCTTCGTATTGAGTTGGACGTACGCCGACGTGTTACATTATGTTTCCTTTGCAAAAGGTACCCTAAATTTGAAGATCTTAGCAGATCTTGAAAAAAGCTATTTTCACTATTGTTATAGTGTAACCTCAGCATCAGTTTGTAGACAATCCAAAGAAGCAATGCCATGCCTGGATGGTAAGCTGACGAGGCGGCTACTACGACTTAGCAGGAAAAGCCTGCGCGTTGTGTTGGGGACCATCACTGGACATTACTCACTCAACAAACACTTTCACACTATTGGCATAACTGACAGCCCTCTGTGCAGAGCGTGCATGGACGCTGACGAAACGGTTGCGCATGTGTTCCTCGAGTGCACAGGCATCGCGAAAATCCGTAGAGAAACCTTGGGTTCACCAAAAACTCTTACGGAGGCCCTGAGAAGTTTGGGAGATCTAATATGCTTTTGGAAGGAGGTGGGCTGGATGGAGTGAAGGCCGTCGTGGCTCACATACAATGGTCCACATCGGGACTAAGTGCGGAAACCATACCCACAAAATGATGATGATGATGATAGTATAACAGAAATAACCCTATAGATAATTGAAAACAAAGATTATAAATATTTTAATTTTTAAATTATTTGTTTTTATCACGCAAAATCTTTTGAATTGATTTTGATTAGAATAAAAAACATAACGCTACTCTAGGACGGGAACTGAACAAATATAATATATACACCCTTAGATATAGAATACTTTGGCTATTAAAACCTTTTCTGAGACTCCCTATTGTTTAGTGTTTCGAGTTCAACCCCTATGTATGATTATTTACTAGGTGGCGTCGGAGTTGGCTTTTAAAAACATACAATTTATGGCGATTACCCTTTACAGGTTTTTAGGTTAGTAGGTATACAAACTATACCGCTGTCGACTGCTATCGATTTTGATTCTTAGATCTCAATTTTATAAATTAGTTTATTTTTCATCGGTTTATTACAGTCAGCGTGATAGTTTTTGTTAACATCCTTCATCCAGACTTGGAAAACAGCAAATATTTTGAATAAATAGCGTCTAAAACTGACTAGTAGTATAGGCGTCATACACAAACATATACACACAAAAATACAAAAAATAAACTATCGATTTTACAAAACTAAGAAGTACCTGTTTTAAAAATATTCAAAAGACGATGTTTTCTTTATATTTTTTTATAATATGCATAAATACAAGATCTATTAAGTATAAATTTTCCGGAGACTTGGCACACATCCTATGTTTTGCATCCTTCTTAAACATAAATACAGATCTGTGTCTTATGTTCACATATAATGCCACATGCATGAATCCCGGAACCCTTCAAGATGGCGAAGACAGATATTGCTTATCAGTTGACTTCCGTTTCTTTGAGTATTCATTTATTAATTCTATCTATCTATTTATAATGAAATGGCTTCCTTTTAGAATATTATTTATACAAACATTTCTCACATGAATCATATAAGAAACCTAATTGAATAAAATGTTACATGAGCTATCGATTCCCCCTCAGGTAATAGCGATGGGATTGTCTTTCTATAGATAGGTGCGACAACCTTGTCTGGAGCTCTAGTTTCGTAATAGCTGTCTATGTCCATTTATCTCATATGCTAAATCGTGGCCCGAGTGACCTCAGGCGGTTGAATAAAGTTATGCGGCCATTTGTCTTCTAGCACATAACGCTAGAGTGATTTGTTAGTGTCTCAATATTAGTTCCGATCGGATACGTCATGTATAGGGCAATGTGATTTAATAAACTTTATACTTACGGTTTGTGATGCTTGACACGAAACAAGGCGAGAATCCATGTAAATTGCCCACGCACCGTAATCCGATTGGTAGGACAGGCAGACATGACGCCACACATCTTTGATGACATCGACAGGTGAACTGGAGGTGATTCCATTGATTGACACTTTGATGTGTTGTCCTCCCGAGTCAAGCCAAAGCCTTACTACGCGATTATTGCCATTTGCTAAAATGCATATAATATCTGATTAATTGGACCATAAACTCGCATATCGAGTGCACATAAATTATGTAGCATGTCTTCATATTAACGCTAATCACACGGAGTACGTGTGTGAGTATTACTTAATCCATTTGGTGATTATCATTCGCCTACATTTTATAATGTAGGTAACAACCGTCGACACAATAAGAGAGATGTAGGAAAACGCTTGCATCTGAGTAACTATATTAATTAACCTTCAAAAACAAACAACAGACTCTATAGCAACTGATTTAAACCAAATGTATATAGAATTATCTCGAAACCATTCACTGTGGAATTTAAAATAAATATTTTTATAATTGTTTAGCAAATAACGCAGACATGACATAACCTATATACAAAACAAATGAGAAACATCGCTCTAATTAATATATATATATATATATATATATATATACTATAACTAACCGTGATGTACACTTAGGAATTAACACAATAAATTAATTATTATATATATATATATATATATATATATATATATAATAATTAATTTATTGTGTTAATTCCTAAGTGTACATCACGGTTAGTTCAGAGCCATTACGCCTAATATTTGTAATGGCACCCGACGGCAAGAAATTAATGAAAAACGTCATTGAACCCACAATTTTGTAAGGGAAGTACAAATAGCATTTGCAATGTCGATCTCAAGGGCATACGCTAAGTGTTTGTGGCATCAATCTTGAAAATCCATGTTATTCACATGGCCAGCCTTTTTTATGTCGCCTGTTCCCGTGTCGGAATACTAACAAAACTATTTATAAACTCGCAAGAATAAAAAACTAAGAATATTGTATATCATAAAGCATTAGAATAATAAATGCACTTTTTTTTTATTATACCAATTCGAATTAAATAGTCATCGTTAAGACAGGACAACGCTTGTCGGGTCAGCTAGTATTATTTAAAAGAGTCGATTCGCACGTTTCGGATGAGTTCAATTCGTGCAAATCGTCCAATAAGCCATCTTAGCTACTTTTATGTTATGGTTTCACGCATAATACGGTCTTCATAAAGTGAAATAGACATATCAATTAATTAAATGGTTTAAACTTAATACAGATAAAGCTCTGTAATAAGAAATAAAAGAAACTTAGAAATACAATAAAAAGCAGTGAGGCATATTCCACAGGAAATTATATAAATAGTAACACAAAAATATGGATAAGCACTTTTTTATTTTTTACTTATAGTAGTAGTATATTCACTAATGCCAACTTAACATAAGTTTAAACGTATTAAAGTTAACCTACTTTAAGTATTTTCCGTAACAGAAACGATGTTGCAATCTCTCCTCAAAAATATACGTTGCCATATCCATCATGCTTGAGTGACAAAAGCGAAGCAAAATGTATCCAAAAATGCCAAATTGTGTAATACTGGGTCTGAATGAGTTTGCATTAAAGGGGGTCACATTTATTATAATAACGCAATCTTTATATGCTCATTACTTTATTTTTGTGGTTTCACTCTCTACGTAATGACGACAGACCGTGATACATAAACAACTATCGATGTTGTCTTCAAGATTTAGACATACTTACCAACATATGTAAATATACTCTGGTCACCAAGTAGCTCATAAACACGAATCCACGAACAAAATGTGAATTCTCTGAGCGGTGGCGTCTCGATATCGTATTGGAGAAACTGTAATATAAAGATATTAAAAGATGCTGATTCTAACCTAACTAAAACATTCAAGTTCATGCTTCAAGTAAGTTGTTTCCATAAATAATAGTAAAATTATTTGATCGGATAATTTACAATTCGGACAAAAACCCAAAATTTATCCGCCAAATCAGATGATGTTGGGATTAAAAAAGGGCCCTTACATACTCACGTAAATTAATTATGATTGACTACAAACCTGTGCATATCCTTTCTGTTTTAGCACTATTTTGTAGACAGGTCTATTAATCGATATGCCGACCGAAACGACACTCAGCAACACAATTAAATTCATCCACGCCATGTTGCAAATCGACCTAATAATTAAAAAAATATTATATAATTTGAAAACGCACGAGTAACAATTATTAACGCAACCTTCATATAGATGCGGCAATGTTTATGCATAATACGATGGTAAGAAATCACCGACCCGGATATTTTGTTTTTGAAATCTTCTATGATATTATTAAATGATAATCATTAGATAAACAGTCGTGTGCTTGCAGTATAAAACGAAATTGCCAACTGACACCTCTTTCCCGTTGCACAAGTCATTGTGAATATTTTGCAATTATGTTTGTAAACCACAATGTTATTTACTGTATACATTGTTGTGTTCTGATTGTGCCTACGTCTTATAATATTATATACGATAACAAAAGAGCTCTCTCGTCAACCCGATGATTATGCTTTTAGCGATGAGGATCACAAACACATTGTTTGCTGGTGGAATTTTGAATATTGTTCACATAATTTCACCGCGTAAAATAACACGCATGTTTTGGCAAGAAATACATAGCTACCTACAATACCTAGCAAGAAATATAATGCTATCTACATGCCTAATTTTTGGTTGAAACTTGAGGATCGTGCGTAAATATTTTATTTATAATATAAATCAGTTAATGTAATTTAGATATAGAGCAGTACATAAACGATGCTGGCAGTTCCATAGTCGGAAAATTTAACTAATTTAAATGTTATTACGTCTATCTCTAATATCATCATCATCATATCAGCCGAAAGACGTCCACTGCTGGACAAAGGCCTCCCCCAAAGATCTTAACAAGTGCCGGTCTTGCGCTATTCGCATCCAGCAGTTTCCAGCGACCCGCACAAGATCATCGGTCCATCTTGAAGGGAGCCTGCCCACGCTGCGTCTTCCGGTTCGTGGTCGCCACTCAAGAACCTTTCTGCCACAACGGCCATCGGTTCTACGAGCTATGTGCCCCGCCCACCGCCACTTCAGTTTTGCAATTCTTCGGGCTATGTCGGTCACTTTGGTTCGCCTGCGGATGTCGATATTTCTGATTCGATCCCGCAGGGAAACTCCAAGCACTCCGCACCTCATATATGTAATATACTGGTATGAAAATAACAGGGTATACATAGATTTGCCAAGCAACTAAACTGCACGCTGATACTTGCAGGGCACATATGTAAATACTCGACAGGTCCTTACGTGTCGCTTAATATTACTCAGTATTTCGCGACAAAACTAAAATTCCACTAATAAAGATGCCCTGACCTTTTCATGAGAACCATGTTAGATTAGATTGCATAAATATTAAAATTACTTTAGTAGGTATAGAATAGGATATGGAATAAATATTTAAAAAAAGGATTTCTACTGTGTTTTCTGGCAGTGTTTTTCAGTAGCTACAAAGTCATACACGGTGGGGTAAAAAAAATTGACTATTCCACACAAATGTAATATTTGAATGGAATAAAGGAAAAAAAATGAAACAGGGTTTTATCAATACGAGCGTTTAAAAACCTTATGACGACACATTGTGCTGCCGCTAATTACTATCCCTATCTTGGAATGTTTACGCAGAATGTTAGTAATTAGGTACCTAATTTAATTTTTATTTCACTAGAAACGCGCAGCCGCTTCCCACTTATACTCAATACTTGCCCATATTTGAGGTCCTTTAAAGGTCATCTAGTTGGATCCACCCTATATTGCAGAACTTTATATGTCATATTATTATTAAGCATAACAGTGGATAGCATAAACTTCATTTCGCAGAAAATCACTTGGCATACACTCATCTATCATAAATAAATACTCATATTTTTTTAGTCAGAATCAGCAGAATATATTTATTAAACTAATAATAATTTAAAAGTAGAACCATCATATCGTAGAAAGTTTACAGTCAGAATCGTATTTTGGCAGAATTTTCATATGGAGGCAGAACTATCATATCGCAGAAAGTTTACAGTCAGAACCAACTTTTGGCATACATATTATTATCACATTTCAGAAAATTCATAGAATAATTTTACATTTCTTACCTATCATAATAATAGAATTAACTGAACACTACTTTTTTTGCCACAGAAATACGACGATATTATACGGTTCATTGCTCCAACTTCCTGATCATAATCAATTAGCGCCAATTTTCACCAACTTAATTAACTTAAAAATGCCCTTTTATAGAAATGCCAATATGCCTAATAAAATTATTCCAAATGAAATTCTGCCAACTTTATAGTATGCCCAGTGAAATTGCATCAAATAATCGTCACTCTAAATAAACGATATGCTCAATAAAATTATGCGAAATGATGACATTGTCAAAGGTAATTGCCAAATAAAATTCTGCAAACTTAACAGAATGCTATTGTAAATTCGGACATGTTAACATTCTGCCAAAAATACAATGATTTTTTATTCATTAATAATATTCGTTTGGAGCAGATTATGCCATCTGTGTTTTGCCAAATGAAATTCGGAGTTTTATAATTCTGCCAGACAGATGACACCCTATAAAGTTATTATTGACTAACTATGAACCGCGGTTGCACCCGCGTTAAACTTTATATATTATACCCAATGTATTACTTGGATATATAAGCTATATTACCTACTACAAAGTTTCATCAAAATCCATTAGGTAGTTTTGGCGTGAAAGAGTAACAAACATCCATACTCACAGACTTTCGTATTTATAATATTAGTAAGATAAGAAGTTAACGCATTCTTACGTTATGGTATGGCGAATAGCGTTCAAGCGATACATTGTGACAAAAATCGTCGACGATGTACTGCTCGCAATTAAGTAAGATTAAGAAATTAGTTAGTTTGAGAGATTAATAATAATACTTTCTTTAAATTCATTAAACTAGCAATAAGGAGAAATACTTACATAACAATACTCAATTACTTTTAATATTTACTTATTTCATGAAAACTATAGAAATATTAGATTCTTATAATTTTTAATAGGAATAAACGGAACACTATCTAATTTTAATTTTTATTATCTATCACAAACGAATTCACAATGAACAACTATAACTTCTTCCAAATAGGACTTTACAATTAGTTAGTTTTATATTATTAGTTACTATCTTCAAACGTCTAGTTGTATTTTACACGAAACAACAAAATGAACAATACTGAACCACAAGGACTTCATGTTGATGTTCCTGATCATGCTGAGATTATGTAGGACCCGGTTTCGTTTTGTCCTATTTCAAATCTTTTTTCTGTTTCCAATATCCGGTAGCCAGTTTTCTCTAGCTAATTACCTATTTTAAAATGAAATTTGTATTATTTCACAGGGGAAGGCTCCAGCTTACTACATCGGGAGTCAGGCGCCTAGCACACTACCGCGCGGTGGCTCCATCCTTCGCGCATTTTCTCCCGGCGCACCTCCTGTCCCCGCCGACCGGGTAAAAACTCCAGGTGAGCCATCTTCAAATCCAATCAACTTTACAGAGCACAGGAATAAATGCCAAGGCGCCGAAGACACTATTTTTATTACGACTCAAATTGAATCAGGGAGAGTAATTTGTAACCATTTCCTTTTCAATTAGATTTACCGATGCCGCTATGGTGTTTCAGCGCTCTCTAGCGTCTCAGTTGAAATTCGATTAAACGTTAAAATGTATAAAAATATTAATTGCGGAGTACTAACGAAGAGCTAGTTTGGTTCTGAACCGTCCTGGGGTTGTGGTATTAGAAAGACGTGTGTGTGTAGGTCCCCCTGCGCCGGCCAAACCGATGCGCACGTACATCCCTGGGAGTGGATCTGAACGCTGTTTCCCCTTCGCTGCGGCTGATTGCTCCCGGGGGGCCGAACAACTGTACACAATCCCCGGTAACCGGCCGCCTCCTAGCAACACCTTACTTTGGCTTCCAATAATTAATTTGCTAATGCTTTGTCTGTATACAAAATAATATTGCGCTGATGATCGCACTTATTATTTGTTTTATATTGAATAATTTTCAGTGTGAGTAACCTTAGAATTTGCTCCAAGTGTCTTCTTATTAACATTCCAAACTTTTCATGTATAACGTTAATATCGTCACCTATTCAGTCTCTTTCAAGTTCCAGTCAATTTTCTACTCAAACTCACTTTAGATACATGGGCGTATCTCTTTCTATCACTTTTGGAAGGAAGTAAGCACTTGAACCAGATCTGCGTATTGTATGATCATATAGTTGTTTGGTGCGGTATCTGTTAGGTTATTTTTTAATCAATATTGTACCGCAAACTTTTCTATAACTCGCATGCTTTCAATAATATATATGTAGATAGATTTTCCACAATATTTAAATATCTAATAACAATATGTCTGTATTAGGTAAAAATGTAGTCGTATGTTGAGATTATGTCCGATGATAAAGGCTTAAAAATCTGTAAGGATAAGAATACTATGTATTGTATTAAAAGTATGCTAATTAAAATCAGCAGACCTATAAAAATAGTCAGTCCTATAACACTACGTTTGTACCTGGTATAGTACTATCTTACTTTATATCTAAATGTTGTATAAGCTAACGAAAAAAGGTAATTTCTTGGAAATGGTATTTTATCAGTTCTATTGAATTAGGTCATGCCGATGGATATATGTCATCTCCGGAGCGTGGCGCTGCAAGGGCTCCCTACGAGGATCCTTACTACTCGCAGTACTTGGGGCCGGCTGCTGGAAGAGCTAATATAACACCAGTGATCGATGAGGAAGTCAGGTAAACACACGTCAGAATGTAATTACCAAAGTTTATAGCACGGCACCTATGTACCGGTAATAGTATGAACTATTCAAAATTTTGAACGTCATTATAATATGTCTAGTTAACTGTTAAATTCAAATCCATGGACAAATAGGCTTGTGACGTAATTCAGTGGCTTTCGAAGTAATTTTGATATCAAAGCTTTGATTCCATTAAACAATACAGACAAGATTAATAACGATATAACAATCGGTATACGTACAAAAAGAAATGGATCGCACCGCAAACCTTTCTCCTTATGTAAGCTAGTAAAAAAATCAACCAATGAGTTATTATCGGTATTTTACATATTTAAATTGAATAATATTTACCTTGCTAGGACAGCATATTAGTAACCATTATATCTTAATGCTCGTAGTGTCTCGGTAACAGATTGATATGTTCCCGTTATATATATACATTGTAGTATAGTATGTATATCAATAGTATTGCCGAATTTCTTTTAATTAATTATGAGTCACCTATGTATTCATTACAACTTACCGTTCTAATTTCAGTGATGCTGTGATTATCGATGACTCGTACCAGATGTATGGTGTAAACGCCATCACTACTGCTCCGCGGCCCATGCCTCGCCCACTTTACGACGTCAGGTAACTTTAAGCATCCAAACTTACGTAAAGGTGCATTTTAAATAAAATCATATTTTAGACTTCAAAATTTCAGTTACCAGCTGCGCTGTATTGTGGCCACAATATATTTTGGTTTTGAGTAGAGGAATACAAACAATAGCAATGCGACATCATAACCTTATAGCGAACTTATTATAAAGATATATTGCAACAGAAAGCCGTCAACATAGACAGGATTTTCTAATTTTGATTTTACAGGCCTCAGTTGGATGAAATGCAACGACTCCGTGTCGAAAAAATGGAGAGACAGCTCGCGAATTTGACGGGATTGGTGCAGAAGGCATTGCAGGTGCCGAACGCGCCTTCTGTTCCGCCGGTAGCTCCACGTCAAGAGTACCAAACCTATCAGCCTAGACCGGCTGCTCAGGGTATGTCATCTGTGTATTTCCTATCCACAACTAATATCTAATTTTAAATTTTCTCGCTAGCGAAAAGAGATATCTTAAGTAATGATCTTCAGATACTCTCAGGAGTAACTTATCCTAACGAACTAATTGGACTCGAATTTTGATTACTCTAACAATTGAATCCTTTTGATCTGCGGTAGCTGTGCCGAACAGCCAAACAGCTTTAAAATAGCTTCAGTCGTTAATGTAGCTTGCGTTTTCCTGCACTCAGATGCCGCACGATTTACCAGCATGGAGAGACCCCCTAAATTAGGGAGAGATAAATTTCGTAAGTGGACTTGGAGGCGGAATTAAATAACATGCTGATGCATTGCTAATGTAATTTCAAACTATATAAAGGTGACACGTTGAAATATCGAAAAAATAAAATAATATCGAATATCAAAATTATATAAAAGTATCCTACTGGGATGGAAAAAAATAATAACTAATATCTAATTGAACAAGGTTTTAAGGTGATTAATCCGCAAAATGAGGACAAGTAAAAATATTAGGAAGATGCTTAAGTTGATCGACGTCTGTCTAAGTTTTAGTGGAGAAAAAGAAAACCGCAAATTATGGGTTCAACCACATTCCATTACCAGCCAAGTAAATGCGTCAGTAAAGATGTTTCCGCATATCTCGGTTTGTTGGCCAGGGAAAGTACACTTTCACGACGTCAATAATGTGTTTGATAAGTTAGTGACCAAATGTCCTACACTGGACCTACTACATTCGCAATGCATTTAGCAAAGTCATTATCACGCCAAACGCTTGCTTGCTAAGTCGAGTGATATTTTTCTTATTTTCAGCTTTCTCATAAACAGTTGTATTAGGCTCGAGTGTACATTATGTCGTATCTACCATGGTCATCTCACTCTCGCCTAATACAATCGTTAAGTTGAATTCATTGATGGGTCGCATAAGTACAGTGACGTTATAATTATGAATCTATGATGAATTCATGAGTCATCAGGTAGTAAAGCTTCATTAGTTAGACAGTCATTGCTGGGATTGATTAATAAAAACGTGTGCCAAAATGTAGTTATGGCGATCGTCTTGTGGAACATACTTATCAACATTATTCGACAATACTCAATCACATTTTAGTTGGTTGTTTTGTAGAATTCGCAAGTTTCAATTATATGTAATGTATTTTATTTCTTATCATTATTTTCTACAGACTTCTTTATTTACTCTAATATTTATATATTATTTTCTTTAAAACTCGGTTCAAATTATGAATTCTTTTACAAAATCTTTAATTTTCAAACAGGAATGGATTTGGTTTATAAAAATGTGGCAGTGCCTTCTTACGTGTAGTATTGCATTTGTTTTGGCATTGAATTTACTCTTTACACACAACTTACGAATACCTAACACTTTTTAAGTCTTTACTTACACAAAACAGTTTATTTTTGAAAAGCAATATAATGCACATAATTTTCTATATCACTTATCACTCACTAAAATTATATCCTCCCTTCCGATCTCTAGGAAATGCTCTTTTGTTTATTGTACAGACTTAATATTGTCCCGGTAGTTCAGTTTTAATCTATAGATGGGAAAAAATATCCACCCACGACTTCTATGATATTACTGACCAATGAAATTTGTTATTTCAGAAAAGTCAGTCTCATTTGAGAAATCAGTATCATTTAGCGATGACCCACCCGACATGAGCTCGCCTAAACAGCATTCACCACAGCATTCAGGTATGCATACACATTGATTGATTGACATTGTTTGTTTTAATTTAACACCCTTATTGCCACTTGACTGCATTCATAGTCTAGTAGTTAAAAAAGTAAAGGGAAAAGAAGGTATGAAATTGAAAAGTAACCACGGTGATGGTTCCATAGACGTGGGTACCTGGTTAATTTAATAACGCATGAGCTCGTGTATCGTTTCTATCCAGTGATGTTAGACATACCAGTTCTAAGGTATAGTTTTCTTGTACCGTGTATCAGGCTATTGCAATCTTGTTTCGCGAATATAGCAAGTTTCATAGTTAAATAGTATTATTTTTTTATTTGACATATATGTACAAATATTCTTGTCTATTCCATCATATTTAACTTATGCTTGTGGGGTTAGTTGGTTTTCAAAAATAATTTGGGAATGAGCTATGGTTACATAAAATTAAACATTATTAATTTTAATGAAAATGAGATGAACATCAAATTCTTCCACATGCTGGGCAATTAAAATATTGTAAAAGAGCTCTTTGCTAATTCGTAAAGATCACACAAATTTTTTGCTCTAGATACCAGCACTGTTACGCATAACTCAGAGTTTGGCAAAGTCTGTACCAAGAACTCATCGTGTCTAATATCACTGTTTGTGTCTATCAGGTCCACACGGGGATACAAAGTTCATGTCAACAAATCGTTTTGCCTGTACACATTTTATTTATTTCAGTTGAAATTATACGTTGTTATTTATTTTTGATGTCACGGAATTGTCGACCCGGTTTGATTCTAGCATTTTCATCACAAGTTTAAACAGTTACCAGAATAATGGTAAAACACCATTTATCATTCACGTGCCCTGTGTGAGTCAAATCTGGAACCCCACATTATACATTCATAGATGGTATCAAGTTGTTTGATTTTGTTCATATATCAGTTAATATCATGTGATATTGTTTATTATTACTTCAAATTATGTAACTTGTGTATGGATAGATGTGATCGTTATTTTGTAAATTACATCACATCATGTTTGAAGCCGAAATCCTATGCTGTATATATTTTCTGTTCACTCTCGTAGTTAATATCATAACCATGTTCATAATTATTGTATTTGATTTCTTTCCGCTTACTTCTTTGCCATAACAAGCTGATACAAAACCAACCAAACCAGCAATCAAATCATCGACTTTGCCGCGGACTTCCAGTCAAGGTAACTTTTTAATATCCATTGATGTTTGATTATTCCTGTTATATATTAAACTGTTAATTGTAATTACTAATGCCATTGTAGCTATAGTCATGCAGGAATTAGTAATGGTCGTAACACGGTGACAGATATTACATACTTACGCTATATACAATCATCATTCTATAAAAGCTTTGATAACAGCTTGGAATGATAATATATTTAATAAAGTTACAATAGAAATACAGCATTGCAAAATTAACATCGCGCTTTCATATTCAGCTTTATCCAAAATCTGCACTTTGTAACTGTTAGTCTAAGTTCAATTAAATTGTATTACAGAGCGCGACCGCCTCAAACCTGCACCTCCACCAAAACCTGCTGGGCTGGTTGGCCAACAAATCGCAATGGCAAACCAGAAGACCTACTCCCTCAATGTGACTCCGGACTTCTTTAATCAACTTCGAGTACTGCAGAAGCAAAGCCGTGATCTTAGGATTGAGGTAAGCTGAATCTACTAACATATGCGAAATAATATTGCGAGTAATAACAAATGCTGTAAGCGAAATTGGCATTTGCGAAAGAGCGTAGGCGGAGGTAGAGGTTTGTTATTTATTGTATTCACAGTGATGATTGGATTTGCAGACCCGCAATTTGCGTCGCTCGACTTTGGCCCACGCTATACAGATGAGACAGATGATGGCTGAAACTATTGTGAAAATAGGTGCTCTTGCCGCCAGCTTCTGTGACCAACATCCAGACTCGGTACGTATACGATAAATACTCGTTTCATGAAAAATATTACGATCACTTCTGCACAGATATTTGCACATATGTGTTCATATAATCAGAATTTTTAAAAGACTTCAAAAAGGAAGTCAAAGATCATATAATATTTATTGGAATTAGTCATCGATATCCCATACATATAGACACACCATATACGAAACAAAGCCGAAAAATAGCCCATGTTTCAAATTTTACCATATTATGCTTTGAATGCTATGTAGATATGTATATGTACATTGCTACTTGCACTTCAATCATTTTAATTGTTCCTTGTCCATGTTGTATGTTGATTTTAGAACTGACTCGAAAAGAAGCACCTGCGGGATAACATGCATAGTTATTATATTTATAGATAAAATTTAAATTAAATAAAATTTGTCGATCAAATAAAAAAGAGATTTTGTGCACTTACTGAAATTATTTAGCAAGCGAAGACTATATTTTCTCGATCAGTTGTCTGATTAAGTATTTATTTTAGGTTTAAAAGCTTTAAGATGACAAAATAAAAACGTAAAAATAACAGTAAAAAGAAGCCCGAATTACCTGTATCTGACTTCTTCTCGGTCGTGTCACTAGGCCCAGTGTTTGCGCAACTGTGCATTATAATATGTCCTGCGCAAATAGCTAATCTATGTTGAGACTGGCCGCCGTGGCTGAAATTCGACTACGAGGACATTATCTGCAGTTCGTACTCTTTAGTAGTGTAGTAACCCTCAGCCATCAGTACAAGTTTAATGTGTGTCCTGAACCAGTATAAGGTAGTTTAATTCAATGAGTAGGGAGCTTTTTAAAAACTGTTTTACTTCTTTTTTACTTATACTCTGTAGCTCCACACATCAGCGCTTGGCACTTATTTTATATGATATCCTTTTTATCTGGAAGAATCAAATGATAAAGCCACACAACATTGATAAAGGCGCTAAATTACGGCCCACTTTTTGAAATTTGAACAAATTGTGAGCCATTTCTACAGCACGATACGGTCCGTTCACGATACGAATACGACTCGCGATTGATTCGTTAGCGTGTTGGTGCATGGATGACATCCGTGTAGCCGAAACACAATCCGCGGTTGGGAACTAAGTTCCCACCAAGTTCACCTCTGTTGGGACGTTGTATTACAACCGTCTAGAACATACATAACTCATAAAAAAATTAATTATTAAATTATTTCTTTCTGTCTTTTGAGTGGTTTATTATATTAAAGATCTAATAAATTAGGAAACTATAGTAAAAGAAACGATACTTTTTAAATATAATAATTAAAATAAATGTAAGTAATAAGGATTCGTTTAAAACTTGTATTTAAGACTTGGCCTTTTTTCCCAATGTATATTGATATTCTAAAGAGACTTAGTAGTTTATATGGCTAAAAAGTTTTATGTTACTTTTTGAAGCATAAAAGCCACTGAGTCTATTATTGTCTTATAGTGTTTTCTACCGTCTGAATAGCACGAGCCTAATAGAAAACTATTGTTGTAAACTATAGACGAAAGAAAATGCAAACGATGTAACGAATAAGTTACAATATAATTACTATAAAAACCTATTGGCAACGCAAAAGGTGAAACTAATTTATGAAATTGTTTGTAATTAAGAAAAGTTTAAGTATTTTGTATTTTTTAATGGTAATTATGTAATATTATTTTTATTACGTGTTTCTAGCACCTCACACGGGAAGAAGAGCTGTACAGACAAGATATGCTGCTTCTGGAGAACGATCTGTATGACCTTGAGGCTACTGTAGAACGCTTGCGAGGACAAGCGGCTAACAGGTATTACATTTTAAAAGTTTATTTCAAAATGTTTGAATTTATGTTCTCATATAACAATTTGTTACGTATATAGCCTATAGCGTACGTGCGCCCCTGTTTGGTTGGTGTGTGCGTGCGTGCGTGTGTGTGTGTGTGTGTGTGTGTGTGTGTGTGTGTGTGTGTGTGTGCGTGTGTGTGTGTATGTGTGTGTACATGTATAGGTACATGAGTATGTACAAGATATTTCAATATAGTTTATTATTAAAAAGCATAATTTTTTATAAAGAATTGTTTTGGCCTCATTCGTTACACAAGGCAGCGGTATATCTCTATCTAATTTATTTTTAATAATAATAAGTCATTTATTCTCTCTCACAAAGTACACATAGGTATACAATTATAATAGTATCACAGCATATGACAAAACTTTGTGAGAGACTGGTGCTTGATGTAGGTGGTGCAGTGCCCTTCCACGGCTATTACATAACTATGTAACTTAAATAACAGTAACAATTACGATTTTGACAGTGACTGTATTATCTATTAGTGTAAAGATATAGATGTAGGTGTGAGAGTGTATGTGAAAAAGTGTTTAAAATGTAAATGATTAAAAGTTATTCGCTATGTGTTATTCGATTGGTGCCAAAAAGTCGAATTGAGTGGGTTATTGGAGAGGAGTTAATAATTTTTCAGTAGTAGTATATATCAGTTTTAAGAAAAGACGTCAGGGTTGATTTACAGCAATTTTTGTTGAGTGTATAAATATTTCGTAACGTGTTGATTTTGTTGTAAAGAAAGTATCCCAAAAAGCAAAAGAAGTTATGAGATAGGGATGTGTTGAGCTTCTGTGAAGAACACACACTACCCTTATGGCGCTTATCATTGAGAAGATTAGGGTCGTATTTTAAAAGGGAATGTTTTTTTAGCACAGTACGCATAATAAAGCTTTGCCTTACTGTTAGCACGTCCCATTTTTTGTAAAGTTCAACCGTAGGACAGCGGAAGGGCAATCTAGCAGCTAGCTTAAGAACAGCACGCTGGGCTCTCTCTACCTCAGTTAAAGTAATTTTATTTGAGCCACCCCATGCTAAAATGCAGTACCTAGTCGATAAGTGAATGGCAAAGAGCAAAGTAAACCATCTTGATAGTATTTTTATCAGCTGAGCCTCTGAGGTTTTTAAATATGTAGATCAACTTACGAAGACGAGTTCTTATATGCGACTTGAAAGATAGGGATTGATCTATTATAATGCCAAGATATTTTATGGAGACCGTTTTCTCAATAACGGGGCACGAGCACGAAGAAGCATCATCACGACATTGGTGAGCTGTGATGCGACAAGCTATAAGGGGAAGAAGATTAGCCTTATGCGTGAATGCAAGATATTTGGTTTTTTCAATGTTAAGAGATATTTGGTTTTATTTCAATAGTCATAGACAATTGTAACTACTCGCAATAAAGAATTCTTTGACAGTAAATTAAAAAGTTCGTTTTCCAGGGAGACCCGAGTTAATATGGCAGATGTTGAGCGTATTGCTATGGTGCTATCGAAGAGTAGCAAGACTGTTGCTGATTGGAAGCTGAAGTTCCCGATTCTTCAGGAAACCATGAAGGTGAAGCTTTCAGCTGAGATGGAAAAGGTCGGTTGTCATACATTTATATATTTTCTCGATGGTCTAGAGTGCTTGCAGTGAAGTTGGGCATTATGGCGCAGTTTCCTCCAAGGTAATCGAACACTGGTAGTGCCATTGTACAATAAGGAGCGCGCTCTTATATGGTGCAATACTATATTATATGTATATAGATGACCTATCATGATGGTAAAATTTAACATGTGTTCATAGATGGTCCTCATCAGATCATCGATGTGTGTGAATTTTGTCTGTACACCTACTTTCTATATGAGTGTTTCACATTAAGGTATTCTTTTTGAGTGTCTTAACTGGAAATTTTAGGTGTTAGTTAGTTTAATAAGCGTAGGTATGTAGTAAAAAGTTTATTCTATTGCTTTACTACTAATATAGTTTAATACTGACTTTTGAACGTACACTGCTTCATATAAACAATTCCATCCATAACTAAGCCTACTCGCTTTAGTTTTTTTTTATATTTATAAAAAACGAAATAATTATAAATATTCAGCGCCAAACTTACAATACATTCATTCATATAATATTGGGCATATTTATGCCCAATATTATATACGACTGCATGAATTGTAAGTTTGGCGCTGAATATTTGTAATTATTTCGTAAAAGTCAAGTTTGTAAATGAAAGAAATAAAAACTTTTCCAAATAAATAAATAAATTTTTGTTCAATATTTTCAGGTGGTGCGTAAAGAGAAAATGCTAGAAGAGGAGCCAGAACGTTTGGAGCTGGCTTTGCGCCGCTGCAAGAAGCTGACAGGAACACTCGTCACTTTGAAACGGTATACTCTTTATATCTTCATATACAGTGCATGTCGTTTAGAATTGCATAGCAAAGCGCAAATACAGCTATATTCAGCGAATTTCATTCATCATAGATCCAATAACTAGTTCCTACCTATCCACCACATTATTTCATGTCCCCATTGCATTAGAGTGTAGTAAATGTTTAACAAAAATATCCCCTAAAGCTACATTTATTTTAAAAAGATAGGTTATCCTATTTTAACGAGTAATTTGAGCAGTTGCTATTGTACCTAGTAGTGTTATGGTAACCTATTAATTTATAAAAAAAACTGTGCTTTTAGAATAGTTTGGTAATTAATTATGTGGGATTAGTCACTATAACCGCCATAATTTGCACTAATATGTCATTAAAATTATCATAATGATCATAATGCGGAAACTGACACAGCTCCGGTTTCCGCATTATGATCATTTTCAATATTTAAGTGGACCATTTATACTGTTTTCAATAACAACATATATAGACGCTTTGTTATTAACACCACAATCACGGCATATGTATTCAGAGAAATCTAATACAAAAGGTACTCCACTATAGAGCTCTAGTAGATGGATGTCTTAAATGGGTATAAACTTATATTATTTCGTTTTGTTTAACGCTGTGTAGTTAATGGACGGAGAGAAATACCACTACTCAATCTCGTTTCGTGGGGGGCTTAGAAATCGTCACAAGGGAACATATGTTAAATAACGGGCCACAGTGTCTATCTGTATACTACGAGCATCATACTGCGATAACCCACCCGTTGAGAGTGGCGATTATGGCATATTCTCCCAAACGATGGACACAATTCCAATGTGGCGATATTTAGGGAGGCCTTTCCCAAGGCCTGTGAGCTGATATGATGATTGTTTAACGATTAATAATATATAAGATAAAGGCTCTTTACTGCACCAAAAATACGAGACCAGAATTACAATGGAACACGTTACAATATGCGATTTTAATGCTTTCTGCGATCTCTCATGCAATCTAGGACTGACAAGATATGATCAGTATATAATAAATATACCGTAGGTACCTCATTTACATCATAGATAAATGGGATGTGATAATGCTGAAAATATTAAGATACTTATAGAATAATAAAGAGATAATAATGAAACGTACCTATTAAATGTCATCTGAAGTAGATGTAACTCGTTTTTTGTCTTATTAAACAAAAAAAAATATAAATGTAGTAAACCAAAGATTTACACATATTGTGCATAATGTGGTGAGCGGTGGGCCAGGGGATTGTATGGAAAACCAGTGTTTGTAAATGGAACTTTATTGGCGAGGACAGTGGCAGTAAGTGTAACACCAATACCACGGAACACAAACGTACTTAAAGTCCCGATGACAAGAACTGCGTGAGAGTTCAAACGTAGCACACTCACGGAGTCCCTGCAACGTACACGGTTATCTTCTCACTGTGTACGGAGTACATGACACTTTAATTTGATTGATTACTTGCATTTTTTTCACTTTTCGTTCTTCGTCTTGATTCGCCTACGCTGTATCATGCATTTTGCTGATCATGTTTTATTCATAACGGCCAAGTATTCCAGAGACGTTTGGCAATCCGAATGAAACTCAATTTAGCATTCACCAGCTTAATAATATGATATGATAAACTAAAGAAACTATTTATATTGCCAACTGAAGTATCAAGCCACCCTTATTGTCTTGACTTTTGCAATTTAACCCCATTCGTCTCTTGTCTGGTATATTGGTACGGAAATATATAATAAGTTATATTTTTTATGTGTGAATCCAACTTTCTCGCGGAAAAAGTTGTATAGTCTTTTACAATGAATTTAACAGGCTTGCTTGCGTACAAGAGCAACGTCTACCTTTGGCCGACGGGCGTATCTCGCCCGTCTCTTCTCAGAGCTCGAGCTTCACCGCTGGACCCTCCTCAGAGGAATGCGCTTCGGATAGCACATGTCATGCTGCTCCGAACCATGACAAGGTATTGAAACCCATTATAACCTCAAAAACGTCATAAAACGCAATGATTTTTCAAAACAGGAAGAAAATTTACTTATTTGATTTTGCGTTTTATCTATTGCTGAATTATGGGCACTGTAAGATGTACCTATAATTTTCTTCCTGTTAGTAATAATAACTTTTTAATATTATTATACCTACTATAAACATTTATTTTCAGACTGATTACGAGAAACCCTCATGATATTTAATTCAAGTTTCAGATGCTAAACTTTAGTGTTCTATGCGCTTAACAATTGCAGGTTTGCCAAGAGTTATAAAATTTGCATTTTTTTCCAACACTTCACGATTCATTTGTGAAGTGTTTGTTGTTTTATTTGCTACTTACTTCACCCCTTAGCTTATAACATTGCCCTTACTACAACATTGGTACTAATTTGCTTAGATTGTGTACTATAAGCATGTGTCCCAATTTTTCTTTCACAACTGTAGCTGGCATGCTGTTTACTGCACCTGTACTTGAAGCTTTATATAAGCGGTATCCAGGTTGAAACCAACCAATACAGACCAAAACAGTTCTACAGATTATTACGCCCTTCTATTTTATTCCATTGTTCTAATGACACAGCAAACGCTAACTGTCACATAATTATTGATATAAAAATATAGTCTCTATTGGGAATAACTTTTATTTTTCATTTTTAAGGAATATATCTTTATTTTATATAAGATTTTTTCTACAATTATATATATTTAAAGTATGCGAATCAAAATTTGGATATCACAATATCCGGTACAATTTTCACTTTACACATCTTAAGAGATTATTATTGCAAAATTATATTACAACTTATCACTTTTATATTTTAGTAATGCTCTCGAAATATTGGGAACTGTTTTCCAATTTATTTTGCAAAGAAACATATAAAAGTAAAATCTTTTACATTTTTTTCGTAACCTGTTCTAATCAAAACAGTAGACTAAACAGGTGCATAGATTATTTGATCAAATTGAGCGGGCGTAATATCAGAGGTACTGCATTCATACCAACTTTAATACCTTTTCTTACCTTTAGAACTTAGAAGCTTATTATATTTTCATTTAGATCTATTTTAAAATAATATCTTCTAGATCTTAGAAAATTACGCATTATGTATTTACTCACCCAATTGATAACTTAGAAATTATCAATATCCTATGTATTCTGGGTGCTACCAAAATTGGCTTCAAAATTTATATTTACGAAATGCATGTGTGTTTCGTCATTACTCAGGTATACAACTGAAATTGGCATACGAAATTAAAATTGGTTTTAAAAATTGTTGTCACGCTCTGTCTCATAGAGAAGGAAAAACACGACAAAATCAAAAGCTTACTCAATCAGAAGTCAAAGCTTTTTAGACACAATTCAGTTACTAAAAAAGATTAGACTTATGACTGCCCGCTATAATTTTAGGTATGATAAAATCTAATAACTCATTGTACTCATTAGATATGCAAACGCGTATGTCATCGTATTTTTTTATTTAATCTTTACAAACTAGTTATTGGTTTCAACGATATTGAAAAGTAGACCGATTTGGCCGCTCAAATAACGGTATCAGGATCAATTTGATAAAAGAAAACCATATTTCTAAGCCTATATATTAACTAAATGAGATACAAAAAATATATGAATATCCAAGAATAAAAAGACTATGATTAAGAATATCAAGAAGTGATAGAACGGAATAGAACTTTTAAATAATTAAATAGAATAAACTGTCTGGCCTGTCTGGCCTGAAAAGCCCTCTAATATTTAAATTATATATCGTTCAATTTAAGAAAGACTCACTAAAGGAGTGTTCTATTGTGTTACGAGATTTGCATCCCTGCAAAGATATGGCCATGCTTTTCATGCGGCCCAAACCCAATCCAGTGATAAAACCGGTCAAAATGTTCTACGAGCCTATGCCCAAAATTTGGGGTGACCCTTGACCGCAAGCTGAATTTAAGCGACCACCTGCGATCTGTGCGTAATGGATGGGTCAAGTATCTAAGCGCTTATTTGACTATACCATGCACAAAGCCAAGTCATTTAGTAATTAAACTAGTCATATACATCTCGTATTATATAAGCACCGTCGTCCCAGGAACATTTTGGATGATATGGACGACCAGATCACCACTTTATCTTTAGCAATTCAACACTATTGGAAACTGTCAAAGAGAAAGATGTCTCAGAGTATTATAACCATCATACAGCGATCACTAATCTAGCCACGTACTGTCAAGCGTGGTGATTATGGCATATCTCCGCGGGGCGATTCACCGGCACCGAAGGTTTCTCGATTGAAATGATGATTTTATTATTTCTGTTGAGCGATTGCCCGATGATTAAATACTATACTTTTATAATTTATTTTAAAAGTTGTTAATGTAAATTTTTGGACTATAAAAAATTAAATTTTATAGTCCAAGAATTGTGAAATATATCACAATATAAATCGAAACTGAGAAAAAATTCTAGGATTATGAATGAAGTCAATTCGCTTTATTCAAATTGCGGGTAATAATTTTACGAACATATGATCTAATGACGACAGTGTAGGAACCGCGACTATCTGAAATCTACATCAAAAATCAAACTGAATATTATATACCTACCCGTGACGAAAAATAAGTTTTGGTTAGCATGACACTAATTAACAAAAACACACCAACCTAACCAGGCAAGCATGAGACCGAGTGTGACGATACAATTACAGAATACAGTGAAACTTGAAATTCTTTTGCACACATCCCTGCAACCAATGCACTGTCCGTAAACGTTGCATTTTGTGATCCTTGCTTCCGGAAAATAATGCCAATTTTAACAACATGTCATACTTATCATAAAAAGACCTGCCATTCACTGCCACACCCAACTTGTGTCATAACTTATTACTCTTTAGGGTAACAAGCCCGATGATATTATGTAGTATGCTGCCTTGTGAATTTCCAGTACTAATATCACCAGTAAACTGCTACACCTTGTTCAGTCATTTCATTGTAGCTACCACAATATGCCCACTGCGTAACGAGCTAAGGGAGAGCCACATACGTCGTACAGACGAGCAGTCGACAACTATCAGTGGCGGCCCGTACGTTCGTGCTCTAGACCCTCATCGATATCTTTACTTACTTGCTAATATAATTACGTTGTGTCATTGTCATTTAATATCGAATTGTTTTAACAATGGATTTCATGGTCTTTTTTCCGTGATGGTACCCGTCAGTTCGCCTGGAGACAGAGCCAATACTTCAAAGAAGCGATAGTTATTAACGAGTAATAAATCTCTTCGTAATATATCCATTATTATTATACATTAACTACGTATAAATTATTTATTTTATATTTTCTTCCACATCCGTATTTTTCTTTATTATTACATTTTCCTTTCGATATATTCCATCGTCTATTTTTATGTAATTTTCACCACGATTTTTGCTATATTAATGTAGGCATGTTGGTGCACTAAACTTTGCAAATGATGCTTTAGAAAGATTATAAACTTCATTCAAATTCGCTTGCTCTACGAATATATTGAAAAGATTTATAGAAATTTTGCGTATTTTTTCCAGTTGAGACAGTATTGAAAGAATCGGTACGCATGCTTATATTATTAAAACTTATTAATTGGTACAATATACGTCTGTTGATTGATATGTAGCTAGAAGTTTAAAAAGTATCTTCAAAAGTGGTTGATACAAGTTTATCTTCTTTCATATTTTACTGTTGTGAATTATGTATTACCGCTTTTATAGATATTGGTTAACCTGTTGAGTTAAGTATCTTGGGCCAATAAACTTCTGCTTTCAACTGGAATACCTACTTGTAATCCGTATTCTTTTAGAATTAATTTTTTTATAATATATACAATTCAGTTGAAAGTTAACTATGTACAATATCAAAAAATGTCTTTCCATAATATTTTATAATAACGCAATTCGCAGTGTTTTAATTTTTTATTAATTTTAATAATCTAATAAAAAATTGGGCCTCCTTTAAATAAGTACTTAGATATATTATTAGGACAGATTGGAGATATGGGTCACAAAATGAAGAGTAGGTACCATAAACAAAGAGAATATAACAAACTACATTTAACCACAACATCGGATTTACAATAGTCTACAAAATAAATTAGTTACGCATGGAATGTTAACTTTTCTCGACAATTATCTTATATTGTTTTTGGACAGCTCTGAATGAAACATTTCATTTGAGTACATGTAATAATATTATTCATAGAATATAAAATAGTGAAAGAAAATATTGTGATCTCAAATTACGAAATCAGAAATTGAATCGTCGGGCTGGAAATACCTAGAACAAATTGCTAAGTATTATTTATTTTATACCAAAAACTACAGTTTCTACTCTTTTCGTAAGTTAAGGGATAGCCTGCATATTCGCCTGTGGGTGTAATATTCCTATTAGTATATTATTAATAATTGGACACTAAAAAGTAAACATGTAAAAGTAAATTTCCCTATTGTTTGGGTGATAACTCACATGATTAACTTAAGTCCTGTTTTAAAATAAAATGAACAGGAATAAAAACGATTCCCTGATTGTAGGTTCAGACCAAAACCGAATTAGGTATTTATTTTTATTTCCAAAGAAAGATATTTTTAGTTATTATATATATTTATATACGGCAACGTTTAATAATAAATAAATGTGTAATAGTGTGACTATCACTCCAGATCTTTCCTAATAAAATTGACATTAATTTGTCGCATGTTGCATGCGTTTACACATTTTTTTGCACAAATAATAAGATGGTAAATTCAAACCTTCAACTACAATAAAATATAAAACCACTTCGGTAATAGAAGCACTCTTAAAAACAATGTAAACACCAGCATTCAAATTCATTAATATATATTTAAAGCAGTGAATTAATATAATTAATTAACTATAGAAATTCTGGGCAATCTAAATGCCAACTATACTGTTTTGTACAGTATTATCCTGTTTTTTACTAAATTATACTTTTTACTGTTGAACAAAAATAAAGTAAAAAGAATACTGTTTACATTTATTTAATTTTTCAGTAATGAATGCTAAGTGGCAGGAGGATAAAAAATTAGCTACACATTTGTGTTATAACAGTGATGAGGCGTATGAAGTTTTTAAAAATATCTCGTTCAGAGATCACAGGGTCTCACAGGTATCCATTTAAAAACGCCATTCGATCCAGTAAATTAGATATTCAAGATGGTGGCCACTGATTTTAAATATTGACTTTAAAATTATTAATAGGCCGCTAGATAGTATAGAAAACAGAAACAAAACTAGAAAATAACCTGTTCGACAACAGATAATAAATAATGTAATTCACACTTAAGGAAAATACCTTTCCAAAACAAACTTTCCAAAAAAATATTGTTTAAATTTTCAGTAGATTTTTGATCTGGTTATTTATTTATACTATTAAGCATTTTCGATATTTTCAAAGTTTTCGTTGACATGAGAATGCCCTTTTGAATATATTAAAAAGGGAGTCGTACATTTCTAATGCTCAATAAGTTTTACTATAGCTTAATTCGCAAAGCGTCGGAGGGTTTATCCAGAACAAGCAAATTAATATCTTATCGGTGTTGGTTTCATTAAAATTGATAAGAATATTTTATTAATAAAATCTACCATATTTTTTTAATTTTTGGCTAATTGCTAACATTTACATTGTTTGGAGGAGTTAGTAATACACACCTAATAACTTTATTCTAGTTTGGAATAGAATTTATCTTCGAAAGCACCTTAGATTGTTTGACGTGTGTTCATATTTCTTTTAATTTTATTATATTCATTTTATGATTTATGTATATTTGTTTTATTAATCATCGTCATTTTTCTCGATTATTATCCTATGTGTTGTGAAATATGAAAACGTCGTCATAGTTTGTATTACGAGCATGTTGTATTAGTAGTAGTGTTTTTAATAATAGTTTGTGCATCTTGCCGTTTTCTATTCTGTTGCAGCGCCTTCTGGCTATCAGGAGCAGCACACACGACCCCGACCTTCTGGATATAAATAAACTCTCTTAATACCTTATAGCTCCCTATTCTACAAAGCTCATTATATACCACCCTACAGGACTGCACCATCTATCCTTCTTTATGTGTTTAGAAACATAAAAACTTTACAATCTAATTATGAAAGATACATTTATAGTGCTCCTTTCAATCCTCAAAGTAGGTATATGTCCCTTAGTTCTATATATACCTTATTTTAATTAATAACCCACATCTCTGGAGCACAGGTAATTATATAACATTTGTATGTCATACGCTTTTCAATACATTTACCGTTATTTCAAATTATTATTACAATACTGCACTTAAAGATCAAGTTTACTCATAGTAGCGAGCGCAGTTATCCACTTTGAGCTTGTATTAGATTAGATTTTAATTAAAGTGCCACTTGGACATTAGCTTCCTTATAAGTAGAATATTTTTAAATCGGAATCTTGTATTTACTATTCACACTTTTAAAATTTTTGACTAATGGCAAAATCATCACAATTGTTAAGAGTGAATACATAAATAATTTAATAATTTACCAACACAGTTTTTCTTCTTATATGCATTTGAGTCACTAATTAAATCGTTATGTTATATGTATTAATCACATTCAGTCAAGTGTATTTATCTACCAGTCGATATGTATCTCTTGTAATTATTGCTTCACTTGTACGACATCTCCGATGACCACCATGTTTCAGTTTTACTTTCCACTACTATATAGGCTGCTCGACTACACTTCCTTTCCATTTTTTGCCATTGAATATTACCGTAAATAAAATATATTTATCCGTTAATAAATAATTAAATATGCAATCAATTTATTCGACGGCAAAAAAGAGAGGCATTCGCCTTTTTCGTTTCTAAGTATTTTATTCATTTTGAATGATTGTGGTCGCATTAAGACATTTAGCTCTATACATCATTGTGAATACTAAGTGTTCTTAATGGTCGTACAACATGAATGATTGTTACTAAATGTTTATTTCCGATAAATGTTATGTTCTAAAAGCGCGGTTGCAATATGCTTTTTGATTCCGCTAGAAATTAACTGAAACGCCGACGTGAGTATCGGAGAATCGAGCGGGGGCTTACTTGCAACCGCGGTTTTAAAATGTCTGTTGGAGATCGGCGGGCACAGCTAGAAGTGCGTGGAATGGTGCGCAGGGCACCAGCGGTGGCTGCCCCGGGCGAGGTGGTCCGGGCCGCGGAGCATCGGAGCTGCGGCCAGAGAACGCCCTCGACGCTCTACTAGACGAGCTGCAGACGTTTGCAAAGCCAGCGGAGCGAGCGCGCGGCGAGCCACCACTGCGCCGCCTGCACTCATACCCCAGTGGCAGCGACACAGACGCGTCACCGCCGGTGCGTGCGCGGGGCCAGCATCCACCCAAGCCGCCCGTACCCGAGCGCCACCCCGAGTTGCTGGCCCTGGCCACTCGCCGCGCGCCGCCACCACCTCCGCCGCGCACGTCCAGCCGCAGCCCGCTAGCCTCGCCCACATCACCACCTTCACCACCCCGACCCGACGCCCATTCCGACGACGACAAGGCCGCGTCTCGCCAGACACTCCTCGAGCAACGTCACCAAGAGCTTTTGAAAAAGCAGAAAGCTCTGCAAGAGCAATACGCCCGTCTTCAAATGATCCAACGTAGTGGCTCTGCGCTGCCGGTCGCCGCGCAGCCCGATCTCAAAAAGACGGGTAGCGAGTCTAACCTGCTGAGCAAGATGAACCTGAACCTGGCGCCGGCTGCTCTCACCGGGAGCATGACGCACCTGGCCGCCGACGACCGAAACAAGTGCACGGATGCCGCGCAGCGCGACCTGAGCGCCAAGGTAGTGGACTCTGGAGCCACTACAAATAAGGTTTACGAGACTGACATACTGTGACCTTGTAGTCGATGCTTCATATCTGTCTAATTAATTATATTTGTATCGTTAATAGTAAAGACATTGAACATCTCGTTATTAATTGAGTTTGACATTTATATAGCTTTAAGCATTTCTTGTTTTAAAATTGTTTCATGTTGCGTTGAAAGTTCAGTATTTTTATTAAGTTTGTTCGTTATAAGAATACTTCAATTTGTTGTTACACTTGTAAATTTAGATTAGCACTCTGAATAATAATTCAACCACATCATTAATGACGATTAAAGCCAGTCTCACGGAATAATGAATTACACACCTAAACATAAGTAAATGTGTCGAATCAAAACAAAAAGCAAAAAAAATGTAAACCATACATGTTGTCTTATAGAAAGTATTCATTAGAATGCATGTCTTTAAAATAGTACATCGTAACTGTAATTAACAATCTGACTATATCTTGCCATTTACTTATAATCTAAATCCACAAGCAGGCACCGTAAGAAGTAGTACTTAACCCACTAATGTATATACATACACTAATAGCTATAACTTTACCCCTAACCTAGCTCCTAAAGTTTCTACTTAATATAACATGTACCATTGTACCCATAAGATATCTTCAAAGTTTAGTGCCAAAAGTACTTTCTATACCTTTTCGTTGAATATATTACATACATGTACTACTTTTGAAAATAAGCAACACACAGTATATTTAATTCCTCTAAATTCGAAGCGGACTATTGTTACCAGCCATTTGAACACCTACAAAAAAGTTCCACTTCTTTAAACTCTACCCAAACTAAGTATTTAATATTTTTGACGGCTCGTAATTAAAAATAATTTTTCGGAAAATTAGTATATATGAACTGTGATAAGAAAAAGTTACCTAATTTAAATGCATAAGAATTGAATTGCTAACAAAAAAATCGTCGCTTCTTTTCTTTCCAAATTTTATTTTTTAACAGAGAACTTGATTCGCGCATAACTTTTATAAAGTAACATTTCATCGATGAATCGCAACGCTGTCAATTTTTAAATAGCAGCTTACCCGTACTCGCATGAATTATCCGTCATAAATGTTAATTATAGTTAAACAAATATTATGCATTAAAGCTATAGAATAAAAGCGATCAGATGGATGAAATATTGAAATAAACGAGTGATATTGTTGTAAAATTTATGCGTTAAAATATCCTTATTTTTAGACTCGAAATATATCTACATTAGAAAGTGTAATAGTCTAGATCTTTAGTCATAGATCTATATATTATACCAAATAAATGTTTGCGCTTTTTGAATGTCTGTTGCAAGTCACCTAAATAAGAAGAAAAAAAAACAATTATTGCACAACAATTTCAAGCACTTAGGACTTAATTTCTACGGATAACATTTAACAAATAAGAAGACTACGCAAATACTACGTAGACTAATTTATCATGTTTTTACGTGATTATTTGATGCTTTTTTGAGCTTTGATCGCTATACTTTTTATGGCTATACACGACATAGAAAATAATGTGTAGAAGAATTATATTTTCACACAAAGAAAACTGATGATATTTTACCAATCTTACCACCGTGATATCATTGCAGTTTACATCAATAATTATATAACATCAATAGTTATATACTAATTAGGTAATTGTCCTTTATATTTTCCTTTCTACATTCCTTTCGATTGTGAATGAATTAAGTTCAATTTAATTTCTAATGTTTTTAATTTGTAGGTAAATAGGTACTAATATTAATATAAATATATACCTACTTTTGTTTTCAATATCTCACAAAAACGTGCCAAATAAACGCTTTTCCACGTATACAAATATTTCGTTTGTGTATTATTATCAAAACTTATTTTATACACATACATATATATTTGTAAGTAATATATTTTTAATATGTAGCGCGCACGAAAAATTTTATAAAACAATTTAAACTAGCTAAATATTAATTCTTTCGATAATTTATCGATTTAAATAAGTATCGGAAAACAATTTCTAGCTTAAAGCATTATTATACCTTTATTGTATTCTGTTGTTACTGTAATAATATTATTATTATACACTATTTTTATTGTTTAGTTCTAATGAAAAATCATGTTAACTGTAAAGTTAAATACAAAATAGCTTGAAAAGGTTTTAATGTGAAATAAATAAAGAAAGTTATTTCGAGTTTTTATATTTTCTCCTATTATGCCACAACGTAATGAATTCATGTGTATGGCTTGTATTGAATTCTAGTTTCAAGAACTTCATAAGTATATGCTGCTTCATGCATTCGTATGCAAAAGAAAACTTAATTAAATATAAAGAAAAATGTCGGTAATGGGCTAAATCGTGGTTTCATATTCCTCCTATTTCATCCACCAAAACTGGACTGATTTCAAATAAATCTTTATTTAGTTCAATTAAGAAAATCCAGCTATGGCCCGTATGTCTAGTATTTTTAATATTATTGTTTATTTATTCTCCCTATTTGGAGAGCTTATTTAGTAAAATTAGACCTAAAAATAGGGCGCTTAAATAAACAATATAATAATAATAATAAAAAATCTTTTATTTTTTGACACATATTTTAGGATCAATTACAAATTACAAGATTACAGGTTAATAATAGGTTGTACAGATATGTTATGGTGACTGGAGCTGGTACTACAACTACCCTGTGTTACAAGTCTCCAGACCTCCAGCTCGGACAGGTGAGATATTTTCCTAAACTAATTTACACTGTGTTATTCAAGACAAACATTTATTTAATTATTATTATTAATAAGTAATTATAAAGGTAAGTAGGTACTTTGTGCTTTGTGTGTATGTGAGTGAGTTTAAGAGGAAATAAAATTTTGGTAGGTGATGGTAATTATTTATGAGTTCTTCTGTAGCGTTGAAGTAGACCGTTTTAAGCCGACCATTGTTTGTCAGTACATAAATACCTAACATGTTATTAGCTCTGTTAAATGGAGCTTAGAAAACCTCCTAGAAACTTAAAAAACCTTGGAGCAACGTTTGTGTTAAAAAAATGAGATGGGCTAACTGCACAGTTGCGCCTTTTGATTACGATATATTTCGGTTTATAGGATAGCTCCATATGCTCACGAATTATAGTATTTTGTATGAAAAGTTATCGTATGATTAGTACTTTGCACTGTTGGTAGAAGTCTGCAGATGGAATGCGGAAGGATAGAAATTGACTGAATTTTAAGATGGCACCTCTTTCTAATTTTATCAGATATGTTTCAGGAGCACCAATTCAATAAGAATACATTAAGTTATTATCAATTTTACTAGTTAAAAGTATACCATAATAATAACGTTGATATTATTATCTGCAAAATGTCTGAGATTATTAAAGTTACAAATAAAAATTGTTGACAACTTAGTTTATGATCAAATTGCACGCCTAAATATTTTGTTGTTTTTGTTTAAGTCAGAGTTAGACGTACGTACGTTACGTATATTTATAACGGTCAGGACAGTGGTGGTATGTTGTGCTTAGTGATGGGTTTACGTCTGTATGCTTTTTTGGCAAAGGAATATATTCAGATTTGATCACGTTAATGTTGAATACTTCTTCCTAATTTGCGTGGAAAAGTAAGGTAGTGTCATCGGCAAAAGTGATGATCTTGATGAAACGGAGTTCCTGGTTACAGAGATCATCGATGTACGCCAAAAAAAGCGTAGAGCCACATATACTGCCTTATGGTACACCATAGATAATCAATCGCAAGGTCGTCACTAAACCCGTCAGCGACTTTTACTCCCTGGAAGCGGTTATTGAGATAAACTGCAATCAACTTTTCTAACATCAACATTACCTTTTTTCTTTACAGTAGTGGAATAGAGACTGTATCGTACGCTTTCGCTAGGTCTAAAAAAGTTACTAAAACATTCTGTTTCTTATCCAGATTGGTTGATATATGACTGAGTAGTTCATGAACAGCATTGTGAGACCCTTGCTTGGAACCATTGTGAACGGTGAAATTAGTTTGCTGGATTTGATTCAAGATTCAAATTCATTTATTCCATAAAAATATTACATTTGTGTGGAATCGTCAATATTTTTTTACCCTACCGTGCAGTGCATAACGTGGCAGCTACTGAGAACCACTGCCAGTATACTCAGTAGGAATCCTTTTATTAAAATATTTATTTCTTACATAAAATTACATTGTATTTAAATGTGTTAATTTAGAGCGACTCAATCCCAAGCTTTTGAGGTAACTAACTAGTTATTTATTTATTTGTTTTTCCAATATTTTAAGTACAGGTGATGCAAATTGACTTATAATTCTGACATTTATACCCTGCTTCTTCCCTTCATGAGATCGATCTATGTGAGATTCAGATTGAAGTATAATGCATTAAAGGTAATTGGTAAAAAATAGAAACAGGAGAGTAAGCAATACGACCAAAATTATATTTGATTTGGTCTTATTTATTTCACAGTAAACACTGTTAGGACTAGGCAACTGTTGATTTTGAAGAGTGGTTGACCAGTACTACTGACGCCGTTAGTCATGACTCATCTTCTGATTTAGTAATTGTTCTGTTTGTATTAAGTTGAGAATAGTAACAATAACGAATCACAGATAAATCGTCCAGCGGGTCCAGAATCAGCACCCTCTACCAACCCGGGGTAGGCACTCTGCGTTAAGCTACGAACGATACTCACTGGTAGATCAAATTTAGGATTCCCTTGCTAACACCCTTTAGATTTCCCAATTATGAGATTAGAAGCACAGATACTCTGTATATAAACTATTATGTATATTTGATTCGCAGCTCTTGCTATATATAATCTAGCAATATTTTGTCAATGGAGGATTTATTGCGAAGTTTTTGTACAAAAAACCACTTCGTTTCATTGGCTATAAAATCTAGAACGGTGATAAAATAAGTAACAAGGCTAAGGATAACTGCAAGGCCATTCAGTGGAATATTCTGTATGGCACTTCCGGTCTGTTACAGATATGCAATCGTTTTTTGAACAGTAAGACTACTACTACTACTACTAATTAACCCATTGGGGTTCTAACTTAGGCCGAATGCGATTATTGACGTGAGAGGACACTACTGCGAATTGACAAAAAAAATCTCAGATTATTAAAAGTCGCTAAAGTATTTTCAATGATCGCCCAGGTGGAATACATGTGTCCGGCAACATGGCACCAACAGCGTGATGATCAAGCAAGCGGCCAGTGTAGCAGACTAAGAAACTTAAATTTAGTAGCCAATTGACTGCTATATAGTTCTTACAATCTATTATAATAATATATTTAATTCAGACAAAGTCCAAAGTGTGTTAGTAAATAATTTCCTTAAAAAATATTATTAGTAAATATAAATAACTCACACTAAAAAGAAACATGTAGCTGCATCCATCTCCGCATCATAGGGGACTCCCATCTATCTACAAACACGCTTAGGTGTTGGTGCTGCCACGGATACGTGCCATCAAGGACGCGCACCTTTTTCGCATGATAGCTATGAAACCGTCAATATGCATCTCGGCGAACATCCCTGACGCACTGCACCCCTACGGCAGCCCCAGCAGTACCCTAAGCGCGTTGTTATATTGGACACGCAGGTCGCTTTATGCTCTCTGACTATATCTGGTCCACAGGCTATACGTGTAGAATGACTGGCAGTATGCTTTAAAAGGCGTTATTTTGACTGATTTTGTACATCGTGCAAACCTGCGGACCAGCATGTAACAGCGAACAGCCAGCGACCTACGTTCCCTGTTTATATCGATAACATCTTGTACTAATAAATTAATGTAGATTTTTGTCTAATAAATAAAAAGTAAACAATTTTTGGAATATTGGTTTATTAATTACACTTATATCTAATAATAATATGATGACTGCGTGAGTTGCATAGACTATGTTAAGTTATAAATATGATCACTTTTGACTTTAAACTAAATTAATAATCACTTTGGTTCATTATCCGTCTTCATGCATCTGAAGTATACACCTGGAAAAAGAAATTTTAAAGTTATTTTTTCATACATCAAGTCCTACCTATTGCGTACCCAACGTACCAGAGACTCCAGAGAGTTTATTTTGTACTCAATAAACTATTGTAGTGTTGATGACGTAAACACACGGCAACTTTGTTCATAACGTGGCCCGTACTGAACTGGTTCTGTTATTGGTTCCTAGATGGCACTCGTAGATGATTTATTTATAGTACAACATAATTAGTAGATTATTTCAGTCATTAGTTGTACAAACTGAAAAAAGCCGGCTATTATCTATGAGTGATATCTAGGAAGGCATAATTGAACTGCTCGCCAGGTTACGAACCACACTGTTCAGAACCACATTGCCAAGTATAATACTTGGCAATGTGGTTCTCGCAGCTCTAATAATTAGTGGAACTACGGGTATAACCTCAGCAAATTTTAATCACAGAAAGCGATAATATTGGGACAAGATCTTCAAAGATAAACATCACGACAAGAGTGCAAGTATGTAGCAGAATAACGAGTTATAGGAGAATAGAAAATAAATGGTATACGTATTTATAATACGTAAAAACGATACAAACATGACTGTAGCTATACCAATATACAAATATGATATAAATATATATTTGGGTTATTTAGGTATCTAAATACATAAGTAACCCAAAGTATACATGTAAACTTTACATTCGTGTAAGTACCTACCTTTCTTCTTATCTTCAAGTTCCTGCTGTCTATGTATTCTTGTAGCGTCAGATATATAAATCTGTACTGCGTTTTATTCTGTACCATTCCGCTCCGCTGGGCCCTTACAAGCTTCACCGCTGAGTGGACATCAATACCACAGTTGAGTCCTAAAATAAATTGGACCATAAGTTACTAGAAACTACTTGCACATTGTTATTTTCTCTTTCTATAATAAAGTCTCTGTTTTATCAGACATCGTAAGTCGTCGACAAATCATAGTGTAAAGTCCATTCTAGAGTTAAACCATGGACAAAGCCATCCGATTGCTTTGATTTTGATTAGAACAAAGATATGCCTTTAAACTATGTTTTGTAATAAAAAAATATAAGTACATATATTTTTATAATAATTTCGCAAATGAAATAACATGACAAGAATGTGACTAAAGAAGAAAAATAAAATCGAATATAAGATTTGCTTTAGCTTATATTGAAACCATTCGCTACATTCGCTTGAGCATTACACCAAACACATGCATATACTGAAAATCAAATACTATATTAATATAATAGGTAGAAAAAGATCATGAAAGAATAGCTTGTTGTAAGTTTCACAGCTCACCCGAGGTTTTAATTTTATCAATCAGCATATCCAGGACTATAAATGTGCCAGTTCTGCCGACACCGGCTGAACAGTGTACACAGAGAATATTCTGAAAAATAAAGTAATAATTTCGTGAAGTTTTGAGCACAATTGGATTGACAGGTCTCTTTCAAAAAATACCGTAGATATTCTTATATTATTTACAAATAGCTAATAATATTTTTTTTATATCATGTAATTTATTTTGTGAACGAAATACCTATTCAAATTAAATGTGCTCTTAAGGCGTGCGGGTCTGTAGCGTTACCATCGCCGCATTTATAAGATATACACTATAAATTATAATTATTAAACAGGCTTGACGAAATAAGGAAATGTTATCAATATATATTGAACATATGAGAATACTAACTGTGCCCTACGGTTTTACCCGCGTTAAAATATATAAATTATAGCTTATGTGTTATTCGGATATATTAGCTATATTACTACAAAATTTAATCAAAACCCGTTCCGTAGTTTTGCGTGAAAGAGTAACAAACATCCATACATCTATATTTATTGAATCTCTAACTATCGCATTTATTATATTAGTACGATTATTGAAACATTAGTTAATGTTCAAAAAGTTTAAAATTAACTTGAGTAAGGCAACAATACCTGTTCCGGTGCTTCAATATCTTGTGATATTTGGTACATCCGTCGGTTCACGTCGTCTATCAAAGCTAGCACCCCGTCGGGCTCTACAGGTGTAGCGTGATCAGGCCAGCCCTAAAACAGACGTAGGTATACTATTAAAACCTTAGTATATATGTATATTCATAGCCAGATGCTCTCACCGGTCCGTAAGTTATCGGCGAGGTTAAACAACTAGGCTCGCGGTCAGTCCATAGACGGGTGACCGCTAAAAGTGGTTTAATTTCTGAGCGTCTCCGTGCTTCGGAGGGTACGTTCAGCTATCGGTTCCGGTTGTAGTCATAAGACAACAGTCGTTAAACCATGTCAGAGGCCTATGAACAACCCTGACACTAGTGTAACCACTACCCATACTCACGATAAGTAAGTAAGTACCAACAAATTAAAACGAAAACCGGGAAAGTTGCACTTAGGTGATCAAAGTTCATTGACCAATTTAAGTACTCGTTATTAGGTCAAATTTAAGTACAAGTCAAGTCCCACATATTCTTATGAACTATTTATTGGACTATTCATTATTATTGAATTATATACAGAAAATATATATAAAGAAAGTCGGAAAGTCGCGTTGCATGCTGCCATAGTAAAACTATTATAAATATGGCTTAGTAGAGAGGTACTAAGCTATGATTTGACGGTCACCGTGGCCTAGTCGCCGTGCTCGTGCCTACGAAGCTGGTGGTCCTGGGTTCGAATCCCGGTAAGTGCAAATATTTGTGTGATCAGCACGAATATTTGTTTCTGAGTCATGGATGTTTTCTATGTATATAAGTATTTATCTATCTATATAAGTATGCATATCGTCGCCTGGTACCCATAGTACAAGCTTTGCTTAGTTTGGGGCTAGGATGATCTGTGTGACATTGTCCCTAGATATTATTATTATTATTTATTTGATTTCCTACGACATGTTGGTGGTACCTTCGGCCCCACACGGTTAATGCGGCTTGTAACAATAGTTGATTGGTATAAATCGTCACGTAAAGAAATATCGTTATGCCCTTGTATCGGAATTTCTCTCTCTATCTCTTTCAAGACTTAAGCAGACGGGCAATGTGCGCTGCCGCTTTTACAATATCTCTACACTGAACGTTCGGTATTTCTATTTAAAATTACTTGTCTTCATCAATGTATTTTGTGCAAGGTTTTTGTACAGGAAATTAGATATCCTTTGGGATCCCCCGTCACCACACATGTCTATTTATTTTGAATACGAATATGTATTAGTACTTTAAAGCAGTAGGTATCTATAGTAACAACTTAGGTCGTGACAAAATTTACATGAGACAGCAATGAATTGCCTGAATTGACTACTAATTACCAATTGATGGTGTTACATGAATAATAAACAATGCTTTTAATATGTACCTACAGTATATCATTTCAAGATATTTTTAATGCAACTTCAGGGATCGCTGCGGCTGCTCTGTAGCAAATGGCCAACTTAAGATGTTAGTGTCGATGACTGATGTATAAAATTAATTATATGTAATGATGTTTATTTAATATTAAAAAAATTGAAAAGAAAAGAGAAATATCATCAGAAATATAATATCGCCGGGATGTGTATAAATAAATAAGCATGAAATGTTTCTCATGTTTGTAGTAGCTGAGCTAAACACCGCTCAACCACTAGAACCAACCGCTCAACTACATATTTCTTTATTTAAAAACCCTACTTAGAGATTTCTCAGCTAAGAACAGTGATTTTATTTTTAATACATAATCTGCAAGAGTTCTTAAGTAGATACTTAAGAACTCTTGCAGATTATGTATTAAAAATAACCAGATGGTTTCTAGCCTCTAGTGTCTACTTTCTTTTAGATTTCCATTAATTATTTTAGCAAGAACTTGCACAGGAAAGTGGTAGCTAGACAGACGGAACAGTAGATCCTACAGCTAAATGCGCGGTATTAGTCAATCCGACCGATTGACTTTTACGAGATAAGTTTATTACTATAGTTCGATGAAGATATCTCGTCGTCACACATTACTTCTTTGTATACACATAAATCAAAATGCCAACTTACCGTATATTGGTACTGATATATAGTGCGGCAGCTTTTATCGTCCATTATGTCCATTTCTCGTAACACATACTCTTCGTAATGTGTCTCCGCTATTGCTTTTACTGTAAGGTTGTCGAAACGCTCCTCACGCCCAGGTAGTGGCCAGTAACGGTCACATTTCTTCTGTAAATACACGTGTTACCATGGTTACGTTTAGGAAAAATAATAAAATTCTACCGCACGTAGTTAAGGTACAGTTCACGCCTTTTCGGGGGATACAATTTGGAATTGATATTTATTACACATATTTTTAGGCAGTGAGGTTTTCGTGTTCAAGTACCTATTGACGCAGTGACTCTACACTAAATTAGTTCATAAAGTTCCATTTCATATTATTCTTTAAGCTACGGCACAGTATAAAGGATATTGTAAGTTTATTTCAAGAAAATCTGTCAGCCGTTCTCAAAAGACAGCCCGTATTTCTAGTGAGAACAGGAGGTATTTGATGATAGAATAGAATTATTAACCAAGAAGTTAATTCTTGGTAAATAATTCTACTCTACTTAACTTTTATATACAAATACAAAGTGTACAAATTTAAATAACAAATATAAATTTGAAAATACGAAACTCCCTATATTAATTAGTTCAATGTACCTTTCCATTTTCTACTTCATTGGTGATCATAGCTATAACTCTGACGTCTTCTTGCCAAATCATTCGCCAAAAGTCGTCCTTAGTACTCGAGAGACACCCTTGAGCCGCGATGTAAACCTTGTCTTTCACTGGAAATACAAAATACAAATCAAACCTTCATCATAACTTTAATAAAATAAATCAAAAGCCAATAAAATTGCCAATGGAGTCTTTCCATTAGTCTATTAAGTCGGGGCCGCAAGCATTCGCCCCATCTTAGACTCATCAAAAAAACTGTCTCATCCAATAGAATACCGGACTGATATAAACGTTATTAAAGATATTTATTAAGAAAAAGTAACAAATATAATCATGATCATATCAGCCGAAAGACGCCCGCCCACAGCTGGACAAAGATCTCCACAATTGACGGTCTTGCGCTACCCGCATTAAGCGGCTTCCAGCAACCTTCACGTGATCATCGGTCCATCTTGTAGGGCGCCTGATATAATAACGAAAGCAAAAATAAATTGAGTTGTAAAGTTTTAAGCGTTTTAAGTTCTGGCGGGGATAAAGTGAGGATGCTAAGCCCCTTACATAAAAAATTATTGTGAATATTAAGTTTCTATGCTGGCTACAAGTGACGCGTTATCACGTGTTCTATAACATCATTTTTAAGTGCTTATAACTTGGTTACTTTGATGGTAATTCGAATTTAGTTTTTTCCTATTAGACTTTATTGATAAATAAAGAAAGTTAGTGAGCACCTCTATTGTAAAAAAATATTTTTCTTTGTTTTTTTCTGTATTACTCAAGTACTGTTAAACATAAGCTAGCTAAATATCATTGCTATTATAAAATAAATTTTATAAATGGTTTCATACAATCCGTGTACTTAAATATCTATGTAACTAGAAATAATAATGTATACAACTATATTACTACAAACATGTTCTGACTACTTACAAGCGCTTTTTTAAAGTCTACGTGAAAAAAAGCCTTTTTTATTTATTTATTTTACTGTCCCTCGCATTGCGGTGATAGGAATTGTCTTTCACTTTTTCACATTCTTCTTTATGAACACATTTGTTATCCGATCCAAGACATTTAGACGACTGAACCTCATAGCTAACAGCTTTTTCATTATATACCATTGTATTACTATTGCACCAGATGCAATGTGCATTGTGCCCATTTGGACTTACCGATGGTTTTAACACGTGTGTATAGTAAATGTTAACGAACAATTACCTGCAGCATCGCGACCTAAGTTTCCATTCATTTTGTCCAGCTTGATTGATTTCTTGACCTCTCGCAGGGCCTCATCTGATAACGACTTCGAGACTAGTGGAGCAGCTTTCGTTGTTTCGCTGCTCAAGATTAGGGCTGTTGAAGAGAAGAATAGAATAAAAAAATGTTGTAATAGATATACTGATCAAACTGACACGTCCTCCTCGTTTTGCCATGTGCTATCGTTAATCGGTGCACAAACGCCTTTAGATTATAATGATAATATTATTTATAATAATAATAATATCCGGGGACATTATTTACACACGGCCATCTGATCCCAAACTAAGCAGAGCTTGTACTATGGAAACCAGATAACTATATACTACATATTATACTACTTTTCTTTTGTAAATACATACTTATATAGATGATTACACCCAGACTCAGGACAAACAGACATGTTCATGCCCACAAATATCTTTCCTGGGTGGGAATCGAATTATTATTAATAATTAATATATTATTAATTATATTATTTAATTTAATATTATTATTAATTACATGGATATTTCTAGGTAAACACAAGTCTCATCTTCTTGGAAGATGAAATATGTATTTAACTATTAATAGCCATGTAATTGACAACATTTCAAAACTGACACCACCTTAAAACAAAAATACCGTTTCTTTATTTTTGTATCCTGAGTTCAAATATATTTTTTTTATATTTTTTTATTGCTTCATTTCTGAGGAAAAAAATAAAAACTAAAAAAGGTGTGATGACGTCACTGATGTGGCGGACGAGGTAGTTTCCTTTGCCTAAGCATTCCAATGTTTTAAACGAAAACATTAACGTCAAACAAGACATGTCAAATTGTCAATTGTCACTCACGGTTTTAAATTTCGTAACTTTCATGGTGATTTAATGAAACATAATAAGGATAATAACACTGGAAACGAATTTAATATTGAAGATTTTAATTTAATTTGAAATTGAAAACATCAAACAAACGTAAACAAGTTTAGGCGCCAATGAGTTTGACAAGACAGTGATTTTTTTTTGACGGGTCACTTTAAAGCAAAGATCGATTGTTATTCTACCATTATTATGACGTCATTTGCCGCTTACGTCTTTTTAGAATACATCGAATTTCAAAGTTGAAATTATGAATGAAAAGTTCATTATTTTGCAAAAAGAAAAAATATGGGTGTCCTAGTTTTGGATTTACTTTTAAATAACGCAATAATACATGCCAGTTAAAAATATGAAATGTTGTCAATTAATAATATATTATTAATTACAATCAACCAACTGCTACTCGCACATATAATATTTATTATTTAGGTATCACGTTTATCTAATAAAAACTTTTTTAATTGTCTGTTAATGTTTTAGAAATATTATTTTATATATTACGGGGCAGATTAAACTATGGTTAAGTTAGAGAAGGACAAATCTCCCCTTATATTTTCTGTATTGTTTTCTATTGCCATTGGTGCATATACGCCCTATAACCTTGCCGTAGCTTTTTTACTGTTGAGTACAATTATTTTCAATAGGTTTTTATATCTTTTGTTAAAATGTTCTTCGTGTAGGAATTTTGTAGCTTGATAGCAATATTTTTTTAATATATTTAAATATGTTATTATAATCTATACATATAATAAAATCGTTGGAAAGTCAAAACTGTATATTGATTATTTTTTAAAAAGGATACTTGAGGCGTGATCTACAACGGTTATCGAAGGCAAAAATATAGTTTTTAGAATTTTTGTCTGTTTGTCTGTTTGTCTGTATGTATGTCCGGGCTAAACTCAAAAAGTACTGCATGGATTTACTTCAAATTTTGCATGAATATTATTAAGAGGTCGGGTCACCATATAGGCTACATATTATCACGCTATCACCTACGGGGAGGAGCTGTGATAATTTATAAAATTTAACGCGGGTAAAACCGCGGGGCACAGCTAGTAACTTATACAGGAACAACCAATTTTAACCGTTAGCCAACAAGTTTATTATATTTCTGATTTTAATAGTAGGTTCATATTTAACAAAAATAATACTTTAAATCAACTTTTCTTTAAACATTAACCTTTTATTGGGATTCCATTACCACTATAGCACGTACAAGGCATTATGTCTATATAAAACGCTCATTGTACTGGCATTCCTCTGTGTTGGTTTGATTTCTGACTCATGTAAACAGACGGATTTTCCTCATATTCCAATATTCTGATCACGTTTTCATCTATCTGTTTGTACATATTGATCAAAAGTATTTATAGTTGTTTATAGTATATACCTGTAAAGCGGCTAATACCCTCATCTCTGGAATTCCTTTCTCCATTCACTACCTAGGTAGCCTAGAGGACACATCTTATGATAAAGCTATTATAATTTGTATATTTTCTCACGTTGTATTGTTTTTCCTGAAGTGTACAGTAACAGTACGGACTCGATAGATAAATAAACACACTCTCTGTTTCTATTTATTCCGCACTGAAATGATTTTTTTCCTGTTATCATTACACAGATTTTTGGAAAATCATACCTTCTACATAAATAGGCATCCACAAAACCGGAACGTTCCGGTTTTATGGATACTTTGTTGTTTCACATATCTATATAGTCTTAAAATCGTATATGTGGGAAAATGGCATAAAGGAATGAGAATCATAAATAATATTATATAACTGTACTTAGATTCTAACTTGTTTTCTAGTTATTTATTTATATAACAATAATTACATTAAATTCAATTATTACTAATAAGAAGAAATTTATTTAATAAGAAATTTTAACTATAATGCTATAAACTAAACTAAAATAAACTAACTAAAGGCAATCCATTAAGCGCTCCGCATCGGCATCAAAGGGTATCGTGCCCAGAAGGCTGGCAGCATTGCCACTTTGTATGGCAATACTTATTCTCTGTGCAAAGAATAGACCAGCCCTCTGGTCACGTGTGGCGTCGATCAAGTTTTTAGAGATGCTCTTGAAGAGTGAACGAGCACCTGGACCCCATGGTCCTAGTGTTTCAACCCCAAATGGCTCAAAAACATAACTGCCGATTAGGCGGGAGTACTTACGCCGCTTGAGGTTCTCTGCAGATGTAGCAGCAGCGCCCGCAGAATTCGAGGTTTGAGGAAGGTGGGATGGTGCCAGGGTCTCCACGATTCTAACTTGATTTTGTTAGTAAAAAAACATTTAGGTTTGTTGATTTGGATCATCAGCTTTCATGTATCATAGCAATATAGCTAACATATACTATATACCTATCCGTGTTTTCTTCCGATACATAAATACCTACAATTATTTGTATGAATCGGTGTAGGGGTTAAAAATAGTTTAGTCACACGTTGGCCCGTTTTGTCACTGATAATGCTTGTTCGCCGTGCTGAGATCATGCGAAAAAGTTAATGCAATAAGCGCGATATTTTACTTTATTTTACCGGAGAAAAATATATCGGAAAGCTACTCGATTGCAATCACTTGGTCATTTTACTACTAGACTTAACGAAACGTGGGATTCATTCTGCTTATCATTTATATGACCAGCTGATAAGTTATATATTTAAGCGATAGCAAGAATCAGGTCATACAATTCGAGACTCAATGAGATAAAATTTACAATATCATTTTACATTTTAGGTTTTTAGTAAAACTGTACAGCAAGATACGGCGATTGATGATTGTGTATGATATCATCTGTGTTTCAGTCCAACAAGGCTACAGCTTAAGAGAGCCAAGAGTTAAATTACTACTGACTTGGACTGCTGGAATGGATCAGTAACAATGAATATCAAAACAATGATGTTATATAATAGTCAATTGTTGGAATTGCGGTGGCAGATGAGGCTCTCAGTGGTTGTATCAATACTACATACTAAATAACGAGTAGCTACTATACACATGTCTTTCATGAACGAAAACTACGTCATGACTCAGAAGAACCATACACGGATTGATTGTTGCCCTGCGAGGGAACACTAGACTCGCGGACGCCGAGGTGGTAGCGGCGATGTGCAGTCAAACAGTCAGTAAGCGGTCGTAGAGGATCCGCTGATGCCGTGAGACCTGATAATATTCTAATTTTAGGCTTTTACTCACATTTAACACTGTCCAGGCTCTCGTTGGAGGACTGCACGGAGGAGGAAGAATCACTGAGCCGTGAAGAGCGCACGTAACTTGCGTTTATGTAGTCTGTGTCAGGCTTGTTGTCTCGCCGTCGAAGTACTACACGCGTCTGGTCATCTGGTGACAACACAAAATCATGTTTAGATTCCGTGACGATTATTGGCACGTCCTTGTGAAATTCAAGAGGAGAGTAATACTCAATACTTAAGGAGCTTGATTCTTTAAATCTGCTCCTGCAAAAAACTCTCTACTAATCTACGTAACCCTTATATTTACATCCATACTCTCGTTGGAGGCTTGTTTCCCGGGGCGGTTAGTCAGAGAAAACGAATTTCCATTTGCCACAATATTGACACTACTCTTACACTTACCTCGTATATTTTCATTCCTCAGGAATGCTCTCTGGTGTACTTCGGGCCTGGCCTTTTTTGATAACATGTCCGATTTGGTCAAAGAATGATCGACGAGGTATTTCCCTTCCGGTTGTACCATTCACACAGGGCTTTTGGCAATATTCTTTTATTCATCCTTTCTAAATGCTCAAACCATCTCAGCAGCCATTATATTTATTTATAAATATCTACATAATTAATTAAAATAATATTTTCATTTAGCTATTATTTATTAGAAAATAGACGTGTGTGTACAAGTTGTCATAAGAATGAATACATAAAAGACTGCTGGCTTACAAGCTTAGAAGCTGAATGTACTTGAGTATATAACAGTAGTATGCAGTAAGATTATCCCATGACATTCTTCACTCACGGACATCTGATCCGAAACTAAGCTTGTACTATGAAAATCAAGTAACTGATATAATACAATTTTCTTTTATACATACTTATATAGATATTGTATAAAAGTCATTTCTAAGGAAGGACCGGGATGGTGAAGCCTGTCAGAAGAAAACAATTACAAAGCCCAAGTTGCAGGCGCCAAGTAATCGAGCTAATATTATAAATATGAAAGTATGTTTATAATAGAAAGAAGAAGAAAAAACATTTATTGAGCACACATAATAAAGATATACATATAAATGTACACAATAATAAATGTTTAAATCGTGGATAACACTGAGGTGCACAATAAGTGTTCACATAAATGTTTTAGTAGTTATTTGAAGATGCACTGAGTGGGATTAAAACACGAAGATGATAAGACGGATCATATACTTGCTGACTGATCACTCAATTTTATAGATTACCAATCCCTTTCTGATAATTATATTGATTACATGGATAAGTCGGCTATCAAGTGGAGGTTGTAAATTAAAAACAGTTTAATAGATACAGTATATATTATACGGGAAATAAAGTTGAAACTTGCAATTTTAAAAAAATTCAAAAACTTGCAATTTTGACAAATTCAGAGGCAGATATCATATTGATTAATTTGATACACTGCTTCTGTGAAAGTGCAATATCAGTCTTATGATTATAAGACTGATATTTCACTTTATTTATTTATTTTGTTTTATTGGATGTCCACCAAACTAATAAACATACTATAGAGGACCTATGAGAAATGCCCATGTAGGAGGTATGCTGTGGTGTGGTGGGCAAAAGGAGTGACTTCTATTTACGGTTATTATCAACACGAGTATGTTATTTATAAAACCAGTTTTCTGTCATCAAATATTTAAAAAAGCACGTGGTGCAATCTCATAAATTCTGGTAAAGTAGAAGTAGAGAATTTAAGTAGTTATATATTCGGTTGGGGGTCAACATTCTGCACAAAATACTGAAATGTTGATGCTGCTTTTGTTGCCTACCTATTTCGTAAACGCACGCATACAAACGGACAGCAAATTGACAGCACTAGATCATCGCTTTGTCTGTCATATAATTATAATGCGGCAAGCAGTATGTTAACTTTGTAGACGCTGAAAAATGGGCAAATACTTACAAGGCAAAATATTTCTGTATCTATTTTTAGATGCGTTTTCGGGTTTGGTGCCCTCCGAAGTGGTGAAGACATGGCGGTCTTCCAACATCTTAAGCGACTGGAACTCACCGTCGAAACTACACTTGTTTTCCAATTTGTGATAGTCTTCTATCTCCTAGAAAAATAAAATTGACCTTATGTTGGCTTCTTATTACAGGACATAGGTGTATGTGCCTCCTATATCCGACTTCTTTCCGGTAATATCCCTAGTCGTGCCATCGGATCATGAAAGTGATGGAATGGAAGTGCCTCTGTGCTTGCGCACATAGTTGTGGATTTTAATACGTCCCTGCGCATCAATATTAACCAGCAGGACATTATTATTAATCACTACAATGGTTAGGACGTAATTATATAAAGGTGTAACATAAATAGTTGAGGGAATTGAAAGGGCGCCATCTACACATAATTCTGAATCAATTCAATATAACAAGTTTATGAAATATTATATATATTTTTCACCTCCCCAAACATCAAATGTATCATCTAATGATGATGCACCACACGTTGTTCAGTTTCATGGGCAAGTTAAGCTATTTAATTGACGTCTTCAAGTTGCAATAGCATAGGAATTAAGAATAATGTCTTCCTAGCCGAATTTCAATGGAGATGGAGATTAGCCCTTTGCGCGGGACATAATATAAAAAAAATATAGTGCACAAGTGAGTTTTTCTATTGCATCACTTTCATGAGTGATGGGACGACTAGTAACACGACCGGAAAGGGGTTAGGTACGGGACCGACAGCTTAACGTGCTCTCTGAGGCACGGTGATGTAATACCGCCACCTCCCAGACTTTGGGCTGATACTAAGAAATTTTTCTTTTTACTGAAAAATACCAAAAAAGCTATATTGGCGCCGATCCGGGATTTGAACTCGTTATCTGCGGTTAAACACGCTACCGCTACACGAACGAGGCAGTCAATAGTTTGGGTATTAAACCGAGTATCTAACTGTACAGCGAAAATATTAGCAATAGCCCTATTTTACGAAGGCGTAAACTTGACAATAAATAAATAAGGTGAGTTTGTTAAGAAATCTTTTGATAAATCTCCACGTTCCAGAAAAAGGTTTGAGTATCGCTGATCGAAACTATTTACCTCATCATTACTTGCAATCATTTTTATAATATCACCATACATGTTGTGCTCCACGTGGTGCTTACATCTCAATGTCATGTTTAATTCAGTAGTGTATTATGTACAATAATGTCATTCTTTGTCGAGTTGGCATATTAATACTGGTTGCATAAGCGTGTAAGTAAATACGATTTGATAATAATTCGATTTGTAAAAACGTGAATCACTTATAGTTAATATTTACTGGTAGTTATTAGTGAAAAACGTCATTAATTAATGTCAATTATTATGTGACTAATTACGAAATTGCTTGGCATTACAGCTTTACTCATGTAGAGCTATCCTAAATGCCTGCACGTGTGGCGCAGCGGCTAAGACAGTCGCCTTGCCACGTCGTGTCGCGGGTTCGAGTCCCGCGCCGGAGAACTATTTGTGTGACCCATAAGTAGTTTTTCTGAATCTGGATGTAATTTGTGTCCGTTTATTACATGTTTGTAAAGAACGCCGCAACACAGGGACTAGGTACTCTAGTATGGGTGTTGTCTTTTAAATAAAAAAATAAATAAAAAATACGTTAAATCCGAGTTCAACGAAATGAAATATTAGAAATGATTTCAATTTCCGACAATAGATTGCCGTTAGAATCTGTGACGACCTCACATTTTTCTCGACTAAACGAAGTGAATGTTCCGTGCGCGTTCATATGGATTTCTAGCTCTGCTTCTAGCTAATAATATAAACGCTACGAATGTTCAACGGTTGACTGTCGTGAGCTGTGACGATCTCGCATTTATGTTACTTAAACGAAGCGCACTTTCAGCGCTAGATATCCGTGCGCGCGTTAGCGGGTTACTAGCTCTTTTTTCATACAGACTCTACGAATTTTCTGCCCTCGACTGTCTATCATACAGCAGTGAAGATGTCCCATTTTGCTGGCCTTAACGAACTGAACGTTAGGCACTATATTTTATTATAGAATTACATATCGCCTTAATAGTAAACGGTGCAAAACATATGGCATCACTCACGTGCGCCAGCATCCACTCATACCTCCTCTCTTATGAGCCCTGGCAACCTTGCTTATGCGCAAGACTATGATATTATCACATATAGTGGTAAAAGTTTTTACCTAAGTACATTTTACTACTTCACTTTTACTACTATCACTTAAAGGGACTTTAGCCTTTTGGCTAAGTAGCTCCTTTAAAAAGAAAACCCCTATATAATAATAGGACCCTAATAGGATTTATTCTTAACCCTATTGCTTAACCTTCCTTCAGAAATCAGCATCTCTTGGTACTTCCATTAAGAGGGCGAAATCTGATTACCTGCATCTCCTGCACCTTTTGTTCTATATCGTGTGCCTTGAGCCTGGTTCCGCTGACCGGCTGCAGCAGTCGCAGCACATCTCCTGATGTCTCGATCATGGGGTAGGCCCTGAAGTGCTCGATTAGTCCCACCAGGTCGTCGAACTGTTCGCCACTACCAACGTCGTATTTGTTTTGCTAGAAAGAATAAAAATACATTTTAAGGAGTGCCTTTAAAAGGAAAATTTACAAAAAGGTTTTCTTCCATAAAAACTAAATGCTTTATTTGTGGATTACCTATCAGGATTGATTCTGTGTATCAATCGCGCCACATATTTCTTGGCATTTTTGCTAATTATTTACAAAAAGGTCAACTGTACCATGGCAACCAAACAACACATAGATAAATTATACCCAAACCGAACAAATAATCGTTCTCATCACACAAAGATTTGTATTGGGTAACCTCTATCACACCAGTCGGGGTCTCAAACCAATAGGCAAGTAGTCAGTAAGTTTTATGCCTTGGCATAAAATAATTAGGCCATAAGGACAAAACGTTGACGTCTATTGTTCGTACCTTAACTTTGAATTGATAAATGGGGCGCGTTCTTTCCCCGCCGGACTATAAAATTTATGATTTGTGTAATTAATGTTTTCTAACGTTTTAATGGCACTTACAACAAATGATTGTCGCAACCACCAGTATCTTCAAAACAATATTTCCTTCCATACAATCGAAGGAAGATAAATATATTAGATAAGCATAACTCCAAATATATTCTTGAGCGTATGTATGTAATGGTCTCTGCCAAGGCCGCGGGATAATGACCATTGTCACGTATACAAATGTCCTTCTCAACTCATATCATTTCCTTGTAAGTTTATTAGTTACTAGTACTAATCTCCCGCTTACAAACATTATGTCCAATTCAAGGCACGCACTGGTTTGTTTACTGCTGTTATGTTGAGGAAAAATTTTTAAACTTCTTAATCTAGGAAATTTGGATGTCTGTCAACCATGGCTAAGGTCACTATTGTTTGTTTTATGTGGGCTGTAGTTACCCTCTTATGCCGGAGGGTTCCAACCGTATAGTAGACCTCGGACATGATTTAACAGCTATTGTCTAAACACGAATGACGACACTAACATCTTAACGTGATCGACTTCCGAAATATATCGCTATACCATAGGAGCTTAACCTCACCTCATTTAAAGACTGATAAAAACAACCGACTAACTGTTTTTACACTAGATTAATATGGAATGGGACCACTTCCATGTCGTGTTATAATCTCCTTCTTTTGAACTCGTTTAAAAAAATACTAAACGCAATAAAAAGTAGAAGAACAAAAGGGTTCATGAAAATCGCGCAAACTTTTATAAAAACACATAATTAGGAAAAACGGAAGGAGAAGAAGGACAATAAATAGAATGCAAAACCAGAATAGGTTAGGTTTCTTAGTCAACGTCATATGCATTTTTGTACATGCTCCGTTAATACGATTAAATAGATAAAGTGGAATTACTTTGCAAAACAAAACGTATGGTACACTAATGTTTAGGTGCCATATACTTTGTGTATATACAAAGAGCTGCATCAGACGTTGAATACTCAATATTTATAATGGGTCGCCTTATCGTATTGGGCTTTTCGAGACAATCTTTAGCTGTACAATAAATGTTTACGGCAAAGTCATTGAGAGATAATTAGCTGATTATAAGGCCATTGTACTAAATTATAGGCATCATTATCTCATTAAAAATAAATAGTTAGTTGAGATTATACTATAGGTAATGAAGGGGCACAACATCCTAGACCTACAAGACATACATACATACATGCTCTATCACTTTACTCTCTCGCGTTAATTCGCGTGATACTAGGTGTTATTACAGACCGGTGGGAGTCCCCTATGCTGCAAAGATGCGTCTTCAAGTTGTAATTTAATGTTTATTACCTGTACCAAAATTATTTTATACCCGTGTGGTTTCCGGCCTACAAATAATAACAGAGCCACCCCATGCCATTCCGTGGGTGTCGTAAAAGGCGCCTAGGGATGCACCAGATGTCGGACAGCAGCGCTACTTGTGTACACACGGCTACATATCAAGCTATACATTTCCAATATAAGCTGACCTTTCTGTATGGAAATCCTATACAATGCGAGATCAGCTTATACTGGTAATGTATAGCTTGATATGTAGTCGTGTGTACTAGCTATCACCTAACTGCGGTCGCCAACGCGCACGCCAAGCGCGGTGACTAAAGCAAACCCCTCCAAAGGCAACATTATCGAAATGAGTAGTAGATCTACTAGCTGATGATGATTATTTGTAACAAAGTATGGACCTGGTCTGAATTAAATGTTTTAATAAACATGGATCGAGGAAATAGTGACACACATATTATATCTATCATATCATATTAGATCTAGTATATTATATTGTTAATTACACTAATAACCAGGAGAAACAGACATGTTCATGCATTTAAATGTCCGTTCTGGGTGGGAATCGATCTCACGACCAAGGATATACCACCACGCCACCCTCCGTCATAAACTGAAAGTAAAGACTGAAAAACTTGTCTTAAAAAAAGCTAGAATCTGTAGGTATACTCGATAGTGGCAAAGAAACCTGCCAGTCATGATTTAGTTAGCTGGTATGAACACATTCCCAAGCATTCTACAGCTAATTATTAAATAATTTGTCTAATATATATGTGTATTGGAGTAACTATTAATAGAATTGCGACAGCCATTTGTAATTCCTATGTTAAACACAACTACATGTTGATCTCTGAAGTAAACACGTTCGTTTATTTATAAATATAATGCACTTAATAGAATTATTAAATAACGTGTATCTTTTTATTACTTACATCTTTATCTATAAATGTATTTATTATCATCGTATTTTGTATTGGGATTTGAAAATCTCTAAGATGAACAAATAGAGAGTCCATATGCACTATGGACTCTCAAATGGAGTTTCAAAAATTACTTAAGTAAGCACCCCGACATCAAGTCGACCTGTCACCGCAATCAACATGGATAAGTATGTCGTTTGATTACAAAACCATCGCACTCTCGGCCACATAGTGGGAAAGAAACACAGACGTTGGGACCATAACGAACTTACCATGGGACATACTAGCTTCGTTTAATTGCTGGCCAAACATCTGGCACAGTCATGTTGATACAATTATCATTATTATTATTTATCTTAAAACATAACACTATAGAAAGTAATATCTATATCATGAAAACGTATGTGTGTATGTATGTTTTGTAACACACAGACATAAAGCACATCAAAACTCAAAACATAAATGGAGCATACAAAACGAACCCAGAACACGAGTGCCCTGAGGTAATAGCGAAGCGACCGTCTTAACCTTTGAGCCATATAGTTATTTAATTTAATCATATATTGAGAATACAATCCCATAAAAGCAAATCCATCATGTTCTTGCTGTATATTTTCAACGAATCCCATGATGATTAAATCAAAACAAAACCTCACGTAGAAACACACAGCAAATACAAGACTCAAGAAATAAACATAAAATGTGTGCATTTCTAGTATTTGATGTGTGTTTCTACGTGAATTTTTGTTTTGATTTGATTGTATGAATTTTATATCTAATTCACAAGTCACCAACCTTAATTCAAACGATTAAATAATTATGCGCCCGCATAACACTTATTTTATATAGGCAAACGCGTGATAATATGTAAAATATTTAAGGTAAATTTACATCTTATAACCATGAAACACCATGTAGCGTCAGATCTAGAGCGCAATGCAGAATAACTACTTCTAAATTCTGGTGTCCTAGTACAATTTTCGCATTATGTAATCAATACCTACTACGCAATCATGAGTGTGGATCGTCACTCGTCACATTAATATTAATGACCCACTGCTGGCCGTTCATACGCAGCCCTGTAGTGTTCCCACTTTCAGTGCTACAGGGTTGACAAAATAGGTATAATTTTATCTATATTAAATAATTTACACATCTTTGATAATAACTCATGATGCGATATTATATTTTGAATCAGTACCTACATTCTTATAATATTTATATAATATCCAAGCTAGATCCTTCCTCTTTGATATTGGCTAAATAATTGTGGTACAAAAAAATGTGGTAAAAAGTGAAAAAAATATTAGGTTGATGTTATATTTGCATGAAATGTAAAAAAACTTGTTTGTTATTTTGGTGTTTATGTATTATGAAATGATAGAAAGGCTTCTGGAAGTCCATCATATAATTAATAAAAAAGAAATATTTTAGAATAGGGTAAATCCTCCTGGCTCCTGCTCCTGGTAAATTTCGCCAGCCCTACAGTATGTCATCTCGAATTATGTAATAGATACGGAGTAGGTATGTGTATTCGTGACATACTATAAAGATAGCTAGCTACTCACAAACCTGTCTCGGCACAATCCAGCTCCTGCTATTTCGCTTATCCTCATCTTGCAAACTATGCAAAGAAACTATGACTTGGGTTTAGACACAATGAAATGAGATTAGAAATTCATGAGTAGGTAGGTGGGTACTTTGTTATTCATTCCTCGATCTAGGATTACTTATAGGTATAACTTAAAAATTATGTTTGACAATATTATAATTATATATTAATTTATATTTTAGTATCATAATACTAGCTAATCTGGTAGTGAAAATTATTTCAATACTTATAAATAAAATATTAAGCTGATCATGTATGTATTTGCAAAGATCTAATTCGGAGTACCAGGGAACCATAACGGTGCAGTAGTTTGTTGTTATGTAGTGGAACAACATTCTACGTACTTACTGTAGGAGTAAAACTATTATATTAAAAAGTAAAATTCTTATATTCTTTGCAAGTGTAAAAGAGATGACGATAGGTTAATATGTTCCTGTAGGACTCGATGAAAAAGCGGGGGGAATATCACCAACGTTCTATGCTAATCAAAGTTTAGTGTTAGCTAGTATTCTCTGGTTTACTACTGAAGATTGTTAAACATGATATTCGCTTGGATAATGTCTCTAGAATCATAAACATAATTTGAATGGGAGGTAACTTGCTGTAAATATATTCTGTTTATTTGCCAGTGGTTAAAAATATTGTCATAACCAAGTAGGGCTGTGTGGTGACGGCCGTGAATATCAGAATTTTATCACCCCATCTCATCCCATAGGGGACGCAGAAATAGACCCGAGGGAATATCTAACGGGCAGCAGCTTTCTTCTGTGTACTATGATTATCTTACGGCGATCGCCAACTCGCTATAATAATGTCGAGATAACGTTATTTTAGTATAGTGCTATCGTGATTGGTGCAAAATAAATTGTATGCACTTACTGGATTAAATAAATATTTGTGAGCGAAACTGTGCCGCAGTAATGATGTTATAGTTGTTCATGTCGCTGAGCAGTCTCTGAGCACTCTGACATGGGTGAACGATAGTTTGCCTATCGATTAACGGGATACGAGCGGGAGTCGAGCCCGAAATATGAGGGCAAGGTGCCCTCACATACATACACAACATAGCGTTAACAATCAATACCTTTATTTTTAAACAATACCGTCTTGTTTTTGTAGCGCGGTATAATTGGAAAATCGTATTTAAAACCAAACGTGTTTATTTTATAAATAATAATCAATAAAATAGATATGGATTAATAAAATTTAAATTCTAAATTCATTTATTCCGTTTAAATGTTACATTTGCGTGGAATCGTCGTTTTAACCTATCGAGTAGTGCATGACGTGGCAGCTACTGACATAGCCAGAAAACTTAGCAGGAATCCTTTTATAAAATATTTAAAATTAAATTGTACTTAAAAGTGTTACTTTAGAGTGACTCAATCCCAAGCCGTTTATTGTCACTTAAATAATCAGAAGTTTTGTAGTAAGCTTGCTAACATGGCTGTTATCCTGAGCCTGGGAGTAATAACCTATATAAGTATGTATGTATTTACAAAGAAAAGTAGTATATAAGTTGTATATCAGTTATCTGATTTCCATAGTACAAGCCCTGCTTAGTTTGGGGTCAGATGGCCCTGTGTCAATAATGTCCCAGGATATTATGCCAGGATATTTTTTAACTATTAAAAATAAGATTTCGTAATCTCAATTACACGTGACAAGTGCGATGTTCATATTATGTTGTTATAATTTTGCATAATCGTGATTTGGATTATAACCAAGGACGTTAATGGTTGTCAGAGTGTTAAAAAACCTGCGTAGGCAAGCTTATAATATATAAATTCGGTTCGCATGTAGGTGGATTATGGAGTACTTCATGTCATGGGTATATGGGTATATGCGTGGTTATTGGTTCATATACATAATTAATTATGGTCACAGACTTTATTTTTTATTTTTGTTCCAACCATTTGGTATTCTGCAGCTCTATATATTACTGCATTCAAATTGTCCATTTTGTAAATGATTCCTATTGCTGTTTCCAACTATATTTGTGCTATTTCTTGGATAAAAAATTTGCAGTCCAGAGTACGGAACTTGCACGTATAGCAGGTGATCCCGAAACTTAGAAGGGAGGCTACGGCCTAATTCACCGATTATCGTGATCGGCTTCCAAATAGATGACGATTAAAAATGACTAAATCATTCGTTCAGTGACCAAAACGTTGATCATCGATTGAACGAATGACTAAGTCATTTTTAATCTTCATCTATTTGAAAGCCGATTAAGATAACGATGATCTCCGGATTAGGCGGTAGATAGTCAAAATTCGACCAATGGGACATTATTGTTGTATAAACCACTGTTGTAGATATAAAATCATATTATTTTCAAAAGTGAAACCATAAAAATGAGTCTTCATTATATAAAAAAAGGAATTATAACAGTTTCATCCAAATTATTATAAACCTTTATTATGGAATTGTAAGAATCGTTTAGGTGTTGTGGTTGCGGTCGCCACACGAAACAGTTGCCCGACGGGTTTTTACCAGGGGCTCCAAATCTATTGTAATTGGTCTTAATTTTATTTCTAGAGGTTTATTCCATTACCTTCAATATTTATTTTTAATTTATTACGTATCAATTTAACCTTAGAGCTATTAGGAACAGATTCCGGTCACCGTAGCCTAGTTGGTAGTGCTTCTGCCTACGAAGCTGGTGGTCCTGGGTTCGAATCCCGGTAAGTGCAAATATTTGTGTGATGAGCACGAATATTTGTTTCTGAGTCATGGATGTTTTCTATGTATTTAAGTATTTATCTATCTATATAAGTATGTATATCGTCGCCTGGTACCCATAGTACAAGCTTTGCTTAGTTTGGGGCTAGGATGATCTGTGTGTCACTGTCCCCAGATATTATTATTATTATTATTCATGTAATGAAAGACAAGAAGCCAATCCGTCTACACAGACTATACTAATTCATTTCTTTTTTTCAAACAAATATATCTTTCTTTTTCATAAATATTATCTGCTGCTATTTTTATTTTAGGAATATAGAAGTAATACAATATTAATTTAGACAATTTTGAGTGATATTTATAATATAATAAAATCTTCCAGAATTATATAAATAAATTGCATATAAATATGGTTCATTATTTCTAAGCAGATCAGATATGGTACACAAAATTTAAATTTGTGAATGATTTAAAACGTGAATGAAAATCAAATAAGTATTTTAAATGTATATGCTACGTAAACTCTATTCAAATATGTAGAAGTACATATTGAAGATGATTACACGTAATATATATTGAGTAAAAAGGCCTCCAAAATATTCAGTAAATCCCATAGGCTATGATATTATCTTTATTTGCATGCAATATATAAAGATAATAAGAAATGATAGAATGCATTGGATTTTGAAGTAAATTGTACGCGGTTTTGTCTTGACCGCGGCCTCTAAAATAATCAGTGAATTTTCCAAGGGTATTATAACAATCGGGGATTCACATAAAATTCGTATCTTTATTTAAAATATTAAAAGATAAATGAAAATGACTAGCCTGTTGCTCTAGTAGTTAGAGACCCTGAGGACGTAAGTTAGATTCTGACTCGGTTCAATCCTTGGTGTAATGGACACGACTGTTTGTTATATGACAATATATCTATAACAAATCTTAAAATGCAGGAAGTTTCTTTAGATAATTTTCTATTATTCCGGTTGCATATAAAATATACTCTAGTCTTAACCGCATGCCAACACTACCAGGCGACTTAAAACAAAAAAAAATTGATATTACTAAAACAAAAATTAAAATCCGTTCGGATTTGGCGGACGATATACGCAGGCAGGTATGAAGAGCAAGACAGTCTTTTAGAAATGCCTTTTAAAGTTAAACCCGAGATATGAAACTCTTTAAAATGTTAAGCAAATATGAGCATGGAAAAATGCTACTGTCTGTATGAGTGTATTCAAAATTGAGTGTTTCCAAAAAGTTTGTATATTTTGGACACAGATTTGATGACTTGGGTTTTTAACTGTGGAACGGTCTGGAAATTCAGTTCCCGAGAGCCTAGAGTTGAGGCTTAAAGGTAAGCTTTCATAGTGACTCCAAGAAGCGGCAAGATCAGAGAATGTAGAATCAGATATTATAGAATGAAGGTATAGCTACTTTGTCAAGACCATACTTATCTTTAATTTTCGGTGCAATTATATTTTATACTAACTGTACCCCGCAGGTTTACCCACGTTAAACTTTATAAATTATAGCCTATGTGTTTATCCAGGGTGTCAGCTAACTCCATACCAATTTGTATTAAAATCAATCCAGCCGTTTAGACGTGAAGAAGTAACAAACAAACACACTCACACAGTCACACTTACAAACTTTCGCCTTTATAATATTAGTGTGATTTGCTCGTAACAATGGCAATGAAAAGTCTGAGGTAGTCTGAGTAACATTGTCCCCAAACATACATTTAGAGACCAGCATCATCGCCATCCTCTCGGTAAACCTAGTGGTCACTATGAAAGCTTATCTTCAAGCCCATTATCCTACGCTTACTTGCTCATGCTAAAACAATATAACCTTATAAGGGCTCTACAACTTAAAGTTGTGATTGACTTAATCATAAGTTCTTAGAACAAACATTTCGTCATTCAGATCAAACCTAGTATCTACCTACGTACTTAGAGATATGATTCATATTTTATTTTTATAGGTAGCCAGCGTGCATAGCAAAAGTTTCCAATGCTAATGTGTTACTCGAAGTTATGTTAATTTCTTATTTATGTAACAGCTATATTCCGTAATCTTCCTAAGTTCCTACTAAGATCATATATTGAAGAACTATGGAAATATTGCTTAGGTTTGTTTTGGTAGAGTTCTGAACCAAAACTGTAAAACGATACTATATTCGTCCATCCCCACAACAGTAAATCTCAGTTACGATTAAAGCTTTAATAAATATTAGGTAAAATTGAGAAAATGCGTTTATTTTATGGATTAAAAGCTCGATGTTTGAGTCCAATTTTCATTTGAAATGTTGGTATAAGCTTGCGTGGCGTTTATTGGCCCATTACAAAAGATTTTAATGTGTTTTTATACAATCTTATTTTCAACTTATGATTTAAAATGGAAAAAAAACACCATTAATCATGGAAAGAAAGATTACTTTTAAGAAGGCCCAGAACCCTTGGTGCTCATGTGCTACTCACTTACTTTGATAGAATCTCAAAGACTTATAGAAGCTACCAATTGAATAAATATTTTATATTTTCGCTTATTTTTTCTTGTGTTTTTATTTTAGCACATTTACATTCGGTATAAAACGACCTACTTGGGAGCAAATTGTAGCCTAACTCATTAGTTTAAATAATAAAAAAAATAATCCACTTTTTACCAAAGTCACAATGTCATTGTTACGGTAGATTAAATAAATACCTGTTCTTTTTTTAACAATACACAGAGAGTTCAGAGGAACCGGTCAAGGGTAAGTCCAACTCTTACATGGACGGTCACCATAGCCTAGTTGGTAGTGCTCCTGCCTACGAAGCTGGTGGTCCAGGGTTTGAATCCCGGTAAGTGCAAATATTTGTGTGATGAGCACGAATATTTGTTTCTGAGTCATGGATGTTTTCTATGTATATAAGTATTTATCTATCTATATAAGTATGTATATCGTCGCCTGGTACCCATAGTAAAAGCTTTGCTTAGTTTGGGCCTAGGATGATCTGTGTGACATTGTCTCCAGATATTATACATTGAGTGTTAATATCTACCACTAAACACTATGCCACATTACTTAGTTTGTTGATTATAATTTTACATTTGTACCCTAATTATGCGTTGTGTTGTTATTGCCTTTTTAACCAATATATAATGTTTGATTGGTAACAGCTTACAGGGTGTCAATGTATTTTCTAACTCGGTTGTAAAACAAATGTACTGGATGCTGTTAATTTGCTTTTAAAATACCCGATCTCATGCGAGAAAATTAGTTGTTCGGTCGGGCAGTTCTTTAGAAAAAGTATTCTACACTCTACCCCTCATTCAGACACATCGGTGTAATACATAAAAACCGCAAATAAAAGAGTAATAAGAGCATTTCCAAACTTAGTTGTTATATAAAAATAATAAATTGTTAAAGCAATGTTATCAAAAGTTCAATCAATTTTTCGCAACAGTCAACCTTAAGAGAACCCTTCACCTAATAATATCTGTTCAATACAAACATTTAATTATTAATCATAATCGAAAACTAAGCGTGCTATGCTATAATAGTTTTACGCAATATAATTAACCCATAGTATAAATAATTAATTATATTTAATGTATATTTTATATATATCTTAAGTGTGTCAAAAGCAAATGCATGCTTAACAAGGTACTGACCTCACAATGCGTTTAAAGTGACCTTACAACACCCCCCTCCCCAACATTCGGAACGAATAAATACGTTAACAATACAATTTAATTAATACCTTATCTATGTAAACTTCGTATGATTTATTAACGAACCGTAAAAGAAATACGAAATCGATTCGTATGGTTCTCAAGGTAAATACAGCCATCCATTTATTCTGTGTATCTTTGGACGCACTTGTCGAGAGATGAATGGTAAAAAATCTATGCTCACAAAAAAACAGGTAAGTTAATTATTTTTATACATACAGTCCACATCACGTGTAGTAAATTCACGGTGGATAAAAGTTTACATACTATTATGATCATGAATTAAAGATATTATATAAATGAGATTAATATTAATCCCGCTTAGAAATTAGAGCCTTTTATGGGACTTAGAAATTACTTAGTTCTAATAATAAGGCATTTGTATTTTAATTTAAAAAATTTAATTTGTTTCGATATTTTTGTATAGGCTTTAACTCAAACTATAGTATACCGAGATATTTTGTATGAGGTGTTTATACAAAAATCGCTAAATTTTCTAAGCCCATGTGTGCACTTTGGCCTTGATCGCGTCTTTATAACGAAGGCAATGGCGGTATTTGCAGAAGAAGTACTTAGTATCTACTAATATCGGATCTTCTTAGTAGTGACTACTGTCTAATATATTTAAATTATGTGTAACTTTCGGATAATTTAAGAATCGTGTTCCACATGATCAACTAAACGACATATTGTAAAACAACACTTTGTACAGAGATCCAAATAATGTTGTTGGGCTAGTGCTTGATGCAATGTTCTGCAAGTAAATAATTTCCTTTATTTACTTTACAAGAATGTGGAACTCCATCCGTAACAAATTAACAAATAACTTCATAGATTAAACAATCGAGAACTGAACATTATCCAAATCGTAGCAGGAAAACGTTTTACTCATTACAATCACTATTTAATGCATACCAATAAAGGAAATCGATAATTTAAATGCACCTAAAGGATACATCTAAATCTTTTACGCAACATTTTGTTATACCAGCCGTTAGACACAGATCATTTGCGCAGTCACGGGTGTAATTCTTATTTATAAGGTTGTTGTAATCGTGATAATAAAATATACATAAAACTATATTTTAAAGTAATAAAAATACTTACATAGGTATGTTGAGAAGTGCGCAAAACGACAGAGTCGCGTTGCGCGCAGTTGCGCTACTGACGGATTAACATATGTAAACACCAGACGGAGCCATTTAGCACGCTTGTGAGGGACATACGAATTATGAGCGATATATACGGATGGCGAACATGCTTGATAGACGCGTGTACCTATAAAGTGCGCATTGATGGAAATCTTGGATGTGAAAATTGTGTGAACCAGCACGCAATTCACACGCCATTGACCAAGTCAAGATACCTCTCCCGAGCGACTTTTATGCCTCATGTCTATAGAGTATACCAATCCCATAGTCATAAAGAGGTCTATTTTTTACTCAGCAAAGTTAGATGTACAAGTTTAAGACAGTAAGTATTCTTTTCAGTGATTTTGTACCTCCGCTAAACATTCCTGTTTTACACAATTTTAGCCTTTTCCTTGTAGTGAATAATGAATAATGATATTAAGGTACCTATAGAAAAAACAAAAACACATTTATTACGTTCAAAATAATTAAACGGGCCTACGAGTACTGGCATACAATAATGCAGAATTATTAATGCATAGAAAAATAATTGAATACACATTATTATACTTCAATATGAAACGGACATACATACAGTGGTGTGTCCGTTACACATTGAACTCTAATGAGGTGTCATTACGAGTTCCGTCCAATATAGTAATAACCCTGGCCGAGTTTAGACTAAACCAGCTAATATTAGCAGAGACTAGCAACGCACGGTAAATTATAGTTCAAGAGATCGTATACAAACACCGGTTGACACTCCATTCACCACTCTTTATTCCGGTAGGACGGCGATCTTTAGGCACGGACCGTCGTCGTCAGTTCTAAGTGCGGGTGTAGATCACCGACAACTACTAGACTCAGAGTCCGGAATGTTTTTCTTGACGGAACAATCCCAGTAACAGTGTTGTTCCCTGGACTGGGATTAAATCCCAGGACTTCGTCATCTGCGGTTAATCATGCTTTCACTAGACCAAAGAGACAGTTGTTGAGTAGTAAATAGATGCTAAATAGCTAAAAACGTGTTCATCGGGCAGACGTCATTTAAGGCGCCTTATAACGCTGAATTAAGAACAAAATGAGGAAACCTCGAGTGAGGCTTAACAGAAAATGATCTCAATTAAGAAATGAAACGGCTGAATAAAATTTTGCAAAACGGTTTGTTCTCATGATAAATATGCAAATGAATGACTATATAAAAATAAGTGTCAAAATAATCATTATACCGGCCAAATATATTTATTTCGAAAAATCGCAATGAAATTATTGGGTTCGATCTTTATTTGTTTATTTATTAATTTAAACTATTTAACGTTATCATTACAGGTTTACATCCAATTCGATAGTGCGAAAAGTATTATTAATTATTAGTAAGTAACTCTATTGGCGCCCTCACGTCGACCAATGAACAATTCAAAATATCCACTCACTGTGACACGCTGTTTATTACTTCTTGAATTTGGACCCAGGAACACACCATAATCATAAGTCAAAGGTAGCTTGTATTTAATAAATAAATACATTGGGACAACTAATACACTACCATCTAACCCCAAATTACGCAGAGCCTATATTATGGCAAAAAGACAACTGATTTATATTGTTATCTATACATTTAATAAAATCGTAGAAAAGTCAAAACAGTACATTGAATATTTTTTTTAAAGGATACTTGGGTCGTCATCTACAATCGTAAGCGAACCCAAAAATATAGTTTTTAGAATTTTTGTCTGTTTGTCATACATTTAATAAAATCGTAGGAAAGTCAAAACTGTACATTGATTTTTTTTAAGGATACTTGGTGCGTGATCTACAATCGATATCGAAGCCAAAAATATAGTTTTTAGAATTTTTGTCTGTTTTTCTGTATGTATGTCCGGGCTAAACTCACAAAGTACTGTATGGATTTACTTCAAATTTTGCATGAATAATACTAAGAGGTCGGGTGAACATACAGGCTACATATTATCACGCTATCACCTACGGGGGATGAGCTGTGATAATTTATAAAGTTTAACGCGGGTAAAACCGCGGGGCACAGCTACTATATTACTAAATATGTACATGTTATAGATAAAATACACGCAGACACAGAACAAAGATTTGTCTGGGTGGGGATCGAACCCACTTAGCAGTCGCGGTCACTAACCACTCGACTAACAGGCCAATCATCTTTAATACGCATTTAAATAATATGTTAGTCATCTAACCCGCTGCACAACCTTAACGACACTGTATCATGCGATTTGATCTTGAAAACAGTCATCGATACCGCCCACGCGGCGCGATTCCACATCTCCGATATTATTATCATCGACAAAAAATATTAATAATAGGTACATTTCATTATAGTTTTATTGACCTATCTGTCTAAATTGGTCCTGTGGGCTCGAAAACTAGATGTACATGTGACTATATTAACATACAGAAATAGCTTTGATCATTGTGTTTGCCAGTAAGATATTAAGGCGAGTCTTTGAAGGTACTTAATTAGGTTTGTCTTGGCAATTATAAGATATTCGGTAAAGATATTTACGTATTTAATTAATTTTCAAGTTTTCGATCTACTATTGGTTTTATACACGATTGGTTAACTTTTATATTAGAAAAAAAATATATAAAAATAAGCCTTTTATCATCCTACTAATATTGTACTAATTTATAAATACGAAAGTTTGTGAGTTTAGATGTATGGTTGTTTGTTACTCTTTCACGTAAAAACTCAGGATCGTGTAATAAAACTTTGTAGTAATATATCTTATATATCCGAATAACACATAGGCTATAATTTAGAAAATTAGCGCGGGTAAAACCGTGGGGCACAGCTAGTGTTTAATATATTGAGTGGGTTGTTTAACGTATTATAAACACCTCTATGATCGTAACTGCCCTTAAATACTCATCGGGTAAATAGGAAGAAGGTACGTTGCGCTCGCCACGTTATATTATTGCACGAATGTTTACATGGCCGGTATCTCGTCAAACTTAAACATATTTATTTGTTATTCCAAACTCGATAATTTATAAAATTTATAGCCGATAACGACCATCGCATACGTCCTTATTGATTATGAGTACATTACAAGTACGTTGGTATATTTATGAGTATAGTCGTAATTGTCAGGGTCACGAGCAAAGAAACAAAGACCCATCTGTCACAAGCATAGTATGAAGATGGACATCATTATTACTATGCTGAAGGAATTCAAATAGCTATTAATAACATCGTGTCACATTTGCTGCAAATATTTGAAGAGGTTATTGATAATTATGATGTTACGTTCCTCTAGTGGTAACGTGTTCAATCATAGATTATGTGTTCTTGTTTGAAATCCCGGATGCGGCCCAAACAGGATACTGGGATATTGCTCCCAGGATCACTTTTGGGCGACTATAGTGTCAAGAAAAAACTCAATGTTTTTCGCTCATACCTCGTAAGGCCTTCGGTTCTATACCTGAGCTCTGCCCGGTTGCAGCAATTTCGTCTCTTCAAATCATGACAGTAAGGAAATGGAGAGTGCATGTTTATGCATACATCTGTGCAAACTATAGCTGGTGCTTTTTGGACCAGTTTCTATGATATTAATCTCCAAATTATTCCCTATCCAGACCGGATTCAAAGATACATACATTGCTTTTCTACGCAGCGGAATCTCTACGCAGAAATCTTTTTAGGTTCCAGGATTTGGACTGTGAGCAACACAAGTTTGAGTTAGACCTAAGTGTCAGTTAGCGAGTAACTAATAATAAGTTACCCCAAATATGTAACCTCGCTAGATTGATTTTTACACCTGCAATCTCGTATATTGTGAATTTATTCAAGATAGTGCCGTTATGTATTAGTCTACTGTTCAAAACGGTTGGTCAAAATAATAATAACTAAATTTACAAAAAAGTACACATTTGTAAATCGAAAGTTAATTAGTTGTCACGAACTAAGTAATGTTTTCTTATATTCTAATTACTATTCTGTCCAACCAATATCGCCAATTAACACTAAGTCCCTAAATCCTATATAAAGTATTTACAAAATTATGGGTCTTTTAAGAGCCCGATAACATCACGTGTCAATGACGTTTAAAATCGCCATTTGATACCGGTATACGTCACCATACATTGTTAGTCTATGGAACGGGAGGTGTCAAATGTCATAAGTGATCTAATTTTTTTCTACCAATGCAGTTTATCTAGCCACCATTAACAAGTGAGAATTAGTATTTTGAATGATATTTTTTTAGGCTTTGGGTTTATAAACAAGGATAAAACTTACGTGGATTATGGCATAATCACACAACTGATTACGGCAAAATAGCTGTGCCAAATTGAATCAATATAGAATTATGTCAGTATTTAACTTATGTTATTGATGTAACCGGCAATGTGTAGCGCCGCGTAGCGGTTATGATGGTGTAATATGTACCAGAATTGATCCCATCAATATTAGACGACCACGAAACAATATCTACAATTATAATTGATATAATATATGAGCTGTAATACCTTTTTCGCTTCATATATTTCTATAATGTATATCTTACGGATATTTTTTTTGTATTATGTAAGCTGTTCCGAGGTACTTATAGTATTGGAACTTAGATGGCAAATCCTAGGTCTTTTACGTCAGTTATTAGATGGAGATACGGACGAAAGTAGAAGCGCAAAATTATATTCGTTATACATATTTAAAACTCATTGCGGCTAACTAAGCGCAACATTTTATTTTCATTTAATATTTTATTATTTTACTTTTTTATCTTTCAATTATTCAGTTTTAATATTATTCCTCCTATTTATTCTAGTCTTCTCTAATTATTTTGAAGTATGAAAATCTTTTCTCTTTAGTAGCCGACGTAACCTAGACCACGTAACACATACATACTTCCGAGCGAGTTCGACAACCTTGCTTCTTAGTTTACACCTATCCACCTACTTGTTAACTGTGACGCCAAACATAATACGTAAGTTAAACATAATATGAACAGAAGAAGATTCTTAAGCTTTGATAATAACATTCATTAGTTTTATTACATGCCTGCAGATCGATTAATGAATTCCCTTCCAAAACAATGAAAAATCCTCCTTAAGGGTGTTAACTAGAGGACTGATTTGCCGGCATATATCGTTCTTACCTTATTGGCATAGTGCTTACCCTGAATGGTTAAAGATTATATACTAGTACGAACCCCGCCGGACTATAGAATTAATGATTTTCCAGTTTTGATTTCCGATTTATGATTAGCACTGCCCAAGGTTATGAAACAAAAAAAATGATTTCTACTAGCAATCCACCCCTGCTTTTCCGTGAATGGATTTTTATTAATTTAGCATTTTCATTCAAACATTGTCCTGAATGACAAAAAAAGCAGCCAAAGCCCTCAGCTTCTCCATAGTGGGTTATTTTACCTCAAGTTAATAGACAATAGTTCTCAGTTCCTCTACTAAAACATTATAAATAAGTTTTAAAGAGATCCAATTAATAATGTATGGTGAACCTACTTAAAACTTTGCATTTTGAAGAGACTGATTGAATCCCTTTAAACCTTATTTATGCTTTACAGATATATGATTTATCCTAAAATGCGATATTAGAATTTAACCTTGGTAACAGAATCAATATTTAAATTGGAGTGCATTAAAAATATATTGTTGTGTTATATACAACATGTAACGTAATTAACGCACACCCTCAAACACCCCAATTAGAATATTATGTTGTAATCATAATACATACACTGAATTTTTAATTTAACATGTATATGCATTGTTATTTACTAAAATCGTTTCTTGGAATAAAGTTTATTTTTCTTTATTTTGTATTGAATGATGGAATTTGTGTGAATACAAATAAACTGCGATTTTAAAAGTCTTATTACTTTTACTTAAATCCATTTAAATTTGTTTTGACTGTCCAGGGTTAATATGACAATAATTTCCGTAGTTTTAATTATTTCGGAATAAAAAATTACATAAATCGATTCAGTAAACGATTCTGAACAAACTATTTTCAGGATGTGCGTTAATTAAGTTACATGTTGTATATCATAAAGTTAATATTTTAGCAATTAATTATTACGTTCAGTTATGCTGTCATCATTTCAATCATTTTTGGCCATATTCTGTACACTCTGTCTAAACCCGTACTAAGAAGAATTGCTATGAGTAATTAAATTAAGATTGTCTCGATACGTTTCCGGACATTTGAGCAGGAACATTAGAAAAGAGAATATTGTCTTTTGTTTATCTCCCATTTAGTATCGTATCCCCTAATAACTATATGGAATTTCGCTTCATAATCTTACTATGTAACTTATTAAACTATTAAGATACTGTTTTGTCTTAGAATTACGAAATCAGGCCATGCCAGCTGATTGGTGTCTATTTTCTTATTAGTAGGCGTTGACATTTTATGAACTGATTTCACTGATTGGCAAAAGAAGTTTTCAGCTTCATCGGCTTCCTTGTCTGACAAGCATTATACATACGTACCTTGAAGTATGCAATTGAATCATAAGTAGTTTATGAATGTATATAACTGAGCGTGGGAGGCATTTGAGCTCAATTTTATTAACGATCGTATAAGCTAACAAGCAAAAAACAAGTCTTCAAAAACTGAACCTCTGTGTTTTTTGCTTGATACAACAATTGTTTTAGATTGCGTGTTGTTTTTGATTTAATACGAACGAAATTACGGGCTCCATGTAGGGAACGAGCATGTTTCGAGAAACCTTTTTTCATTCCAATACAATTTTATTAATCATTTCGCTTACGTTATTATCTTTCTTTCTAGTTTAAGCTTACTTCCTTCCCAAAATAATGTGAATGATTTCGGCTTGATCTAAATACTTTAGGAAATCAGTAGCCGATGAAAATGTAACATTTTCATCATGACGCAATTTTCGTCCATGTTTTCTAAATAGGAACGTCTCCCACAATGCACAAAGGCATAACTCCTGCACCCTTTTTAAATAAAGTTTCATCCGATGCGGAGCCCTATGCGACCTCCGATGATGGCACTAAACGAGGCGTATTGGTGAAGTCTTCACAGTTCTGAACATTTCTTTCATACACATTTTTCTTCTTTCTAATAGTTTTCATGTGTTGACAAGAAATCAAATAGAAATGGGTTATGTTTGACATCCTATTAAAGAGCTTATTAACGGCTTTGATTTCCATTTATACGTTACACCAAAATTAATCCCATACAATACTTTTAATTGTTAACGAATAAATGTATTGCTACAGTTTGCATTCAGATATGTGTAGGTTGGAGTACAAAATGAGGTAGGTAATTAACCTCTCTTCGACTATTCAAATTCTATATAAACTATCTAATAGGTATATGGCAGCACCAGCACAAGTAGTCATATGGAAGAGGTATGTATGAATGACATCAATACACAAAAGAATGAAGTGATGGTGTTTAATGAATCTGGGCCTTGCCTGGATTAACAAAGTCAATGGCTTTAAGTAGCTAAGGTGGGTCACTGGGTTTCGGAAGATCTGAGTGATAGTTTTTGTCCGCTGTAACATGCCAGCTCGAAGGTTTACTCGAAGGGTACGGACCAATTTAAAGCCACTTTGTTTAAGCACGCAGTGTGCAAATGGTGCTCGGTGACTACAATATAACAACGCTGATATTCGGTCTGCAGCGATATTGCAATGCCTCGGCCATGTTGGCAGAGAAGAGCATGGGTGGGTTTCATGCCACCATAAGGAAATGTTGTGCCTCCTTGAAGAACTGATATTATTATAATTTATATAATATTATAAGATACTACTACCACACTACAGGGGGTTGTGTGTCCTGGGGTTGACATAGGCTATACCCTGTAGGTACGGTCACATCGCATAAATTTCGATTACCAACGTTAATTATTACTAACAAATAATATAGATTGTGTCTGAAATAAATTATTGATAATTATTTTGTTAGAAGAGACAAAATTTAAATAAGAATAATTTTGTGTCTTGGAACTCAGAAAAGTATAATTTTACACTGTTTTGCTTCAAACCATAGTTCGAGGTGGAATTATTAAGAATGTGAGATGCCGATACTTATCACCGTAATAGTTAAGAAATTGCATTAATTGAACAGGACAAAGTGAGCAGCAAATACCTAATGCCTTAGGACATTAGTAGTTGTGCACGTGACACATTGCATCACAGATTCCTGGTTAAATGCTCATTCCACGAGAAAAATATGCGATTTTACGTCAGATAGATGTTTCAATCAATCGCTATAAGTAGCTAAGGTGGGTCACTGGGTTTCGGAAGATCTGAGTGATAGTTTCTCTCCGCTGTAACACGCCAGCTTGAAGGTTTACTCGAAGGGTACGGACCAATTTAAAGCCACTTTGTTTAAGCACGCAGTGTGCAAATGGTGCTCGGCGACTACAATATAACAACGCTGATATTCGGTCTGCAGCGAACCCTACCCATTACCCCTTCTATATATGCAAACCAAAATAAACATAGTGTACTACTGTATAACATAGAATATAAAATACTCTTTTAGTAGAATTGAAACTTCTATAATGTTGAACGATTCATCAATCATCGCCGAAATTAAAATAATTATGTAAAGAACTTTATTTAACGTTTCAAATTTTTCATTTGATATGTGGGAGCTCTGTTGACTATAAGCTGTAATTGACAATCCTATCAAAACTAGCAGCCGGTGTCATAGGTAAAAAAAATATATATAAATGGATTTCCAATATTGGTATAAATTTCCAATTTAAATTATTATATGTTTACAAATAAAAGTCTGTAACAATGATAAAAAACATTGTAAATATTCACTTTTTTCCAAGGACACCAAAATGGAAGGTTCAACATGCATTACAATTTATCTCGCAGTGTTACAACGTATAAACAATGTTAGATACTTTAGAAACAAACCAACCATAAGAAAAATTCAACACCAATTTACAAACCACGTGAAACTAATTGCATGAACAACTAAAAATTCCTATGCATATTCCCCAAACTCTTCATTTTCATAAAGTATCCAACGCTTATTTAATTTTAAGATACAAATTGTGTAAGTACCACTTTGTCATATTTGAACTCACGGAGACACGGACAACGTTATCGACAAAAAAGAAGAAATTCACATGTTAGTACCTAATGTTTACGTTTTTCAATTAAATGGTCATCAATCATGATTACAATGTTATAAAAAGATTACTTGAATTAGGTTTTTATCGTTTTTTGCAGCATAATTTTCGCTTTACAAATTATATATTTATAAAGGATTAAGAAGTGTACCGAAAACCGAAATGGGAATATACAATCATCACCACGTCAGCTACTACTAATAATAATAGGAGATGTTTAAACTGCGAAACTAACATGGCGACCTATCTATATAGCTTCATATACATACTTGTAAAACACCAACAACCTCGCAGGACTAGATGGCAAACTTATAAGCAACAAATTTCGTTTTAAGAATTCTGACATAACTCAATACATTAAAAACAAAATAATTTTACAAGTTTTTGTTGTACTGTCGTGACATTCGTAGGTCTGTTTCGTTCATACGAAACAGACCTACGAATGTCACGATAGTGCGAATACTGCGCGCGCTTGCGCTGCTAATAATAATAACACTTTTTTCGTCAGATCTAGTTCATTTCACGTTATGGTGTAAGCAAATTTAGAAACCTTGTTCCATATTGGCGGCAGTAATCGCTGCGAGGCGCGTAGAGTTATAAACTATCAAGCGGGGAATTGAATTAATCTTTTTTTTTATACGCCATATAAATTTAACAAATTATCAAAAGTTGTAGAACAAACGTTGTTGCTTATGGTGTTAGCTGTCTTATCCTGCGAGATTGTTGGTGTTTTACAAGTAATCCAGTAATAGATCTACAATATACATTTATGATCGTGGCCGGGACATGGGTATACCTTCAGACAGCAATACACACTTCACCAAACTAGTGAAATAAAAAGCTGGTTGCTGCTTATTTCACTAGCAGCTGGTTTGCAGTTGATAACTGGACTATTATAAACTTTTTTTATTATTCTTTTCTTCTATACAATTTAGTTGTCATATTAGATATCAAAATCATGTTGGTATAAAGTGTTTTTAAGCTATTCACAATACAGCATTTTCTGTTTCCAGCCAATAATAAAATATAAATATTAATTTAAAATATAATATTGAGATATGGGATTATCATTTGGGGGAATTCTACTGATATTAAGAAAGCATTCATTGCACAAAAAAAATGTGTTAGAGCTGTTTTTGGGGCAGGACCGTTAGACTCTTGTAAACCACTATTTAGGGAACATAAACTGTTAACTCTAATAGGCCTATATATTTTAGAAATAGGAACATTTGTTAAAAATCAATCGTCATTATTTGACAAAGCCAAAAATTCATTATATAAAATAGGCAAATATTCCCGTGATGTAACCAAATTAATGATACCAAAGTGCAATACAGCACTCCATAAAAAGAATAGTAGCATGATGGCAATCAAAGTACTCAATTCAATACCTAAATAACTAAGAGAAGAACCCCTAAGAGTTTTTCAAAAGAAACTTAAACGATGGCTATTGAACAAGTGCCCATATGAATTAAAAGAAATGTATGTTTATAGTTACTAAGACAACAATTAATGGTTTTTTTTCTGTATTAGTATGTATGACATCCAGTTTATGAATTATATAATCAAAATTAATATTATACTCACTACTTAATTGTTATTACCTCAATTTCAGACATTTACTCAATAAATTAATTAATAAAAGAAAAAAATATGACATATAAATTGGATAATGTTGATTTATAAACTGAATGAATTTATAGTATAAATAGCGTTACTTTATTGGTTGTGTTATTGTGTTTGTGTAATATTTATATGCCGTGATAACGGCGAAGCATGCTGTCCATTCTATTTTTAAATCTAAACATCCTGTAAACCATGTTTCAACTTAAATAAATAAATAATTATTATTATTATTAAAAGGTAAAATAGCTTTGGTACCTTCTCCTCCTTTTAAATCATCAATTCATATTCGAGTGCGATACATGAACTGTAAACATATGAATCACTAATTTCACAATACGACGTAGTTCATTATAACTACAGAGCTCAAACAAACATAAACAAATAAATATATTTAACTTTATAACTTTTTAATTAATTAGGTAAACTGTCTCATGAGTTAGTAAAAAAGATAAAAGTTATTGTTTTTGTCATTTGGTTTTACAAGTGTCACAAAAAATCACACAATAAAACTAGAAGTACCTATTAAATACTTTTAAACCTGGACTGAGGCTGGCTTATTCGCAGATTAGAATTTAGCTTTATAAACAATGAACAAGCAATTTACTCCATTATTAAGCTTCAGATTTTCAGAGACACCATGATAAGTTGATAGCAAATTATATAAAGGAGCACTTACTTAATAATATCTCAATATTTAAATAAACCCTAAAAGAATTGTAAATATAGTTAACACGATACACGATTTATAATGCCCGCTTGAGTATGTTTTGCCGGACCGTCTCAACTGGGTCGTGTTTAAACCGGTAGTAGATGAACCCAATGAGTTTGTTTCACTGGGTTTTCTTAGTTGGGGCGCATTGGATCCGGTGGAAACATTAAAGCGCGACCGTCGTTATTAACACAAGGTCCGCCATAATAATAATACCTTAATATAGACGGAACCATTCAGACAATATGTAGTAAAAATATAGCTAAAACTATAAATTGTGATCATTAAACTTAAACATAATATCTTTGACAATAACTTAATACAGGCTAGCTAAATATCATTGCTATTATAAAATAAATTTTATAAATGTTTTCATACAATCCTGACATATACATGACTATATTACTACAAACATGTTCTGACTATTTACAAGCGCTTTTTTAAAGTCTACGTGAATAAAAGCCGTGTTTATTTTTCCATCTTTTCGATAAGACATAAATGTATCATAAAATTACTTTTTGAAGACACGGTTTTGTATTGTAATAACTACTCCGCTATTATGTGCGGTCTGACATATAGAATAATAAATGGCGTCAATAGCTAACCATGCATTGTCATCCAAACTAACGTGTATTCAAAATTTAAGCCCCATCGGTTGAGGATAACTGCTTTATAATTCAGTTGGAAGATTTGACCCGACCAAACAAACATTGAAGGTAAATAAAAGCTGGTAAAATATTGTCCATTCACAAGATTAAGGCGTTTCTGCACCGAAGAATAACACGACACTACAAAACCCAATATGCCAGTGGAATTATTTTTAAGAATCGTATTACTTGTGCACTGCAGCCTACGATATTCCTAGTACTCGTATGCAGAGGCGGTAGTATTGTGACGTTAAGAATAGAAATCGCCATTGGTGCATAAACGCCCTTAAAGACATGTATCGAGCTTACGTACAACATAAACGACGCAATTACACAACTCCAATCATAAGAACCTGTAAATGATGAGTGTAAAAGGCAATTACGTAAAGACCCTCGAGGTAGAATGTAATAACTACGAAGAAAGGTGCAATCTTTGGTATATACCAACTGACTCACAAAGTTTCTACCTCTTTACAAAAATCACAAACATTTGTGGCCAATCTCCAACATCAGGTTAAAGACATTTTACGCCAGACATTTTTACCACATTTAAAGAACAAAATATGTGTTTACATTCAAACTATAGTCCTTTATTAGGCAAAATTTAAGTGTGTGAAATAAAAGAAACAAATATCTTTTCAAGTAGGTAATATTACTGTTTCAAATTGAAAAAGAAAACGATACATTGTAAAATTACGACTTCGTTCATACAAAAAATAATTAAAAGACAACTCTTTTCGTGAAACTAAAGCTACACAGCGTGCTCAGAGAATTTCACCCACCAAAAATAACATCATACATAAAAAATGATTTATATCTTGTTAACTACCTACTAATATTTTAAGTCGCAAAAACATTTCTACAGCCAAAATATAAATGGGCTGATAACACCAAATAGGAAACTTTGGAGCCCATATAAGTCAATAATTGCGAGTCAAAATAGAGTATTCAAAAAATATATATTTTCAATCTTTGTGACAATAGATTATTGTAAAAATAAAATACACTACCCATATAATAACAATTTAATTGAATTGTACTCGCACCTACAGCGGACTTTCAATGTGTCTGGAAAGATGTAAAAACCATTAATTAATTAATTAAAAGCTGTCCTGTTAATGAGGTAACCGTTTTTTATAGGTCCCCATGTAACATATATAAAATTTAGCTTTTATATTATAACGAGAGATAATATAATTTTTTAAATGTTAAGGGTGTCTGGCAGGGGGTAGCAACTATTATAAGTGTCCGGTAATAGGCGATGATTTCTAAAGTTATCCCAAAGAAAATATAAAAAATTGAGCTTTATACTTTAACGAATTTTGGGTACTAACTTATACACCTTTACTGCCTGTTACCTGCCAAAGTAACCGTAACCCAAATTTCATATTCACTGTTTGTTCTAACCTGCATAGAGGACATGCACAGGAAAACTTTCAGCTTTTATAAAAAATTAAGGTATGGCTGTCGTTATGTGTATGGGGTTATGTGTTTAATGGCACTAAAAATTTGGTAGCAAGCTGAACCTTATAATATTGGATAATAACTTGCGGAAAAAACAAATTAAACCTTAACGATTACGAAAGCGAGGCATAATCTGGTTCTGGCGTTATCTGATTTCATAATTTTTTTGATGTAAGTATCAGTAACCTACCACATCTAAAAAGAACTATTACTAATGTGTCGAATGACTTTTGCATGCCATAATATCAACTGCAAAACGCTTAATACTTGAAACATCATAATTGTATCATCCTAGAGCACTCTTTTGCCTCAATTATTCGGTGAATCAATGAAAGGCTCCAAGGCTTGCTGTAAATCTTATATAAATTAACCTTAAAATGTCTTCCTGAAACCATGAGCAATTGCATATAGGTTATTGTTTGAAGTTTATTATTTTTAAGCACCTCCTTAGGTCGCCCAGTGCCTTGTTTATGCTTTAGTTATATACTCGTTCTAAGTTTGACATGCCCCTTTTTGTCGCATTGAATGCGGTGTCTGCCTGGTCGTCTTCTTCACTCTAATATTGAAAGGGTGACGATAGCTGTGTGCCCACATATCATACTCATGAACAAGTACTTCTTGCGATGGTTAGTCGAGTGTAGTGAAGTATTTATTATATATGTTATTACTAGCGGCCCGGTACGTGCTTCGCTACGTATAAGGCATAGTAATAAAAAAAAAGATTATTAAGTTCATTTATTCAAATAAAACAATATTTTAAATTGATAAAAGATGTTGATTTTACACTTTTTCAAAACTTTTTTAAATTTTCTCTACGTACAAACCTTCCTTGGACTTCCACGAATAATTCAAGACCAAAATTAGCCAAATCGGTAAAGGCGTTGTTGAGTTATAACATTACAACGAAAAGTGGCATTGATTTTTATATATATAGATATATGTGTGTGCACTACTATTTACCCTAAAAGGCCAATAATCCCTCCGCGTCGCTTGTGGGAAAAGTGCCCAGAAGGCTGGCCGCATTGCCACGCTGGATCGCAATGCTGATCCTCTGACCCAAGAATAGACCAGCCCTCTGATATGTGTGTATATATAATTAGTGTATGATATGTTTATTAACATACGTTTATTTGTGAAGTCATACTAAGTATTTGGTATGCAATATATTTATCACAGTTCCTTAGTATAATTTATTAGTTGCACTCCTGCTACTATTTACTTTACTTTCAGTTCCTATCCATCCAAAGGTTGTCTGGAAGAGATCGGCGGTAAGACCATTCGTTGTTCATTATGTTCTTTATATCCAATATATATATTCTTTCGGTTTGAGTGTGACAATAAAGAGTATTCTATCTATCTATTTAAGTTTATCGCTAGTCACCCCGGTAGAATTTGAATATTTGCAATTTTACTGACCCAATTCATTATCAGCGGTTGAACACGCTGACGCCGGTAAACTTACGAGAACTATACTAATATACAGTGAAGATTATAAAGACATGACAGTAACGACTTAATAGTAAATCTTCGAACTGAGCGCGGATGCAACCAACTAATATTACTTCCGGTTGACTGTCATGCGACTTCCTTAAGGCAGCATTCGCAATAAAAACGGAATAATACGTCCGTACTTTTATACTAATTAATATAAAGCATTACGTAAAGGCATTATGTAGCACGGAATTTTATTTCAAAGTAGATTGATACAGATGGTGGTACAGTTCCAAAAGTAATAGGTAAGGTTAAGCACCGAGGTGTCATCATCATCATCATATCAGCCGAAAGACGTCCACTGCTGGACTAAGGCCTCCCCCAAAGATCTCCACAATTGCCGGTCTTGCGCTATTCGCATCCAGCAGTTTCCAGCCACCCGCACAAGATCATCGGTCCATCTTGTAGGGGGCCTGCCCACGCTGCGTCTTCCGGTACGTGGTCGCCACTCAAGAACCTTTCTGCCCCAACGGCCATCAGTTCTACGAGCTATGTGCCCTGCCCACTGCCACTTCAGTTTTACAATTCTTCGGGCTATGTCGTTGACTTTGGTTCGCCTGCGGATTTCGACATTTCTGCAAGCGAAAGAAGTGAATCCTACATAGGCTTCACTACTTCGCTATAGGCCTACTTAGGCAAGAATTATGTTCATTCTTCATGTTCAAAAAATGATTTAATTTCTGAGCGTTTCCGTGCTACGGAGCGTAAGTTATGATGTCGGTCCCGGATTCAATCGCTGGACAATAGTCGTGAAACTATGTAAGAGGAGAATTATATATCCTATTTATATTATTGGTTAGATTTACTATGTTTATTAGACTTCTATACAATATAATAATAATACTTATTACACACATATATTACCTACTAATCTTGTAAAGAGTCTTCAGAATATTAGTCCGCACCTTGCCCGGAAAACATGTCCAGAAGTATTTCCACACTAGATGGCTATACTTGAGAGGCTACGGTTTGCGAGGAAATTGGAGTGACGCTAATACGAAATTAGGTATATCAGCTGTACGGACTGAATTGTTGAATTCTAATTGTTTTAAGTGAGTTACATAAAATTACCTAATTAATCTCATTATCTCATTCAGTTTGTTTTAATTTCTAAGTTTGTTTTATGTTGATTATAAAATTTTACCTACCTACCGAAGGTTTATTTCATGGTCCCAGTAAGTTTGTTTTAATGAATAACAAGGAGAATTCCTATTATTATTTTCTATTTTATTTATTCTTTTTGATGTTTTTTTATTAACTTTATTTAACAATAATAAAACTTTGACATAAGAACATTTCTTTTTATTTCAGTTAGTAATATGTCCCAAAAACAGAAAATAATAATATCTTTTATTTCATACACAATCGGAAATATGGCCAATTTCCCATTTTAAGAAAAAAATACCTTATCTCATAATATATTTCAAATACAATTTTACATGTGTGTTAGTTAGATAGATTATATACCAAACGACTTAAGGATTGATGTCTATCAATCCTTAAGTCGTTTGGTATATACCTGTCGTATTGTGAAAAAATTATCGTTGAAGCTTAAGGTGGCCATATATGACCCAGGTACCTTATTTAATAAGAGTAAGACTGTTTTAAAAAAGCTAGATCACACGAAGATTTGTCTTATGTTTGACTACTGAAGATAAGTCACAGTCAATTATGTTATAAATAAATTGAAACACGGTTAAAATGCATAAAATATTTGTGTTTGGAATTGTTATTATCTTCTTCTTGTTCGAATAAAGTATTAATTTCAAGTACTAACGTATCATTCTAATTATATATTCGTGCGGTCGCGCGTTTTGTATGCAGTCTAGCGGCGCTCACTGCCTTTCAGTCCGCTTGTCTTTATTTATCAATGCGTCGCCTAAAGCAATCGAGCTTTAATTATTATTGGTCGTGACGAATATCCATTCCGGTGGAACGGCTATTATGTGACATGTGTTTCAACTACACAATCTCTATTGAGATTGGCCTCCCAATCCAATACATTCAGCCTAGCGCAGTGGTTGAATTTTGGTGGTGGCACCCAGTCTCACTGAAGGCTAATATTAAAGAAGCACTTAATTATCCCCATACCGCTCATGGAACGAAAGTTAGGCTACCCGACACGAATGGAAAGAGGAATAGCGCAGGCGCGAACATCCGAACTCCCTGCTGATATGAGACTTTTTCCTAATATGTAAGTACATCCTGATTTCACTTTTTGACCCGGCCCGGGTTTGAACCCATGACCTCATTATCTTCGGTTGAACACTCTACCATAAGACCAACCAGTAATTTCGTTGCATATAATTATTATGGCAGTTACTTCTCTGAACTTAAAAATTGTACGTGTAAAAAATATATTTATAAGAGCATGAGTCAGTGTAGACACTACAATGCCCACAAACTACAGCTAAAGTCCTTGAAAATTCTAGAAACAGATAGAACCCACATTAGGAATTCAACAAACTTTCCATGGTTTATGTATAACGTTAAAATAATATCTTGCAGTGGACAGGTTCGTCAAGGGTAAAGGCAAGGTCGGCTGAGGTGCCATTATGGAGTTGAATCACCTTTAAAGCCGCTCCACACACACTGGTTTTTCAGCATAAAATTTTACAAAAACCTGACAAAGGTTCTAATAATCATAGATATCAAAGTCACAATCATTGATCGACAACGGCCGACGGTTATTGCGATGTCAAAATGTTTGTCTCTCGTTGTTTACATATTAGTCATAATATTAATTTCTAATAAACTACCTAAACACATTTTATGGGAAGATAATATGACTAAGTTCAAAAAAAACATCTCGAACTTTTAATAAATAAGGCCGACTATTGCCTAAAAGAGTATTAGACCGATAAACTCAATATTTTGGCGAATACTTCGTAGGTCCAATTTGTAATATTTTTTTAAATGTATTTGTTATTTAGATGAAACAAAATTAACATTATTAATTCTTTAAAGTAGTTTTTGTGAATCTGTGAACTATTACCTATGTACAGCAATAAATGACTGATAAAAATACTGTCGAATAAGTAATTCTTAATAATTAAAGTCGGTTATATGTTTATAAGCAGTTAATTATATCTGAAAAGGCCTTAGACAAATAATACCGTTCGTTAAACAAGTTGCGAGGATAGGCGTAAACCAGATTTTTTGTACTATCCACAACACTTCTGTACATGCACTTTGACCATCAAGGTCAAAGTGCATATATATGCTTCTTTATTACGGATACATTAAGACCTGTTTTCAAAGTGCAAGTAAGTCCACAGACGGGGCATCGATCGTCCGTATCGAATACAAACATAATGAAAAAAAAGCAAGCAACCCGCGTCATTGCAAAGAGTTTCTGAAGTAATACAACTTTATATACATACTGGCATATGTATTTGCGTTCATTTGAGTATGATTTGCCAGCCATTTTTAACGAGGCGGTATTGAAACCGGCAGTATATGAAAAGAAATACTTAAATTTTGTTCGCATTTGGGTATTAACACGTGTACTTATCAAGCTCTAAGCTAATATTTTTTTTTTTTTTTTTAAATTATTTTATTTTAATTATTACATATAATTTTGAGAATAAAAATAAATAAATAAAAATAGTTTATTTTAGATAAATTGTAGTATATACTACAGTTTATCTTACATAGGGGTATCCTTTTAAGGATATTAAATACTTGTGATAGGAGGTCCCGCTCTTCACAGATCGTTCAAATGTAGAAGTGAGAATACATAACAAAAGTGTGTTTCCTGTTTAAAATAGCAAAAAGAAAAATATGAATTTTTGTGGTTTTGGCAGTATGGTGTTTAAGTAAGTCTGTGTGTGTATACGTGTATGTGTGTGTGTGTATATGTGAAGGAGTGAATGTGTGTGTTTGTGTGTGTGTGTGTGTGTGTAGGTGAGTCAAGGATATTTTAGTATACTTAGGCAATAGTATGCAGTAAGGCTTCTACCTCATCATAGGTCCTAAGTTTTAACCATTTTAAGAATCCTTAGATAAACAACAATTTACTTAGCTACTATTTTTATATTTAGTAATATATTTAAAAAAAAAGATCCCAAGCAGTTGGCGAGCGCAGAAGGCTCTCAACCAATACCTTAAGTTTTCTATTGGAACACCTGCGTTTGTTTCACTGGATCTTCTCATTTGGGGCGCATTGTACTTGCGACCATCGTTATTTACACATGTTACAGTTACATAAATCAACTATAATAAACAAACTATAATTATAACGTCTTTCGGTTGATATGATGATGTAAATCAAATCAATAAAATAATAGAGGAGGAGTTAACTTATAATTTCGAGCTCCAACACCAGATTTTGTTGGTCAGATTCCAAACCGCATTTAAATTTATACATCTCATTAAAAAAATTCTAAAAATAGTAGAGTTTTTAAGTTTCCCACTTTTGTTTATATTAAGTAACCACACATTATTATAGCGACCGAATCTTATGCTTGCGTTGACTCGGGATTTAGATTTTTTACAGCTCTAAGGGTTTGACGACTTGAGTATGTGATATTAATTTCAACTTTCAACAGACAGACAAACACATGAACTTATAAGAGTTAACTTTTCCTTTGAAGTAAGAAACTCTAATTATTTTAATAAACAAATACAGAAAGTATTATTTTTTAACATTCCACACTAGGCGAAGTCTTTGTCATACGAAAAAAAATGTTCACAATTAATTAAACATGGATAGGGGCATGTTTAGTTATTTTCCAAATAAATAGATTAGATTCTCATTAAGAACTCAACAACTCACTTTCTGATGAATCTAAATTAGCTTCTGGTCGATCAGTAGTTGAGTTAATACGACTAAAATGTAAGTATAGCCCAATGTATAGAACTTACTTGTTTGCGTATCATAACGTGGCTGACTCTGCCCCTGACCCTGACGGACAGGACGTACTCCCCGGGGTGCGCCTGCGACTCCCGCACCAGGAAGGAACCGTTCTTTCCTTTTTCCATGATTAGGTGCTCAGCATCTTTTGCTGACATCACACCGTGGAACCACCTGGAGACAATATAAATTATACTCAACGAGACTAAAAGAGAACATTGTTCTTGATTTAGAAATACCAAATTTATAATATAACACACACAATATCGACGATTTCACAAATTTAAATTTTATAATTGTAAATTAAATTATAGTAATCAGCTGTGCCAGCGAGTTTATTAGCACATTTTGAAATAACGCAGTAAATCTTACATCAGGATATCTCTAATATTTTGTCTCTCGCTGCAAACTTATAAAACATTCACCTTACATATTCCCATACAAATTTTCAACTCCTATTCCCTACTGTTATTTTACACCGTTGAGAGTAGAAGTTTTCCAAACTTTGAATGTCATTTCTAACAGTATTAAAAAGCTTCAAGCTTCTAGCTCTAAAATGATGATACTTCCATACAACTTCAACCTCTTACAACCCCTTTTTTACACATGATAATGTAGCCATGTCCTGTCTCAGGCGTTAGACTATCTGTATACCAAATTTCATTTAAATTGGTTCAGTCGTTTTGGCGTGAATACGCGACCGACAGACAGACAGAGTTATTTTCGCATTTATAATATTAGTCAGGAATGTTTAGATTCATCATCATCATATCAGCCGAAAGACGTCCACTGCTGGACAAAGGCCTCCCCCAAGGATCTCCACAATAGCCGGTCCTGCGCTGCCCGCATCCAACGGCTTCCCGCGACCCGCACGAGATCGTCGGTCCACCGTGTAGGAGGCCTGCCCACGCTGCGTCTTCTGGTTCGTGGACACCACTCGAGAACCTTTCTGCCCCATCGGCCGTCAGTTCTACGAGCTATGTGCCCTGCCCACTGCCACTTCAGTTTGGCAATTCTTTGGGCTATGTCGGTTACTTTGGTTCGCCTGCGGATCTCAGCATTTCTGATTCGATCTCGCAGGGAAGATTTTTAAGTTTAGATTCATTCAGTTCATAATGTCAATTAACACAATAATATAAATAATTCTGACTTATGACTTACTACAAGCCTCTGGGAGAATATAGACTTTTTTTAGAAGGAATCGTTTAAGATTGCCATCAAAGTATCTCTTATAGATTAGATATTTAAGTCCATTGGATTGTTAAAAATGCTTTAATGCTATATTCCACTATGTCAAGAGGAGACATGTTGTGAAGTATTCTTAATCTTTCTGAGTCTTGCAACATGCAACTAATTTCAGTTAATATTTCTATATAATATTTTAATAATCTGGTTGCAAGTTGCACAGTCAAAGCTGGTTGCATGTTGCACAACCCACTTTGGTTGCAGGTTGCACAAACTAATTTAGTTACATATTCCAAGAATTAGAAAGTTCATTCCAGGTAAGTCATTCTAATTCTTGACCTATATTAGTTGTATATTATACATACTAAATTGTTAGCATATTCCAAGAATTAGTAGGTGTTTTCCTAACTATTCTAATTGTTGACCTAACTCTGAACCTAAATTCGTTGCATGTGGTGAAACGTACATTGGTTTTATGTTCCAGGAACTAGTAAGGTGTTTTCTTAATCTTTCTAATTCTTAACCTAACTCCGAATCTAAATTGGTTGTATATTATGGAATCAAATTGTTTGATTTCAAGGGTTGAGATGGGGTGATGACGTTCGTCACCGCCACACACATAGCTACTTTATTAGTTACCCTGATTTTTAACTACTTTCATAGAAAACATTAATCACAATAATAAGATGCTGATCAGAAGCAATTTGCTGGTACCACGCCAATCTTAGCTAATAAATATTGGTCCAAATAGAACAGTTCTTAAATATTAAGCGTAGTCACATTAGCCTAAAATTAAATACAAATACAATACAAAAAAAACCGGCATTTCTACAATGATTAAAAAATCATAGTTATTAACATTACGGCTTTAAAAACTTTTAGATTTATATATTAACCACTGCCGCAAGCTCCACATTGTGCACGGGGGCTAAGTTGTCCGATTACGATATATCTATATATATACGATACGATGCACAATTTGGAGCTTGCGGCAGTGGTTCATCATCATCATCATCATATCAGCCGAAAGACGTCCACTGCTGGACAAAGGCCTCCCCCAAAGATCTCCACAATTGCCGGTCTTGTGCTATTCGCATCCAGCATTTTCCAGCGACCCGCACAAGATCATCGGTCCATCTTGTAGGGGGCCTGCCCACGCTGCGTCTTCCGGTTCGTGGTCGCCACTCGAGAACCTTTCTGCCCCAACGGCCGTCGGCTCTACGAGCTATGTGCCCTGCCCACTGCCACTTCAACTTGGCAATTCTTCGGGCTATGTCGGTGACTTTGGTTCGCCTGCGGATTTCGACATTTCTGATGCGATCCCGCAGGGAAACTCCGAGCATAGCCCTCTCCATTGCTCTTTGGGTGACCTTGAGCCTTCTAATAAGGCCCATAGTGAGCGACCACGTCTCTGTTCCGTATGTCATCACTGGCAACACACACTGGTCGAAGACTTTCGACTTGAGACACTGCGGTATTTTGGACGAGAAGATGTTACGTAGCTTCCCGAACGCTGCCCAGCCGAGTTGGATTCTACGATTGACCTCCTTCTCGAAGTTGGACCTACCTAGTTGGATGGTCTGTCCTAGGTAAATATAGTTCTCTACAACTTCGAGTGCAGAGTCACCAACTTTCAATTGAGTGGGTGCAACATGGACGTTTGACATGATTTTCGTCTTATCCATGTTCATTTTCAGACCCACTTGTTGAGAGACTCTGCTGAGGTCATCGAGCATTGTACCGAGGTCTTCCATGGTCTCAGCCATGACTACGATATCATCGGCAAATCGAAGGTGAGTGATGTACTCGCCATTGACATTGATGCCAAAGCCTTTCCAGTCCAGAAGCTTGAAGACGTCTTCCAATGCAGCGGTGAACAGTTTCGGAGATATAACATCTCCCTGTCTCACGCCTCGCTGCAAGTGGATAGGTTTCGAGATCTGGTCCTGGAATCGCACTGACATAGTGGCGTTTTCATACAAACACTTTATCACCTCGATATACCGGTAGTCAATTTGGCACCTTATGAGAGACCTCAGCACGGCCCATGTTTCGATAGAATCAAAGGCTTTCTCATAGTCCACAAACGCTAAGCACAGTGGCTTGTTGTACTCTTCGGTCTTCTGTATAACTTGCCGCAGCGTATGTATGTGGTCTATGGTGCTAAAGCCTTTTCGGAAACCGGCTTGTTCGGGAGGCTGGAAGTCGTCAAACCTGCGAGCGAGACGGTTCGTAACGACCCTCGAAAACAACTTGTAAACATGGCTCAGCAGTGTGATGGGTCTATAATTCTTCAATAGGGTCTTGTCGCCCTTTTTGAAGAAGAGCACCACCACACTTCTGTGCCATGCTTGTGGCGTTTGACCATCTAGTATGACGGAGTTAAATAACTTCTGAAGGGCCCGTAGGATTCTACCACCCGCCTTCAGAAGCTCTGCTGTAACTCCATCATCACCAGGCGCCTTATTGTTCTTGAGTTGTTTGAGAGCCATTCTAATCTCGTACAGGCTGACGTCCGGGATGTCTTCGGTGTAGTGTCGGGTTAGTCGTGCTCTGGGATCTGAGGCATGACTTTTGACAGGTGGCTGTGTTGTCGTATATAACTGTCCGTAGAACTTCTCGATCTCTCCCAGCAACTCAGGTTTAGACGTGACGATTCTACCATCCTCAGTCTTCAGCTTCGTCAGTTGGCTCTGTCCAACAGACAGAGCTCTTGCGAACACTTTAGAGCCTTTGTTCCGCTCGATAGCCTCTTTAATACTAATTGTATTAAATTGCCGCGTGTCGCGAGTCAAAGACTTTGAGATCTGTCTGTTGAGCTGCCGATATCTGGTAGCATCATCTGAGGATGTCAGAACCATTTTCCGTCTATCTTCCATAAGTTGCAGGGTAAAGTCAGAGATCTTTTTAGTTCTGTTTGTACGACGGGCCTTGAAGACCTTAGACCCAGCCGTATGGACAGCTTCTACGAGCCTGTCATAGTATGAGTCCACTTCCTCGCAGTCTGCTAGGCATTCGAAACGGTTTTGCAGTTCGAGCTGAAATGGTTCGGGGTTTTGGACGTGGATAGGTAAAGGTCGGAGCGTAGACTTTATCAGTCGGGACCTCTGGAGTTTGACATTCAGGTTCAATGAGCCTCTGACCAGTCTGTGATCGCTCCCGGTTTTAACCGCATTGATCACGGAGACGTCATTGAACATCTGTCGTCTCGTCGACAAGATAAAGTCTATCTCATTTTTAGTTTTACCATCGGGGCTCACCCAGGTCCATTTGCGGTGATCCGGCTTCCTGAAGAAGGAATTCATCATAAAGAGTCCCTCCTTCTCCATGAAGTCGGCCAACATTTGGCCCCGGGGGTTCCGGTCTCCAGTTCCAAATTGCCCCACTCTCAGCTCATTACCGAATCGTTTGCCCAGCTTCGCGTTGAAGTCCCCCATGACCACAGTGAAATAGGAGTTAGAGGTATGTATGGCTCTGGATATGTCCTCATACATAACCTCTACTTCATCGTCGGAGTGTGTCGAAGTGGGTGCGTATACCTGTATAACCTTCAACGAATACCGCTTGGTGATTCTGAGTATAAGGTACGCAACCCTCGTCGACACACTCTCGATTTTCACTAGGTTGTTCACGAGGGACTTGTGGACTATGAACCCGACACCACCTTGGGATATTTGGTCACCCTCCCGGTAATAGAGCAGGTTTCCGGATTTCAGTATTATCGAGTCCTCCCCCTCTCTTCGGACTTCGCAGTGGTTAATATATGAATATAAAAGTTTTGTCTTAACCCTTCAGTACACTACATAGAGACGACTAAATTGAGTAACTATTTTACGAAGTTATTTTCTTTTAAGCATTTAAGAGGTGACTTTGCTGTTGTTTTTCTATCGGGGGTAAATTGTTGATTCGTATTTTGGGAGCTACGCATTTCTTTGAAATATAGCCAAATATGACAAGATGAACATTATAGTAAACTTGCGGGGAAAACGAACTAGACCCTTAAGGGACATTCAGATTACAATTACACAATAAGGAATATGCATAAAATTAACACATTTTCATATGTCGTTTATATGTCCATTAATCCTCATACTATTGAAATCAAAACCCTTTAATGCCCTTTATAATCAGTATCGGTCACGTATCCAGACCGGCAAGTACCGTTGCTACGTAAGAGGCGAGTCGGTCCACTAGCCAGCCCTTGGACCGGTCACGCGACAATACTTCAACAAAGCATCACAATAATAACAACAAAAAGTCGCGTTCTTATGTAATAGTTACTGAAGGAAAATGTCTTTTTATGTCACCTTTACGCGTCACTTAATATATAAAATTAAGGAAGTACTTTTTTGATGTGTCTTGTAAAAGGAATTCATTTCAGTTTCTAGGCACGACTTTCATTGAAGTTGTAGTTAGAATTCTCTAACTCTTTAGTACCCAATGATGATTTTATCACGTGGCGTCATTGTGTGGATAAACATGACCGACTTAACTATTTTTCACCATGAAACAGATAGTCCATAGCCCATAACCCAGCCCCCAGTCTCGCACCTACCCTAGCCTATTAGTGGTTTGACCAATATGCCCACCCTGTCACAAGGCTTAACCGTCCTATGGTGTAAACTTTCCTATGGTCCGGCTCTTAGTGGCAGCGTACCTCCCAAGCGTACTTTCTGACAGTGCGCTTAGAAGACTTGTCGCTTAATAGTCTACATATAAATAAAACATCGACGCATGACGACATCTTATCGGCATCAATATGTAACGCTGAATCGACAACAACCACCATATTCAGGATTGTCTAAATTTCTTCAAAGCAGTATTAATTCATTAGGCTTTTTGCGAATCTTAATACTTACACTAATTAAGTAACCGAAGCAAAGTTCCTGTATCTCATCATTGATAAAGCATTGTAGTACTTACACTTAACATACAAAGTACTAGAATTAGTTAGAAGAGTGTAATTAGCTAGAATTAGTCATTATTCTTTACAAACAGTAGAGGCGTTGTATGTGCCATGGAGATACCATATTGGGTATGAAACTATAAATAATTTGGGTGTTAACAGCTCTTTAAAAAGTTAAAATATATCGATCAATAGCCGTTAAAATAACAAAACATATTCAGTGTTCGCATTGCACTGACGCACGGGGAAGCTCAAACACTTACTAAGAACAAATGAAGATCGATTCGTGCTCCATACATGTACAGACCCCGCACGTCAAGCTACCCCGATTTGTCAAAATTCCCCAATTGAAAGTGAACCTTATGTTTATGTGATAAATGTTGAAAATCTATAAAAGAAATTTGACAGATTGGGTTAGTTGGATGTGCTGGCGTCTGTACCTACAAACAATTTTTATGAAAGTCACGCGAACGTCTGCCACCTGCTCGCCCTCCAGCGTGGCCGAGCACTTAGTTCTCACTAAGTGTGCAAATAATTCTTTGTCTAGCATACTCTAGGGACGGTAGTTCTTAAAACTCGCAGTAAATTCTCAGAAGATTATATATAATATATTGTATTGAAGGGTATTTTATAAGTGCCCTTTTTAAAAATAAATATTGTAACAATTTCAAGATTATTTTAACTTGACCGTATGTGCCTTCAAATTAGGTTGTGTTTTCTATACAAATATTCTTATTGATGAGTGGTTGAGATCATGTTGAGATTAGAACTGACACCGGTATTTATTACTTTTCTCCTGATTAAGTAATGGTAATGTTTGAAAAAGTTTATAACTTTTTATTATGAATCACGGCAAAATGCAAAAAAAATCGTATTAATGTTTTAGTAACGTAATAATTTTAGTTGAACGGACACCCAAATTTGCCGTTATTTATATTGAATATTATTTGCATGGGTACTACTAGATACTATATAGCTCATACTAGATACTATAACCCATGATACCATGAACCGAAAGACGCAGCATGGGCAGGCCCCCTACAAGATGGTCCGATGATCTTGTGGGCATCCTTGTATGCGGATAGCGCATTGTGGAGATCTTTAGAGGAGACGTTGTTTGTATGAAATCCTCGCAATAAATATTTAGTTGACCAAACTTCATCATCATTTCAACCGTAAGGCTATAATAAGCGCCCTATTTATTGCGAGGATTTCATACAAACAACGCAGCATATCCAACACTAAAGCTAAACTAAGATATTTACTTTCGTCTCCATCAAATATTTCGCATGAAGGTATTAAAACCTGTTCGTAATAAAAAAACAACTACTTACTTTTATTATTATGAATTAGTTAAACCAGAATTTTGAACCAGTCCGGAAAATGTGAAACTAATTAAAACATTCGAGTGGCTCAGTAAAATGAGTCACTTGCCATTAGTATTCTGATGACTGTTTACTTACTTCGTGCCTTTGTTCAACTGAAAAGATTAGGTAAATAAGTAGACGCCACTTCGCTGGTCGATTCGTTTCAATATAAAAGTTGAAAAAACTAATTAGGTTTTTTTTACTATCGTGGACACTGACTGAGAGGGAAACAATTTACTGTGCAGATGAAAATGCGACGAATATTTTTTTTCAATTTTACGGAAGGAAAATTTCGGATGGTAGTCCTTGAATCGATTCGAAACACGTTTCAATGGACAATATGCCCACAGTAGACTGGCATCATTATGGATGGTAATAACTTAATTTCTGCTCGAAACATTGGGTCAGCCTTGTGGTCACGTGAAAGCTCAACCAAACGTTTTGGTATTTCACGAAAAATCACCTGCGCGGGGTGAATTCCGTAACCACAGCATTTTGCATTATAGTCAAAGTACTAACACTTATACCGATCAAACCATGAATTTGGTTCTATATTTGTGTCGTAAAGTCTATTGTAGCCGATTTTACAGCGTTGATGGAATAGGTATAGTATATATTATACTTAACTAAACAGGAATAGATAAGTCGAGTCGAGGTCTTTAGTAATTACCTATTTAACATACAGAGGAGCAGTAAACATTAATTTATTGCTCCTTTTAATTGTTTTCACAAGTTCAATTCATATTTTACGATTCCGTTCCATTTTGCTAGCATCTTTACACTGGTATTATGTAAATAATAATTTCTAAAGTTATTTGTTCCTAATATTTATTTCAAACTACACTTTGTCAAACTATATATTTTACTTTTGACAGCTCGAGTTCAAAGCAATTTGTGATGTCGTAATGTGTTATTTTGCTCAATATTTTGTGTTATTTTATTAACATTTTGCTTAAGTTTGTTCGAGTTGAGCGTATCGTTCCTCTACGTGATCTTGCGTAAAGCTGAAAGGTATGGTAATTAAAGGACAATTAGTGCAATAAATCAAGAAAACATTGTTGATGCTTCATGACTATACTTATTGAGAAAGCACCGTGGACCGTTTATAAGTAAGAGACCGTGGTGCGGCATCATGAGATATCAGTGCTCCAATAGTACCGAAAATAACCAAAGAATCCGACGGCAGTACTGTAGTGGCAGGGACTTGAATTGGCCACGTTCTGGGCCACAAAAATTTAACTAGTTTGCCGTCGACACGCTAAGAAGAAGAACACACTGCAATACAGGTGCCGGGTTCTCAATAAACCATCCGTAACCATGACCTCTATACTGACAAAAATAAATATGTACATACATAGACAAATATAGATATATTTGCAGAAGAAATATTTTGTAATTATTGTACTATTTAAGAAGCATAATTTAACGGTAACCTTGTGAAAAAGTATATGATGCAATATACAAACCAGACATAAATAATATTATAATTGTATTATATTATTATGTACGTACAAACTACCAAATAAATGACATTGCCCCAGATTTTTAAGCAATACAAACGAATCAAATTTTAATATGATTGCGTATCTTTCTAACATAGTTGTTATAAGAAGGACGTAATCCTGAGTGGTCACAATTTAGTTTAGACGCGAAATAATGAAATAAATTAAGCACCCGGTGCCCAAATTTAGTGCAAGTGTTATCATCAGTTTTAGTAGTTAAATGTTTTACGAGTAGTGGTGTCCTGTCTCATCATAACTCATAACAAGCCATATTAGAGAGAAATTAAAGAATAAATCAATTTGATTGGTTGTTGCAAATACGAATTGTCATCATTACCTTACCAGCAATATTAGATTATCAGAATATTTCAAGAAAACCTTAAAAATGCATTAATACATATACTTTGCTCGTTGGGAACACCTCAACTAAAATGACAAAATCTCTCCTCACAGAATGGTCATCAATCCCCTTTGGACTGTGAGTGAACACCCAAGTGACTTCTTGTGAGGCTGGACTGGCATTTCGTACACCAGCAATATTTGCCTCAGACTGGAGATTTCCAAAATTTTGCCTCGTTGAGCACATCAAGCTTTAGAGGAGAGGTTTATTGCTCCTCCGGTGATTTTGATTAACCTACTTATAGCAAAGGAGCTCTACTTTCAACCCAATACGATTCAGATAAAATTATTCAGACGTTATTTTACGCAACACCACGGCAGTGCGTTAAAGTAGTTGATCATGAGTCCTTTCAATCGGCGACATCTTCTGGTAATGCTATTGTACATACGAAGACGTGTAAAAGTTCTGGGTGCACCTTTCTTGTTAGACCGATGTTTAAAGCTCGGATTCGGTTCTAAGTGTTTCGGTCCGTCAATAATCTTCTCCGAAATAGAGACTCACGGACTACGATAGAATAGAGAAATCGAAAATTAGGATAAAAAAATAGTTCTACAACTACTCCGTAATATCGCGGATTTGGATACGGATCAAACGTCGTACGAAAACGCACTTATATTATACTCCAAGGCGATGAGCGAATGGCCGCAACTCAACCTGTGCGAGCATTGCTCTGCGCTCAGCGAGGAAGCGAAAGTGTAACTTTCGGAACTTGGTAGACCTTCGAAAATCACTGAAAACCAATACTGCAACATGTGCGGAGGAAATATGATAAATGCACAATGGTAACAATTCTGTATTTAACATGCAGCAAAAAAAAAGTTAAGGCTAATTAGCCTTTACTTTTCACTTGGTTCCAACTACTATATAAACATTTTGAATAGGTGCTAACAATTAAGAGTATATATTTCTTAGCCCCCCTTTATAAATGACAATAATATTGCTAGAACTTACTCATAGCAATTATCTCGTACTTTAAAATAATTACGATCATTTGGTAAATCAAAAGTCGGTTCTATATTTTTTAAATAACAATAAAGTACGATACAATTATTACAAAGGGCTTTTAATCCTTTTATAAAAATAATCACGAATATAATGTAGACTTAAGAATTGGGGCCAGTGCCGAATAAAACGGAAGAAATTATTCATTGTGATATACAAATATGTAAAAAATTAAATAATAAAAATATAGTAACGAAGTGTAGTAATAAAATTGAGTAGGTAGTAGATTAATAAATTGAAATTAATTAAGCCGTTAATATAGGTATAAAAAACTGAATGTGCTAATTGGTGTAAATGGCCACACCCGTTTGTATTAAAAATCCCTTGATGGTATAAAAAATATACCTTTTTTATTTACCATGGCTATTCATGTATTTGAATACCCTTGGTAAATAAAAAGGGTGTTTTTAATACCACCATTTCTGCCACTTACAAATGGAAGCGTTCACCATAGCTTGACGCTATGGGGTCCAGCGACCGTGTCTAGTTACTAACCCCGTTGAGATGCTGGTAAATGGACATCTCTTTTCCCTGGTCTCCTCCGGACTGACAACGTTTACCTTCTCTTATTGTACAAATAGTTATTACAATAGTTTCAGTTGCTTAAGCCCCCCAGTAGGTGTCTGATATGCCTTAACCACTGTTATTTACAGGGCTTACAGCAGTACTATTATTACTTTTTGACCCTGAGGAACCCAGCGCCACATTAACTGCGGTTGCACACATTACCGCAAGACTGTCGAGGTAGTAAAACGTCTAGTGCGAATATGTGTACCACTATAAGTACAAATATGTGCACATTCATAGGTATGTGCACTATCGTATGATTTTACAGAATGTCATGTAAAAACCTTTAATGCATACGTCTTAATTACCGCTTAGATGCCTACTATGAGTAATAGAACAAATTGTTTCTCAGATCAGTAAACTAGCTATTCGCCTTAGTAATCGTGCTTTTAGACATTACCTAGAATTACGGGTCGTTCCTATTTCATTTTCTTCCTTGCAGATACAAACCATCGACGTATAAGTCAGTTTACATCAAATCTGACTGGGCTGTTGGACTAGTGGTTAGTGACCCAGACTGCTAACCCAGAGGCAATAGGCTCGATCCCCACCTAGGACAAAATTTTTGCTCGATGAGTACGATTATGGTCGCTGGGGCAAATGATAAGAGTCTCAGAGAATATGATGAACCATAAATACGGCCTCCGGACATTTGGCCTCGCAGACCGCCGATAGTCCATACACTTTGATGTGTTTCGTTTACCTATCCCTTTCCAATCTTCTACCAGAAATGGAATTTCTGAGATAACCGATTCGTCACACTTTGATGTGTTTCGTTTACCTATCCCTTTCCAATTTTCTACCAGAGATGGAATTTCCAGATCAACGCCTATCCGATTCATTCCTTTTATATAGTTAGAAATTTTATTAAACTGTTATGTAATTTAGTCAAAACGCTGATGAAACCATAAATAATACTTAATACAGAGAGCAATAATGAACTCCCAATGATATTTTCTATTACCTACATCTAGAATATGTCTAGTTAGGTACTAGGCCGCTCGTAATTATGTACTTAACTTTACTGTAGCCAATAACGTGCGATGTACATCATAAAATAATATCCATGCGGGTGATTACATATATACATTCATGAAATACACTCACAAAAAGTATGTAAAGAAATAATTGTGAAGAGTCGGTAACTATGCACAAAGTATGGTTTCCGGCATTCCAGTTGTAAGTACACTTGTATGTAAAAAACGTGTTTTCTTAATTTTATAGCTCTTTGTCTTAAAACTTCCTGCTAACTGTATTTATGAACTTATTTTAATCCATCAATCCTGTTACGGCGACACGCAACAGCCTTATAAAACCTACCGAAATGAGAGTTGGACACGTGAAAAGTTCCGTACCATCAAGAGACTATAATAATACTAACTCTGTGAAAATTTAAACATCTACCGATGACAGTTCTTAGGATAGCCAGTATTATGATCAAGCATTACAAAAATTTATTTTTATTTTCTCGATTGTAGGCGAACCCTAAAAATATTTTTATTTTATGTTGTTAAGAAAAGCATTTTATGTAGTCTATCGGTATACATAATTCCTTTGCTACTACTGTAGTAGGAATTTACAAAACGCCGTACAAGAGCACGAGAAATATCGATCAAACTGGGTATAACCTCTTTATATAAAAGTTTAGCATTGCAAGGATGTCTAATTTCATTATGAATTTATATGGAGTTATTTGCATATTTACTGGTACAGAAGCGCAATAATTATTAGAAATCCTATTCATACATATCATCCTAACCGCTGTAAAAGTCCACTGCTGGACTGAAGCCTACTCCAAAAATCATCTTGAGGAGATATGCCATAATCAACACGCTTGGCAGACGGGTTGGTGTTCGCAGTATGATGGTAATAGTACTCAGAGAGATGCTGCTGCCCGTCCTCTGGCAGACACGCCCTCGGGTCGACTTATACGCCCCCCCACCCCCCACGGGATGAGATGTGGTGATGATATTCTGCTCGTAATTCGCGCGCCGTCACCACACAGCAAATTCATACCAACATATATATATATATATATATATATATAGTTCACAAGAATCCTCTATGTGTTAGTGTTCGATATATTGCAATGCTTGTAAATGGCGTTATATAACGAGTGTTCTTATTCTATATCTTGTAACACCTATAAGTACACTTAATTTGCAATAAATGTTTTTTGAGTTTGAGTACTTAAATATTGTTTAGAGATCAACGATTTTCTTTAAATGTTGTGAAATTCGACGTAAGTATATGTTTTTATTAAGATGAATCTTGTAGTGTTGGTTGTTGTTAGTTGACACCAAACTGGCTGATAACCGCGCCTCAAGCGCAGCCATCAGGATCTCAAATTTACATGTTTATGCAATAAAATAATTGTAAACACTTTCTATAAATATGCTTCAGCCATTTTTTGAGATAAATATTCCAAAATATTCAAAACAAGTTTTCACTTTTATGTTAAATTGAAAACAATAAATTAATTATATAATGATAAACCAAAAACTACAGTTTTAATTCGCGATTGTAGGCAAACCCTAAAAATATTTTTATTTTATGATGTTAAGAAAAGCATTTTATGTAATCTATCGATATCCATAATTCCATTCATACATTCATACATAAAGTAGCCTTTTTCATTATTCCTTATTTATTAAACTAAATTATATAGACTATTATATCATCATCATCAGTCTGATATCGTCACTGCTGGACATAGGCCTTCCGAAGGTTTCTAAAACGTTGGCGACCGCAGTTAGGTGGCAGTTAGTACACAGAAGACGCTGCTGCCGGACTACCCTGACTACCTGATGTATATATGACTTTTATGACACCCACGGGATGGTATAGGGTGGCCTTATTATTCTTTCTCGGACGTTAAAACCACATGGCACGGTCCATAGTTTTTACATTTATTATACTACGAGCATTAAAGAGTAACAAACATACATCCATACATCTATACTCACAAGCTTTTGCATTTATAATATTAGTAGGATGTGCACCTCTAGCGGTTTTTGGCAGTGCACGTCGGAATAGCTAGCAGATGGTAGATTTTTCCTACTTACTTGAGTTATCGTCATATTTTGGACAGTTCACACAATATCTTTATAAATTGTAGCCTATGTGATATTCTGATGTATACGCTATATTATTGTAAAGTTTCATTAAAATACATTCAGTAGTATCTACGTGAAACCTTCTAAATCCATCCATACTTATAAACGCGAAAGTTTATATCGCATTTATAATATTAGTGATAGGATAACGGAAAGCCAAAGTGTAGTCATTGAAATTATTTTTCCCCTTTATTTTACAAACATTTCCCAACTTGTTCTGAGTATTTAGGATTAGCATATTTTTAGAAAGTATATAGTATTTTAAAAATCTAAATATACGAGCGCGATGGCTGCGCGGTGAAGGCCTTAAGTGACAGTAACTCCCAATGTATTCTTATTTTTTAATCAGTATGATTAAATTACGTATTCCTCATCCATACTTGCAATAATTATTTTATCCCCCCCCCCCCCCTCCCGAGCTCCATTGACGTCACTCCACCCTATTAGTCAAGTGTAATGGGATAATTATTTTAACTGGTCAATTATACAGTGATGCGTACCACGCTTTGAAAGCCAATGAGTTTAGTGCCAAAAACAGAAGTTGAATAAACAATATGCGATAAAGAAGCAAATTAAGCCTATTGTACAACGTACAAAAGGAAGTACGTAGTCTATGTATGAAGAAAGGTTTGTGACTCCTGGCTCAACGACGGCTACGCTTATGGCGCCACGTACACAGGTACTGACTTGTTTTGTATTATGATCAGTCGGACACGATCGGAAACAGGTCAGGTCAGCACCGACGCTTCCAGACACCATGTAGATACTAAGTTTTTTCTTAACAGAAAAATACGAACGCTAAACCAACTAGAAAACGTAACTTCCTACTTACTACAGTTTTTTTCATATTTTGAACAATTCATATATATTTTATTCATATATATTCACATATATATATATATATATATATATATATATATATATATAAGCTATATTATTGTAATGTTTCATTAAAATCCATTCAGTAGTTTTTACGTGAAAGAGTAACAAACCTCCATCCATCCATACTTACAAAATTTCGCGTTTATAATATTAGTAGGATTACACCGAGACAAACAGATGTTCAAAATGATGCCGAATGTTTGAATTCTGTGTAAATTTACATTAACAGCAACAAAAAAGCGTTCACTTTTATATTAGATGATGGCGACCGTTATAAGTGTATAATTTGATGATACCTTCTCATTTCCTTCCTTCCCATTTCTTAAATATGAGAAAAATATTTAAACATGTTCTTCTTATTTTGGTATTAGTACGTACTGAAATATAGCATCTCAATGTTACTGCGGAGAATGCCAAGTCATCCTCAGCCTTGCCTTTCTCCCATTTACAAAGGGGTTGGCTCCAAGTCTACTGCTCGTTGTGGGTAGGTGCCACAATTAATCGTACAACTACAATCTGACCTTGAATCCTATAAGGAATTAAAACGTACGTTTAATTCTACATATAACTTAAAAATACTAATACATAAATTTTATATAGTTTTTAAGGAGATTAAAACGCCAAATTAATTAATTATTACACTAACAATACCATTTATCAATATTAACTCATTTGTTTTAGTTTTATTTACTTTACACATGCACAGTCTCTACATAAGTTAGAAGTTTCAAATTCCAAAACATTGCCATTGCCATTGTCAAATTATGTAAGTAAGTTATATAACAATTTCTTAAGTAAAAACTTCGTTAGCGGCGGCGTTGTGCACTTTTTTTTCTTAATTATTATGTTACATAGTTAACAGCCGATGGCCTAAACAAATTTAGTTATATTTTAAAATTTATTCCTGCCATAGGGAGGGAAGCAATTACTATGAGTCTTTACCCCCTAAAGGTGGGAAGTAGCACCTTCCACTCGGATTCAATAAACACTCCTTTCCGAGAATAAGAAATTAAAAAATAGTTTTCACTTCTATCGGCAGTTCTCAAAGGCAGAACTGAAAACCGCCGCATGTTGTTTTTTTACATTTGAGCTTGTCTGTCTTTTTGTTCTAATTAATGCTGGCTGATGCCATCCGAAACGGGTAGCTGGACCAATTTTTACTGGCAGATAGCTTTTATTATATTATACTAGATTCCACCCGAGGTTATTGCGGCGATTTATCTTCCGAAAAAGTACTATTTTTAGATCAGTGTATAAATGGAAACTCAACTTCATAATTAAAAGGATGAAATTATGGACGACAGCAATCCGTAGTAACTGATGACGCAGTTTCTCCTGGGTTCAAATCCCGGGTCGTGCCAAATGTGATTTTGGGAATTTTCTGTAAAAATAAAAATGTCAGTTTTCAGTTTCAGTTTTCAGAAGGCTGACGATATTACACCCCCGTGCCTCGGAGAGCACGTAAACCCGTTGGTCCTGTGCCTTCTTCCCGGTCGTGTCGCTAGTCATCCATCGGATCACGAGAGCGATCACACACTTGTGGGCTAATATGTCCCGCGTAGATTGCTAATTTCCATTGAGACTAACCGCCGTGACCGAAATTCGGCTATGAGGACATTATTATATATTATTATTAGAAAAGTATATTCGTTTGTCTCGATGAGGGAGAGCAATCCAAAGAGATTCCATTCTCATCCTTAATCCTACTAATATCTTAAATGCAAGAGTTTGTTAGTATGAATGTAGGTATATATGAATGTTTGTTACTCTTGCTAGTAATATAGCTTATATATCCGAATAACATATAAGCTATACTTATAAAGTTTAACGCGGGGAAAACCACGGGGCACAGCTAGCGGTAGTATAAAGGTATACCTTCATTACGTCAACCATTAAAGTCAGTGCTGTTGTTATAAATTTACAGATAAATAATATTTAAGGAGGCCAATCAAGTTTAATGAGATATAAATAACTATTAAACAATTTTCAATACTGAAGTATCAGTAGAGACGGGTAAATATTTTATAAGTGAAGCCGATAACCCTAAAATCCATTTAATTGTATAATCTTGATTAACTAAACGATTGTTCTTAGCCATTAAAATAGCGCCAACAATGATCTTTGACATCTTTTGTACAAGGCAAGCCGAGTGGAATCGTGTCAACGAACACTCCACTACTGCTGTGCCTATCAAGTTCTGTGGCTATAAACGTTTACTTTGGACCTTGCCTATATTCCATATAAAGCGGCCCATGCAAATTTAAACTCATAAATATTAAGTAAGTACATGAAATGTTTACTAATATTACACAATTACATTATTCATGATCTCAAAACGATAAAAACTTAAAGATGTTTATGACTTTAAGGAAAGTATTAAAACAATTATTTGTGATACGTTATTTATGGACATGTTTTTGTACACCGTATCCTATTGAAGTAAACACAATTGTAAACAAATGAATAACAAAGCAGTAAATTTAGATGCTCTGATGATACTGTTTTTATCAAGAGAAACAAGTGAGTCTCTCCGTAAAACATGTCAAAATAGTTGGGAGACTCCGAAGGATGTCAGTGTCACCAGAACCTTGTTTTATCAATGGAATGGAATCATCTATACATCTGTGAAAAGTTGTATCATTTACAAATTACAGGCAAAATTCGTATCTTATACGAGCAAGCAAAAATCTTAACAGACTATGCAAAGATTTATCACTTGACCCATTCATTACAAAAAGCAGTACGGCAAGGAATAGTTTACTTAGTATTTAAAATTTGTAATATTTTTATTTAGTTAGATGTAATTCTTTAGTTATTTAGTGATTATAACTTAGGCACTGATATATCTTTTGCTATTCGTGAAAACCTGTTAGTTTTCCTATGTAAATAAATAAGTAAATATATAAATATATACAGTCGTGGTCAACTAATTAGGGACATTCAAGATAGTGAAGGGCTATAACCGGTTATGAACATATAAATATAAAACCCTATTGATTTCTCAGCACCTATTATTTGCATAATGTGGTCCGATTATTATGCTATAAATGGCTGTAAATAAAAGATTAAATAAATAGAAAAAGTATTTAATATCAAAGATTAAACATGTATTAAATATTAAGGTACAATTCTGTAGTCACATTTAATTAAGGACAGGAAAGTATAATGAAAAATACAGTTAAACAAAACTTTTAAAGGTTTTGCTGCATAATCTGCAGTGTTATAATATCTTTAACAGCTCCATTTTATTACGTGTAAAATCAGTACCCAGTAGCAAAACCTTTATTAGTAATTACCGCTTGACACCGATGTGGCATAGACATTATCAGTTTCTGACATGTTTCGACAGGAATGTTTTCCCATGCCTTTAGCACAACATTTAAATTGTTCAAAAACTATGGTATGCAATGCAGTGCAACATTTCAAGCGCTATAACAGCTTTAAATGTTTCCAGAACAAAAAGATCGAGAAAAACGACTCCGCAAGAAGATAGAATGATAACCAGGCTAGCTAAGAAAGATCCTCTCTCTTCTAACTCTAAAAATGACGATACTTCCATACAACTTTTCATCCCCTCCTTTCAATCCCTTACAAACCTACTTTCGCATTAAAAAGTAGTCTATGTCCTTTCTCAGGATCTAGACTATCTGTGTACCAAATTTCATTTAAATCGGTTCTGTAGTTTTGGCGTGAAAGAGCGACAGACAGAGTAACTTTCGCATTTACAATATTAGTAAGGATTTTCAACTATAGAAACACTGCCCGGATCAATTGTCACTAGATATTGGCAATATGATACGTGGTCATTGTGTTTTGCTAATAAGTAACAATTATTATTCTTATTTACTTATTTATATTAAAAGTGACAATTTGACATTCATCACCGCTTCTTTAAACAAGTGGCAATTGATGTCAAATTATTGTATGTAACATGTCATATCAAGGTCTCTTTTGTTAAGAGTCTGACAATTCTATTGAATCACACTAACCTCGCCCGTATAAGCTTCCAAGTACGGGTCAAACTAGAGAGAACAAAAAATTATCATAGCACTTATAAAAGTAGGTTGAAATAATAGGTCTTTACCTATGAAATTGCCGTTTTGTATGAAAAAATTTAAACGAATTTTTTTCATGAATTTTTTTATTTGTATTAATCGAAGTAATCACCCATGCAATCAATGCATCTTTGCCATCGCAGTGGCAGTTTATTGATGCCCTTCTTAAAGAAATCAGCTGGACGGGAGGCAACAAATTCTTCAAAGGCATTTTGTACTGCCTCTCGGGTATTGAATTTTTTTCCCGCCAAGAAGTTATCCAAATTCTGGAAAAAGTAGTAGTCTGTAGGCGCAAGGTCTGGTGAGTAGGGCGGATGACGGAGAGCTTCCAACCCCAGTTCTTGCAACTTGGAGACCGTCTGCTGTGCAGTATGAGGTCGCGCGTTGTCGTGCAGGAGCAGCGGAGACGAGCGATTGACCAATGCTGGTTGGAGATGCGCCAGCTTCTCCATCATTGTGCTCAGTTCTTCACAGTACACATCTGCAGTAATGCTCACCCTGTTTGGTAAGAAGCTGTGATGAATCACACCGGCGCTAGACCACCAAACAGTGACCATCACTTTTCTAGGGGTAAGGTTTCGTTTAGGGCATTGTTTAGGTGCTGAACCAGGATCCAACCAACTTGCTGAGCGCTTGCGGTTATCAAACAGAATCCATTTTTCATCGCAGGTAACAATGCGGTTCAAAATTCCTTCATTTGTGTGTCTGTTGAGCAGTGCAAGGCACGTCTCGACGCGTACTTCGCGCTGGCGATCATTGAGTTCGTGGGGCACCCATTTGTCAAGCTTTTTTACCTTGCCAATTTGACGCAAATGGACCAATATTGTTTTGACGCTAACGTCGAAAGCTGCTGCTAATTCAGCCGTAGATTGTGTATCATCAGCTTCCACAACCGCCTTTAATTCGTCATTGTCGACCAAAGTCTTCGGACGACCGCGAGGTTCATTTTTCAGGTCGAAATTTCCAGAACGGAAGCGAGCAAACCAATAACAGGTGGTGCGTTGGTTTGTAGTGTTAGCTCCGTAAACGTCGTTGATGTTGCGTGCCGCTTGTGCCGCGTTGCTGCCACGACGGTACTCATATTCCATAATTACTCGAATTTTTAACGTATCCATGATGACGAAAAAGATTGAAATGCGATGAAAATGTAACACTAATCAATAAAGAAATGACTACTTTTGGAAAAAAGAATCCATGTTTTTAAAATAAAATTAATTTGAAATTAGAATTCTTAGCCAAACAAAAATTATTTTGATTTGAAATGGCCAGTACTGCAGAACGGCAATTTCATAGGTAAAGACCTAATATAACCAAGTCAGCAATTGCGTGAAAACCATATTTTTACGTCGAATCTAATACAATAAAGATTTTGTTAATCATTCAATATTATAATAATATGTATTTTAAATTGAGTTTTAATTGTTCGCGATTTAGAGGTGCCTTTCTGATATTTTTCTTTCGATCGAAAGTATTTGAAATTCTTACTTTGGGATGGAATGATTGTTTTCAAAATATATTCATATGTTATATTTAAGTAGGTAAGCATTAACTTATAAGAAGTTTTTCTACTGCGTTTGAATAATTTAACTTTATTTTTCAATTTAAATACGTTACGGAAATATTCCGTGACATTATTACGTACTTAATCTATTATAATTCTCCGGAGTAGGAGACGCCAACGAGGAAATAGCTAGGGTGTTTAATAAATACCTAAACCATGTTCTAATGTTGAAAATTGTAGAACTTGAGCGGCTATACTGCTTTTAGTATCTTAGTGCGCTAATAGACTCACATTTGTCCGGTATATTTGGGTTAACTTTTAAGGAGACTACATCTTTTATTATGAAATCCTTTTACAGACGCCACCACATCAAACTAGCCCAATCTGTCAAATTTCCTCAATTGAAAGTGAACCTTATTCTTTTGTGATAAAGTTGAAATTCTATAAAATAACTTTGACAGATTGGGGTTGCTGGATGTGCTGGCGTCTGTACATTAAGACATCATTAATGTGGCGACTCTAAGAAACTTTCATGACACCAGTAAGTTCTGAGAATTGTACGTAAGCCAACTGCAGTACACCCAATCAATTTATTTAGAACAGTGTAGCGGATTCGGGTATCTGTCTGTCGGGAAAATTGATTTCGATAATTTAAACGGGACTCAAGTAAAGGTGATGTTGTGGTATGACCAAACGGTGCATCAGTGATGACCTCACCCCGCGTTGTGAGTCACAGCCGGTGTGTTCTAAACGCGAGTGCAATACAGACTTTAATTAAATCGAACTTAGCGTTCAGACCACGCACCGTATGAATTGGACTTCGGGCGCTTATCATTCTGGAATTGTTCAATCTCAAAAAGTTAATTGAAACTATTTTTATCACTTTAAATTATCATTTTTCAATTTGGTACAAGGACACATATGTATTATAAGTGCGGTACCCTCAAATTGTATTTTATTCCATTTTAATACGGAACCCTAAAATTATTATCGTTATATTCCACGCGTTATAATTTTATTTTATGAGTACTTAATGTTTATGATGAGACGTTTAAATGAGGCTAGAGATCACTTTTTGAATCACCTTTGTTTTATTTGAGGATTGCACAACGCGGTTGTTTAAAGCTCTAAGATTTAAGGATTTGAAATACGATAGATGAATATTGTAAAGTATTCTATAGTTCAGTTGTTTATTATTAATAGTAAATTTTTAATAAAACCCCATTCTTACTTTCTTCTAAGGTATTCTCCATAACACAAGTTAAATCTTACCTTGGGTACCAGAGTTCAACTAGTCTACTTACTTTTCGCTTATGTACCAACATCATAAAAAAGGATTTATTGTAAGTGGTTATTGTACAATTATCTGGAAAATAAACTTATTTAAAAAAAAATTAAAAGAACTGCTGCTATCTCTGCACTACCATAAATAAGGTAGAGAGGCAGAAAATTCTTTAACCAATGTTTAAAGGCAATGTGTTTCATTATTAGGTATATTAGTATCTTTTCTATTAGTCTTAGATAATATAGTCCGTTCGAATGACAAAACCATTAATGCCATAATTAGTAAAATGGATACCACGAACATTAAAAAAAAATGTAGAGTATGATGTTTACGGAATAATTTACTAATGTATCTATGATTCATGAGCCACAATCAGGCGAATTAAATAAACGCAATTGACCTTATTTATGGTTTGTATGACAGATTATTTATATTTTTTATGAATAAATAAACCAATAAAGATATTTTTTTGTATATTCTGTCAACACAAATATAATGGCATCTAAATACGCATGTAAAATATACATATATAGTACAGACTCTTAAACTGCCTTATTTATTTCTGGCAAAAACTCAGGAAACGGAATGTAGAGTAATTAATGACTATGCATACCTAACTAAGGCAAGCAGTGACCTCGTGGAAGACGTAGTGTTGTGACCGCGACTTACCTAAACGTCGCCCAAATGTTTCGTCACGCCGCCCACGGGCCCACGGGCTACTCGAAGGATTTTTGATACCATTTTGCGCAAAGGTCAGTATTTTGGTCAACTAAATTAGTAATAATAGTCTTATAGCTATTTTGCATACCAAAAAACGCGTCATTTAATTTTAGCAACAACGTACACAACTATTAAAATGTATATCTGTGCTGTGACGCAGTAGAAATACTACTGCAGTTATGATTGACTAGCCTGTTGGTTTAGTAGTTAATGACCCTGATTGCTTTTTCAAAGGTTTGATTCCCATCCGGGACAAATCTTTGTGTGATGAACATGATTATTTGTTCTTAATCTATACCATATTTGTATTTAAAAATGTATATGAATATTTATCAGCTGTTAGATTGCCATACTACAGGTTGCCTATTTTGGGATCTGATTTTGGGGCAGTGTGTTAATACCCTAATATATTTATTTATTTATATACCATCAGCTTACTCATCATAATATCAGCCAAAAGACCTCTGCTAGAAAAATTCCTTCCCCAAAGATCTCTACAACTGCCGTTCTTACGCTGCTCACATTCCACGGCGACACTGTCAAATCGTCCGTCCACCTTGTGGGGGGCTTGGCCACGCTTTGACTTCCAAATACAAATTATTTTACAGTAAAGAGGTTTAATGTTTAAGAAGTTGAATTATTTTATTACAATAATACAAATATTTACCTTAACTTAATAACAAAGAACCTAAATAAACTTATGAATATACATAACTACCTACATATCTTTTACATGTACCAATTATAAACCAAATATTACTGTTTGGTCTAAATTCAATACATCAATTTAAATGAGAATTGCTGTGACAAATGCGAATTGATTTTTTAATTTGGTATCTACAAGGACACATAATGTATGTATTACAAGTGCGGTACCCGCAAATGGTATTTTATTCCATTTTGATACGGAGCCCTAAAATTATTATCGTTATATTCCACGCGTTATAATTTTATTTTATGTGTAACTTTTATGATGGGACGTTTAAATGAGACCGGAGATCACTTTTTGAATCACCTTGGTTTTAACAATCGTGCAAACGGTGTCGATAATATTTTATTATTTTTAATTATGCTCTGGTATATTATTTTTTCTCTATCAAAATTAGCTTGATGAATTACTACCAAAACTTTCTGTAAAATAACCTATTTGTTAGCAAATTGTTTGTTTTTTTTTTGTTAAGGCAGGAATGCCTACGCATGTCACCCGCAAAAAGTATCTACGGGTTGGTATGTCGCACTCGCACCGAGTAAACCTAACCTGTTGTGTACCTGTTGCGGGAATCCCCGACAAGGTATGCAGCTCCGGTGCAAATAGTAACCTAATTCATTGGTATTATAAAATAACATCAATAGTCATGCAAACCTATTGCAATTGTTGAATTATTAAGTTATTAAATAATGTTATCAATTTTGGTTCAAAAATAAAAATGTATTTTGTACAACATTCAGCCTGTCCAATACCATGTACTATCAAATGATATCTACTTGTTATACAGGATATTTTGGTAACCTTGCCTTTTATCGAGTTTACGTTGAGTTAGAACTAATAAGACCTGACAGAATATTATTAAAATAAGTGTATAGACACGCAGCACCTACCTAAATATGTATAAGACAGTAATCAATATTTTATTTACCTCACAAGGTTGAAAAAAAGACAATCTTGATGTCCAAATACCTATTGCATAATACGTTTCGTATTTTATTTGTTTTAAACCAATAAATAGAAACACAAAAATGGGAAATTATAAATTCATTCATCCGGCGGGTCGCAAACCAGCACCTTCTACCAATCTGGGGTAGGCGCTCTGCGTTAAGCTACGAACGATACACTAGAACCCTCAGTGGCTGATCAAATTCAGGGTTCCTTTGCTGCCATCCTTTGGAAGGATATAGGATAGATATATATTGTTTTATTAGAAACATGACCTAGTGATATGTCCTCTGTTGTGTTCTCATTTCCAAAGTATTAAATTATATATATTCGCGTAAATCGAATCACAAAAATGGAAAATAATTAAATTATCGTCCGGCAGGTAACGAACCAACACCTTATACCATTCTGGGGTCGGTGTTCTGCGTTAAGGAACAAATGATACTGACCCTTTCGGAGGAAGTAGGTGTTGTCGGCTTTATTTCTAGAATTTCAAATAACACTGAGAATCGGGTGCTTGTATATATTATATATATTAAAACGGTACATATTTACTTACCTGTTCATTAATTATCAGCTACTCTTTGAAAAGCCTTTATTAAGAACGAAACTTCTTAACCAACGTTTGGGACGGGACCAGAAATAAAAAAAATATGCACCTGTATGGATGAGGATTTATTAAACTCATACTTTAAAATTTTACACTATTTATATTCATTACTAGCTACATACCGAGAGATAATTATTCTTATGTACTATCATATTTCCGACTTTCTTTTTTATTTGAACCTTATCCTGACAGCAACGAGCGCCGAAAAAAACATCCATATCAGTTTAGCCGCTCCCAAGTGTTTTCCATACATGCAGCTTAACTTGCATAATAATGCGACAAGAGACAAAATATTAGAGATATTCTGATGGAACATTTACGAAATCATTACAAAATGTGCTGACAAAGGCACGGCCATAGTATGTATATATATAAAGCGTTTGAACTTTTTATGAGAATAGGACGCCTTACATCAAGCTAAAAGAATAAGTGAGGCTTGTGATATAAGACAAAAAGTTTTACGAATTAGAAGAAAGTAGACTAGAAACTTCCAATGACCATAAACAGAAATGGTAGCTATTTATAAATTTCCGGTACTGGACCGATCACCATTAAAATTTATATAAAAGAGATCTAGTGACTTCTAAACGTGTTTGTCGTATCAAAATCGATAACGAAAAACTATTTTAAAAACAGAAAAAGTAAAGAAGCATTTTTAAAAGTCAGATATCGTAATAAGTGCATAATCGAATACAATAAAACCATGCCTTAAGTAACTCTTAATGAAAATAAAAATAGACTAAGTTTTTATCAAATCAACTCAATTTAATACAAAAGATCTCGTTGGATAAGTGGTGCAATAGCAACCAGTCCCGGATCGAGCGGAAAAGACGTGATATTATGATTTCTGTCAAGTATAATACTCACTATCAACCCGGATAAAATAGTCAGTCCTGGACCTGACTTCATTCTCCTGTCGAGTAGTGACGCCATCGGATCATGAGATAGAGGGCATAGGAAGTGAACCTGTGTATGCACACTTGTTTATTATAAAATATATATGTGTAGTAAATCTATTTGTGTGACCCGTAAATAGGAGTTCTGTCAGTCTATTATATGTTTATAAAGTACCCCGCGACACAGGGAGTAGACTGCCTAGTGAGGGCGTTGTCTTTTTAAATAAAAACAATTAAAAAAAATTAAATATTAGGCCCATTTTTATCTGCCAATAAGTGTCTGCGGGTGGGTATGTCGGACTCGCACTGACCTAACTAACCTAACCTGCCGTGTAGTTCTCTTGGCGCCTGATGGGAGGAGCCCTAGGAACGCGGGTATGCTGCTCCAGTGCCTTTACGCTATGACCCTAACTATAGGAGAGCTCTGGAAATATTAGGCCCTATTCCCTTTTGTTACTAGGGTACTTTATAAGAGATAGACACTAGCTATAGGAGAGCTACCCGTTAAGTACATATGTCTGGTTTTATGTGAATCTTCGATTCTTGCATCGATAATTTTTGTCTATGATTTTTACTGTTCTCCCAGTCGGCTATTACTGCTTCACCGTACCATATATGTGAGTGGAGGTTTAAGCCATCTAGCAAATAAGTCTACTTAGTAAATAACCCACGCCAGAGAGCGCCTCCTTGTAAGTTAGAAGTTCGGTTCTGGTGGCTACTGACTTTAAGAGGAATGAGAGGGTCGATTTAACGGACTTTGTGTGCAAGTGAGAGCAAATACGCGAACCACTTGTTGGATTGCAGATCGAAGCGAACATCTCATCGATACCAATACAAACTAAGGGTCATGGAGGGTCATGGTGATCGTGATCGCCACGCGTTCACGGTCGTACTCCAAGGCCTGAAGCATTCACTGCGTTAAGCGCATTGCAAAAGACGCGTGACGTTTTAATACAATTACAACACGCATGCACGTTCTGATTAGTTAATAGTAATAATAATAATAATAATAATTTGTTTATTTTCTCTCTCACACAGAAAGGTTACATAGGACATAAGATAACAATAAACAGTAAACTTAACATTAGAAGTGATGATGATCTGTGTGAGAGACTGGTATCTATACTAGGTAGTCCTGTGTTACAGATTACCAGCCTCTCCTAACTCCAGATAAGTGATTTTTGTGCAGTCAACTGTATGTAAATGGATGTGGAACACTATGTGAGGTTATAGGTATATGTATTATGGGTGTGTATAGATTTATTGAGTGGGTATAAGAGAGTACAAGAAGTGTGTGTGTGTGTGTGTGTGTGTGGGTGTGTGTGTGTGTGTGTGTGTGTGTGTACGTGTGCGTGTGCATGTGTGTGTGTGTGTGTGTGTGTGTATGTGTGCCTGTCTGTCTGTGTGTGTGTGTATGTGTCTGTCTATCTGTGTGTGTGTGTTATATGTGTTTGCGTGCGTGGGGATGCCTGTGTTATATTTAAGAGGGGACTTGAAGCAATTGTTCAGTTTCCTCATAGGTAAGTGACTTCAACCATTGAACGAGTACCATTTTGCATCTAGATCTGGTTAGTGGATATATATCTAGTTTCTCATTTATTTTATTATACACATATCGTCCCAGAAATCCGAAGAACCTACCAGAGAAGGATGTGGACCATTGACTTCCTATAGAGGTACAGACTTTACGTTTTAGTCTCTTATTTTTATAGTCAGGGACATATGGGAGCAACGTATGTTGTTTTAGGATTAGGCTCTGTATGTAAAGCTGCTGAAAGAGTATTTATGTAAGTTAATATAAAGTTAATTTTACTTACATTTTTTATACAAGTTTATAATAAATGTAATGTTAGGTATGTTTAAACATAGGTAAATATTGAAAAAAGTATCTTGTATTTTTTATTAGTGTAGGTACTAGATTTTATTTATTGTCATTATTTATGGATATGGCAGAAAGAACTTCACAATAAATTATTAAAAATAAAATAGTAAGAGTACATGTTATTGACGAAATAAAAATAAAAATAAATGGGAGTAATAAACATGTTTAGTCTTAGCAACAATGTCTGTTGTGTTTTATTTGGAAAGGTCAAAGGGTAGATCACATAACTTAAGGTTGTATCAAATGGAAAAAAGAAGTTTTACTGGAACCGTTTGTCATTCTATCATGATTGTTTTTCTCAGAAACGTGTGAAGGTCATATTCAATTAATATAAAATACGATGCGGCTCCTAAGAGTCATCGCAAGTCATCAAAATAATGTACCGGCTTTTGTCACTCGCAAGTAAATCAAAACCTATATGGCTCATTGACCAATATATTGTGTACATTAAATTGTAACCAAGTATATAGTGACCAAGATATTGTGTGTTATCGTTAAATTTAATGTTGTACATTAAATTTAACAAAAAGCAAGGTTTCACAGCAGTGGTAAAACTCAGAAATTTATTACTTGGTAGTATTAACATATAAAAATATTAAGTTTAATGAATACAAGCTTGCATTTGCAGTAATTGGTGTATGCGATACCTTGTTAACAATAACAAAGATGGGCCATTAATTCCGTCTATCAAAAATAACATACTCGGAAATATATGTACCAACAATACTTGATGAACAAACCTTTTATGAAATGATTTGGATCCGGTAAATTAAGAGCATTGCATAGGCCAAATTTTGTGGTAAAGACATTTTTCTTATTGTACCAAATTGACAACACTAATTAAAAATATATCCAGAAAAGTTGCACAATAGGTTAATACAACTCAACTTTATATTAATATATTTGGCTAAAACTAATAAAGAGTTTTTTTATATGCCAATTTTTAGTCCAATCCTTTAATCCTTTTTTTAAATCTAGTCATGCAAGTGCATTGCACAAGTTTACCATTGTTTCTATTTTTAATTAGTGTTGCCGATATGGGTACAAAATTAAAAATGCGTTTTGCAACTCAATGCTATTAAAATCAGCCGATTAGCAACTATGTGTTTTATGTGTTGATTGACAATCCTAGTGTTGTATGAAGCTTGAGATACTAATTGTATGATATCCTCCCATGAACTTTAGTTGTTAGTAAAGTGTTATTATTCATGCACCCAGCGTTTGTTCGTCTTGCAAGAGGTTATTCTAACTGAATGAGTGAAATAGATATTACGAACTGGATGACAACGGTTCTGTGCGTGCATAAACCGCATTCCAGCCAATCACAATATATTAAAAAATCTAAAAAAAAAAGTAAAAATCAAGCTCGGAGTTTCGTCAGCATATATTTGCATTCTTTCGGGGCACTGATTTTGTATACCTAACGAAACTGGACTCGGAAATTATCAATTAGATGTTTTCATAATACCTACCATATTACGGTCTTTGATACGTATTGTTTTCAAGCTAGAGTCACCAACATATGGTCAGATATGCTATAAGGTGATGGAAATAGGGCTCAATTTCGCTCTGATGATCAAAATAGCCCTATTAAAGCATCACCATATACGCGTTGTCGCGTAGCTGCGCCACTGCTCACAAATTATGTCATAATACCCATTTTAGGTTTTATCTGTATCACAACGGGTGTTTGTTGTTCTTTGGAGAAGGTTGTAATTGTGATACCTCTATATACTGAGTGCCTCGTTATACAAGCTGTCGCGTGTTCAAAAATCGTGTCTTAGGTTAGAAGCCCAAAAAGGTAAGTAAATTGGGATTTTTCTGCTGAGCAAAATTCTCAGTATCAACCCAATGTCACAGATCTATACCAGCTAGTAACTAATTCAATTCAAATTCAATTCAAAAGTATTTATTTCGGAAAAATATCCATATAATGTTAGTATAACTTAGCCTAATGTTAGTATCAATTACATTAATTATATTAAGGGTGTCTGGACTCTTACCCACCTGTGTAAAAGGGGAGAGTCCCACCGATCAGAAAACACATTCAGGATGCCATTGGAGGAGAAGCGCAAGCGCTCCATCATGGAAGCGCAGCGCCTCCGCATGATCGCGGCGAACCCGTCGACGCACGCCTCCGCGAACATCCCCGACGCGCTACACCGCAACGGCAACCCCAAGAGCACCCTGAATGCGTTATTGTACTGTACGCGCAGGTGTTCTTCTGATCACATTTCGGGCATGGCGGTGTCTGTCAATAGGTACTAGCCATTTCCGCGGCACGTGCTATAGTGCACGAGAGTGTGCGTAAACTCACCAGCATTTTCTATTCGCTCTCTGTCTTGTCTAATCTGATGGAACCGGAAAGAGTTCAGATACAGCTACGACAGATTTACGTGCTCTCTGACGTACGGGGTGGGGGGGGGGGGGGTATGAAACCGTCGACTTCCAGACTTGGGCTGGTACTGAGAAAATCTTTAAGGCCCGAACAGGAATTGAGACCGCTAGACCAACGAGGTAGAGAAGTATACTAACGCTGTGGAACGTCCATAAGCCACGGTACCCGATTACCATCATCACCAGATCATGATGATCATCTTAAGTATGATGCAAATGAACAAGGTAGCAACCTTGCAGACCCTCGCTCAATCATATCTCGTTCATCTCCTGTTGGTATCTTATCTGATTAATTACATTTGGCGGCTCGACGTGACAAAGCATTCAGTATGACTAAAATGTTACCGTCACATACAAGTCTTAGAACCTTTATCCTTATTTGGCTCGATTCATTAAAAAACTGACCACATTTTGGCGGTATCACGTTGTTACATTTTGTCAGTTTCCACACATAATACAAAGTGCTCTATTGCGGAAATTATTGAGGAAATTCGTTGGTAAAAAAATGTTCTGATGGACTGGTCAGTCCGAATGGTCTAGAGCCAACGGAAGTCACGAGTTCACTTACTTAACGCAAATTTATTCGTTAAGAAGTGAATAAATACTTGATAGTTAGCCCGAGCTTACTGAATAAGTTTAAATAAACTCGAAAATTCCTTCCTTTTCTGTTTGATGTTTACATATATTACGCCGCCTTGCAAATAAGAGTACAAAAGGGCATCCCTTTTAGGATTTAAACCTCGGCTCACGCTTACTGACGCGGATATGCTTAAGAGGGCTGAATTTTAGAGGCGTTTGGTACAACTGTTGCTCGATTTTAATACGCGCAGACGCGACCCGCTCGTCCGGTTGACGTTCGCAAGGAGCATTTCGTCGATTCAAATAAATAAAAAAAGGCCATGGAAGACGATTTTAGTTCGTATTCATGAATAATCATATGGTACTCGCTGGCCGAGTACCATATATACCGAAAGATACAACACCTATTCTCGGCCAGCGAGTACGATATGATTCAAATATGAAGAAAGTCGAAATGCCTTTCACACACGGGATTTCATTATAGATTTCATTTCATATACCTATAGCGAGAGGAGAGGCGGTGTGACGACAGATCCAGAAAACCAGCAAATCTTCTTCGATTCTGTATCGGAAGATAAACACGAAAGGAAGTCTCGGTAACAAATAATATATAATAAACATTTACTATATTTGTTGCAGCTACGACGAGAAACACCACCATCTAATACATCGTCTGCGCGAGTACTGCCTCACGCTATATTAAAATTTTATTTCATATAATATATGTTTAAAGCTTTTATAAGAATAATGGAATTATTTTTCTATTGACGGTCAGGCAACTACAGAATTGAAACAGCTAATAAATTAAGACGTTGTAGCAAAACATGTGGTATCTTTTAGTCACAATGAAAAAGACTGCTCTAGTACTAGGTAAATTTGATGGGGAAGTGATCAATGACACGGAGTTGTGATTCGAAAACCTAAATGCTTCGAGTAAATCGGACGGGAAGGACCACGATTGCTTGAGTGAACGCTAACAGTTGAACATGGATTGTGCGCTTATAGTTTTCACGGTACTGGGCTGACGTATTGGACGATAAAAACTTTGGTCGGATTTGTCTTTGCCAAGATTACCGCTGCCGGGATACCCGTACATGTTTACACTACAGTGGAAAAATGTTGTCCGCATGGACACATTGAAAATTGGCATATCTAGTGTCTTCTGACACTATTTAAGGGAATAATCGTCATCGTCGTCCCTGGAAGACTTAACACTAGAGGATCTGCTTCAATGCAGCAGATAATAGTGGCCAACATGATTTATGCATCGACATCATCAAAATCTTGCGGTGAATATGAAATGACATGAACAAAATCTTGCGAACGGAGATTTTGTTCATGTCATTTCATATTCATGGGTGTCGTAAATTTGACTCATTAAAACTGCGTCATGAACGTCTGGCGAATGATCCAATGCTCTGATGCACTCACGTATTATAACGTCACCCACTTCCACTATGAGGACGGGTGGTCTTAATTTAGTTTTCATAAAAAAAGAATTAAGAAGAACTTAGTTTATTGCAAAACCGACCCAAGTACGGGTTTTAATTTGCAAACTGTTGTGACCAGGCATTAAAAATAATTTTATGGAAAGAAAATTTGGATTTCTTTAAATTTTTCTCAAGTTAAGTTAGTTATGTATGTAACGCCTTTTATTTCATATCGATAGGCACAATTCATGTTCTTACGAGACAGAAATTTAATGCAGAGAAATTTTTAAAGGGATATTTAAGTTTTAATACAAAAGTGCTTTATTGCATTAAACAAAACTGTGTTGTTTACACACAATTTTGGTTTCGGTGTATTATTAGATTTTTTAATTATTTCAACCAATAAAGTTCGCTTGGTGCATATTAAACCTAATCGTTTATTTCTGTTTCGGATTTTATACTTAAATTTTATCATATTGTCAATTTATTGAGATGCTTATCTAAAAAACTTTCTTTTTACCACTAAAATATATTATATATACTAGAATATATATTAATTCAACGTAAGTGAAGTCAAAAAAAAATATTATAATGTTAGAAATATAAAATAAAATTATCCATTTACTGTAGAAGCGATGGATACCGATCTAAAATACTTACCCCACGTGAACCTACACCATAGGGCAGTTCCGAATGCAATGAAATAAATAGGTAAAGAGCTTATTTATTATTCGTAAAATATTAAACAGTGATGTTTTAAGTTCATCCACCAATTTGTAAAACTTTGTTTTACAAATTGGTGTAAATAAAGATACTTGAAGCATAATCTCAAAATGTTGACTACTTGACTTAAGTTGAATAAGTTTTGATCAAAGTTTTAAGCCGTTAACTAATAATAACCGATCTTATGAGGTCCTTGTACCAAATGATAAGTATATGGCCTAGACGACCTACTCAATAATATTTACAGATAAATAACAAATTAAATATGTATGTCAATTCAAAGCAACTAATATTCTGTAATACTACTTGATGGAGCTGGTTTATACTTATCATGCACAAACTTTTATCGATCAACTTATATTGCATTGATCGATTTAGTTTAGAAATAGAACCTGCTAGGCGAATTCTTAGTGTCCATTTTATTTCAGGGAATACCTGCGTATGCCACCCGCAAAAGCTATAAATAAATAAAATAAATAAAAAAGGTTTTTATTCACGTAGACTTTAAAAAAGCGCTTGTAAATAGTCAGAACATGTTTGTAGTAATATAGTTGTATACATTAGATATTAGGTCTTTACCTATGAAATTGCCGTTCTGCAGTACTGGCCATTTCAAATCAAAATAATTTTTGTTTGGCTAAGAATTCTAATTTCAAATTAATTTTATTTTAAAAACATGGATTCTTTTTTCCAAAAGTAGTCATTTCTTTATTGATTAGTGTTACATTTTCATCGCATTTCAATCTTTTTCGTCATCATGGATACGTTAAAAATTCGAGTAATTATGGAATATGAGTACCGTCGTGGCAGCAACGCGGCAGAAGCGGCACGCAACATCAACGACGTTTACGGAGCTAACACTACAAACCAACGCACCACCTGTTATTGGTTTGCTCGCTTCCGTTCTGGAAATTTCGACCTGAAAAATGAACCTCGCGGTCGTCCGAAGACTTTGGTCGACAATGACGAATTAAAGGCGGTTGTGGAAGCTGATGATACACAATCTACGGCTGAATTAGCAGCAGCTTTCGACGTTAGCGTCAAAACAATATTGGTCCATTTGCGTCAAATTGGCAAGGTAAAAAAGCTTGACAAATGGGTGCCCCACGAACTCAATGATCGCCAGCGCGAAGTACGCGTCGAGACGTGCCTTGCACTGCTCAACAGACACACAAATGAAGGAATTTTGAACCGCATTGTTACCTGCGATGAAAAATGGATTCTGTTTGATAACCGCAAGCGCTCAGCAAGTTGGTTGGATCCTGGTTCAGCACCTAAACAATGCCCTAAACGAAAACTTACCCCTAGAAAAGTGATGGTCACTGTTTGGTGGTCTAGCGCCGGTGTGATTCATCACAGCTTCTTACCAAACGGGGTGAGCATTACTGCAGATGTGTACTGTGAAGAACTGAGCACAATGATGGAGAAGCTGGCGCATCTCCAACCAGCATTGGTCAATCGCTCGTCTCCGCTGCTCCTGCACGACAACGCGCGACCTCATACTGCACAGCAGACGGTCTCCAAGTTGCAAGAACTGGGGTTGGAAGCTCTCCGTCATCCGCCCTACTCACCAGACCTTGCGCCTACAGACTACTACTTTTTCCAGAATTTGGATAACTTCTTGGCGGGAAAAAAATTCAATACCCGAGAGGCAGTACAAAATGCCTTTGAAGAATTTGTTGCCTCCCGTCCAGCTGATTTCTTTAAGAAGGGCATCAATAAACTGCCACTGCGATGGCAAAGATGCATTGATTGCATGGGTGATTACTTCGATTAATACAAATAAAAAAATTCATGAAAAAAATTCGTTTAAATTTTTTCATACAAAACGGCAATTTCATAGGTAAAGACCTATTATTATTTCTAGTAACATAGATATTTAGGTACATCTTGTATGAAAACATTTATAAAATTTATTTTATTACAGAAATGATATTTAGCTAGCTCGTATCAAGTTATTGTCAAGAGATTATGTTTAATTATCTAGTTTAAGTCTAATATTTTTACTACATATTGTCAATGGTTCTGTCTATATTAAAGGTATTATTATTATGACGGACCTTGTGTTAATAACGACGGTCGCGCTTTAATGCTACCACCGGATCCAATGCGCCCCAACTGAGAAGACCCAGTGAAACAAACTCAGTGGGTTCATCTACTACCGGTTTCAACACGACCCAGTTGAGACGGTCCGGCGAAACATACTCAAGCGGGCATGAACACGGGATTTGGTCCAATTAGAGTAATTATTTAGTAGGCAAACACAATATATGCTCGATCGGTTGTCTGAATGCTTATTATTTTAGATTATATTTAGGTATACAAAAGAAAAACTTCGAAACAATAATATTATTCATTTTGAGACAGAGTCAATAATTTTAAATTAAGTATTAGATAGCAATCATTTACAGATAGTTCACGTAACACAGCAGATCAGTCATGTCTATATGGCTACAAGATCTCCAGCGAGCAATGTGCAGGTAGGAAGTGAGAGCCAGACGTCTTTGTGATCGATGTAGTCTTTAGTGGTGTAATAATATGCGGGTGGGTATGACAGACTCGCACCGACCAAACCTAACCTGCCGTGGACTTCTCTTGGCGCCTGATGGGAGGAGTCCTGGGAACGCGTAGATACTGCTCCAGTGCCCCCCTTTTGCGCCATGCGTCGCTAGATAAATAAATCATCAAGAATAGACGACACGACTTGAAAGAGGATAAACAGAACTCCGAGGTCATATTTTGGGGTTAAATTCTACCCCGTCCGTAGACTTCGCTGTAATTACACAATAGCTAAACGGCTATAGTAAAGATCGGCCTAAATCGCTCTACGAGCTCTGTCTCGCTGGGTAATAGACTTAGTTATTAGAACAGTATACATAGTTAGTTTGTAGAATTCCATCTGGAACTATTCTATAAGGTGAAGTTTAAGTGGTTATTATGTTAATTTTGAAGTCATGGGTAAAGTGAGCTTGTCGTAAAGGGGGAGGGCTCAATAAATGAATAGTAAATTTGATTTCGTTTTGCTCAATAACTACGCTTCTCCTCGAATGCCCGGAAAAATGACGGGTAATGGCATGCATAGGCAGTGTGGGCTCATTGTTAATGTTTTTATGAGATATTTGCACATGCGTAGCTGGACAGAACTGAAAAAATGTCACTGATAACTCAAGACTTTGTTTTTATTTTATTATACACAATTTTGTTTCTTTCAACTGTGACTGGTATTTCAGTGTATCTATTATCTCGCCATTCGTGTTCATAATGTATTTATAACGTCCTTCTCATATTCACTCGGGGCTATACCCCTTCATTTTCAGCATAGGCCCATTATATATACAATTATAGCATAGAAATTAAACATTAATTTGTCTGATAGTAGCTGCGTGATAGGTTAAATCAGAGTCTGATGCATCCACAAAGGGCATTGTCCAAGGATTATGTGTGGTAAACGTACTGTTTTCGATACAACCGCACGGCCTTCCTGAATTTATGACGTCACCAGACATATACTCGTAAGCTGACAATATACACGTAATTGCCGCAGTAACAACTTCTTTGGCTGAGAGTACGGCCGTGGAAGCGCTGTGACCACCAGCATCCTCCATGGCTATGAGTTTAGCTTTGTATCGATGACAGACCCCTTCGATACTCAACTGCATTGCAAAAATCACAAGACGTCCGCAAAAACCGACCCTCTAATAAATTCTCCACGCGCGCTGAAAGATTACATTGTTTCATATTTCAGATAACCGGACGCTATAGTACATATATTGTTATATGGTTATAAAATCTCGCGAATTGTAGAATAGCGCCAGGGGCCTGAAATACAAAAACTCACACTATTTTATTTCTTATCTATTTAAGAGAAATTGCGACACCACAGCATTATGTGCGCTTTAAGATAGGAGTATCGCGCATAGTTTAAATCAAAAGCGGAAAATTTAATGCCGTAAAGTAAAATAACCAATTCAAAATAACACTCATCGGTGCTGTTAAAATGAGTAAACATAAGAAATAATGGGAATAGTTTGACATTTCTGTGGTTAAAGCTTGACAGGAGTAGGTATGACATATTGGTAACCATGCCAACTTGGCATGGTTACCAAATGAATTGAGTAGCTGTCTGGGCAGCGCTTGCGTTGCACTAAAGCCGGTATTATACAACCGTAGTCCGAGCATGCTACTTTGTTACTGCCGATTTTATATTATTACAGAACGGCGCCGATTTGTGGAGGTGGACGGTGTAGGGAACACGTGTTGCGAATTCAAAACATACTAAAATGATCCAACACAATATTTTAAAGAAATTTCAATGACAAGACCTCGCATATTCATTTTCCAATATTTAAATATTTTGATATATAATTTCTATAGGTTCTCGAGTGTCGAGTGGCGACTACGAACCGGAAGACGCAGCGCGGGCAGGCCCACTACAAGGTGGACTGACGACCTTGCAAGGGTCGCGGGAAGCCGCTAGATGCGGGCATTGTGGGCAGCACAAGACCGGCCTTTGTGGACATCATTGGGGGAGGCCCTTGTCCAGCCGTGGACGTCTTTCGGCTAATATGATAATGATGTTGATATATAATTTGAATGTATTTACAAATATATAAGTAACAACAGTCAGATTTTCAATCAATCATATGATACTTCGATTTTTAAATAATAGATATCCTTATGGAAAGGCTTAAACTACAGCTTAACGGAACAGAGGGTGGTTATCCGACCAACAAGTCCCCAAACAAATTTTAAATTTGACACAATGATTTTACCCGTTACCGAATAGGACCTCCTGGGTTACGGGTATATAAATAATAATAATCATCATTTATTCATAACCCAACTAGCATTTTACTATGAAGAGCAAAATCATCGGTATGTACGGGTTAGACTGGAAGGTTTACACAAAGTTAATGGCTTAATTATATGGCTTACACTAGTCAAACATAAAGATCACAATATTCGCAAGCATGTTTCGTTAATGAAGGCTTTACCAATTATACTCAATCAATATAATATATATTTACGAATGAAAATAAACCCATACAACTTTGATTTTTACATTTGGACTACGGAAGCTAATTCCACTTCCTCTTCAAACCTAAACGTTCTTATAACTCAAAGGTATGTGTACGGGTCCCAATTTAGTTGTACAGCAATCAAAGTAAATATATATGCATGATGAGTAGATATGAGTATATTTTTTGTATAACCTATCCAAAAAATATACACATACCTACTACAGAAATATAACAAACAATACGTTTCATATAGATGACAGCCGAAATTTTTAGACTTAATAATAAAGAGTCAGTCATGTTACGTTCTCTAATTTAATTTTACGATAGTTACCTAAAATACCGAAAGTTTTTACTGGACAAATTAGTTGTTGAGTATAGCTATGATATAGAGATGATGATAATTTAAATGGAGATTTTCTTTTAACATTTATTTGTACAATCATCAAAACGAACCTTAAAAGCTTTCGTTGCTTAAATACTCTTTGATTGGATCGTCTTTTCTATTACCTTTTATGAATTTACTTTTATTTTAAATAAATATTTTTAACAAACTGCACTTGGTAGTTGGCACTATGATGATAACACATTACTAAAATCCCTGAAAACAGTGTTTCGCATACGCATACGCTTCGCATACGGCATACATGGGTGTTCTTGATTATGAATATGAAAAAGCGTTTCTTATTGTCAAATTCGCAATCAGTGAAATTCATGAAAATCGCAATCCGTCATAATAGCAAAGCTTCAAAATAGCAAAACTTCAAAATAGCTACCAGTCTAAATGTCGAACTGTAAAAATAGCGATCAGTCTAAATTGCACAGCATTATATTTTGTACAATAGCTTCTCCACCAACAATATCAGGAGCTCGGCGGCTGCTACCGCGGCATGCTCACTTTGTTCTCTGCCATTCGTGTGTTAATGGTTACAGTTCTAACATAACCTCAACCAAATAATTTCAAAGTAGTACATTATAGTAAATTTATTTAAGTATATTTAGTTTATTATTTGGTTCATATAAACATGTTTATAAATACGACCTAGACGCCAAGTAAAATATTTAGCGATTGCGATCTTGACTGATTGCTAATTTGACCGCTCGCGATTAGCAAATTATGTGTATCTGATCATTTGCGATATGGACCAATCGCTATTTTGATCCACTGCGATTTTTGGTCCCTTGACCGATTGCGAATTTGTCCATACGCGACGAAACTATAAAAAAGTATTTCTCCTCATAATAATCTGATCATGTTATCCCAAACCTAAATCTTACAATTTTCTATCTGTCTGAAGATAATCATATGAATATGTTTACAGTTTTAAGCTTTGTAACATAGTTTGCATGTTAAATATTTATTTAAGATTATAAAGTTAATACTTGACAAGGTAAATTAAAACCTTACTATAGTCTAGTTTATTTTATTGGCCGCAAAAGGGCTAACAATTTCAGAAGTAAATTAAAGAACCCATAGTTAAATTGTTATAAAGTTTATGAAGCTAAAATATACTTAGCTAACTTAAAAGCGTTTCTAGATACGCAGGAGTTGTTCATTAATTTAGATTACGTTAATATATTGACGTTAGTTAACGTTAATGTTACCTCCGAGCCGAAAACATTGTGTAAACAATGTTCCAATTCTGCAACATGATAACTATTAAATAAACATCTATCTAATAACTGAAATATGAACAATAAGAACAGCAAATATTAACTACTGAAATAAATATTTTTAACTGTATACTTTATAATATGAAACGTACACTTACTTTTTCAACATGAATGCCTTGCTGAGCTCCTTAAGGACTGTGGAGACGATAGCGCCAGCAGCCGGCACAGCCAGAACAGAAGCGTCCATACAGGCTGAAAGCGCAGCTGGCGCCAGCACGCCGAGCCGACTCAGCCTCGGATTATCCTTCGACATCACTCACTACCACCAGAAACTTCAACAGTATTTTGTAAATAACGACGCGCGACCGTAACCGCAGAGCGATCCGCTTCGCACGCAACACGAACTTTAAATGCGCGTGAGTCGAGCTACAGGTTGCGCCCGCTCAGTATCGCCCTTACTACGTGAGCGCCGCGAGCGGTCGAGCCTGTTCTACAGGGAACGACCCTCAGAGGATGGTATGCAGGTGACGCGTGTATGCGACGCAAACTTGGGGTTTTAACGGCTTGCTAATATTATTAATAATCCTTAATTGGTATTCCCGTTCGGTCTTGATGTATCCATGTTTCGAGTTACTTACGTTACTTTGGAAACTACATTAAATGCATCTGAAAATACCAAACCCATGAAAACTGAAAAACCCAATATTACAATTAAATTAATTTACATCTATTTTGTTCTTTATCGCCGTGGCAAATCTTAACTTTACACTAAGTAGCTACATAATATGTTGCCATAAGAGGCTGGCAACAGCCTAAACGCTCTACTTTGTAAGTTCAACAAACAGTTATATTACTTATTACGATTGTTTTCTAAATGGCAATCTAGGCTATAAAGAGTGTTCCAAGAAAGAGTTTTTTAGATATTGCTGTTCTAATTAATATACAACCTATTTTTTTAATACCAACCGATTTAAATAACAAACAAGAGAATGCTTTAAATCGGATAAGATAAATCGCGATGTTCAAATAAAATTAAAATTTTTAACTAATTTATAACATTCTTCTTTTTAAGTCGGTAATAAATCTATATATATAAAAATCAATGCCACTTTTCGTTGTAATGTTATAACTCAACAACGCCTTTACCGATTTGGCTAATTTTGGTCTTGAATTATTCGTGGAAGTCCAGGGAAGGTTTGTACGTCGTAGAGAAAATTTAAAAAAAAGTCTTGAAAAAGTGTAGAATCAACATCTTTTAGTAATATAAAATATTATTTTGTTTGAATAAATGAACTTAATAATATTTTTTTTATTACTATGCCTTATACGTAGCGAAGCACGTACCGGGCCGCTAGTATTTTATAAAATCAATTCTCTTGATTTTGAGAAATAATAACACTTAATTATTGCAAATTACAGATCTATCAATAAGAAAATAATAATAATACACATCTGATCCCAAACTAACCAGCGCTTGTACCATGGAAACCAGATAACTGATATGCTACATATACTACTTTTCTTTTATATATATTTACAAAAGAAAAGTACTCTACATTTCAACTCATAGTAGGAACCAGACATGCTTCCTTTTTTTAACGGGTTGCCTAGAAGACTTTCACAGCTTCATCAAACATATCAGATACATATCGTTCGGGCCATACGATAATTACGTAAAACTATAAAATCGACGAAACGTAGGAGCAGAGAAATGAAGTACAATAAAACTGAAAAATTTTACATCTCGCAGCAGCAGAGAAATGAGGTAAAACAATAGTGAAAATACAATCAATGCCGGAGTAAGGATTTAAGTTGAATAAAATCTTTCCTTGGGATTTTCGTACTGGACTTCCCCAGGCACAGGCCAGAATTCCAATTGTAAACTAGACTGACTACTTGCTTCGCCTACGTGTCTCTGGTCTCGTAGCCCTTAAGAGTAACCGGAAATATTACCGTATCACACTAATCTCGTCCATATAAACTACCAGGTACGGTTCAAAATATCGGGAACAGAATACTATCAAAATATGTAACAAAAAAAAAGTGATATTTTAAAAAATCTATACCAGAGATATATACAGGTATACTAATAAAAAAACGTTTTAACGGCCCAATCAGGAGGCTAAGTGCGGAAAACAAATCGCATAAGTACATATTTTTCGAAGTTATTTCCTTTTATAATAATAATAATATTTAAAGCATACTAATAAGTATATATATATAAGTATATATATATATAAGTATATATATATAAGTATATATATAATAAGTATATATATAATAATAGTAATATTTTAAGCAGTTTTAGGGCTGACATTCAGGTTTTTTTCTATCATGCGAAAGGAGCTGAATCGTATTTCCGGATTAATGAAGTTCTTTAAAGTTTTGCTATATTTGGCGAATATGTTGACAAGATTTGGCAGTATTGGCTCAAAACTTGCGGGCTATGCAGCGCCTTAAGGGCATTAATCTGGTTGAACGTGCACAATGCACATTTATCTTTATGTACCAAAATCGGTAACATTAATTCAAAACCAGCTTAACGATGTCATAGAACGACAAATAGACAAACCCTGAAAGCAAAAAAAAATACAAGACTGATCTTTTTCAATTGGGCGGTAACCTGTTAAACTTAAACTATATACACCACAAACAAGGTAATCGCTTTTTCGCTCTGAGAGCAGCCTGGCTGAGTGAGGAAATATGGAGATATTTCCTCACTCAGCCAGGCTGCAGTAACCTTACAGAATACCACAGCTGTGACACGCTACAGCTATAGAATACAAGCTGTGATATATAATCGTTTCTATGAAATGCGGACGAGCGGCCCATTTTTCGTAGAGTTACACAGTTGCACAATACATAAATTAAAACTGACCCTCTCATCCAATGTTACAACCAACTCTGAGCTGAGGTTCAAACTAACGCCTGGCGTGGGTTGCTTTGTACATGATAATATGTTATTAATATTCTTTTGTTATTTGCTTGCTTGCGCCCCCACTCGCCTCTATTTTTTAACCCCCGACGCAAAAAGAGAGGTGTTATAAGTTTGACGTCGATGTCTGTCCGAGTATGTGTGTCTGTCTGCGGCATCGTAGCTCTCAAACGGATGAACCGATGTTGATTGTGTTCTTAGCTATGTTTGATGAAAGTCGGTCCAAGATGGCCGCCGCCACAAAATGGCGGATAACATATTTTTACACAACTCCCTCAATTTAGGTATCAAGTGAAAGGGATCGACTAGTAGAATACTATACAATATAATAAACTTCAAAACCAAGAGGGCCGCTATCAAAAAATGGTGAACTACATTTTTTTTCCAATATGGATATCAAATGAAAGGGCTTGCTTGGTAGACAAAAGTCAGAGGTATTTTAAATATTTTTCTTAGAAAAGCGAGGAAGGCTAACTGTAAAAGGCACTTAAAATAATATAACGCAGGAATAATATCATGAGTGATAGTAAATCTGCATAGACCATATGCTTAACTTGTGTATATCAATAAAACGTAGGTACGTCTGCTAACGTAACAGTGTTATTAAACATATAAAAAGACGTAATTTCATGCAGAAAAAAGTCCCTTACCCAGCTCCTTGCAATCAAATGAGGAAAATATAAATTCACACGCTCAGTAAAACGATTGCAATGTGTACAATGCATTGAGAAACTATCGAAGCATCACAATAAAGACATGGTTTCCTAAAGTCACCGATTGGAATTAAATTTTTTACGAGTATATATGTTTTTTTTAACACAAAAAAAATACGTGTGCAAAATATTAGGCATAAATGAATAGAAACTTTTTAAATTAACACAACGTTTGCCTCTTTTTGGTACTTGAGATAATCATATGTAGCGTTTGAGGCTAACATTTTAAATGCGTGCATGTGCAACACTATCTTGTGTTAGCATTTTTTGTCGTTGTATAATTCGCTCATCACACACATCACACATCGCTCTCTTTTGTTCCACCTTTGTGATGCCATAATCGAGTTAGTGTAACGTCATATCTGTCTTCTCTATCATGAAGCGAATATCCTTAAAATGCTACTCTGTTTAATAGTCCACTTAACGATTATCGAATCGTACCCCAAAAAAAAATCAAAAATTCCTATCTACAACTTTACTAGACGTGTAGTTAAAATAAGAATGATATCTAAAGCGTTACAAAAGTTAGGTCATGATTAAACCGAGAATTATAAAAAAAGCTGTAATATAATATTGCACTGATATTATCTTCAAAAAATTATGATGTTTCTCTGTTGCTACTTTGATAAGATAGTTAGTGATCTTCTCCAATATAGGAAGAAACTAGTTTCCTAAGATACAGATTCCTTATTATTTTAAAGATTCATAATTTAACCATTCTAGAACTTACCTAACTCTTTAAATGTTTTTTTTACGGACAAACAACACTATTGTTTTACTATTAATTAATATCTACGTACTTAGTACTACCTATAACACTTGTAGGAGCCTTAACACATAAATCATATTTTCTATCACTAGTAATAATAATAAATCAAAATTATTAATTACAGAAATTCCTTACAACGGACAGTCTCAACCATAAAAACCGACCAACTGCATCTGCCCAGTGTTACAGTGAAATCTTCCTAGGTTACTTAGTCTTATAAAGGTCGGGTTAAAATAAATGCAGTCGTCACCTTTGCATATCAATTGTCACGTACCGAAAATTCAGGACAAAAATAATACTTGGGCAATCTACAAGTGTCTTATTTACTTATTAGTAGTAAAAGTCGTGAAACTATATTAATACGGTACAGCGTAATGTTACGTTTAACGGACGCAACCGGCGTCAGCGACGCAAACCGATCGAACTATTACTAAGACAGACAAAGCATTTTCCCTCCTAATTGATTTGCTAGAAGATGAGAATAATCTATGTTGCGTGATCTTATGACGCCATATAACAAACCTTCAGATCAGATGCAGAAACGATCAACATTTTTTAAGGACGATTGATGACAAAAAGGTTTTTAATTGAATGGTAGACGGATTCTCAAACATATTCTTAAATCACAGACACCTGGAACTTTCCGTACTTATTATATCTATTTCCGTACTTATATTTATGGACCATTTATCGGTTGCGTGGATGATCGTGATAAAACTTGTACTAATTAAATTTTTATGTAATATTCTACTAGGTACCTAAGTTTATATTATTGTGCAATAAAGTCTTAACTATCAATTTATGCCTAGGTAATTGTGAATTAAGAGATTAATACTAATAATAAATAATGTTTAGACATTCCAGTTGCTATGATTTCATAAGAAACCTGGTCACGGGGAACGTGAAAAAAGGAGTAATTAGTTCTCTAAAGTTCAACGGCCACGCTTGAATGATAGATACCCAGGGGATAGCAAACTTCCTTAGGCTTCGGTCATTGCTTAACATCAGGTAAGTCTATGAGTATTTTTTTGCAAAGCATTCTTTCTCTCTATGAGCAGGCTCGCGTTATAGATATAGATAAGGCGGGAGAAGGCGGCCATGTGGATCGTCAAGTGTCATGGGTTCGATCTAAGCCCACAGATGTTATTGAATCTACAGTCAATAACATAGTGGGGTCAATCTAGAAGAACATCTATGTCGTACGAAACCAAGATAGCTCTTCTGATACCTGTCGTGTGTTAAAAACTTTGTTGAAAAAATAAGTAGGAGGGCTTACAGAGCAGAACCAACTTTTACACTTCATTTTGTATAACGACGGGTGTTGTGATTTTATCTGCTTTGAGTTTTCGATGAGTTTGATGACTTCTAAGGCATCCACTGCTGGCGGACCCTTCGACTCTGGAAGTTTCACATGCATACATGTATTGTAGTGGTGTTGGAGCTTTTTTATCATCATTGTAAAACGATTTGTGAGCAGTCCGTTACTATAAGGCCCTTTTTATGATTACGTATTTATTTGGGTTAGTCGACAGTTCGACAGGGGAAGTATCATACATAATTGCGGTTAACTTAGTTTTAAAAAGGTGTTCATAATGGACAGTTGATGATTTAATTCATATTGGGTAAGCATTTTTCCTCTCGTGTCTGTCTTAATACCCGAAATAATTAATACCCCGAAAACAAAGTTTTCACCAGCTTCTGCTTATGTCTACTCAAATTTTGCATTAAAATCAAATAAAATTGCATTAAAATAACAAAGATAATTTCTCCTAAAGTTGGTTCTCTAAAGTGCTCTTTTTCTTCAAGATAGTCGTTCTGTACTGGTATCCAAACCACGGCGATTGGCCACTCAGCCATACGCGAAGGAGGTGTTTTTTAAGCTTATTTAATTTTAATTTGAAATTTTTACTATCTTATTTGTATCATGACAACCAATTACCTAAAACCCTGTATAATAAACATTCTAAAGAATAAACAAACTAGTTCAGCTGTCGACAAAAGACAAACTATACCATAATGAAGACATAATAAGTTTTAGAGTAAGTACCGTTAACCTGAACAAAGGCTTAAGTGACCATGTGCAAGTCCACCGTATTCTATCAATCATGTACAAAAACATTGGATTAACTGTAATCTCACACTCGGAGACCTACTATTCTTCAAGAATACGTACTTAACATAATTACAAGTACTATTGCGGGTATATAATAAAAAGGCGTAGGCTTATTCATTTATTACAGGCCGTTGTACTCGGCATGGTTTTCTTACCCACTTTGTAGTATTTAAGTTTCTACATAAAAAGTCTAACCTTGCGGACTTAGAAGCAGATCATTTAGCAGTTTGTATCTATTTTCTTTGAAAATTCCTGGACCTTCTGGTTTACGAGTATAACCAACTCAACATAATCCCTGTACCTATAGTCTATTACGGTAACTGTGCTAGTTACTTGACTGCTTCGTTGGTCTAGCGGTAGCGTGTTCAACCGCAGGCAATGAAGTCATGGGTTCAAATCCCTGGTCGAAATAAAACGAAAATTTCGGGAATGTAGTAAAGACAAATTTCTCAGTATCAGCCCGAAGTCTGGAAGTTGGTGGTATTTACTCCACCGTGCCTCGGAGATCATGTAAAGCCGTTGGTCCTGTACCTGTTTCCAGTCGTTTCTTAGCGAAACGAATGGAAAGAAGTTGCATCGGATCATGAGAATGCAAATGGTGGAATAGAAGTGTTCCCGTATTCGCGCACACACTTATGAATTATAGTATGTCCCGCGTAGATGGTAGACTCTCCATTTAGAGTTGCCGCCGTGAGCCGTGAAATTCGACCAGGAGGACCTTATTCGTAAAGATCATGTTGCGTTTTTCTTCCATTACTCTTTGTCCATTTTAGTGAAACCATCTCCAAGTTATATACTGTATCTTAATTTAAATCTATTAATGAAATTGGGCGTTTGCTGGCGCACGACAATGAAAATGCAAAATGAATTCTACATAGTAATTAATATTGTATTTAATATAATACTGGATATAAAGCGGCTAATAACTTATCCCTAAATATTTTACTTTTCCCTAAATGTCAGTCTCCTCCTAAGTCATTACGACTGCTTTCGGTTACATCGCTGTTTATATTTTAACTGAACTTAGTTATTATTTTTTCTTATATAAATATAAGCTATTATTTATTATATTGTTAGTATGATTATATTATATATTATCAATATTGTTAGTATGATTATATTATATATTGTCAATTATATTATGTTAAGGTTATATTTCATCGAATTGAATTCAATTGATTTTAATTATTTTATAGCAAGTTATTCTAATTTTTATTTTTTTTGGAAAAGTATTCTATGCACGTATTCCATTATTTTTTTAGTTTTCTATTATGTTATGTGTATGCATGTCATGAAATTTGAAGCGATCCTGTTTTTTATTTAAACGCTACGTAACAAAATCATTATAGTATGAAATAAAATATATTTAACTTCTTAACATTGTCTACTAGACAAGTGTAATAAACATACATTTATTATTGATATAGCAGTCCCGAATACAAATAACATACAGAAAGTATACTGAATTGCAAGAGGAAATTAGAAGAGTTTGGAAAATGAATAAAGTTACTATAGCGCCGATAGTTATTTCCACCACAGGTCTTGTACCTAGACAATTATTTAATAGTTTAGAGATACTTGATCTTTCTCCCTATAACTACCTAACTCTTCAAAAAGCTTTGATTTTAAATAAGTACTTGCCGGATTGTCAGAAAATTTTCACAGTTAGAATATATATCATGACCAGGTATAATCCACTCCGTACCTTACTTCTTAACAATATCACCCTTGGTTAAACCCGCGTGATTTTGAAATACCAGACCATGTCTGAGAAAAATAAAAACGTAAATACATAATAATAATGTCCTCCTAGCCAAATTTCGGCCACGGCGGCATGTCTCAATAGAGATTAGCCATTTGCGCGGGACATATTATAGTGCACAAGTGTGTGCACAAACACAGGGGCACTTTCTGTTTCATCACTCTCATGATCCGCTGGGACGCTAAAGAGTAAAAAATATATTTTAAGTATTATGAATAAGCCTACATTGTTGTCAAAGTTGTGCTTACCTATAATTGAATGTGTATATTATGGCTTATTAATGTTAATAAAATATGTGATAATATTTTTGTAATTAAATTTATTTGATGTACATCCATGGCGATCCTTAATTAACTGAAAAAATGCCGACAGCAGTTCAGGCAAGTGACAATGATCTTACTCAAATTTCGCAACATAGCATTTTTATGGGTGCGCCAAAGTTCACCTAAATTTTCAACTCCCATAATTGGAAATCCGAAAATGTTCTTCTTAACATTTTTCATGCTAACAATAACAATTCCTAACTACTCTGTCTCTAATGTTCATAATTCCGAAGCATTCAACTTCATAATGTCAGTAGCAATAAACATCTATTATACTTTTATTTGTTTTCCCATATTTTATCAACATAACCATCTTTTACACTTTTATTAAAAATCATATCTATATGTTTGTACTTTTATGAAATAATTAGGGTCAGGTTAGGTTAGAACTGAAACCATTTAGCGCGCGAAGTCGAGCGAGCGTGCCGCGGCAGTGGCCGCCGAGCGCTAGTTACTATCATCTTCCCACCTATTTTTTATTACACTTGGTAAATATTTATTTCTGAGTATGAGTGAAAATATTATGGTAATTATGTTAAGGGACAAAAGCATTATGATAAAAAAACAGTAGGAGTTTAAATATATTCACATTAATGATATTATTAATTACAATTTCCGGAAACATGAGTGTTATGAACATCGCCGGTAGCACTACAAATAGTATGAATGAAAACTGTAGGATGAAAAATTTTAGGAAGATTGATCATTCGGATAACAAATCGCTAGGAAGAACAATTTCGGGTAAATAACTTTAGATGAGCCATTATGGACCCCATTTTTATATGGGATTATACCACATAAGAACCTTGAAATTCTATAACTATTTACACCTATCTAAATGTATAAACATGGGACGTAAAACACTTATGTAAACCCATTTCTAGAGCGGCATCCAGCTTCTTTGGAACTTTCGTGTGCATAAGTTAATACCATGAATACAGAATTGTTGAAAAACTCCGAATTTCTGGCGTAGAATTAGGAATAAAGTAACTAATATATTCAGGTTTGAAGACAACCTAGCTGTATTGCGCCAGATTATTTCATTGAAAGCTAATTGTTACATGGTAAAATAAATAAATAAAAAGTACAGCTTTACCCTTCGTGGACAATTACAGGATAATAAATAATTGTTAATGATTTTAATCAATTCCTACAATCTTATATATAAAGATATCAATAAAATTGAAAAAATAATAAATATCTCCTCCTTCTGTTAAACTTCCTGCTTGTGGTGGCTGGTTCATTTTCTGTTTGAGAGATTAATAAGTACTGTATTAATAAATAATCTCAAATCAAATTAAATTAAAAAATAATAATAACGTCAAAGAACACGAATTTTCGTGAAAAGCCCTAAAGTCCATCCTGCATTTCGCTTCCGGCTAGTTAGATAAACCAGCAGAATCCACGCACGTGAACATTTCGTTGGTTCTTTGATTCTTACCTATGAGGCCGTCTATAAACTGACCACGTGCTTAGTTACTTAACCTCACAGAAATCATACGACTGGTGAGAGCCATTATGATAGATATAAGATTTGTAACTGTAGTTTGTGCCAGCCGTTATTTAAGGACATTTTTATGAGAGAAGGTTAACCCTTCGATACTCTTTGCGTGCTATCAGGTGTTGGTCGATTAGATGAAAGCCGCAAGCCTGGCAAGCGTAGAAGGACGCTTGCCAGTTGGGGGGTGTCTTTAATACTTTGCTGCATTCATAAATGCTTTAAATATGACTTATTACTTTAATTAAAACTTATTATTTTAATTCATCACCAACATCATCATCATATCAGCGGAAAGACGTTCACTGCTGGACAAAGGCCTTCCCCAAAATCTCCACAATTGCCTGTCTCGCGCTATTCGCATCCAGTGGTTTCGAGCGACCCGCACAAGATCATCGGTCCATCTTGTAGGGGGCCTGCCCACGCTGCGTCTTCCGGTGCATTATTCTAATTATTACTCAACGATATTTATTTGTCGTTGAAAAATTGAGAATTTTAGTGGTAGATTTTTTTAAAGTAAGCAATGGTACTCGTTTTCTATTTAAATATAACTAATCTGTATTGTTATTACATTTAATTTTCAATGTTCAATCTCAAGTGTACACGTGTTACTAACTATCTTTATAGATAGTCACAAAGAAGTGTAGACCTAATACACTCAATAGAAAATTGCACAAAAAAAAACAGTAGAATATCAACGGCACTCAACCTCCTAAAACTATTAAGTGTCTTATAAATCCTACTATTGTTATCCGACCTTAACCAAAAACTATATGGGGTCAACTCACATACCACCATTTGAATAATAAATGATAACCGGCGAAGTAATCGACGTATATACATGAAAAGAAGAGTTACGCATGTAATTGAGGACCATGCTCACCTTTGAAGTCGGTTATAAGCTAGGAGATTAGGTCTATATTTAAGTGGAATTGCTACTGCCGATACTGTATGTCTTTCATTGTATACGTCTGAAACGAACACAATTCCACATAATTTAGTTTTGTATTTCTCATCCAAAGCACAGCTAAGTAAATGGGTTGATGCCTAATGTAGAACTTTTTATTGTTTCAAGTCATCTACTTGGTTTACCGGAAGTTTATTTTGGGAAAATTTTAATTATGTACCCTTTTTTGATTTTGTAGAGCTACGCCTCCTAGAAAAATGATTTATATATTAAAAAGAACTGTTAAGCATATACTTAGGAAATGTGTAAGGAATTCAGATAAAACTACGCACAACTTTGGATTTAAGTACAGGTTCTTACACACATAGGACACAACCCAGTAAAACGTACATGGCGTCGGAACTACCTAGTTCAATCAGTGCGTAGGGACTACCACCAAGCGTAAGTACTGAGTTTTGTTGACTTGTACATATCACGTGTTGTTCCAGCGTTTGGTTGGGAAATGTAACATTATTTACTGACCATACAAGTGAAAACCTTCTTATTTTTGGGAGGCTACTTTTCACTTCACATGTTTTTATAAAATTAAGTTATAAAACATAAATAAAACATCATACTTTAAAAAAAATCTAGATTTTATCCGAGCAAGTATATATACTATATACTACTATACAATATACAAATTTTCCACACACTCATTAATAAAGACTAATAAGTATTTAAAAGTGCACTATTTCTTAACTAAAAGATGACTTAACGAGACTTAAACTAAAACATCTGTTGAACTATTACTTAGTATTCGTGATATTTAATTTATCCTCACTCATATCAATACTATTCTGTGATTCTGCTAAAGCGATAGAACAGCGTATTTTTTTCAATTCTATATCACCTTTGTGTTTAAAAGGCAATGGGTAGTCTAAAGACATAGTCCGTCTGCTAGACTGAGTTATATGGTCTTGGAGTAGCATCATCCGTTTCCTGCAGATGGTATATATCCAGTCATCAGAGTTAGAACGTCGCTTCTCTAATTTTATGTTCATATCGGTATCTTCGTCGCGACTGAGGTGGAGAATGCTTGGCCTTCCGGAAAACTGGCCCAACTCACGCCTGTGATGTCTAATATGGTGGATATTACCCCGACTCACTTCTTCTTTTCGAGCTAACCAACAGTAGTGTGTTATAGGATCCCTCGGACCCCAATGACGCGTTGGGTTGAAGGATGCCGTCAGCTTCTGCGGAACAAGGATCATTTGATTTCCTCTAACACAGGAACTAATGATGCATTCTAAACATGATTGACGGTAAACAAGGCTATGGCCTTTATTTAAAGCAGTGTATTAGTCGCTTAGGGAAATGTTTGGACATTCGCATTCGCATACAAATGATTAATAACAGGAACGGGCGATTTGATGGTACAGACGCCAGCACATCCAGCTACCCCAATATGTCAAATTTCTTTTATAGATCTTCAACTTTATCACAAAGCCATAAGGTTTACTTTAAATTGGGGAAATTTGACAGCTTGTTGTACCTTGATGTGCCGGGGTCTGTCCAATACGTCCTGTTAACCAGAACATTATATGTATAGACTTTAGTCATACGATATATAACTAAAATGATAAAGAATACTTAAGAATCTAATGAAACTCATGATATATATATATATATATATATATATATACATATATGATACTTACAATAATATCCGTAAAATAATATAAATAAAAAAAACTGAAGATATTTAATTTTTGTGAAAAAAAATGCAAAGGCATCTTAATATTTTGCTGATAGGACTCAATTACTTTACTTTTAAATTGATTAATTGACTGACAAAATATGTTGAGTTCTATAAAACGTTTATCATACATTGCAACACGAGGACGCGGCGACGGAGAGGACCACCCGCCATAAGACGAGTCTAACACATATCTGTGTGGAATAAGCAAGGTTACATAAACAATTCAGCATCAACAATTTTAAGTATACTTCAAATTGTATTATACCGTTCCATGAACGTATTCTACCTTGAAACGATGGCATTTCTTATTCGTCGAACGTAGAAACTTGTATGTGCCATTTCTAGCCTAGAGCACTTAACTTAAAAAGGATTCCCCTAGGTGAGAAGAGCATATACCATACATAAAAAGTGTGCTGAAGGTTTTGAAGTTGGATATTATCATTTGCATTTACTTGACAATTAATTCATATATCGCAACGCACTCTAAAGCAGCGCTTTCTTTGGTCATTAAACAAAAGTCTCGCTTTTAAATAACACGAAATAAATACTACCGCAGCATCGCCATCTCATAGTATAATCGCAATAGCGATAATAACTTCACTTGCTAGTTATTACATTCTAGTCTAATATAAGGCGAACGCGCTTTTGTATATTTTGCATGCTATGTATGTAATTCTGACAATTCCTTCAATATTAATATTCATGTTCGTTTTTATATTAGACTCACTAAAATACGTTTAAAATTGTCCATACCTAACAAATGTCGCTTTAATAATATTCTGGGACCTTATTTACAAACAGCCATCTGATCCCAAACAAAGCGGAACTTGTACTATGGAAATCAGATGACTGATATATTACAGATACTACTTTTCTTTTGTAAATACAGACAATAACAGACATGTTTATCCACATAACTATCAGTCCTACGGCGTGAAAGGCAACATTTAGCAACCACGTCAACCGGCCCATCAAATATCTAATTTACAAACTATAAAAAAATCGAATTCATAATTTATAAACTTTACCTGTATACAATCATATTGAACCTGCTGAGCGACGGCTACGCAAGCGAACACGATACAAATTAAAGTTGCTAGCGCAGCAGCCGAAATTATGGTGTACGCAGACCACGGGGGCTCGCTCCAATCGTCATCATGGACGAAGATCATGGTGGCCCACCACGCAGTGAGGGGTACTAAGATTCCGGGCGCCGCACACCAGCCCAGCACCCAGCATTTTGCTAATTTGCCACCAGTCATGAATTCTATGTCTTCCACTAAAACTTTCCAGCCTGAAATAAATCACATCTATATTCACCTTTTGATGAATACTTATAAAAATATTTAAAACCTAATGAATTGTACATCGGTTCAAGGGATTTAATTCGTTAGATTGCGGGATGTGCTTATTTACAAAAACAACGAACATGACAAATTAAAATAATGTTACTTAATAATAATAAATAACCACTAGACCACACATTCATTATGTAAAACAATTAAAGAATAGTAACGAGAGTGAATCGATAAAGTTACACTTGTTGTAAATGAGCTTTTACTAGATGCGTTTACTAATAGGTACATAGCTTGTTATGGGTTTAATGTAATTAATAAATTACCATAGATAAAGACGAACGGCAATATCTCCAGAAGAGTAGCAACGCTGATGAGGAACGGCACGGCGAAATCTTCCAGCAATATCAACGCAGGCATTCTGACGGCAAGCGTCCCCAAAGTCACAGCGATGCCTACTATAGATCCACATAGTGACACTACGCGCCAGCGCACGCCCCCTATGCGGCGGAATCGGTCGTAGATGGGGAATAGGAGAGCGAGCTGCAAATGTCACAAAATATTGTAAATAGGATTACTAGGAGTCGTCTTTGAGAAGTGTATAGTAGTATGTTTTAACCGCTTTATAACGAGAATACAAAGTATTTCGTATGATCCGTACCTGTACTGTATATTAACTTATAGTATGCAAATAAAAATATGCATATATGGTGGATGAAGCCACCACTATTCACGTGTAAATCGGATACCGTCTCGTGTCTCTACACTTTAGCACTTGTACGAATACGTAAGAGGTGTTGCGCAATTGTAAAACACCAACAACCTCGCAAGACTAGATAGCTGATACCATAAGCAACAACTTTAGTTCTTCAACTTTTGATATTTTGTTAGATTTTACTTTGGTAAAAAATAAGTATTAATGTCCTGCTTGACTATTTATAACTCTACGCACATCACAAAGATTACGTTAACATACGGTACCCAAATTGCCTTCACCAAGTCGTGAATTAACTACATAAATCAACATATCTATAGAATAAAGTTACTTCTGCAAAATCGTTACTTTAGAGGAGAGTGATTTGAAATTCATCTAGTAATTTTTATCTACGGATAGGCCCAAATATCTAGCGAAGAAAGTGTTATTATTATTAGCAGCGCAAATGCCGAACGTTGTATGAGTGAAACATAGATCTACCAATGTCTCGACAGTACAACAAAACATTAAAAATATTTTATTTTTCACATATTCTGTTATATCCGAACTCTTAGAATACCGTGTCGTAGACACGCTATGCCTATTCATTTTGTCTTAGTGCCAACAAATTATCGACGGAAGGCATAACTCGCCACAGTTACGCCTTCCGTCGATAATTTGTAGTTGTGTTGACATTATGACAGAGACAGGTCATATCACTGCGTGTGCAGTGCGGCTACTTGTCAAGCCATTTTTTAATATTCTGACTAATTAGGATTTATTTTAGTAAGTAATGTTTACAGTAGGTCATAACTAACACACAATATTACCTATTGGCGAAGACCTGTAATTGGTTTTTTGTCATTTACTATAATTGTAGGTAATCTTTGTTACCATTGTATTGCTGTTGGTCATCCAATAATAAAATATATTTCTTTATTTATCTTGGTTTTTAAGAAAATAAAAGTTATATTTTATTTCAAATCCGGTACTCTAAATGTTTTGACCTCATTCCTATTTTAGTTAATAATATAACATTTTTTATTGAATTATTTCAGTGAAGACTGGGTAATACCTGATTATTTATAAGCTTCATTGGTATAATTTTTATCCTGAAACTACAAGGTTCGATTCGAAATCGTTCATTACTGTACCAAGACAAGGCTAAAGTCTCCTCTTGCAATGAGACAGTACAGGCCATACTCCACCACTCGGGACTCTTGCGGGTTGGTAGACTTCACATGCCGTCAACATTTTGGAGAACATTCAGGCATGGAGATCGCCTCACAATTTTTACCTTCATCATTTTTAGTAATAGATAATTAATTTCCAATACGGACATGAATTCGTAAAGTCAGTGGTGTGCGCGTTGGGTTTGAGCTGGTCACCACTAACTCCACAGTCATAATGTAATTTAGTATAACTCTGTGTTTGAGTTCTTGCCGAACATTTCCATGCAGTAAAGAGAAATACATTATGACGTATTGGGATGGTGTTTAGTCCCAAGAATTACTTAAAATATTTGGTAATAAACTTTAGATTTTTTACACTTTGTACAGTTACACTTCATAGTAACTACTCGAAACTACGTACTGCTTAGCATTACTTTTAATTGTAATATCTCTTAAACCCTGTATCATAGTCATCATAGATCAGCTGAAAGACGTCCACTGGGGGACAAATACCTCCCCAAAAGATCTCCACAAAGGCCGATCTTGTGCTGCCCGCATCCAGCGGCTGCGACACATGCAAGATCGTCGGTCCACCTTGTAGGGGGCCTGCCCACCCTGCGTCTTCTTGTTCGTGGACGCCACTCGAGAACTTTGCCCCAGCGGCCGTCAGTTCTACCTTGTATGTTAATAAATAAACGAATAAGTTTCTAGTAAATATAAAGAAAAATAGTATGACCTTACCATAGTGGAAAATGCAGAAAAAATTATAGTGAGGAATATCATCAGCGGCCAGACGAGATCTGTATTGGGATCCGCTCCAACTTGATAAGCCTGGATGAGGACCGCAAATACGCCCGTATCTTTATCTCCTTCGGTTATAGCGAACCAGAATAACAGACTGAACCAAGTAGACACAATATTTGAGCATATTATCGCTACGGCTGTCCTGAAAATTAAATTCATATTATATGAGTAGTTGTTAACTCAGTTAAGGTATTACGCATAAGTGAGTTGACGCTCAAGATGGTGTTTCGACACAATGGTGTTTCTCCGCTTTTTATTTGCTAACGTCGTCATTCATACATATATACATACATAGACTCACGCCTGTTTCCCAGAGGGGTAGGCAGAGACAACGGATTTCCATATGTCACGATCTTTGCACACTTCTTTTGCCTCGATTACTGTCATTATATTCTTCATACATGCTCGCCGGTTTAGGGTACTTCTGACCTGCCCTTTCTTGAGAACATCTCCAATTTGGTCAGAGAATGTTCGACGTGGTCTTCCCCTTCCGGTTGTCCCATTCACACAGGCCAGGTATACTTCTTTTGTTAATCTTCTTTCATTCATCATTTCTAAATGGCCAAACCATCTCAGCATGCCTTTTTCAATCTTTGTGACTACATCCTCTTTCACACCACAACGCTCTCTTACATCAGTATTTCGAATTCTGTCTCTCAAAGTCACACCACACATACACACATCAACAAAGTCTAGGGATACGTTATTTTGAAATCAAACATGGCTTTATTGTTTAAAACCTATTTAGTTTCCTTAAAAAGTTTATTTACAGATTTAAACCTTGTCTATTCTTTATTCAAAATTTAAAAATTAAAATGAGAAACAAATGAAAACACGCAAAGCACAGCGCAATCTTGAGTTGTATCTAATTTCAAGAAGTTGCATTAAAATTTTTTTTGCGTGTTAATTGAAGAAAACCTGATAAATTGTTTTATTTTCTTTTCTCAATTGGTTGTGTAAGCTTTTTAGCGTCATGCCACGCCATCATTTGAGTCGAGATGAAATGTTACGGGCAGTTGGCATGTTACAAAACGGTGCTATTCAACGCGTCGTTGCTGAGTCTCTGGGCACAAGCCAAAATGTGGTATCCAGGCTGTGGTCACGTTATCGCGCTACTGGAGATGTGGCAGAACGGCACACAGGTAGATATCGTGTTACCACTCAGAGACAGGATCGATTTCTCCAAATGACCGCCAGAAGACTACCCAATATCACAGCGATGCAACTAGTGCAAAGGCTCCAGGAGGGTCAGCAGCTGCTGGTGAGCGACCAAACCGTGCGAAGGAGGCTGCATGAAGTTGGTCTTCATGCTCGCAGACCGCTACGAGTCCCAGCGCTGCGACGTGGCAATCGCGGTAGGCGACTTTTATGGGCTCAAGAACATTTGACATGGAGTGATCAACAATGGTCATTGGTGCTGTTCACTGATGAGTCCCGCTATGGATTTCATCCAGATTCGAGACGAACACGCGTTTGGAGAACTCCAGGCAGGGTCAGCCGTCTCCGACATCCACAGGAGGTCCACTCTTACCAAGGCGGGACAATTATGGTGTGGGCAGGAATACGAATCGGCGGACGAACCCAACTCATTTGGATTCAGGGCAGCATGACTGCCCATAGATACCGTGAGGAGGTAGTAGAACGTGTCATTGTCCCGCTCAGGGCCCTAACGAGGCAAGAATTTCAGCTCATGCATGACAATGCACCTTCCCATACAGCGCGGCTGGTGAGGGCCGCCCTTCGAGAACACGATGTTCAGGTATTAGATTGGCCTCCACAGTCGCCAGACTTAAACCCAATTGAACACGCCTGGGACATGTTACAGCGAAGAGCATTGAGGGATTTTCCGCCCAACTTGACAACAGAAGAACAACTTTTCGAACATTTAAAAAGAACTTGGGACTGCATACCCCAGCAAGACATTGACACCTTAATTTTAAGTATGGAAAATCGTTGCCGCTGTGTGATTAATGTTAGAGGAGGAAATACCGATTACTGATTATCAGATTTGGTAAGATTTTTATTCATTTAATTCGATTGAATAATTTTATAAGAATAAAATGTTTTTGTTCACTCAGTAATTTTCTATGGCTTAATTAATTTAAGACTTTTATTAATTAGAAAAACAAAATCGCATCGTGTTGTTAATGTTTAAATATCGGCCATGAAATTATCTTTAATTCTTCCATTTACAGTCATAACAAAATGTTTATAGTTTTCTAGATAATCAATGAAATGTTCAATATCCCTAGATTGTGTTGATGTGTGTACTTCTCAGAGCTCTCATTTCCACTGCATTTATTTTACTTTCATTCTTTTTCTGCCATACCCAATACATTAAATCGTCATTCAATATTACAAATTTGCTGAAGACATGCCTGAAGGACCTACTATGAAAGTTTACTTCAATAAATATCTTTCTTGCATGAGTCATTATAATATGGGAGCAAACTGCATATTATTATTTTAGTTTATTAATTTTTGTAATTGATGACGCGCGCTCCCAGCGGTTCCGCCTAATCGACCTCTTCAAGCTTCAAAGCTTTGTTATAGTGCGAATATATATATATATATATATATATATATATATATACATATATATATATGATAGGTGTTCCAATTGAATCACATTAACGATGTTAGTTAAACATATGTACCTACTTATTAGCTAGTATTCATGTTGTTAAATTTCATGAGTTGCAAAAAATCATTCACTTGATTAAGTGTTACCGTAGTGCTTATGATGTGTACATCGTTAGATGCCGTATAAAACAATGAAAGGACATATCCTACTATTAAATGAACATTTTTTATTTATTTATTTGGACTAACAGTACATTATTTATTAGGTCATTACTAAGCGTAGAAATATAATTAAATACAGTAAATTTTAAGGTATCACAAATATAAACTATACAAAAAGAAAACAAAACACAACAAAACAATTTAAACATATCTTGAAACAAAAAAACTGGGATACTAATATTACACAAATTAAAAGCCAACTTAATAATATGAAGACCTTTTTTGGAAATTTATGTTTTTGCTTATCAACATAGAACCAAGAACTGCTTAAGATTGGTTGCCATAATAACTCAGACCCAACTACCGCGCGGCTGGGCACCCGACGTGGAACACATAAAGTAAATGACTCTAAAAGGCATGGAGAATCAAGTTCATTTCTCAAATAAAGAAATATCATATCAGTTATCCGGCTACGAATCAACAGTTCATTTCTAACGAAGTGTTTCAGTATCAGTAATTTTAGTATCATAAAGAAAAACTAGATCATTTGACTATATTTTTCTGGAAGTGTTATTCCGTCTATATGACATTAAGTTTTATTCACATTATGGTTTCATGTAAACATAATGGAGTGGCATTTATTTGCATTCAAAGAGATTTTGTTTTTGCGCACCCATAAAAAATCGCACCTACATACGTCTTTCTGAATCAGATTGCAATCTGAGTCATCTATCATAGTTTTGCAAAGCTTAAAGACATCTGCAAAAAATTGAGCGCTGCTGTGTTTAATGCAGGAAATTATATTATTGAAGAAAAAGTTAAATAGTCCGGAGCCTAATACGAATATTGAGGAACTCCTGAGGTAGATGTATAGTCCTTAGACTAAAAAATTTAATTGCCTTATCTCCCGTTACTTTAGACAAACAGGACCGAAACCCTTTCAGAAGGGAGGTGTCTACGCCGTATGGGTTTAGTATTTTTAATACGAGACTATGACGTACTCATTCGAATGATTTAAATAAGTCCATGTGAATAGAACGAACTTGTTCCTGCATTAACTGCATTCCGTATTTCAGTTTAATATGTAGCTAGATTTGTGCTAGTAGACCGTGATTGAATTAATTTATGCTGTTTATCTACGAAACTACAGTTACACGAACCAATGTAACTTTTTAAATATGGATAGGTTGAGCCTTCAAACGACTTTGAAAAATGTAAAATCAATATGTAAAATCATAGGTCTATAGTTTGAACAGTTTTCTTTGTCTGCATTTTTATAAATCTGAACAATAGTAGCGGGTTTAAGATTTTGGGAATATAACAGTCGGTAGAGATTTATTTCGAACGACCAATAATGGAAAGCATAAGTTTAGGTGAGCCTCAAACTTATGTTTTCCATTGTTTTTCGTTAGATACGAAATCAGGCATTGCTCCTTTCTATATGTTAAGTCCCTTTAAATGCCTTAAGATGTATGCGATTTGGATTTTACTAATATTATTTAAATATGATCCGACTTCAATTGTTTGTTGCATTTTCAGCAGTTTTTAAATCAATCGGTACGTCCGATTTTTCTGTTGAAGTGTTACATGATCTATGTACTGTCACTAACACCATCATCATTATATCACCCGAATTAACAAAGCACACAGCTTAACAAAGACCTTCACAAAAGATTCCACAAGGGTCCACAAAGGAGTAGTATCCACCATTTGAAGGGATATTCCATAATCGCCACGCTTGGCAGACGGGTTGGCGATTGCCGTATGACGGTCATAGTAGACGATATTCTATGCCTAGCCACATAGCATACTTGTTGTATATATATCGTTTTTGGAAACATTTAAAAACACTTACCACTGAACATTGGTGCTTGAATATACGGCATCTCCAGCCGAAATTAGATATCCACCAGCAATTTGCGAAGCAATGAGAGCTTGCATGAGGGCACCATGCCATATATTCGGCTCCAAAAAGCTTCTCCAGTTACTTATTTGTACAAATAAGGACAGGTTCGCTTTGTCACCGATACAGGATACTATTACTATAGCAATAATGATCACGGTGGGGCCCAGCAGGTACAATAACCGTTTCATTAATTTTACTGGGTTGTAAAAACTGAAAAATAGAGAATTATTTATGTTTTAAGGTAGCTATAAAATGTTTTGTTAGAGCAAAGGAACACGCATAATGATTTTACATTTTTCACGTAGTTTGTTATATTCTATTTGGTACAGTAGCCCGAAAAGTGTCAATAGAGGCGGTGTTCGTACGTATCCGTTTTTATTCCTTTTTTTATCGCGCTCTGTAGTAATTTTTTTAATATTTTTAATCCCAAAGCAGGAGTTCAATTTGAAATTTTTCGATAAAGTAGTTTCAGATAGGTGTTGAGAATTTTTTTGTAGACTGAGAATAAACAACAATTGTTTATAATTCGTTAGGTACTTGTAATTTTACTGAGTGACTAAATATAATATTTTTTCTACCTCGGTTACACAGATCGGCACAACATAGATAATAAAAATGCCGGGCAGTAGTACTGCCGATAGAAGTGCAAATTATATTTTACACTTCTAATCTAAATTGATTGACCGTCTCTTCGATCGCCTACATTTTAGTAATTGAATTTTTCATGCATGTATGATGACAAATTTACCTTTACAATACTTTTATACGCTTTTGGTATAAAGGTATAAGTGGGCCATATACCTTTATACCAAAAGCGTACAAATGTAGTGCTTTGGAAATACTTGCTTTACACGGTGCAGATCGTGGGTCGATTCCCACCCAGGACAGATATTTATGTGGACCTATTTGTGGTCCTGAGTCTGAGTGTAATTATTTATATAAGTTTGTATTTACAAAAGAAAAGTAGTATATCAGTTAAATATATTAGTTACTATGGTTTCCACAGTACAAGCTCTGCTTAGTTTGGGATCAGATGGCCGCGTGTGAATAATTAATCGAGGCCATGGGAAAATAGTTAGTTGAATAGCTAAGTTAGTCTTTGGACAAAGAAATGGCCAGTTCCCGCTTGCGGGTGGTGTCAACCAAGGGCTTTGGCATCTGGCGATAAAGAATGCGGGCTCACGGATTCCAAATATTTCAACCCCAATCGGCTCAAATATGTATTTTCCTATCGAATTACTGTATTTTCCCCGCTTGTGTGTCTAAAAGAGTTTATTTTTATTATAAGCTAATACTAAAAATATTCAATTATAGGTTTTGACATAAAAAGTTAGTTATACTTAATTGTGATACTTACATAAAAGGGAATATTATCCATAATACGACTACAATTAGAGCTACAGCTAAATAATACTCCGGTTTGCTTGATATAGGCGCCATGAATGTCTCGCTGAAATCAACAGCCAATTTATATTACTTTACATTATAAATATACAAGTTGTACTTGTGCAACCTCCGAATTCAAATATGTATCTTTAAATTTAATAATAAATCACATGTTCTTTCATTTAGTATCACTCAGTACTACACTACTAAATATAATATGAGTTCTCAGTCACTGAGAATGTTCTTGTTTAAGAAAGCTTTCCTATACTCATCAAGTCCCGAAAAATTGTGAGGTGGTAAAATAGTATTTATTCTAAAGAACCTTCACAAACAAACTTTATTCGGAGTTTACAGTCCTATATGATTATCTAAATAACTTACTATACACTTAAAATCTCAAAGAAGTTAAAAAACTCGCGCTACATATATAAAACAATACTTACTTGAGACATGACGACGCATTGACCTGATGAACATAGTCTTCCTGAAAAATGGAATGGAGAGATTAAAACCTGCCTAGTATTTGATAAGATTAAATATTTGAGAATACCGTTATAGAAATACCGATGCCCTAGAATAAGAAAAGTAGGATATCAGTCTGGAATATTAATGTATGTTCCGTAAAACAACAATTCACGCAACCACCAACAAACAGCATTGAAACCATTTAATTTGCCACGTATTAAAGTGTGAACATAACGTAGCATATATTAAAAAAATACTGCATGTGCGGCGCGGCGGTTAAGAGAGTCGCCTCGCCACTTCCCGAATTTGAATCCCGTACAAAACAACTATTTGCGTGATTCATTTTGCGTGTACTTTGTGTCCGTTAATTACATAATAAGGAGATGTTGTATATCTATATTTAGACTTGTTATTAGGGTGTAAAAGATGATCTACGATCTATGTGACCAGATAAGATCTGTTATTCATTCTCCTGCTACATATATCTGATTGAGAGAATCATGAGGTTAATAAATGTGTTTGTACTTACTTGAGACAATACCAACTCAATGCATTCCCAAAATGGTAGGGCATTACTTATTGTGTACAGGAAATAAGTTATTGTCAGCGCGAGATATGTCATAGAGTATATTGAGCTCAGAAATGATATCAGTAGCCGTAAATACCCAACTCCTGAAAAAGACAAAAGACAATCAGGCTTCTCCAACTGCATGATGAATAATTGTTACAGGTAGGTTCATCATCAAATAACACCGAAGAAACCCACCTTTGAAAAATGGAACAGCTCTCCAAACTCCGACAGCATCCTGCTGGCTGAGCTGTCCGACTGCAAGCTGGAGTAAGGCGAGAGGTAAGGCTACCGCCACCATAGCCACCGTAACGGTTAGCCCGTACTGCAGTCCGCCGTACGCGAAGGCACCACGGGGCGCCCGCCACATGGCTGGCAACCCTACTGCCACCCCCACCGTGCATAGGTGTGCCCGGACCAGAGGCCAGCTTACCCATTCCTACAAAGTAATTATACAGTACAATAAAACACCATCTAAATAGGATGAAATCATTTCAGTTATAGGTAGGTACACTAAATTATAACACTTAAAATAAACTAATCATTACGTACATAAATGTCGAACAGGTAATGGTACTCTTGCTGCCACGGCAAAGCATACAAAGAAGACAAATGGACATTTATAAAGCACCATTACAAAATAGAAAAGGAGCAATAAAAATTGGCACCAATCGCGCACGTTCATTTGGATAATATCCGTAATCTAATTAGGTTAATAAAAGATATTTCTTGGTCCAGGGACGCATGGACCCTCAAAAGCAAGTAAATGTAGTTTTTACTTTTTACTTTTAATTTTCATTAAATAGGAAACCCGATAAATTCAAACCCTATCAATCTTAACAGTGGGTTTAATATGACTGATCTGATATCAGTCACCCACCTCGTACAATTTAATAATACTTTCTATGCAATAATGCTTTGATGTGGCTACTTAGAATAGTATGCAGGTGGTTTTGTTCACACGCGTACTGCGATACATTATTTTTTTTATGATCGATAAATTGATCTCCACCAAAATAGTCGCATTTAATAGCGGGTGATATAAAGCGTCGCATTGACTGGCGGCCAGGTCAGCCGTATGACGTCCATTGCTGTACAAGAGCTTCTCCCAAGAATGGGGTGACGGGTTGACGTACACTGCTGCCTGTCCTCTGGTAGATATTCCCTCGGGTCAACTTCTACGCCCACCACTGGATGAGATGTGTGGCAGATTTTCTAGACCGCCAGCCACATAAAAGTCTTCAGCTTTGACTGTCGGCGGTACAGACGCCAGCACATCAAGCTACCCCAATCTGTCAAATTTCCCCAATTGAAAGTGAACCTTATGCTTATGTGATAAAGTTTAAAGAAAATACGACAAACAAGAACAGAATGAATCTTAAATTTACAATAGGTTATAAAGTAAAGTATGGTAAGTACGTCATACAGGAATCACAATACTTTCTCGTGGGAAGGTTACAGGTAAACTGTTTAGTAAGCTGCGTTTACTTTGGAACATTCTAATTGTTATTTCTCACAGTATCCAGTAGGTATACGTTACTAAGACTAATCAGGGCTAACTATATCTATGGGGTGAGCACCCTAAACTAACACATAGTATCAGAAAAGCTGTATTTTATTGTGTGGTGAATCACGTAATAAATACTAATCAACAATTCAATAAACTTGTATAGAAGTCTTTATGTAATTAGTGCCATTACAACAAATTGTTGTTCGATTAACACAGATAATGAAAAATATGGAGTGCCCTTTAACTTAAAAAAAATTAATATGTAAGACAGCAAATACCTGCAATAACATGTTAGTTCGAGTTACATGACATACACACATCAACACAATCTAGGGATATTGAACATTTCATTGATTATCTAGAAAACTATAAACATTTTGTTATGACTGTAAATGGAAGAATTAAAGATAATTTCATGGCCGATATTTAAACATTAACAACACGATGCGATTTTGTTTTTCTAATTAATAAAAGTCTTAAATTAATTAAGCCATAGAAAATTACTGAGTGAACAAAAACATTTTATTCTTATAAAATTATTCAATCGAATTAAATGAATAAAAATCTTACCAAATCTGATAATCAGTAATCGGTATTTCCTCCTCTAACATTAATCACACAGCGGCAACGATTTTCCATACTTAAAATTAAGGTGTCAATGTCTTGCTGGGGTATGCAGTCCCAAGTTCTTTTTAAATGTTCGAAAAGTTGTTCTTCTGTTGTCAAGTTGGGCGGAAAATCCCTCAATGCTCTTCGCTGTAACATGTCCCAGGCGTGTTCAATTGGGTTTAAGTCTGGCGACTGTGGAGGCCAATCTAATACCTGAACATCGTGTTCTCGAAGGGCGGCCCTCACCAGCCGCGCTGTATGGGAAGGTGCATTGTCATGCATGAGCTGAAATTCTTGCCCCGTTAGGGCCCTGAGCGGGACAATGACACGTTCTACTACCTCCTCACGGTATCTATGGGCAGTCATGCTGCCCTGAATCCAAATGAGTTGGGTTCGTCCGCCGATTCGTATTCCTGCCCACACCATAATTGTCCCGCCTTGGTAAGAGTGGACCTCCTGTGGATGTCGGAGACGGCTGACCCTGCCTGGAGTTCTCCAAACGCGTGTTCGTCTCGAATCTGGATGAAATCCATAGCGGGACTCATCAGTGAACAGCACCAATGACCATTGTTGATCACTCCATGTCAAATGTTCTTGAGCCCATAAAAGTCGCCTACCGCGATTGCCACGTCGCAGCGCTGGGACTCGTAGCGGTCTGCGAGCATGAAGACCAACTTCATGCAGCCTCCTTCGCACGGTTTGGTCGCTCACCAGCAGCTGCTGACCCTCCTGGAGCCTTTGCACTAGTTGCATCGCTGTGATATTGGGTAGTCTTCTGCCGGTCATTTGGAGAAATCGATCCTGTCTCTGAGTGGTAACACGATATCTACCTGTGTGCCGTTCTGCCACATCTCCAGTAGCGCGATAACGTGACCACAGCCTGGATACCACATTTTGGCTTGTGCCCAGAGACTCAGCAACGACGCGTTGAATAGCACCGTTTTGTAACATGCCAACTGCCCGTAACATTTCATCTCGACTCAAATGATGGCGTGGCATGACGCTAAAAAGCTTACACAACCAATTGAGAAAAGAAAATAAAACAATTTATCAGGTTTTCTTCAATTAACACGCAAAAAAAATTTTAATGCAACTTCTTGAAATTAGATACAACTCAAGATTGCGCTGTGCTTTGCGTGTTTTCATTTGTTTCTCATTTTAATTTTTAAATTTTGAATAAAGAATAGACAAGGTTTAAATCTGTAAATAAACTTTTTAAGGAAACTAAATAGGTTTTAAACAATAAAGCCATGTTTGATTTCAAAATAACGTATCCCTAGACTTTGTTGATGTGTGTATTATAACCCTGATCCTAAATTAATTGTTTAGGGGTCTAGAATAGAATAGGAAGCTGTTTGACCTCGTAGTAAACCCTCAGAGGATGAAAGTTTTTAAAATATCATAAATTAATGGTATGGTGTTTTATAAATATACATAGGTAGATATTTAAAGTAAATGTTGGTAAGTACTGACGATGTAACTCCTAATATAGAAATCGCTTTGTTTGAATAAAGTTTCAGAAGAAGATGAGAGAACTAGATGTGCCCCGCGGTTTTACCCGCGTTAAAGTTTATAAATTAGCATAATATGAGTTAATCCAGGATTTCAGCTTACTCGATACCAAATTTTATCAAAATCGCTCCAGCCATTTAGACGTGAAGAAGTAACAAACATGCACACTCACACTGACACAAACTTTCGCATTTATAATTTTAGTGAGTAGTATTGTAATTTTTGTTACGTGTTACAAACTCACTTGCTAAATTCATATGGTTACCTAAAAAATTTACCAATTTATTCCGGTCATTTTAAAAACAACTTCAAAAAAATATTTTTCATTATTATTAATATAATAATGAATAATTTTGTTGAAGCGCCTACTAATTTGTTTACCATGTAGTAACCACAAACAGGGACTCTTCCATAATTTTCAAGACTGAGGACGTACTACAAGGTATATTTTTGACCTCAACATGATATTGCCATTATAAAAACAGTATCTTATTTTAGCTCAATAGTTAGCTTTTTATTATTATCAAACATCATGGATTCATGGACTAGTCTTATCCACTTCATTGATGCGGTTAATCACTTACCGCCAAAGTGGTCAAATTTAGAACACAACTTGATAAATTTAAAATTATACTCCGTTCTTGAAGATAATTTTGTGTTATAATATAACATTATTTAAAACCGAACAATTAGGCACAGGTTTTTGTATATTTTTCTTGATTTATGAGTAGTGACATTCGAATTGCGCTTATTACCCTTTTTAGGTCTCTATATTTTATAACCATATAATATTGAGACTGAAATGAGTAGTATGCCTTCCTGCTTACCTGTGCAACATTATTGTTCCACGAAATATTGGCGTCGAATAAAACACCTCATCGATCGATCATCATGAAACAGGATAGGGGAAAGTAGTAATATTGAGAAGACCTGCCACCAATAATGTGTGCTTGTGATTTAGATAGGTTGACCCGAAAGCCAAACGATTTAGCCCATTCACTAATCATTACTGCCAGACTCAAGTCTTTTACTTTACGATACAACTGCAAGTCGTCTGCATGGAGATGTTACTGATAAGAAATAACTTTGGTGATGGCGTGTATAAAAGTGAAGGAGAGCAGAAGAGAGAGGACGCCAAGTTGTGAAACAGCGGCAGTTAGGTCACACCATTCAGAGAAAACCTCATCAAAACAGACTGACTGTGAGCGATCTAGAAAGTATAAGTCAAATCACATGACAACAGGCGCCGAGACATTAACTGAGGATAGGATGCCAAGTACGATATAGTCTACAGAATTAAAGACATTGCTGAAATCCATTATATGGAGAAATTCGCTCCATGGCTAATCGGATGTCGTCGATGATTTTCACTATAGTTGTGACAGTATGTAGCCATAGCGCAAACCGACTGGAAGGGAGTAAGGAGACGGACACACTCGACCTTATGGCGATTGGCACACTGCCCCGCATGATGCAGCGTAGTGCGTGAGTGCGTGGTCTAACGATGCTTGTAACACGCACAATCTAACACACAAAACATGCATCTGCATGAACACGCGTGGATGTAGTTTCAGTGTGTTGGACTGAACGTGTTTTCCACACAAACGGAGATACTTACAAGCAACGTTAGAACACCCACTTACACACTACGCTGCACCATGCGGGGCAGTGTGTCAATTGCCTATCCCTATTGAGCACATATGGGACCTTCTAAAAAGGAAAAACTATTTGTTCAACCACTTCCACAAAACATCAGGGAGCTTGAACATGTGATTTTGACTGATTCGGAATACATTCCACAGGACACACACATCAATACCGCCTGGTGAGCATGCTAAGACGCTAGATCCCATGCCGTAATCGCTGCAAGGGTAGGACATACTCGTTATTAATTTTTAATGTCCTTTTTATAAAAAAAACTCATAGTCTTCATTTAAATGTAAAAATACTCATAGTCTTAATTTCATTAAAACCATTTAAATGACCATTTAAACACGGCTCTCCGTTTACATTGACAAAACATTCCAGGATTTAAGGGTTGAAAACTATATTTTCATTGAAAATAAGAAATTTCTAGTCATTTATGCTAATGATATGCTAAAGATATTAATATTATCCATAGAAAAGCCCATGACTCTAAGGTGCCTGTATTTATTGCAAAGGAGTGTACAGGGTGTTTCAAAAGAAAGTGTATATTTGTTTCGCTTACTGCGTAAACGTAACGAATCGGAGGAACATAAGTCATTCAGTAGCTTGGGTCTTGGGAACTTATTTGCTATGGAGCATCTTATGGGAGTGTCTCAACTGTTTTGCGGACTAGGATTTTACAAAAACGATGATGGAACGACTGTAGCGCGTAGAAGATTCTGCAGTAACAAGGTTTTCGTTATTTAAATGATGCACCGCAGTATTCTTGTCATTCAAAAATGTATAATCAAGTATAAATGGACGTGTACAATATTTAAAATGACAAAGTTCATGAAGAACGGTAAAAATCTGTACGGAATCTTAATCAGATTATTAAGGTAAAGGGGTGTTTTGGAGAAAGTTTGGAGCATTATGTGTAGGTACAAGTTAGGCAATAACTTGGCGGTAGAACTTCAAAACTTTCCAGTCGATAACCAAAGAACATCAGTCTAACGCAAAAGAGCAACATCACATAGATCCAATACGTCACGAGTATGCAAACATAACCTGACTTCATTGGCCAATTTGAAAGAAAATATTCGCTAGGAAATCGCAGCCATCACAGAATCGTCGGTAACTGCCCAGCCGTCATTGGGTTTTTAGCGGTTCTAAATGAATGCCGTGAACGCGAAGGTTTACCTACACTAAGACTATTTTATTTTAAAAAGATATGTTGCCGTTGTAATTACTTTGATAATTATTAATCATTTTGTTATAGACATCTTGCTTTTGATTTTATCGACATGCAAAATACAGAATTTCTTGTAAGAGACCATTCATGTACACCATATATTAACTTAATTTTAAATAACTTACTTTTATTCTATAAGAGTCGAACATCTCCCAGGTAGTTCAAGCACCGGTACCACACTCAATCCATGTATTTTATTTGTAACCTAACATAACCAATATTATATCGCAACTAAAAAGGAACAATGCACCATAACTCGAGTGTATATTTTGCAACGGTTCAGATAAACTGGAGATAATCTACGATATCTGTTCTGCGGGAAATCGATCTGCAACTGAGTTATCTATCCATGTGCGGCCACTATCAAGTGCTTCGAGTACAACAAATGTAGTTTTGATACAGATACAGCTTATCAAAACGTACAAGTTGACAGTTGAATATTTAGCACACGTAAATAAAGGTATTTATTTCCACACACAATAGTAAATTGTTCAACATTGTTTGTCAACAATATAACCTTTGTGTTGCTTCCATTATTAGATAAAGGTGCGTCTCCACTACCTTACCTTAGTATTAAAAGACGTCTTCTTTGAAGAGCCGAGCTTAAGGCTCAAATAAACCAGAAACTTATACATTACATATACTACTTTTCTTTTGTAAATTCCTACATATATAGATAATAATAACAACCAGACCTAGGATAAATGTCTGTCCTGGGTGGGAATCGAACTCCCGACATGCGGCGTGAAAGGGAAGCATTTAGCAAACACGCCAAACGGCCGTCAACTAATTAAAAGTCGTTTTGATTTAATTGTAATTTAGTGTTTTACGCGGGGAAACTACGGGGCACAGCTAGTTTTAAATACAACTTTATCAACTACGTAATAATCTTTAACAGAATCTCGCCAATCCCGCCCATAAGTTATATAATACGAGTCAAAATAACGTTAACAAAAATCCATAGATACGAATTAAACATAACATGAAAATTAAACATTATTAATTGCTCTAAAAATATAAAACTTAGTGAGAATTATATGACAACAAAAGTTTTTCAATCACAACATACTCAAAAGAATATATGTTTTTAAAGCAGTAATTATATAATTAAGTACTGTTCAAAAAGCGCAAAATAACTCTCAATCCACTTTTCTTTTCGACCAATGATTCATGGCCCTACATAAATGTTGTTTCAAAACAACATGTATGTAGGACCATGACAAAATAAACAACTAGGAGGAATTCACGTAACATAGGTATAACATATACCTACCACCAAAAGAAAAAAAACCGGCCAAATGCGAGTCGGACTCGCACATGAAGGGTTCCGTAGCAGCAAGTATTTCAGTTGATTAAATGAAAGCAAATTGCGGTTTATAACGTATTAAAAAAAACAATTTGCTAGATCTCGTTCAAACCAATTTTCGTTGTTAGTTTCTATGGATATATTTTTTTTATTTTTATCATTCTCTTATTTTAGAAGTTACAGGCCCCCCCTGTAACTTTGGAACTCATTTTATTACTTTGGAAGTGTCTCTCGCGCAAACTATTCAGTTTAGACAAAATAAATATTAGAAACCTCAATATGATTTTTGAAGACCTATCCATAGACACCCCACATGTATGAGTACGATAAAAAAAAATGAGTTTCAGTTCTATGTTTGGCAACCCCACAAAATTATTGTTCTTTTTCTATTTCTGTGCAAAAATCTTAATGCGGTTCACAGAATACACCTAGAAACCACGTTTCAGCAGCACAGCTCTTATAGTTTCGGAAAAAAGTCGCTGTGACATACGGACGGACAGACAGACAGACAGACATGACGAATCTATAAGGGTTCCGTTTTTTGCCATTTGGCTACGAAACCCTAACAAACAGGCGAATAGATAACCTACTTTTTGTATTGAGTTATTGACACTAGGTATCAAATAATAATTGAGAAGTATTTTTTAATTTAAGATTTCTTACGACTGACGGAGATCATTTGAATACTGTTCAGGAATAAATGCAGTTGTATTCTGACATATGTATCTACCTTTGTTTTCAAGATAATCAATTTCAACATTAGTGCTAGTTTGTCAGTAAAATGTCTAGAGTGCACTCTGCAATATAGTTCGATGTACAGACGCCAGCACATCAAGCTAACCCAATCTGTCAAATTTCCTTAATGGAAAGTGAACCTTACGCTTTTGTGATAAAGTTGAAAATCTATAAAAGAAATTTGACAGATTGGGGTAGCTGGATGCGCTGTTGTCTGTACCTAACTAAAAATCGACTGCCTCTGGGAGGACGGCTTGTTATGTAAATCCGTATTCGGACAAGGTATTTTCCAGTCAGACAGTACTTCCGTACTAACCTGTAACTATAAAAAGAAGAAGAGTAACCTGTAGTTATCCAAAGAACCACCAGTATCCACACAAATAAATTTGGGAACAACAGTTCCGAATAATAAGTAGTATTTCTTTGAATAGGTAGGTATTTATTCTAATTAATATATCTGAAATTTTCTATAAAAGTTGTCTATTTCTGGCATGGTTAGCTAAGTTAAACCGAGCTGTTCCGAGAGGAATCCCACAAGGCTTTATTTTGGAAACGTTCATGTCTATACAGTGTAAACTCTCTTTTCGCGACTACGTATGACACGCCCGCTGACGACATTCAACTTTATACTTCTTTCAAGCCATCTGATACACTAACAGCTGTACAAGAGTACATAAAGACCTTCATAGGATAATAAAAACTGTCTACTACTTAATCTACTTAAATCTCAATTCTAGATTTTATACACTTTGCTACCCATTGCCATAATGGGTAGCAAAGTGTATAAAATCTATTGAATCAAAGCAACCTAAGATTATTATTCAAGGTTACGTTATTAACAAAGCTGAACTGGCGGTCACAATGGCCACGGATGGACGAAGAGTTCGCACAAGCTTTTTTATTTGATCTTGCCTCTATCATAGAGATACCTCGGTTTTAGAGTGCTTACGATGCCAAAGAGTTGTGTAGCCAGTTCTGTATCTTACTCGAAGCCTCCATTTTTAGAATACCTATCTTATTTTTAAATGGAGTGAGATCTCGATGGGACTTTGGTGCATACATTCTGAATATGTTAAATTAGTTGAGCGGATCGTGCCAGTATACGGTGAGCGTCAGAATGGCTATGGTCGCCTATGGCAAGAGGCTCTGAAAGTATATTGAAGAATTGCTATCCTATTGCTTATATTTGCTTCATTTCTTCAATAATTGCTACATATAATACATTCAGATAAATATGAATATTTTTTGACCAGCCATCTGACGTCACGATGAATGATGGCCGCCGTTTTCACCGTGAAATACACAAATTTCTAAAAAATTGTTGTATCAAAAATTGCTTACTAATTGCTTCATTCACCAATTTAAGTAAGAACTTCGTACATACATTAGGTAAAAAAATATAGCTTTTATTAATATTTGTATGAAGAAGTGCCTGATAATTAGGAAAGGCAACAGGTTTTTTGTGCTACAGCGTCTTGTTCAAATCTTGCAGGCGTTTACAATTACAAATAGGAAGCTCAAACTTAATGGTGAATGAAGCAATTAATAAGCAATTATTGATGCAACAAACTTTAAGAAAAGTTGAATCCATTCTAACGTCAGAATGGCTGGTCAAAAAAATATTCATATTTCTCTGAATGTATCATATTACAAATTATTGAAGAAATTAAGTAAATATAAGCAATTGGATAGCAATTCCTCAATATACTTCAGAGCCGCCTGCCATAGGCGACCAGCCTTTCTGAAGCTAACTAGTATACTTGGGCCATGTACGATATCACAGTAGTTAAGCTTGACAGGAACAATACTATCAACCAAGCTTTTTCTATAATTAAGACTACATTAAGATATTCTCTTATATTGTACAAGACTATTAACCTGTAAAAAGTTCAGAGAGCTTTGCCGGCCTGTTAGCGTGATTGGCAAATGCTTGTTTTTCACGCCGGAAGTCGTGGGTTCGATTCAAACCCAGGACAGATATTTGTGTGCATGAACATGTCTGTTTGTCCTGAGTCTGGGTGTAATTTGTCGATATAAGTATGTATTTGTAAAAGAAAAGTTGTATATGTAGTATATCAGTTACCTGGTTTCCATACTACAAGCTCTGCTTAGTTTGGGATCAGATGACCGTGTGTAAATAATGTCCCAGGATATTACTATTTATTATTATTATATGGGTTTCAATATTTGCAAAACTCTCCGAATTTTTAACTCCATAAAAATAAGATAGGTATTCTACTTACTGCTGCATTCTGTATTTTTTAAGTATGCTGCAACTTAGATCTGGAATGATCTCCCGCCACCAATTCGTAACCTTAAAACTAAGCAAAGCTTTAGACTACGAAAAATAATAAAACTTTCCCAGTTTACAACTAATAAATTTACTTACATGTGTTTAACAATAATTATTAAGAGTTAAAAATAAAACTAGTTTTAATTTTGAATCTTTATTTTAAAATGTCTTATAGGCTATGCCAAACTACGTCAGTGTAAGACCTAGTGCAGAAAATAAAAAGAATAAATCAAAAATACCTACTATAAATTAAAGCTATAAATTTTACGATGATAAACGAGATACCTTCCACATAACGGTTGAAATTATGTTAATAAAGTAAGTAGTTAAGTTAACAAATTAATAAATCAATATAATAGGATAAATTTATCGAAACGACATTTTCTCAAAATCTATTTCGATTTGATTATAATTATACTTAAACAACTAATGCCAAAATGTATGCACGGTGAAATCAGAACGTACGACATCAATGACATTCATTTATATTTGTAATAGTCCACTACTTTAAATATATAGGCTCTTAGTGCCCATGTGACATATTTTATCAGTACAGTACAGTAACACAACGAATTTATTTCAAATACCGATATCCTACAATCATAAAATACGCCTGGCGGACATCGCAGGGGATCACAATATTTTAACACTGTACGAACTTTTGTTTGCTTACAAAGATCAATGAGCATGTAGTTATTGTTCTAAAACTAAGCAGAGCTATATCCCCGGAAATTTATTTATGATTCTAGATTAACGCCTGCTATTCGCTTAAATTCGTTGTTAAATAAACGACCGCCCCATCATCATTCCTCGCTTCCACCCTTCCACTTCCTCCAATACCAAATTATATTCTAACTTCCAATTTAAATTATCTCTCGCGCACACACATTTACTTTACTTCGCATCTTGCAAGAAATTTTACATAACCATTGCCCCAAGTTCTTCGCTCTCATTATTATCAGCAAAACATTGAGTAATAAATAGACACCAAATTCTTAAGGCTACACGGCAATTAATTAATTAGATTTAAATAAAGTAATACAAGACAATGACCGTAGACTAATAATTAAATAAAATAAATGCCTTGGTTTAGTATTTATGATTAAATTAGAAATATTATGTAACACAAACTTTATGAAACAAAATAGGCCACAATGCCGCTATGTGGCGCTAATATAAATCGAAAATCGAAAAAAGGATGATATAGGATAGAAGTACGATAACTACCAGAAGTCAACGGAAGCGGAAATGCTCCCTCCATACCTACATAAAACTTTCAAGTACGCATACCTAATTAGAATAAAAAATAATTTAAAAAATCTAAGATAAATAAGGTAAAAATGCCTAAAAATATATATCATATTTTCATTTTATTATATTGAAAGATGTAGTCGACCTTTTGTCGAATTCGGTATAAACTATAGTAGCTTTTATGGACACTGTAATTCCACGGCTGAAAAATAAGGAGGAGATATTGGAGTTAACCAAAGAATAATAAAGTATGAAAAAATCGAGCCTAAGTTTATTGAGATAAAATATTTATAGGTTTAACTACTGGGTACGTAATGGACAAGATTGCGAACAAAATTAATCAAATTATGAGGTTAACAGGGAAGTAATAATTAAAACTAAATAAATTCAAAGAAATAATTAATGCCAGTCTTGTCCATATAACAAAATGTGTTCCATGATATAATAATAAATTTGTATTGATATAAGGCTGTTTCTGTTATCGACTTACTTGCTTAGCCAATACTACACATAGGAATACTAACTCAAAACAAAGATACAAAGATAGAACAATAATTAGACATCAATTTGACACTTAAATAAATACTATGGTTGCAACTTACATTTATTTAAGACGCTTTATAGCGAATAATATCAACACAAAAATGACTTAAAATCCTGTTAGCATATATACCATAATAATTGAAAATACAATAGCAAATAGTATGAACAGTATGTCATATCAACTGAATGACGGTTTTCGAATTTTAGTGCGAACAGCGTTGAGTCCCCGTGTTTTGTCTAGGTACAATATTAGTTACATAAGTTATGAAAACCGTGAACGAGTCTCATGAGTTACTTTTAAAAATTAAATCATGATCGGGGACTGGTATAGAATATAGCAACGAACAAAAGGCGCTTTAAATAAGTTGAGAGGACTATTGTCTGAGTAGGTAAGTTTCTTGGCCTCGGCGAGGTGAAGGATGGTGGGCGCCACTGGCGCTTTGCTTTGTTCAGAAGGCCTGCGCGTGGCGACACACTCCGCACCCAAGAGCGAACTCTTCTCCAGTGGGCGGGTGCTGGACGTGTAAAGGACACTCTTCGGCAGTGCCTGGCAGCTGCTCGCCTTTGGGCCCTGAAAAATGGGTGCATGGCTTTTAATTTAATTATAAATATAAGGTCAATTATTCTAGTATATGTCTATGTTTTAATGGTTTTTATAATAATAATAATTTATTAGCTTCAAACAGTATAAAATAAAATTACAAGTATCCGACGCCTCCTTTTAAACATATAATGCCTGTAAGTGACTTCGATTCGGTTTAAAAACACACAATCGTATAAAAACGTGTTAAACAACGACTACCGTCTTCGATCATTCGGCTGGATTTCATGTGACGGAACGTTATGATAGCTATTGTAGTGTAACCATTATTAATACTTTCTCATAAGAATCGAAAGCAAATCAACGTTAGAATATGAAGTTGTAAAAAGGCATTATTACCCGCGGGACACTGCGGTAGAGAAAGCTTAGGTATGTTGGTCACGCGCTGGAAGTCGTCGTGGCAAGAGTTACAGAAGTGCGATGTGCCGAAACAGAAGAACACTGCCACCTGGAAATACGTTCACTAGTAAAATACGCGTAGTATGAACTGTACTAATAAAATCAGTACACTTATTCATCAAATTTGACTAACAAGATATGTTAATTATAAATACATAATATAAATGGGCTTGAATGTTTACCTCAAAAATCATTAATTAAATAACTAGCTCTAATATATTCAAGGTGATCTCAAGGCCAGTTATTAATATTACTTAAACTACATTCACATTGTATTTTAATAAAAAAATATATATTTTCAAAACTAAATAAAGAAGGTAATGTTCTAGGTATCTAATTGTCTGTCATGTTTGTATATATTGGGTCTTGTAGTTGTCATTTAAACTTAGATGATGACAAGGTGAGGATACTAACCGAGCAGCAGTACCGGCACTTGTACTCCAGGAAGTCTGCACCGTGCTTGGGGCAGGTTCTGGCACCCGCCACGTCACTGCACGCGCCACACACCAGTTCGGCCGGCTCCCAGGACCCGCTCGTCTCTACCTCACAGCGCACCAGACCACCGAAGTATGCCTGACGGTAAATGAGAAACGGAATAACATTCTAAAGAGGTTAACCATTTAAAAACCTGTTTAATTGCATAAACTTAAAACTGAACACACTTATATAGGAAGTAGTAATAGAGGTATATATTCGTATTTAAGTATTTATCTAAATTATTAATATATAAGTATATTATTGACCTACACACAGTATTGACTATCTTTAATCATTTGTTTCCTATGTACTCTTCGTTTCCGTTTTGTTATATTATGTATGTTTTTTGTGTGTACATAAATAAAAAAATAAGTATTACTTCACGAAGCATTTTAACCACAGATTTTTAACAGAGATTATACAAAAGAGAAAGACCAAGAACAGTTCCGTAATTCACTACTAACAAAATTAATCCATGGTACATGTTTGACTAAAGTTTTTTAAATTTTCCCTCCCATCTATTCTAGAGTCTTCTTCCATCTTCAAATGACATAGCATGAACTTACCTTGCCGCACTTATGGCACACATAATATGCGTAACGCTCCATGGCGTACGTCGCTGGGTCAGGTAGCGATCGGCCTTTGGCGGCGCCGGGTGCCGCCGCTCCCTCATACTCAAGCCTCATAAGGGCCTTACGCTCCACCTCGTCACGTAGCCGCCTGATAGGGGCCAGAAGCTCTTCAAGAGTCCAGTGATTCATATCCTCCTGCGAAGTTCCGTACAAACATTTTAAAGTTTCTGTCCGTATAATTTTATTCGACTCACGTAAAATCGCTCTCACTGGCAGAAGATGCAAGTATGTATAAGATTTTATTCAACTAATTGTTTGAGCGCATAGACTGTCCAACAAACATTGCCTTGTGATACTCTGTACAAAACAATACTGAACGTATACATTGTCAAACACTCGAAAAATGGCCGCATTATTTCACGTTCAATTGATGTTCAGGATCCAAATCCAAGTTTCTCTGATGACATATCTGACTGATCTATACAGATCGATTCCATAATTGATATCTAGACGGATGGAACGTTATTAGTATGGGTTTAAGTTATTTGATGGTTCATAATTATGTAGATATGCTTGCGTGTGTGTAGCGTGTCTGTAACCAATTAATATTCTCACCCTACATAGATGTGAAATTAATATAAATTTAGCGATGTTAAAAAATATATCACAGATAGGTACACATAATTCACATATAAACATTATTTTACTGTTGTGAAATAACAAATGTTACCAAGAGAAATCATTATTAATTAAATAAGCTAACAAACTATTAATAGCATTGTATTACCTTGCAAATCGGGCATTGCGAGAATGAGAACGTAATCCTAGGGCCGATCCACTTGTTCGCAAGAACTTTCTTACAGCAGTGCAGGTGGAATACATGTCCGCATTTCAGCTGAAATTATATAATATAAAATTCAGGTTTAAATCAGTTCTACACGATATTTAAGACTATGTATCTGAAGAATTATTTTGCATTCGTTTATGGATTAATATAAAACTAATTTAATTTAAATATAAGAAAATTTACTAATAATGAAGATTGTATTCGTTACTATTCTAAGCTTTAACTCCTCTTTTGGAAAATCGCTAGTAACCTTAAAAAGCTATTTCGAACACGCTCGTCTCGTATATATCCCTGCACTTTTAATCTACTCTTATTTAGGATAGCACTATCACCGTAATTGTCATGACATAAGTGAAACTTCTAAGCTTTTCAATCGAACGCGACGGCTACCGTGCGGCAGTGAAAATGAGTAATAAAAATGAGTGTCAAATGGTAGACAAGTGCATTCAAACGCTACGAAGCTGAACCTACATACTCGCTAACCAACAAAACTTAGTAAATCTGTTACCCTATTGCGATATCAACAATACGTACGTCAACATGAATACCGAATCAATGAGAGCCATATCTTCTGATCATTATCCGAACTCTAAATCTGTACCCTAAAGTCCACTTGATTCTCTATTCTGCGTTTGCTTTATCGACGGTACCTGTATAGCGGGCGCAGCTTGCAGCGGATCGGTAAAGCAGATCATGCACATGTCGTCAGCATCCTGGCGCAACGGCGCCGCTTCTTCTGCGCTGGAGCAGCTGTATAAGCACGGCAAGCACGTGGGCTCGCCCACCACGCCACCGCACAAGTGACTGCAGCTCAGCACGCGGGTGCATGCTTCTTTGCCGTGCTCCTAAAATAACACACATGGAAACAGGTTTGAGTCTATGTATGTGTGTATGTAAAGGCATAATGTAAGGATCAAATTTACTTGCTAACGCCCGCAGCTTCGCCTACATGGCTTTTCTGGGAAACTGTTTGTTGACACTCTGGAATATGATCTACCATCGGACTAAATATTTTTTTTATATCAGAGGGCGACGAACGACCAAGTGGGTCATCGGCATCGGTCAATCGGCAACGCACCCGCAACACCAGAGGAGTTGCGGGTGCGTTGCCGCGTTGTATAAAATTCAACTAGCTACTATAAATAAAAAAAAAACAAACAGTTTGCTGAAGTACCCTAAAATAAAATAGTATGTTTATTTTGGGACCATGCTTGCATGCTTAGATCCGACACTATGAGTTCAGAAGATTCAATTAGAACTAAATACAATATGTGTTACGAATGTAATTTATTATAATGAAAAATATTAGCGGTCTTAGAATAACGCAACCAATATCTGAATGAGCACTGTCCTAATTTACGATCTCCATCGAAAGGCCTGTTTGTGCTTACTACCTTATTGACTTAGTCTGGTAGTTGGCGGTATTATACCCTCGTGCCTCTGACAGCACGTAAAGCCGTCTGTCCTATACCTGACCTTTTTCCGGTCGTGTCGTCCCATCGGATTATGAGAGTGATGGAATAGAAAGTGCTCTTGTGTTTGCGCACACACTTCTGCAGTATAATGTCCCGCGCAGATGGCTAAGACTGGCCGCCGTGGCCGAAATTCGAATAGGAAGATATTATTTTATTATTGACTTAAGTCAAGTAGTTATTTAAGAAGAAAACCATGAACTCTAATGACTCCATGATCGATTCAAATAGATATTATAATATTCATTATAACATTGCCGATGGAAAATTATTTGCTAAATAACTCCCCTTGCGGTGGATAACACGATACCTGGCATTGCTGATCAGCGCAAACGTTGCCGATAGCCAACAGTCCAGATGTGCCCCGGGTGCCACAGAACCGACAGGTGCCGGCTAAGCCCGGTGGCCCAGACACCGACGCCGATGGCTTGTCAAGTCCATCGTTCACTCCATCCATACCTAGTGATACAAAATTACCAAACATTAATTAAATAAAAAACCACGCCGACATCTAGTTACAAAAAATAAACTCGCCTTAAAACTAAATACAATATTCCATTATTTCTTACGCTTTGTGGTAAAATTGACGAATATGACGTAAAATATTTTAAACTGAAAAATCTACCTAATCGTAATTATAGGATAGTGCTAAGATGACGTATAACGTTAATTAAAAATTCAAATGCCCATTTTTCTTCTGGGATCAGTTGCGCTGTTATGGTTCCATATGGAACGAACAGTTATCGTACTTTCCAAAGAAAGACAATTAATTGTTTAATTTTGTAGGGTTTCTCCAAAATATGACCACAAAGTTCAATTGTTTTAAGCACAGAGTTTAATTTGGTGGTTAGTAAAAATGGCGTGAATTTCAAATTGGTATCTGGTTTTACACTTAACAATGAGTATTTAGCTTGTAATTATATAATATCGTCGGTCCACGGTCGGTATGAAATGTACCTACCCATATTGTATATTTCACTTTTTTTACGAAATATTGTAAAATAATTTAAAAGTTAATGAGTACTCTATCATTTCTTTACTTTTCGAAAAGATTGGGACAGAATTGGCCAATGACCTTTCACGTCGATATTTCCATTACATCTGGGACACACATTTTAAGATTGCGACAATAATCTATACAATCAACACTACGTATTAAATTCGTATTTTGATTAATCTACCAGTTGAATTGAAACCTCTGACGGTAACAAAAATACAAGATCTAACAATTTTCCATGATAGTAAAAGGCCAGAAGAACTCCCCGCAAGATAACAGGGTCTCGCCATGCCTAAGCTCATTTTAGCTGGTCTGACATCTACTATGGATGTTAGACCTAATTACACAAAGCAATCCTATAAAGTTTGGGCTAATTGAAGCTGTCTCGACGAGTACTATAGACCTAGGTCTTTTTTAGGGTCTGATGTTGACCGGTAGCGGTTAGTGACCGGAATCGGTATATAAACTCATTAAAATTATGTAACGGTTATTAGCTTCATCATAGTAATAAATTTAATAAAGGACCAGGGAGAGTACTTCAATAACTTAATCGGGGTTCGTCCCGTAATGAAGGACTTACCATAAAGCTTTTAGGCACGTCTATTATTAGGGAAAATAATGAAATATAGCCGTTGCATAAAATAATATAAAAAATATTCAACTGTATCATACCTCGGAACTCTGCCAATCCCTTGAGAGTTCGCCGGTCAACAAGAAGTAGCAGCCAAAACACTTTAGCTCGTCCACAACCCTCGTGGATGTCCACACGAATTGCACTCTCTTCCTCTTTGCAAATCTGGTCACAATAAAATAGTATAACAAGGTTAAGTAAAGTTGACTGCTAGTTACTACAGTTTTCCCAATCTCAATAATGATCTCATCATAGAGATGAAGTACATATCTGCATCGAAGGTGCTTGAAACACTCAAAAAATGATTTCCGATTTTCGGGTCCTGTACATTTTGGTACTTATCGGTGCTGGTTTCTAAAGATATCACACAGTGTGATAGACATAGAAGTGTAATGTGGTTTCACGAGCGATGTTAGTATAAGCGCTAGTGAACCACGTCAGATATGTACCTAGCTTAAATTTTCCGTAAGGGAAACAGACTTCTGAACGCGAGTGTTGTCGTAACACTTGCATTCAGAAGTCGGTTGATTTGATGGTCTACATTCACAACTGTGGTTTAATACTGCCCTACCACAGCTATTTCCATACCTATCACACCTCGGTGACAAGAATTTTCACCGCGTATAAGTAGAAATAATCTTTTAAACTGGTATGAAAGCTTTGAAAAATAGTTGGGATAGGTGCAGAGAATTAAATAGAGATTAGATCAAAAAACATTTATTACCTTCATTGGGCTTAGACTTTTTTAAACCACCCTTGTAGATAAGGATTAGGCGCTCTAAAGTACGGCCACCTGGCACATACCTCGCTGTCAAACATACGCATTAAAGGCGGGCAATATCCAGATGGTAGCGTACCAATATTGCTCGTACGTATACGCGAGTGAGACATCAGGAATACGGTTACCGTTAGTCATGGTTTCCCGAGTCGTAGTTGTAGATGCGTGCTTATCTACTCCGGGCAAGTAGTAGGAGGATCTATATCATACCTGTCTATGATGTGACCTCGCAGCTCTGTGGAGATGTAAGAACCGATCGCACTCGGTGCACAGAGGGCCACACGTGTGACACTCAATCAGTGCTAGCGTGGAACCGTCATCGTGGTTGCTACAGTGTGGCCGAGATTCGCCTTCTCGCTTAGATTCACCACTTTCACCGGTACCGTTGATCCTGGACCAACCAAATAAAGATTATGAACGGAGAGGGCATTATACCGCTTCGAATGCATACTATAGGTCCTGGAGGGCGACGGCGGCCGCGGCCGGTGAGTTCGATATGACTGATTGTGGTCTCGGCTGTTTAATAGCCTTGACTTGTTCTAGTTAAACCGTAATGTTAAGCATTCATTTGACGATGGTGCTTACAGGAGAAATAGGAAATAGGGTGTATTTGACAGCCCCGAGCACCAAAGGATTTGGATGGTGCATGGTGGAGAGGAAAAAGCGTTAAGAAAATTGCTGCATCTAATAGTTAATGATATTGATGAGGCAACTGAAAATTGGCTTGAAGGCTTTTATTTAAACGTACGTCGGGACGTATCTTGGTCGCTGATGATAATGATACGATTTATATTTTATCTACGTAGGATTACAAGGGTCGAAGATATACAATTAAGATCCCATAATGGGCTCATCATATCAGTCCAAAGAAGTCCACTGAAAGGCCTCCCCCAAAGATTTTATCATTTTGAGGGGTTATGCCATAATAGCCACGCTTGACAGACGGGTTGGCTATCGCGATATGATGTTTATAGTACGCAGAGAAACGCTGCTGGCCATTCTCTGGTACATACGCTCCCTCGGGCCGACTTCTACGCCCCCTACGAGATGAGATGGGGTGGTGGTATTCTATGCCGTCAGACACACAGCACACGGGTCATACTAAGTGTATGTGAGTGCGAACTCATTATTCAAATTTGTATGAGACCTTACATTATGACCGTCAACATTACAGACATTGAAGGCTATTCCTGAATACCTTCGTCATATTACACTGACAGAATCGAGTTTGAGCTTCTTCTCGAAGTTTTGAGGAGACCTTACTGCGTAACTGACTAGGAGGTTTTAACGATGGACATCAAAGATGTTTTTGGAACCAAGTAACTATAGCCTGACTTATTTGTTTTATACTACATAATAAAAACGACGACAAAGTAATAAGTTTAAAAAAATAAGGAGGACTTACAATTCAATATCCGATTGCCGGCAGACGCAGAGCGCTGATAAAGCCATCCACATAACGGAGCCATTCATACATTTCCTGGGACGACGCTCCTCCTCGGGTATTTGTGCTACTTGTAGTATGTAGTTGGTCAGCGCCCGACGCGTTTCCATTCCCCACGCGAGAGAAAACTTGTCCTACAAATAAATATACATCTAATTCTATTAAACGAACAAAATATTATACTCACAAAATGGACCTTTATTTTTTAAGAACTTTTAAGAAACTACAGAGTAATCCTTTTTAGGTTGCCGTAAAGATCACTAAAAACTAAAAAAAGATCGTCGTAACCTTACTTAAGCTAAACCAGATGACTGTCCATATTTCGTTATAAACTTGTGATAGGTGTATTGTATTTGGGAGTGATTTTAATAATTTCAGCCTAATAAACAATAGAAAATAATCAAATTACCTCGGCCATATCCGTCAAAAGTTTTGCAACTAGATGCCCGTGGTTTTTGGTAACCACGCCTCTCATGAACCAAAACCTCGGCGTTTTGGAGACGTCGCTCATAGTGACAGGTGTAGGAGTGACAGCGCTGGCACCTTTAACCTTCACTTGCACCGTCAGAGACTTGGACAAGTATCCCATGAGATGGTCGATTACTGTGGCCCTGCTCCACCAAACATAAAACAATGATATATAAAACCAAACCATACAGGAATGACACAGCACACGACAAGATATGCCTAAAAAACTTATTAAAATGCTGTATTTTTGAGAAACATAATATTTTTGCAGCTTTATCCTTAACATTTTTATGAAATTCAGCAGTTAGTGGAACATATTATGTTTATACTTCATTGACATCCAGAGATTGACACATCCATTGATAAACTCTCACACTAGTCGTCACACGAATCGTGTATAAAAATAAATTAAATGTCCACGAAATCAATGTTAAATAAATCTCTAGAAAATATGTTATTTTAAGCTAAAAAGTGCTATCATAGCTTAATCCTCTTATTAAGTTTTGTAATATATAATTTCCCACATATACAACCAGCTTGCATTAATGTTACTATTAAACTAATGATTAAAATATATTTTTTTTATATTTGCGTTTTAATAATTTGGACAAATAGCAGATACATATCATATTTCCAACTATTTAGAAAACAAACCTATCAGTTTCGTCGACTTCCTCGTCGTGAGTATTGACCACCGCTAACATTTTATGTGGTGAGAGTTCGAGAATCATGCGCCGTAACAGAGATATGATCTGCAACAACCAAAACCAAAAATAGTAATGTGATTACCGATCTTATTTTAGGCACTGCCGTGTTGGAGAGACAAATCTCTGTTCTTTACCTGGCGTTGTACTCGCTCAGTGCCTATGTGGAGCAGCACTAATAAGTCATAAAGTAGTTCTGAGCGCTTCGCTAGTTGTGCCCGTCCAGCAGGACTGCCGCTCAGTGCTAGCAACTGCAATAACAAAAATATGTCATCAACTCCATATGAAAAGCTTTTCCCAGTTTTCTTGTAGCGATGACAATGTACCGCGTCTTTAAACAAATATATATGCATTTCTTAAGATTAGTAGTTACCAACCAGCGAGAGCATCTCAAAGCAGTATTTGTCTTGCAAATACACTGTGGCTTTGGGCGGCTCCTCGTCCGTGTCTTCACACATCGTGGCGAGCATCAGCGCCGTATCCCAGTCGTCCCTGATGCATCCGACCTCGAAGTTTATCGCATCTACTATATGGCCCATCACCTAAAACATTACTACGAATAAAGATCTATACTAAACGCTATAAAACAGACACTATAAAAGGAGGTTAAAGGTACATAGGTATTGTTGAACTGTTTATATACCTACCCTAGGTATATAAACAGTTCAACAATCGAAGAATTTCGTTTCGGAATTGACACTTAGTTTTACTTTTGCTTTTAGTTAATTTCATGTTTATAAGACACCGGGAAGTACCTTATAGATATATACCCTAGTTGTTAAAATATACAGCATAAGCCGGCCGTACTTTGACACTAGCGCTGTTATACAAGTTTGACTTTATTCGCAAGATACTTCTAAGACACCTTCACTGAGAAAAACGGTCTTAGCAGACGGACTTGCAACTAAGTGATCCTATGAGAGTACTTTTCCTTTTGAGGAACTGTCATTTAGAATATGGAAAATAAAATCTGAAATACTCCTCATATACAGGGATTTCCATTTCAGTGCATCAAATGTATTGGAATTTAGTACAGAATGGTTTCTAGATCAATGGATGGATTCTAGATGAATGGATGTAAACTAATTAATAATTGAATAAAATTGAATATAACCTGTCTCTGCAACGTTGTAAACTTATGTCCCGCGAATAGTATCCCAACAACGTGTTCTCTGACATCACTGGCTTCATCTCGCGGACCCTCGCCTCCGGTCTCACACTCGATATACTCCAACAGCTTGCCGAATATCTAATAAAAGAAAATAATAATATGCAATAATGAAGTTCAATAATAAATTCTAACCCAAATGAATCCCATTTATGATTTTCTCCGCTTTTTCTGAACTATCAATTGGCAACTATCGGTAGAGCCCGTACCTACAGTAAATTCAAATTCATAAAAGAATGCCAATTATGCAAAGACAAAGACAAAGCAAAATGGTCAATATCGGTAGATGGTACAAGTACAAGTGTGGTCTCGTTGGATGATGAAGCTGTAATTTATTTATATAGTAATAATTGTTACCTATTTAGTAATTAGAAATAAAGTTGCGGACCCGCGATAATACTGCCGGCAAACTATACTGCAGTTTGGCAGAATACATAAAATGTAAAAACAAATCAGTATTATTTTTAAAGTTAAATAAATAAAAAAGAAAAGTGTTCTTAGCTTGAGTAGGCTTTGGTTCTCTCATAGATTAGACGTGTCATCACATGTCGCGACAGTATAGCTTTTAAAACCTGAAGTCAATATTACGTTCTAGCGTAGAACAAATTGATGTGATCTTAATATTTTCATTTTATGTATCAAGTACGTTATATTCTTGTTCCTTACACTTGTTCCACGATAGAAGTTTAAATTATAGCTTCTTTTGGGACAGTATCGATGGCTGCTGACGACTAGATTCCAGTATCCACCATTTAGTGCATGAATGACTAGAGCGCGTTCGGTGTCAAGTGGAATCGGGTAAATTCAATGCAGCGTCTCTAAGTCGAGCGTGACGGTTCACTTACGTTCATTACTCAGCAAAAACGCACCTTAATCATATTTTACTTTAAAAAATTCGCAGTGTCAGTCAGAACTTAAGTGACAATATACTTCGATGTGGTTTTCTGGTACCTGTAATAAATAAAGGCAATGTCTTACGAGATAGTGTCCTGACCTGCGAGGTGAGCAGCCGGAAGACATGTAAAGTATCGGTCTCTGTCATCTCGTGCAACACGTGCGCGGGCGTTGCGGTGGAGGGTACGCGCGGCGCGGGAGCTCCCAGCACGCGCACCTGCCGCACGCGGACTGCAGCCTCGGGGCCCCGCAGCTCGCAACGCACACGCACCGAAGCCGATGTGGCCCCTGCACGTAACAATCAAACATTAAAATCCCTCTACATAGATTATGCGGATATCATATATTTGTAATCGTCTCTTCCAGCAGTTGCTGGAATATTCCGCTATGACGTTAGACAAACGGACGGTTATGAAGAGAATTGTCCTTTAAGTGTTCCTTATTACCAAACTCAGACCACAAAAACCACATTTAACTAGTTAATTCTGTAACTAATACAAAATGTATGATTAACCAAAACTGAATCACAAATTACTCACGAGGCATAGTATAGCAAATCCAGGTAGCAGATTTAGAATCTACTTCGACATCTTGCATATGGAGCATCTCACTAGAGCCACCACTGTATAGAAATGACACCAGAAGGGTTTTGTTCTGAAAAAGGACAAACAATAAGAGTACAGGAAATATACAGCTACTAGAATCACTTGAAACGATAGTATATTACTACAATACAGTCCTACAGATTCCCATACTTATCGGACCTCAATCGTGTTGAGTAAAATCACAAACTGTAATATCATTGTGTACCAAATAGCAGCGTGTATATGAAAAAAATAGATGAAAACGAAATCTTGTTAATGTGACCATTTGTAGTGCCCGCCAAAAGATTATGACGTGCTCTTACACCGTGTAGCGTGTGTTGTATCTATCTTCAGGATTTCGGCTTAAAAAACTAGTTTTATATATATTTTAGAAGCGGTTAAGTGTGTATAAATCTTACTGCTGTATCTCTAGTATTGTCAATATGCACACAGAGCATATGCGGTCGATCGTCCGGAGTTCCACCGGGGTACTCTATTTGTATCCACTTGGACTTGTTCCGGTCTTCATCCCCCGATTCCCAGAAAGTCTCGGTACTGCCGTCAGTGAGAGCGCCCGCCATACCTTGGCGAGAAGAAACGCTTACGTCGCAGCAGCTTGTCACGTCCGGACAGGTCCATACGAAATTTTCCTGGATAAAAGGGAGTTATTTTGGTATATGTTTATAGAAATCTAATATCAATTCCACCATTTTAATCACCCTTACTACTAGATAACTTTAAGCATAGTAAGAATTGAAAAGAATATGAAGATAGAATGTATTCTTTAATTTAACCCGGCTTTAGTATAAGTCTGCCTCACTTTCTCCTTGCCTCAATTTTTCCTTCTATGATGTTGGTGATGAACTGGTCGAACGAATTACATGTCCGATATTTTTTTCTCGTCTACCCTCTACAAGCTTTAGTATTTGCTGTTCTTCTTCGATCTGCCGATCTGACTTATTTCTTTGAAAGAGAGGCAGACCGTGACGTAATTATATGGACAAGGTGAAGGAAGTTGTGAAAATGGAAGCTTACAAAGAAGTCAAAGAGAAGGCTTACGTTGGAGAAGGCTGGAACTGAAACTGCTACACCAACAAGTGCACAACAGTTAAGAGATAGTATAAGTATAAGTAATAATCTATCGACACTACACTACATTTACACGTTGTATACTTATCATAGTTCGTAAATAAATATACCTTATTGAGATAGCTATGGAAGCTTTCATGCATGGCTCCTAGCATTCCCTCTTCATAAGAGCCCTCTTCGGAATGCGACAGAATCTTGCTGATCACACTGAACACTTGCGATCTATCCAAGCAGCGTAAACAGATTGCAAAAAAACAGTCATTACATGTTATACGTAAAGCATAGTAAAGTTTACTGTTTTGAAAACTATACCACCGACTTGAATTTGTTTTTTTTTATGATCCGTTTCTAAATATGCATTTCCACGTGCCAAACCACATATGATACAAAAAGGTTATTTAGAAGACAAATTTAGATAGTAGTGCAATTTCAAATTGTCCATAAAAGAAAAAAATATATTAAAGGTATTTCTAAAACCGTTAAAAAATACCCTAGGTACAATATGACTTTACAAGCCGATATAACTTTTCTATGACTTTGTTGCAATTTATTTGATCCCGCATCTATCTAAATAGTTTGTTGATATTTTTTTGCAGTTCCACAGTCAAATCTCCTACCGAAGTATTTTTACTTGTGGTTAAAATATGACACTTATTAATGGCGTGAATCAAATTCTGTAGATGATTAGCAGGCGTTAGACCCAACAAGTAATAATTATGTAATTTAATGCCGTTTTCAAAAGTTTGAAGTTTCATTTAAACATACTTGGAAATAAGATTTATAAAAAAAAATCTCCAATATTGACCATTTATTCCAAAATATTCCTGTAAGAGTCAATGAATGGCTCATCACACTGAACTGTGACGAGACAGTAAATTTAATTAATGTATTTACATACATTAATTAAATTTATTATTCCCTCTCATATTTATCAGTAAATACAATACATATACAACCACTTTTATTTATTCTGCATCTAAAATGTTGTATTTTTCTGTCGATATCTTCTGTCGATTCTTTCTGATATATTCTGAGAGACCTGGTATCCATCCACAAGTTAAAGCTAACTTTGGATACAAGAGTGTCAATAAAATACTTACTTCCTGTGTTGTATATTATTATATAAGCTAGTAACATTACATTGTATTTGTTCTTTAAAATTAACTCATTATTTCTAAATCTCGCATTTCGTCAAATAAGCATACGGTTCAGGTATAGTATATTAATGGTAATTGATTGCCGCAGGCCATTGCAACACTCCTCATCTTGACGAGTTCGTGCAAGCTCATCAGGAAGAGTTTTTTCGTGTAGGAACATAACACAAATGTAAAGTGGACCTCCCTGACTGAGGAAGTATGTACTTCCTCAGTCAAGACACTCCACACATACTGTAGGTAGAGCATAGTTATATGCCTTAAGCTAAGCTCCCTTAAAGTCCAATGCACCAATTCTGTCCCAAACCATTTGTTTACAGAGCCATAGAATTCCAGTAAAACCAATTTATTACTTATAGTAATTAACTTACAATTTAAATAGTAACTTTTACCTGTGTAAGAAAGCTCGGTCCTGCACCGAATATCTCATCGCCCAGCACCTTACGGCTTGCAGGCCCGCGGCACTAGCAGGGGGCAGGGACGGCGCGAGAGCACTCACAGATCCCAAGAACGAATGAAAAGCGGCACGAGCGCCTGTACCAGCGCTACCGCCTTGGCAAATAACCGATGATGCCGCCGTAGATATGGTGAGCCGAGTGTTTTCATTTGCCGCAGTCTAAAAACATTTTTATGTACTACTCACATAAAGACTCGATACTGGCAAAATTACCGAACATATGTAAATTAAAAGCTGTGCCTTGGCACATAGATCAGACTGCATAAAGAAATATAAGTCAAACAAAAAACCTGTGTCATAAATCAACGACCCCAATAAAAATATACTATCTCTAAAATCCTTAAACCCTAATTGACCATCAACTTTGTGTGTTTGACCTTGTGTGTATACGCGATGGTCGCGCTATAATGTCAGACACCGAATCAGATGCGCCCAACTGAGAAGACCCAGCGAAACAAACTCAGCGCGTTCATCTATTACCGGTTTCAAGATGGCCTTCTTGAGACAGTCCGGCGAAACATATTTAAGTGAGCATGACTCATTATGGTCCAATATCGGATTGGTTGTCTATATAAGCATTATTTTTGTTTTAATAACCTCAGGCAGAGAAATTAAAAACATGAAAACAAAGTATAAATACTCTCGTGCCACCAAATAAAGTCAACCTTTCAGAAATATCAGCATTTAATATTATTATCGATATCTATCGGCACCTGATTAAAGTGCGTAAATAATAAATGGCATAATTCGTTACAGGGTATTGAAAATAAATGTATGTTAATTGGAAGCTTAAGTATTAAGCTTTCAAATTACATATTGTTCTTATAAATACCATGTGTTGTTATTGTAAAATTGGAAAAGGAATGCGAGTTGAAAGGTTGAGTTGATTTGGCTGCTCGCGAGTGTAATAACCAGTCATTATTACAGATAGTTCAGTGTACCAGTAAAAATATTCCTTACCTCCTTATTATCATCTACGTTGACTGGGGGGACTGGGGCCGCTGCAAGCCGCCCGTACTTATCGAGCGCATTGCAAAACCACCACATAACATCATGTACGCACGTTGGCTGCGTGGCCGAACGTAGTAGCCAGTTGAATGCCTACAATACAGACACATTTTATAAAAAGTTATGCCACTATAAACTTAAAGAACTACATAAACTTTAAAAGTCAAAGTCAGGTTACCCTGAATAGAAAGTTTCTTTTTTAACAAAGGCTTACTGTGGATCGGAAAATATGCCAATAAAGGTAATAAGAATGGGCACTTGGAAATCTATGTCCACTGAATTATACTCATTAATTATCAAAAACCTACCTCAAAAGCGTACTGACGAACAGTAACGATGCGAACAATAGCATCCAACCTCTGCCGATATTTATGTAGCTCGTGTTTGCCCAGCACAAAGTTCATGATGGTGTTATTCATGAGCGCGTCCGCGTCCACTTGGGGTGCCTCAAAAGCTGATACAGACTCCATTGTTTTGTCGCGACATCCAATCAGGCGCCGGAGCGATGCGCTTGGCTGAGCCAGAAGTGACGACCCCGCTCCTGTGAAAAAAAAATGTATCGTATGTGGCACAAGCGTAAATATGCTTAATCTACAATTACAATACGGACTGAACATTACGGTACGGGCCCATTGTAGACACTAACCTGTTAGACTGTCCTGGTCGAGGGGGGCGTTGCGAGATTGAGGCGGACCCGCCGCATTAGCCAGGTCCATGCCGCTTGCCTGACCCATCGATACGGAACGCTGTACCCTGGGTGTCCAATGAGAGCACGACGGCCCGTCCATAAATCCTGCTGTCTGTAAAACCAAACAATACATCGTTATGTTTATTGAAATATATTATTTATTTTATTATATTGTAATCAGTTTCTTCACAAGAACAACATATATAGGACGTAAGGTATCTTAAACCTTTAATCATGTGTTAAATTTCTAAATTTAATTTATTGTTCTTAATTTATAAAAGCCAAAGTTATTACCATCTCAGAAAGGTACGTTACAGTGTTATTTGGCTAAGAATCAGCAATAAATGTATCGAGAACGCAATGTAAAATGAATTACTAATCGCATAAAGTTTGATGTAGGTACTCATAAAATAAATAATAACAATGTGATAATATCAATACGGAGGAAATTGAGGGACCGCAATATACTCCTGCCAATGAACAAACTAAGAAAACCAGTTTACAAAATGCATCAGCGGATCGACTCTTTTGTATGGGAAGTTAAAGTTATGTTATGTGCATGTGTATATTTAAAGTTGTCCATACACGTTGTCCATTTATAAGAAAATCAAGCTCCTTCGATCGGACTTGATAATTGACATCAACATTGACTTGAACTTGAAGTATTTTATTACTTTTTGGTGTATGTAGACTTGCACTCTGGAATATTATTGTTCTTTTATTTATTGTTAGTGTGTCTTGGTGCTAGGAGAAGTTAGAAATACTTATTTACCTTCTTTGTTTCATGTAGTAACTTAGTTGTTCCCATTAACCTAATGATGGCTTATGTTGAATGGACAGTAAAGTTGATTAACTTCTGTTATATTAACTTAATAGCTTTGGGGTTTTGTTTTAGGAAAGACGGTCGCAGTATATGTACAAAAGCGTTTACTTACTACAGGAGCGATAGCAGGTGGTGGCGGTCTGCCGAGGGAATGGTATTTAGTGGCGTCTGTAGCGGTGTTAGTTCGCGGAGCAGCTCCAAGTGCTGGCAGGCACTGGAAGGGCGGCGCAGGTTGCCACACGCTGCCCGGCGGCGTTGGAGGACTTCGGGACGTGTTTTCGTCCCAGGATGACGTATTATGAGACTCTGCAGAAAAATGGTTTATTATTAGAGAGTAAATACTTCAAATGTGAAATTAGAGTAATAAGTTATAAATATTTAAAATATTTGGTATTCTTTCCCCAATTAAGTTTGCGTCCACAATGTGAAATATTATTTACAATGTTTTGATGAGTTAATGTTGTATCTATTATATATTCTAGACCAAAAACCTAACATATGGCCCAAATCAAAGAGACAGTGCATCTAGGGTCGTTTCAAGAAATCGAAGTTCCACCCACAAAAGCATAGCTTTTAATTTGGATAAATTTATTCCAACAACTGAATGCCCTCAAGACTAAATAGGTAAGTTTTACATATTTTATCAGGCTTATCTTATTTTCCTCGAATTTGGGTATCTACTAAATAATTCTGCTTGCTGATTTAACTAGGCATCTTATATGCGGAGTAACCGGGGAGGGGCCTGTTGGCGTGATTGGCAAATGCTTGCTTTTCACGCCGAAGGTCGTCGGTTCGATTACCACCCAGGACAGATATTATTGTGCATGAACATGTCTGTTTGCCGTGAGTCTGGGTGTAATTATCTATACAAGTATGTATTTACAAAATAAAAGTAGTATTATAATATGTAGTATATCAGTTATCTGGTTTCCATAGTACAAGCTCTGCTTAGTTTGGGATCAGATGACCGTGTGTGAATAATGTCCCAGGATATTATTATATTATAAGACGACATACTTCAAGTACAAATATATTAAAACAAATTGTTAACACCTGATTTACCTGAGTCTGTAAGCGGAGCGATTTCAAGCAAAAAGATTGCATTCTCCTTCATGGTATAATGGTCGACGATGGCCGCTTTATCCTGGGCTTTGTTTCTCAACTGACGGGCTGATGATGACGTCTTAGTGCACTTGTCGCGGCACTTCTCGCAGTATATGTACCACAGTTGGTAGGCTGCATGTAAAATGAGCGTGTTTAGTGTTAACAGAGCATTTCATATTATTTATATGTAGTAAGACATTAGTTGAATCTTTCAGTTAACACCTCAACTCGAAATTTATTCCTCGCTAATACAGCATTGAAATCGGACACACAAACGGATTAGGCTAACCGTTAAAACATGTATTTGCCAAAAGGGTTTAGTGTATAAGTAGGAGGACTTAATGTATACATGCACCTACATGGTGGAGCAACCCAAATCAGTAAACCTTAATCAAACAAATATACCTAGAATACTTACATTGCGAGAGTTGCCCACAATGTGTTACGGGCTCATCGTTTCCTGGCAGTGGGTCGACGCGCCTGTACACGCCAGCACGGTCGAAGCCCTGGCCGGTAGGTGCTCGGCAACCCGGATGCGCGTGCCGCATGTGCGCGGCCAAGGGCGGCGGTACGCTCATGCCCCCGCATAGCTCGCAACGAACTAACAAACGACAATTAGGAGTTACACTAGGGCCTTAAGCTTGAAATGAATATATACAGGGTTACTTGTAAAACACCAACAACCTCGCCGGACTAGATAGCTAACAATCATAAGCATTTATTATACAAGTTCAGACGTAACTCAATACATGAATATATATTTACAAGTTTTTGTAGTACTGTCGTAACATTTGTAGGTCTATGATTCATTCATATGACGCTTACCCTGCTAATAATAATAACACTTTCTTCGCCAGATATTTACCTAGTTAATCTCCCGGCTTGTTGTAGGCAAAGGAGACAGATACGTTTTCATACAAATTTGGGCCCGGATATAAAAAGATGAAAGTGTTGTCAAATAATGGGTCTTTAAATTATCAGCCAATCACTAGAAATTCCATGGATTTTGTCAATCTGTGAGCAGAGCTATAAAAGATTTAGTACTTAATAGAGAGGTTATGTACCAAACTATACTAAACAGCTGATTTTTAAGTGTGATTGCCATTTAATAGTTATCCGTGTCTAGTATGTTAAGCAATAATCAATATAGTTGTCCGTAGAGAGAATGCAGTTGTCGAGGGATATATAAACAAAACAATGAAAAATATTCAAATCACACACGCACTAAACGATACGAGAAACGAGTGACCGATGATAGATTAGGATTCAAAATCTGTCACCAGTCACTGTCAGCATAGATTAAAAATATAGTTGCCAAACATAACTAATAAATCGATTTGTGAACTATAACGGATATTATGATTTCTATTTATTTTGTTGATATTTTATTTTTTAATGTCGAAATTATGTTAACATTAAATGTATTTAATAATTATTTTGATTAAATCGGTTATCTGGTGCAAGAGTTTTTATATTACATTGTTTGAACTCATTGACGTTAATCGATTATAGTAATCAACAACCAATTTAATTCGTAACTTACACTTATTTTGGTATTTCTCGTTTTCTAGATTGTAAATTGGGTCAATGTTTTACAGTTTGAAATAGAAAAATATAACGATTTTTTTAAACCATATCTCAACTTATTACAGTCAGGCCCAGAAATCCCGGTCTCCTTTGGAAACCTTGTTGCATATTTAAAATTAAAACATAAAAAAGGTTTTTATTCACGTAGACTTTAAAAAGCGCTTGTAAATAGTCAGAACATGTTTATAGTAATATAGTTGTATACATTATTATTTCTAGTAACATAGATATTTAGGTACAGACGCCAGCACATCCAGGTACCGCAATCTGTCAAAGGTCATGGCCCATAATCCGACCCGGTTCAAAAATGTTTTTGTACAAAAACGAAAATGATGGCAAATAATGCAGGCATAACCCATTGTTCATTATATGAAAAAAGAAAAAAATAATTCAATGGAGAGATCTTGCAGTAGACCGATCAAAATTGGATAATAATTAGCTGCACCAGCGGTTTCGCCCGTCTCTAAATTATTTTATCCCATGGAAATATGTCACTGGGATAAAAAGTTTACTATGTCCGTCTACAAATCTAATATGTATATAAGATATATTTTTTTGTCTATTCATAGGAATTTGACATGACATGATAGATAAAAAATAATTAAATAATGTATTTTCTTAATCTATGCTATGCACCTAAGGTATTAAACAAACACTCATTCTTTACATGTATATCTCTACGGGGCAAGCAATTTAACCAAAATCGGTTCAGTAGTTTAGACTTGAAAATGAAACAAGCAGACTTACTTTGCCATTGTTTTGTTAAATAAAAATATCATCATGACACTTATATAGCAAACTCGTTCGGTCAGGTAATAAATAACACGTATATTGCTGTCTCGGTCTCACCCGAGCTTTGTTGCGGTCGCGCAATAATACAATGTATTATATTTTATTTCATGATCCCCATCGGCCACAGTAATGCACCACTTACCATTGAAAAGTATAATCATTTGTCTTTGATTCCCCCCATATTTCATTTCTGTACGCCGTAGGTATATTTTTCATACTAAATGGGCCATTACCTTTCTTTTATCGATTTTCAACTTTATCACATAAGCATAAAGTTCACTTTCAATTGGGGCAATTTGACAGATTAGGTTAGCTTGATGTGCTGGCGTCTGTACATATTGTATGAAAACATTTATAAAATTTATTTTATCATAGCAATGATATTTAGCTAGCTCGTATCAAGTTATTGTCAAGAAATTATGTTTAATTATCTAGTTTAAGTCTAATATGTTTACTACATATTGTCAATGGTTCTGTCTATAAATTATTATTATTATTAGGTATTATTATTATTATTGGTGGTAGTAATCGCTGCAATGCGCGTAGAGTTATAAACATTTAAATGGGAAATTATATTAATGCTTGTTTTTGTACCAACATAAACACTATCAAATTATCAAAAGTTGTAGAACCAAAGTCGTTGCTAATGCTGTTAGCTATCTAGTCCTGCGAGGTTGTCGGTGTTTTACAAGTACACCTGTAGTGGTATTATAGTCCACCAGCAGCTTATTCGTTTCAAGTACAATAACACCTTCGTATTGCCTTTTACAAGGTGGGCGGGTATGGAAACGTCAGTTTCAAGATACTTCAAAAAATTATAATTGAATTTGGAAAATACACCAACGCCCGAACCCATCACGTAATATCAGGGATTTGTCAATGCAATCCAAGAATCACCCGGAAGCCCCGGTACCAAATAGAAAAGCCAATCTAGAAGAAGTGTTATTTAGTGTGTAGTGTATTAGTAGTTATGCGTAGATCTTTCCTGTTCAGATCAAGTAGACTTTGCAAATAGGTGTGCCGAAAAGAAAAAAAAGGTGAGAAAACCACGCAATACGTGGTTTACTCACGCAACCATGTATTTAGTTGCTATGTGGCTATTGGTTCTGGTTACATATTTGTCATTACCAAACCCTTTTTAACCAATAGGTCTGCAGTGTAATTTTCCAGAGATAAGAGTGTAGGTATATAATACATAAATATCGTAACAAAATATCCAAACAAGTAGAAAATTGTTTACATTACAATGAAATCGATATTATTTCGTCTGTTATAAGTTACCTGAATAACAAGTTTTGTTACTCTTACTCCAATCGCGTTTTTTCCGTATACCGTACGTGGGGTGACTCTCAGCATTTTCGTTTCTCTCCTCATCTTTTCTCAGTCTAGAACATAATAATATTTATAAATACAGTATTTGTGTACTGTCCTAAGGAATATATCGTGCATAAAAGAGCGGAACAGCTTCCACCCTATCTCCACTTCCAAACAAACTATCGACAAATTTACAGTAATGAACTTGTAATGATGTAAACGTCAGTGTATCTACAACAACGTTAAATAGAGTTACCTAAAAATAAACTATAACTTAATGCTAAAACATAAAGTATTCATATTATTCTCATCATAAAAGGAAAAACACTAAACTTTTAAATGGTACTTGTGTATAATGAAACTATTTCATATATTTTGAAGTAGCTTGGCAACGTTTTTCACACGTGCACACAATTTACACTTTCTGCCGTTATAAACTTTCTTTAGCAAGTAATATATAGTTGCAGCACTCGTAGAATAACGCATCAGTTAAAATACGTAGCATATAGAACGTACTTATCATTTGCTGCGTTGAGCTGATCAGCCTCGTATAGAGCATCCCAGAGAGCAACCAACGCACGTAAAGCTGGTGGAAGCACGTTCACTACTGACGAACACGGGCCTAGAACAGTCATACAAAATAAATAATTTGAATAATAATAGAGGCGCCACTGGCCAGTTGTTCTCACTGGTTCGTAGGTCACTAAATTAGGCACACGCATTATCAGTTTTAAGATGGGTGGCCGGCAAAGTGGTTTAATGGCATCTCCGTGCATCAGAGGGCACGTTAAGTTGTCGGTCCCGGTTGCAGTGAGTGGTCCTATTGGGCGGTCTGACAGCTATTACTGTGGCTACCCTGGCACTGCTCATACTATAAAGGAAGTAGGTAATTGATATAATGCAATACTAAATACCTAAATAAGAATAGTAAGAGAAAGAACATAAAACAACACGAAAACATAATCAAGATAATAATATGACGGAAATAGAACGTCAATGAAACACAAATCTAGACTTCCCTAATGCTGCCTAGCACTAGTTAAAAAGTTTAACTTGTAAGAGTATATACCCGTTTATGCTATAATTAACCATCCATTCTACAGTAGCTAGCTTTAAATCCCATTTAAAATATCGTTTCATATATTATATTCGGTCACTGTAACCAAGATAGACCAAAAACAGATGGCGAAATAATAAACAGTATCGTTAAGTAGTGATAAAACAAAATAGGTAAATAAAAATTAAAGACAGAAACAGTTCTTAATAAACTAAGGCAATAAATTGCTGGTTTCTACAACAGTCTAGAGTAAAAAATTGGTACCGAGAGTTACTAAATACTGTGTTTAGATCTGCAACATACCTAATTCGCCGCCACTGATGTGTGCTTGCGGTTCCTCTTCCCGTATCGGCACGTCGATATCCGCCTCGCCCATTCTACTGGTGCTCGCTTCCATGCCAGACCGCGTCAGTGTTTCCAATGTACTCGGGTGTATACGGAGATAAGTTCCTACCAATGCAATCACTCATAGAATATTAAGCGTTGTTACGTATCAATGTCATGTAAAGAGGATATTGAGGATTTCTAAAGATATTGAGACACAATATTCCATGCCAGTACTTGTTTGGAATGAAATTGGGAGCTACTTAGAAGTCATGATTTAACTTTTAACGTAGAAATCTTAACGGAATTATAAAGGGTCGATTTTGTAGACGCTTAAGCATTTATAAGCCCCATAGTAGCACCTGTCAACGGAGTCCAAGTTGGGCTGAATCTGGCAGAGAATGTGACTAAGCTGTTGGTCTAGAGGTATGTGATCCCAACTGCTAAGTCAGAAGTCGTGATTCCGAGACACAACAAATAATCGTGCTTACTATACAAATATTTGCAGTGGGTGGGGTAGCTACTATAGAAATATTTGTGCAGAGAGCACGATTATTTGTTGTCTCCGTCTAATTTATATTTTTAGCCGTAGTACAGGCTCTGCTTAGTTTGGTTTTTTAAATTTAAAGTATTTACAAATGGCAAGTATAAAAAGCGCCAGCAAAACAGCTAATTTATGAACATTTCTTTCGTAGTAGTACCTTAAAGGACACATCATTATTGCTTGCTTTTCTAGAATAAGATAAAATATTACTCTCGATATTATTGTGATCAGGGATTTCTTGGAATTTTTAACAGAAATTAAGCCGTTTGTGGTTGTAGTGAGGTTTAGACTTATTGAGGTACTTTACCTGCATTGGAGACTTCTACAGAATGTCGCTGCAGCCGGGGCGACGCGACGTCGTGCGAGGGTCGGGTGACGACCCGCGCTCCTTGCTTTGGCAATTGTGGGTGGAACTTCAGGAACGCAGAACAAGCTATAGCGTCGTGCACTATGCCTGACAAAACATAATATACTTAATTTATTGTATTAACAGTTTAGCACAATTAAAATACAGAGGCGAACTTATATTTTAAGTTATTTAAATTTAACATTTCGCCAAAATAGCCAAATGCGCTTAGCTGATTCAACGCCGTTTACGTATGTATCGATTATCTGGTTCTTAGAAAGCTTGTTTAAGTTCATGCTTGCAAGAAATACAAATAAGAAATACGAGGATTGAAACCAATACTATTTGAAATATTATAAATGCTTAATAGTTTAACACTAACATCTTTGAAAAGATACATCCGATATATGTTGACACAACTGCGTTCAGTGGCCGAACATGATATACACAAGTCTGATATATTTCCATGAAAACATAAATATAATTTTATTATTATTATACGTTTAATTTTGACTACATAAATGTTCTAGCAGGTTAAGTTAATAAAATCTTTAAAGTTTTGATTTCATATAAGGCGTTTTACACCCGCATGATAAACGCATTAAGACACTATATTATTTATGTTAATTTTGAAAATAGGTTTGGAGTCATAATGGACGCCTAAGTCACAGGTCTAGAAAGTGTTTGTTGTTCAATGTATAGTTGAAAGCTTACGAGTAAAATTACTAAGTACTAAGCATTTAGCCGCATTCAAGTCTATTTTGTTAATTTTCTACAGTGGTCTAACAGTGGTCTTCCAGATGTTCTAAGACACAGAGGAAATATTAGTCTAAAATTCAATGTCATCTGCAGGACATGACAGATTAGAGGGTGGAGGAAGCAGTTTACAGCGACAATGCATAGTAAAGGTACTAGTGCTTGGGTTATGAACCAAATTGAGTTGTAATAATTCAGTACGACAAATTATGTACCATTTGGTTATAATTACGACAATACGGTCAGCACAAAAGATGTTAATCTTGCAATTACATGCACTAGACTGACCCCTTCTTTTAGAGCATTAGTGTAAATGCTAGTTGGTAGTGGCGAACAGAGAATTGTTAAAGAGTTTAAAGTAAACCTCGGCGGCCCTGAATTAACCTTAAAATGCATCATAATAATATTCATATTAGTGTCACATTTTAATTTCATGCAAAAATGCCTAAGAGTACCTAAGAGGCCTTAAATTGTGATTCTTATTAAAATCTGTAAATCAAATATTTGAGTATCTACGAAGAAAAGATTACCTTCATGCCACAGCAGGGCAGCGAATACCGCCCGCAAGGCCTCTGCCTGTGACGGGCTGATTGCATGTTTTTTGGGCGGCGTGGGTACAGGGGCGGCGCGTGCGGGGAGCGGTGGCGGAGGTGATGCCATGCGCCTGTACGCGCGAGCACGTGATGCCAAACGTTCCCGAGCCATGCTTTTAGGGCTTAGTCGTCCGACTTCCTGCTGAATAATATCTGGCTTCATAATATATAAAACCGGCTAAATGTCATGCGAAACGCACAACAAATTCTCCGTATTTTTCTTGTACGTAGAAAAGGTCTTAAGTTATCAATCCAACTCGTATAATTAAGTTTATGAATAAACTGCAAGTAGACATTTTTAATGTAGCCGCTTAATTTAAGGGTACTTATTAAAAATATAATTATACACGGAAAATCAATTTCCAAGTCGTAAAATCTATATTAATGATTATTAATCGACAGTAAATCTGTTAACCTTTTGACAGCCAGTCATGTATAGATGTATAATTGAGACTCAAACTATTAAATTTCATCAAGAGATACCCAAAATATTTCCACGATAAGTTGTATCCATAATTTGGAGGTATCACACTAATATTATAAAGACGAAAGTTTGTGAGTGTGTATGTTTGTTACTTATTCACGTGTAAACGGCTGGAGCAATTCTAATAAAATTCGGTATGGAGTTAGCTGTCACCCTGGATAAACACATAAGGCTATAATTTATAAAGTTTAACGTGAGTAAAATCGCGGGGCACAGCTAGTATGCCATAATCTCCATGCTTGGCAGACGGGTTGGCGATGGTCTTAATACGCAGAGAGACGCTGCTGCCCGTTTACTGGACTCGTTCACGGGTTGAATTTTACGCCCCCCACAGAATGAAATAGGGTGAAGATATTCTATGCCGTCTTTCAAAGAACATATTGAACTTCTAAGAGCATTTTATGATATTACACTATTAGCCGGTATATAAAGTTATTTAAATGTAATATGCTCATGCATAATACTACTGTTTATACCTTAGAATTATTTCCCATGTAAAATTGCAGTGGAATATCGTCGCTGGGGTCCGGCGATGTCTGAGTTCCGGTCTGAGCCAAGCCCTTACTGCGGTGAGCTTGAGAGTTGGTGGGCTCCGGCTCGATGTCCGTCTATCAAATACACTAGCGTCAGTAAACGTATCAAAACCTTTTTTTACAAACAGCTCACCATAAGATACAGAAATTCTTTTACACAACAACTATACTTACTTTTGGAATCGGTATTTTTATTGGTATGCTTTTAGTACAGCAACTATCCGCTATAAGCGCCAATATTTTTATCCTCACTTGGGAATTAAATCCCTGTATCGCGGAAGACTTTACAATCATGCAATTCACAGACACAAATTACACCCAGACTCGGAAGAACTACTTATGGGTCACACAAAGTCGTCCTGTGTGGGATTCCTGGACCCTGGACTTGAAGTGGCAAGCCGACTGTCCTATCGGGTGCAACATACGTGCAGTAATCGGTAATTTTGATCAGCGCGATTTTAGTTCAACAAATTATCCACTAGAGGCGCTAATCAACCATTCATACAAATTAAAAAACATAACCACTCTCGTATTTTACCGTGCTATCCGACAAATCCTCTCTGAATGTCTTTTAACCAGTCATGGCTGCCGGTAAATAGAGATGCGGTCAAAAATAGAGACAACTAAAACAAAATGAATTAATGAAAATTACAAATTAGTTTCTCAGCGTCAGCGTGCTTCACAATAGTCTTGAAAAAAAATTCTATAACCCATGTCAGAGGTTAACTCTGCCACGGTTTGAACATCTTTTCTCGCTAGGTAATGTTCATTTTCATAAGATACTTGTCTTCAAATCTAGCATGCTAAAAGATCCCAATTAAGAATCTGGGACAATCGAACATAAATTGTAACAACATCTGACAATGCATTCTCTCTCCCCAGCAGACACAAAATGAACGACTTGTAAAATACAGATTTAACCAACGATATGTGAGGGTTATATAATTACATTCGATGTAGGTAGGTATGTTGCGTTTTGCTGACTATTACAATAAGCTTGATAAAGTATCATTCATACGCTACCAATTTATTTTGGGGAATTAACTAATGTCTTATGAGATTATAAACCTAGTAGCTCACCTCTTGTATAGTGTTCACATCCTGGATATTCTCGCTGCAGCGATGCTTGGGCGAGGTCGACCACTCGTCACTGTTGCCGTTGCTTCGGCGGATACGCCTGTAATTACATTCGGCGTACAATATTATAATGGCATGGTCCGGAAGGTACAGGTCCCTGAGGGTATTCATGACCTACCGCACTTTCACTGTACGATGAAATAAACTCATTTTAATAGTATTGCATCTCTTTCTAACATAGGTGTCATGAAAAGAACAGATCACCTTTTATCAATTTAGTTTCGGCGCGAAATCCTACTAATATTATAAATGCACAAGTTTGTGAGTATTAAACTACGGAACAGATCTTGATGAAATTTGATATTAGTATAGCTTATATATCCGAGTAACACATGTACTATAATTTATAAAATTTAACACGGGTAAAAACTTGGGGCACGCCTAGTACTGAATAAAAATAAGTGATACGTTAGAACCTGCCGTCTAATTATGCGCCCATTGTGCGTATTAGTGCGCTGTCTTATTAGTTTCGTATTAGTATTTTAGTAGTAGAACAGTTCTATATACGCCCTGTACTTTTCATAAGTATTTAAGTAAGAGAGAGATGTAAGGACGTTTAGATAAGTTCGCAGGGCCACGATACTTCTTCTGGTTTGTGTCGCCACTCGTCAACATTTCTACCCCGAATAAAATGTTCGAAAGATGTATTTAAACAAATTATTACTAAAATATATACTGCTATACATCAGATTGATGGATAAAGATTTACCATTAATCTGATATATTCATAAATCCCTTAAACGAATTTCTAAAAGAGAATATAATTCAGTAAAGGTACATATATTGACCTTAATAAAATAAAAATATTATTATATTAATGTTACCTGGGCGAGGGCGTGGTGCTCATTGCTTCACTTCGCAGTTGCCTGGAACGTTTGCTGGGTTCAGCAGCCGCAAAGGAAAATGTATTCTCCTCAGTCTGAAATACAATGACAGTGGGAACAACATCCACATCGAGCTGAAGTGACCTAATTAAAGCGTATAATTAGTCTGATATGACTTTCATGAGTTTTTATATAAACTTAATTATGGTTATATTCAACTTTTAATTAAAAATACTAAAATGAACAACGCCTTACTTACTATTAATTTATTTCACCAGTTCGGCTACTTTAAAAAAATAAGACCAGAAACATAATAAATATTAATATTTGGCAAAACGTTGTACTTTTGTACTCTACTAGTAAACTAAAAACATTAATTCAAATCTTTACCTAAAATCATATTCATAATCAGACTTTTGTATTCAAAAAAGTATCGTATAAATATGGTTAAATTTAAATTTAGTTTTAAAAAGTTTTCTTACCAAATTATTAATCGCAACGTTAGAAATATAAAATAATAAATTATCTGTCACTTCTCTTTTTGAGAAAAAAAAACCAATGGCATCAACGGTGTCATCTCCCAACCTATTTCTTATAGAACTACATATGTAGCCAGTAGAAAAAGCTCTTTCTGCCTCTACACTTGTTGGCTTGTCAGTTAATAAATAATCGTGAAACAATATTAAATACTTTCGTCGTAAAATACGTTACTGAGCAGATTATGGGCGCCAATTGTTTTTTAAAAATCGTACCAGCCGTTGCCTGATCGCATCGGATTCGCATTGCGGATCCGCAAGATATTGCGAGATCCCACAGCGCCTAAAATTATGCTGGATCCCGCTGGATCGCGGGATCCCGCTTTGCTGGATTGCAATCCCTACTTACAATCTTGCCCGATGGTTTGTAACACTATTGGCATACCAACATTGGATATCGCTAGTTGGTTCCGATATAATAACATGCATATACTCATACCATTCGCTCGCCCATATGATTTGTTTTGGGTAATAGATGTTTGATCAATCTTAGTTACCTCTGAAACAAAATAATATATAATGTTTAATGTTTAATGTTTAATTTATTTTATTTTACTTACTTAATATTTCCCTCATAAAGAAAGATAGTTACACCTCCACTTCCACCTTTTTTAAATTATTGTCTTGATATTAGATACCCCTTTGTACATTAGCATGGACATATACAAGGTGTTACATAAAAGTGGAGAGCATTTAAGGAGCGCTATATGTCCAAAAAATGAGTACATGAAAGAAAACAAGTTCGTGAATACGATCAATATTTATTTAGGTCCTCATACAAAATGCATCAGATGATCAGTATTCCCGTATGCCAAGTTAACATTTCATTTGTGTATTTTGCACGTTGATGTACATACATGTTTCATATACAAATTACGCTCCTTAAGTTAAGTCCACAATTTATATTATACCTTGTACCTACGTATATACAAATCGTCAATCCTTTTTATAAATCTTGGTGTTCAAGAAACAGTATATCTGTATATCGCTACCCCGGCAACCTAGCGCTGTCTCTACTCATTATCGCGAGTATATAAACTTTAAAGATTGTATTTTGAGAATACTTAAGTTTTAATGTAAATAGGTCAGTATACTTTAATATAATTTAGTTAGTAGGCTGTGCGGCTAATGGACAAAAATATCACCTCCCCATCTCATCCCGTCGGACTCCCTGTGAACTATAACCATCATACTGGTATCGCCAACCGATTATGGCATAACCCCCCGCCCCCCATTCTTGGAGAAGGCTCATGTCCAGCAGTGGACGTAATTCATCTGACATGATGATGATGATGAGGTCAGTATATTTTTTCATGACTTATAATTTCTTATCATAGGAAAATCTCGAGGTTAGGGGCGAATATTTTTGGTTGATGATGAAAATGTAATGAACTAGATCGCTTTACCTGAAAGTGCTCCTTCGTTATCTTCTTGGGGCCATGAATGTATTTCACTTTGAGAATTCCCAAAACCGGTCCAGATGCGTGTAAATTCCGCCTGAATAGAGATTTTATTATGTAAATAAATATGAATTACGAGCTGGTGATTCTCATCATCTATCGATAAACACCTCGACAGTCTTTCTTTTCCACCATAACAATAATCATTGCTTTGCCATAATTTTGATTACACCTATCAAATATTGAGCAATTTTTATTAGAAGGTAGGCGACGACAAAACAGATTGTACAATGAGACCGCTCAAAACTTGACTCCCAAGGCTTAGAAGAGGAGTAATAGAGAGATCTTTTGTAGTGTATTAGTGGGAATGGTCAAAGTTGGGAAATATAGGACGTAATTACCTGCAGTTCTTGCAGCGGTGGCGTGGAGGGCTCGACGGGCAATAGAAGGGCTCGGTCTAAATGCCTGTGGTGCTGGATGCACCACGCCACTTCTGCGGTGCCATCCGTGAGCGCTCGCACTGACTCGTTGCTCAGACGCACCCAGCTGCCGTCCTTGTTTATTGTCTTCACAAAAACGTTAAAAAAATTATAACATACACGTCCAAAAATAAACTATTTCAACATTGATGTGCATTAAACGCGGCGTTTAAATAAACTGTTCATATTCGCTTTGATTACTAAATCAACGTTTACATGTGACGCAGAGTTGGCCTAACGACTGTTCTATGTAGCGCGCTTTTCTTCTATCATTTTTGCGCCAAGCAACTCTTAATTATAACAGTTCTAGCGACCGCGAAGGAAGTATTGAGTAAACTAGACAGCGTCGTTTTAAACCGATGTATAGAAGATGAATTACCGTGACGAGCAAAGCGAGTAAGATCTTTCCTTTGTTGTAGCGCTCAAATATCCATGATTCATTTTTAAATAAATATATACTAAGGCTATATTTATAGAATATGACAATAAAACATTTACACATTGCTTGAAACGTCCTGGAAATTCAGTTTTAATGTGGTCTTCACGAAATAGCGATTTTAGCGACACAATATGACTATTTGAGCACTTCGTCTCTACTAACAGTCAATAAGCAATAATCCATGGGATAAAGAAAGGACTTGCAAAGGGCTACTCTTAGTAAATATATCGGTAAAATTCACGTCTAACCAACGCTGGGTTAATTTCGCTTAGTGCGTTAGTGTTAAGTTTGTTTGAACATCTAATGTGCACCACAGCCTGAGCATAGATTAAAGCAAGTTAGTTCATCGTGTATTGATACATTGTTCACAAAAATAAATCTGGTATTTCTAAAACACATCTCAATTGATGAGATGGTTGGTGGAAGCGTCTTTGGATCTTCGAAAATAAATCAATAGCTTCTTGGGAGCTGTATGAATAGATCCTACGGTTTTGACGATTATTACTCATCAACAATAATTTTTCATATGAATTGTTTTCAATATCGTCATATCGTTTGCGACAGAATTTATCACAAGGTTAGGTTGTCTAATAATTATTTATGACACATTCTACATATGACATATCTATTATATGTTTGGGTCTACCTAGTTAATCTAGCGATGGCGTGTTCAACCGCTGATAATGAGGTCCTGGGTTCAAATCCCGGGTCGGGCCAAAAAAGTGTTGTTTTTTTTTTCAGTATCAGTTGGGGTCTAGGAGATTGCGGTATTAATGCTCCTTTGCCTCAAAGGGCATGTGAAGCCGTCGGTCATGTACCTGATCTCTTTCCGGTCGTGTCGCTAATCGTCTTATCACAGGAGAGTGATGGCATATAAATGACCCTGTGTTTTGCGCACATCCCGCGCAGATGGCTATGGCTAGTCCATTGAGACTGGCCGCCGTGGCTGAAATTCAACCAGGACGATAATATTTTTTATTATGTTTGGAGCATACGAACCTCCTCCACAAACGCTATATTAGTTCCGTGAGTGATGCGGCCAATCTCCTCGGCCTGTAGACTGGGGCTGGCCCGAATGCGCAGACCAGCACTGAACCGTGACACAAAGCGCCGCATCTTACATGGCGGCGTGGCAGGCAGCGTACCGCCGGCTTGCACACCGCACTCTGAAGGACCGTCGGATACGCTCTCAGCTACTTCAACAGTTAGCTCCTAGAAAGCGGTATGAGTAACAATTATAATCAGTTTGTCCATTGAAGCTGAAATAATTGGTAGAACTTACGGCTACGAGCTGTAAGCACTTATTACAGAGCGGTCAGGCTTACAGTACACTTCAGTTCCAGTCAACCAATCGCTTCACCTTCTTCTTTCGTATGGGCAGTGGTTACCCTAGTATCAGCATTGTTTTAAGCCGCCCAGTAGACCTCTGACATTCAGAGCGTTAATAAGAGGTTCTAATATTCTTATCGCAATGCTGCTTTTAAGACCAAACTTAATACAAACTCATTGGTCAGCCATTTTCAAGTAATAACGACTATTACAACAAAACGCATCTTACGACTTATTCAATGAAAACTACTATGGTAGTCCGTGCATTTTTATCATGCCACGTCCACCATATGCCTTCTTAATATAAAATTCATGTGTATTTCTGACCCTGTTATAAAATGAAATAAGAGCCTTGTAGAACATCGGGTCATTTTTGAAACTGTTACAGCAAAACTTATTTTTTCTCAACTTATAAAGGAATTCACAGGATTATTCTAGTAAAGCTCGATATTCTTATTTAAATTTAATTATATACTTGTAAACAAAATTCTGAAAAATACTTATTTCGTATCAATATATTGTATATTTTGTATTTGGATATTAGATAATTTTGAATGACATTATGCGGAAAATAAAATCTTTGCTACTTATAAACTACGTAAGAATAAACGAGAAACACATCGGTACACATTAACTTAGCTTATTATAGCATAAAACTATCACATTAGTTAAAATTTGAATCCTAGACTTTCTTAAAAACTTTCAAACGTGTGGACACCCTTGCACTCGCGACATGTCCATGAGGGTACTTAACGCGTCTCAATTGGGGTAAGGTATGATTCGTTATCTTTTCATATTAAAAACTAGGCTAGGACTTTAAAAGTACCTAGGTTCTAAACATATTTTTATTCTAACTCTACTTAATTTGAAAATTAAATATTCCAATTTTTTCCGGCTCAGATTAATACTAAAAGTATTTAGACACGGAGCTGTTAAGATTTTTTAACATTTTATAAACATTAATATTTATCTCAACAAAGCTTTTCACATGTTTGTCACTTAAAAAATCATATGTTACAGCTAAAACTAAATCATCACATCATATCAGCCGAAAGACATCCACTGCTGGACGAATCCCCCCCCAAAGAATCTCCACATAGATCGTAAAAATAATTAATATTTTAAACTAACTAAGTAACAACAAATATCCTTGTCAGGCGGTAAATACGGATTTATATAGGCCTTATATCATTGTCAGAACAATCTATTATAAACAATTTCGCAATATTTTCAAACCTGCGCTACGGGTTCGTCATCCAGAGTACATCTGAACTCGTATGTTCCGGCGAACCTGGGCATCCAGGTGGCGACATATGATCCATCGGGCTGCGACCGAACTGGCAGCCGCTCAGCCGGCATTCGAGCAAATGAGCCCCCGATCGCTCCTCCGTCGCCCCACGACTCGCTGGCCAAGCGAAGTTCCTCGAATGAGTAGTTCTGGTATGCCTGCGACAAGGGAGAGATTACAGTAGGTTTCATTAAAATACACGCTCTACACATATTAAATACAAATATCACCTTAGCACATTACGAGTATCCAAGCTAACAACTCGTTTACAGTTCAATTTTTTTCATACTTGTGCTTTATTACAGTTAGGCTATGATATAACAGCTTCATCGGATAAAAGAAACAACTCCCGTCTGACTATCTCTACAAATAATCTTCAAACCAAATAACCCGCTCAAGAAACCATCTATTTTGGATTTGACCCTAGACTCTACTGACGAATTACTGATGTGTTATACGGACATAATCGATCGATTATTAGGGACGTACAATTATTTTCTCGCGACGTTTTTACGGAATCGGGCAAATCTGATAATCCGATTTAGGATCGGAGATGTCACAATGGAGATACATATGCCAACTAAAGGTCATGGAGGGTGATGGATGTCGCGGTGGCGCGTTCACAGTTGTACTTTCGAACTCTCGGCCGGTGAGTATATCGGATTATGTTAAATATCACGAGAGCTTCTAATACCTTGATTTTTATCATGTATGGAAGTCATGACAACGGCGTAATGATGTCACGACGAACCTTTGCAATTAAAATGCTAAAAAGTCATTTAAGCTCTATGTATTTCGCGTGAATTTCGTGTGAATGGGACAACCGGAAGGGGAAGACCACGTCGAACATTCTCTGACCAAATTGGAGATGTTCTCAAGAAAGGGCAGGTCAGAAGTACCCTAAACCGGCGAGCATGTATGAAGAATATAATGACAGTAATCGAGGCAAAAGAAGTATGCAAAGATCGTGACAAATGGAAATCCGTTGTCTCTGCCTACCCCTCTGGGAAACAGGCGTGAGTCTATGTATGTATGTATGTATGTATTTCGCTGTCACTTAATTTGAATAACTTCTACTTGAGACTGTTGTAAACCCGAGAGAAAGAGTTGAAACAAAACAAATGATAAATAAGTATCACCAACCATGAAAAGTGTAAACATGTCAAGTAGGTACTTTTACCTATAAAGGTTACGCGAGTTAGAGTGACAGTATTGTTGTGTTGAATAGAGTAGCCGTGCTAGGACAAAGTCGATACACAATAGCATTTGATTAGCACTTCGTAGAAATTCCAATATTGCACCCTTCACAGCTTTGTAATTGAGTTTGCAACGGTGTTTGATGTTATACTGGCTGGCACTGTTCATTCAATTTCATAGTTACGTGTAGCATCGATGCACTCGTTACGTGTCAAGATGTGCCGCTTTATCACGTAACAATACAAAGATTATTTTCTGAGAGTTGTATTGGTTACGTTCTTAAATTTTGTTTTCAGATTGTATTTGTATTTAGTAATTAATTATTCTGTTACCTAAACCGAAATTTTTACACTAATGATACTGAGGATTTCTCCCGGTCAAAAACAATAAACATAAATCAAAAGTTCAAGTTGTCCAACAAGTGTCACGATATGATCAAAATTAGCCCCGATGAGTCTATTCCACAACATAAGTTACTTATTCTACATCTGGTCATGGTATTGACGAAAACTCTAAATTCACCAAGTACAATATTATTTCAATGCTTTGTTGGCTAAATACTTTCTTTTTTGTACTATCATTAATACAAAAATATACTCTTGTATGCTGTTTACCTCAAAATGGTAAAAATAAACCCTTATAGTGCGACTATGTCCGTCTGTTCATGTCGCCGTAAATCTCTGCATCTACTATTGCGAACTAATTTCTTTTATCTTAAAATTTTGGTCAAATTTATTCTTTATACATATGAATGTGTGAAGGATTTTGGACTGGAAAACCTGCTAGTTAGAAATATTGCTCTATTTTTCCTGTTAAAGCAGAGCTCAGTTTTTCTTATAAAGCCAGAAAGTTGCTCCGTGGTGGAACAATATTGCTGCGATAAACTGACAGACTGAATTACGCCCTAAGAATTCTATTTAACCATTTTGGAATAGATCGAACTAAATATATAAAAAAATGTGAAAATACCATCATTGATTTTTTACCTTCATTATGGTGATAGCGTGGAAGCACATGTTGTCTCGAACAGTAGGGCGGTAGGCTACATCAGGAATGTTGTTGCGATTCTCCGGGCCGTTCGATGAGCGAATATATCGGGCGCCGCTGTCCACACGCTGCACTACTACCTGCAGGTTTATCACTCAGTTCTTCTTCATTACAATTCAACGACACATTGTATTACAAATTTAAAAATTGAATAATAGTCCTAAAACAATTAGACATGTAGTTCTCTATCACGTTCAGTTTGGAAACGAACGTTTAAATCCTTACGTGAGAGTACCCATTTTTCTAACACCTTGTATTAATTATTATATTCTGCAAATATCGAAATGGATCGCGGCTGACACCTGCTAGTTTGGCTGATCTTGTTTCTTTTAAATAACATACAATTCGTTGAAGCGTAGACTATAAGTATTATACTATTAATGTATTATAGGTAAATACAAGGTAGTTTAAGTACACTCTCTTAAAAAATCCCAATTATTATTATTATTACTAAACTCTTTATTGTACACCAGAAACTTTATCAGTACAAGAACAATACACATAAGAGAGAGCAGTACAAATGGCGGTCTTATCACTAAAATGTGATCTCTTCCAGACAACCTACTTAGGAAATAGGAGAAAGGATAAAGTTACGAGTAGTTGCCGGTGTACAGAGCGTTTTAATAAAGGTACTCTTGGGTACATACTACATACAAAACTACAATAAATATAAAAAAATACATTCTAATATGCATTCTACTACGTACATTAAAATATTTATAAATAATATACTAGATATATACTAATACCATAAACTACATATAATCGTATACATACATATAACTTACATACTGTAATAGGAGTCATCTATTACATTGAAGATATACTACTGATGAACTGATAGTGATAAATAATGATCCTTTAAAAGTTTTTTTAAATTCACGCAATGATTTAGCTTGCTTTATGGTAATTGGAAGCTCATTCCAGAGACGGACACTTTGTACAGAGAAAGATTTGTCGAGGAAACTGGTGGAATGAGCTGGCATTTTTAATTTTAAATTTTCGGTAGATCTTAAGAGCCATTTCACAAAATGATTACGCTCGCACCGCGCGCCGTACTAATCGGCGCCCACTCGCTCGTGTATCGTAATTTATTGTAGTTTAAACTGATGTTCATATCGATATTATGACAAATTAATTGCAAATATTTAAAAAAAACCTGTAGAATTCGATTCTACAAAGAACATAGTTTATTTTGGTATAATTTTATTTTAGTAATTACGCTTTATTTAAACCAAAAATCAATATGAAATTTAAAAAAAAAAACTTAAAATTGGTGTAAGGATTTATTTTTTTACTAATTAATGGTAACAAAATTCAAGAATCTGTTACATTAAACGACGAATAAAATATATGTCTCATGCTGAATGTATTTTTTTTAGCTTAGTTTATAAGTATTATTGCTAGATACAGGACTTTGAAATTGACTCTGCGGCGATTTTTCATTAAAATGGTTGTGGGAGATGAATCACTACAGAACAAGCAAATTATTTTTGGTAAATGTGATACATTAAACGTCAACAAAAACGATTTTACCATATTTAACATGTATTCAATAATTTCTGGGTATTACTTAAGATGGTAATATAGGAGCCCAAAATCTTAGAAATTCGCGCGAAAACGTGAAATGGCTCTTAAGCACTTCAAATGTGATTCATGGAGAAATGAAAATCGGTTTTTGAGGTAAGAAGGAGTAGACGGAAGAAACAGTATACTGTACAAGAATGATAGAATATGAGTATTCCGGCGAAGGCGTATAGGTAACCACTTGAGCTTATTTCGAAATTCTGAAACGTGATCATATTTGCGCAGACCAAATATGAATCTAATGCAAACATTTTGGAGTCGCTCAAGTTTATCAAGCTGGTTTTCAGTGAGATCAAGATAGCTGACATTTGCATAATCTAGTATTGGGAGCAGCAGAGATTGGGAAAGCGTGATTTTGGTGGCAATTGGCAAGAAGTTACGTAGTCTCCATAATGAGCCAAACGATGCGTATAATTTGCGACTAACATTCTGCAGCTGTACATTCCAAGTTAGACAATTATCAAACAGGACACCTAGATTTTTAACACTGTCGCTCCACTGGAGAAAACTGCCATCAAAGTGGAGTGAGGGAGATGATTCCAAGGTACTTTAGCAATCATACGTGAGCTGCCAATCAGAATAACCTGGGTTTTTTGCGGGTTAACCTTAAGCCCGTGAGCACAGCTCCACTTACTAATTCTAGCCAAGTCAGAGTTAAGAGTATTAATAGCTTCAGGCAGTTTTTCAATTGGCGCTTGATAATAGATTTGTAAATCGTCCGCATAAAGGTGGTAGGAGGAAAGAAGTTGGTTTGAAATAGAATTTATAAAAATTGCAAAAAGTAATGGAGATAAAACGCCACCCTGAGGCACGCCTGCAGTAGTGCTACACCAAGAGGACAGAGTGTCATCTATGTGTATACACTGCCGGCGCCCAGACAGGTAACTACGAAGCCAGTCAACTACCGTTGGAGATACATTAAGAGAGCGTAATATTCCGATAAGAATATCAAAATCGACCATATTAAACGCGTTGCTGAAATCTAAGAGTGAAAGTACCGTTAGATTTCCTTGTTCCATGCCAGTTCTAATGTCCTCCGTAATATGAACCAGGACTGTAGTGGTACTGTGTCCAGGCCGAAACCCAGACTGGAAAGGATTGAGGAGATTGTTTTTGTTAAGGAAACTGTTAATCTGTTTATGAATGAGGCGTTGTAGGACTTTTGACAGGAAAGGTAGAATTAAAATGGGACGAAAATCGGAGGTTGAAGGAATGGACTTTTTGGGGAGGGGGATGATGTAAGCGTCTTTCCAAGCCGATGGAAATACACCAAGGATAATAGAGGAATTGAGGATGTGGCATATGGCAGGAAGGATTTCCTCAAGGATGGGAAGGATCATATTACGGGTGACATTATCAACACCAACTGCATTTGATGCTATGGACAGAACACTCTTCTTAATGTCACAAGCAGAAAATTGACTAAAACTCAAAGGAGAATAACCGGGAGTAGGAATAGATGAAAGATGGTTCAAAGTACTAATCTTGGTTGCCCTGTCGAAATTGGGCGAAACAGTAAAGCGTCTATTTAAAGAATCAATGTCTAAATCTTTTGGACTAAAATCGTTACGAGTTTTCCCAACTCCCAATGTTTGTAGAAATTTCCAAATCTTGGAAGGATCTCCGTTTTCAACAGAATTGTGGATGTGTTGGCGTTGTGCACTCCTACACACCTAATTGCTGTGATTGCGCAGAGCTAGATATTTCTCACGGTTTATGTCGTTAGGCCGGCTTTTATATCTCGACTTAGCTTTGGCTTTCTTATCTAAAAGAGTTTTGATCTCAGTACTAAGCCAAGGTGCGGGTAACTGCTTCACTTTAATGGCACGGATTGGAGCGTGTTAGTTGTAAAGTCGTGTTATATGATCGTTGAAAATATTGACCTGCTCATCGATAGTCTCGGCAGCGAAGAGAGTAGACCAGTCGATATTACGAGCGTCAGCTTGCAGGCGATTTAAGTCAATGCCACCAAAATTACGTTGACGGATAATTTTAGACTTTGCCTTAGTCCATATTGATAGATTATTGTCCATTCCTTGGTTGTCTGGAAGAGATCTCATGTTAATGATAAGACCGCCAATTGTATAGTTTTTAATTATATACTCCTGTACTGTATGATTTTATTATTGGTGTTCAATAAAGAGTTAATCTATCTGAAACAAAAATACGAGCCCCCTTTAAGTATTAATGCTTCATTTTGCTAAATTTGGCGCCGTCACTTATTTTCCTATGTCTATAAATTAAGAGAACTACAAAAGGACAATTTAAGTTGGTAATAAAGATTTTAGATTAATTTATATTACACATTTTAGATAATAAAAAAGCTAAGCGCCAAAGGAAAGTGCGTACCAAATATGTTTTCAACACTGGATTAGAAGCTTGATAAGTCTATTAATTTATGTCTGACATTTTTTTTAGTTATTATTTTGAAGTGGCGGGCTATATTAATTGAGGAATATATATATATATATATATATATAATACACCAATTCCTTATGTTGTTTGATGTCATGTAACAGCCCGTGGTATTATATAGACTATTTGCTCGCATTCTTTATCAAAACCACTAGAATCATGAACTTTTCAGTTAAAATAGTTGTCCAATTAAAAACTCATCAAGACTTAATTTTGAGCTAAAAGATGGTTCCAAATTATGTCTTATGTCGTTATTTCTCAAAATTTTAATCCAATCATGAGGGCACCGATCTTTGTTTTTCGTATTTCTAAAATCCGGTTTAATAAAATGAAAATTAAAACGTATTAAAATGTATTTATAGCTTGAAGTATTTAAACTCATTGTTAAGGATTAATTTAAACGTTTCAGAGAAAGGTTAGTCTTAACTGAAGAATATTTAGTTTTTTTGATATGTTCGTAATAAATTAATAAAAAGAAACTTTAATATCCAAACGTAACATATAATAAACATATTAACATTTTTACAAATGCTACAGACTTTTTCCGTATCGTAGTACATACTAGGGCAAATAGAGCACTTATGTAAAATTTGATCAGTTTTAATAGCCCAATGTTCGTGATAGATAAATTCGTATACATTAGTACATCGTTAATCACATTCCGCAACGAACGAAGGACTTAGGTATTTAAAAAATTAACATTTTTTCCATACGTCAGTCCAAAGATATACCTATGATACAATATATGGCATATATGGTAACTGGAGAGACGATACTTCAGCGCATATTTCAATGCATCAATACTCGTGTAAGAAATAATAAAAGCCACATGTTATGTATTTTTCCCCACCGTACGCACTCCTCTTAGGTACTTCACGTACTATATGTTCCTGAAGTAGTGCCAATAAAATACAGTACAAATCGTTGAAAATATTTTTAGCGTGTAATATATTTTTTATAATCGATTATACCCAGGGATAATCATCCGCCCCATTGTATATGGAATGTGCTGGCAATTATATTTTTAGACCACTAAACTAAATCAAATGCCATTACTCTCTCTAATATATGTATATTAGAGAGAGTACAGACACCAATAATTTAATTGAGTTTATGGAGGCTAAAGATTACCATTAGGATTAGAATTATATTAATTCAGTTCAGTCAGATTCCTAATGCACTGTCCCCTGATCTATGTATTGTATATAATATATGAGTCCCAATCTTGTGTTGTAGGATCCCTCTCTTCTTGTATATCTGTTTCAAGCTGACCACGCGTCTCCGGAGCGGGATCTCTCGCTCTTACTCGATTTTTTAACTCATCCCATATGTGTTCCACGGGATTTATATACGGGCTTCTTGCTGGCCAGCCCATAATCATAACACCAACTTCGCTCACGTATTCATTTTAGTAAAGCGGATGACTACTTTAAACATTATTACAGATATAAACAATACATAGATCAGGTGACAGTGCATTAAGCTTTTTATACGAGTATCTAAACATACTGTATAACTTTAAAAGCTCTTTGAAGCGATATAAATATAGTGGTATTGTCAGCATAACTCTGTAGGCATTAATTAAGAGCCGGATAATTCCGTAAAATATTATGGTATATTCCATCAGATTACGAGTACAGTAGAAAATAAAGAATTCACACACTTTAGTGTTATTACTCCTCACCTTGTCTATATCAAATATATTCTTAAGTTTAGCATTTAAGTAAGTACTTACATCAACTTTCAATGCTGGAGAAGAAACACTTTCGCCATACTGGTCTCGTATCATTATTGGAAGTAAGAGTCTCGCTGACGGTCGCACCGGTTGCACTGGCGACTTGATCTCACATTTAGACGGTTCCACGCGGGGCGTGGGCGCCAGCCAGCATGCGAGCCGCCCTCCAGCCGTGCTCTCTGCACCCGTCACGAAGTCTGTCAGGAATTGCCGCTCCGTGGAAATACTCCTGTTGACAAATATCACGTCCACGTGAAAAATAAACCACTTACTAATTAAATTTTGATACAAAATTAGGTTACAAGCGTTTCCTTTCTTTGTCCGGGTTTAAAAAATATTTGTATTACTCGGTGCACATGAAAAGTAAAAAATATTAAGTGTGACTCAAAAAAAAAATTACATACTCTTAAAATTACTTATACAACATAACTTAGATTTTGAGTAGTGTAAGTATATGTAGTGTATCCGTTTAATGTTTTTTAAATTTAGTTTTGTCATATGGACGACATATATAATTAATTTAACTACATCGTATCTATATTATATGAAGCATATTGATGTGGGCATTCAGAGAATTATTATTGGTGCCTTATGTGTAAAATTTTAACTATACCACCACCGGATTCAGGCCAACTAAGAAAATCCGGCGGAACCACTCTCACTCAATGGGTTGTCTACCACCGGTTTAAACGCGGCCCAGTATACGTTGCAGTACGGTCCGACAAATATACCCGGGAGAGCGTAAATGCAAATACCGAAGTCTGCTCTATCGTGTAAAATCAAAACACTGTAAAGTCACATACAGTGTTTTGTCGCTATAGCGTCTATTCGTTTCCTAAATAGCCTAAAGTTTAACCCGATGCCTTAATATTAATGACATAAGGTCGTTTTTGCTTATTTCCTGAATAGCGATTTACACCTATATTTTCTAATTAGTAAGAATTGTTATTCCTTAACACTGTATTCGATCTGAACGTGTTTTGACTTTACAAGATTATTAGCGCGCATGATACAGTGTTTTGCCACCGCTTGTGTTCACTCGTATTAGAACTAGAGTGAAGAGAGAATTACAACAGTTGCCCAAATTCATTCGCCTAAACTGGGTCTAGAACACCAAGAATTGGCTCTGCCTATCGATGGATGCGTCCAGGTGTTAAATGAAAACAGGATTCATAATATTAGCTCTGAAGTGTTAGTGCCCACATGTGTGTCTCCTATAGAAAATAAGATAATTTCAACCAAAGCATTAACTAAAACCAAAAATATAGAGATTATTCATTCTGATATTGTTCCTACGATTTCATCGCCAACAAATAGAGATTCTTCGTAACATACAGCAATTCTACTGTATCTGCCTTGCCGAATATATCTACATCCGTGTCTGACATAAACACATCTATAGACGACCCGCGAAAAAAAAAGAGAGCATGAGACCTGACTAGTATGACACAAGTTCAACACGAAAGCATCCTATCTTAGGAACATGTAAGTGTACTAAAACGTGCTCTGAAAAAATGACGCAGACAGAAAGAGAAGAAATATGGGGACAATTTTGGAGTATGGATAGACAACGAAGACGTGATTTCAAATGTCGCCAAGTAGAAAGAGTGCCAACATTAGGCAGAGTAGAGAGGAAAGGCAAAATTAATATATGCCAGTAGTCCGAGACTAAGTAAGGGATGGATTTTTGAGGTATAGGAGTTATTTGGGCTTCCTTCCACGGGGAAAGGTAGCAGACTGTTTGTAGGGAATAATTAAGGTCACGTGATTACACTGGTCAGCAAAAGAAAAATCATCCCTACTTTCTATTTCATGCATAACGTATGATAAATAAGAGGATTCTGAATAGAGATATAGTTTGAAATCTTCCGTATCAAATATATATATTTTTAAACGATGGTTTAAAATGAAACTCACTTTTATGCCAAATAATATATATTATAAATGTTACAACTGATACAAATGTTGAAAAAATGTGTTACAAAATCATTAGATGCACACATTGCTGGTTGTTAATATTATTTCACTATGTAGTTTTCTTCCTTTTCATATTTTCTATAGGTGATTCGCGCGCGACGGAGCGAGCAACAGAGATCGGCAAACACTGCTGAGGATAATTTTTCATTATATAGTTTTTCTATTTGCAATATGTCTTGATGAAACCATGTTCATCTGATACTACTCCAAGATTAGCGGGAATGAAATCCAAATGAGAATCCAAGAAATTAATTTATAGGGGATTTTAGGGATTTGTATGAAAAAAGAAGTTCCACGACGATTTCACGGTAGTTTGCTTTTTTTCGTTTCCTAATAATTATGACACATTTACAAAAGCGGTCTATGCTCCATTTTCAACTTCATTCAATGTGCTTTCAAAATTCGAGTCCTACATGAGCTCTCGTATTTGGAGTTCTACGAAGATTCCTCCTTTCAATATCGCGTCGAGAACCAGTCGAGGAAATTTAGTTTTGAACTATTGAAAACCTCCACCGTCCTTGTTCATGGCTTTAACAAATTTTTCATAAGGTGGTTCAAGGTGATTCTTTTTACATTTCTCCATCTTGAACTAACGGTTTTTCTTTTACATTCTTGACTCCAGGGGTGAAACTTATTCTTTGTGGCTATTTCTCCAGCGCGACTCTCCTATTCGCATAAAAACAACAAAATTTGGAAAATTCTCCTTGCAGTCCAGCTAACATTGCCACAACTTTTAGATCAGCACAAATATTATACGTGTACTGTGAACATTTAATTTTTTCTTTCATGTTTGTTACGTGTGCAAGAGGATATAAGGATATTTTAATAGAACAGCGCTAATGCAACGACGTTAAACAAAAAACACAAAAATGCGAAATAAAAAAATTGTATGTGTGATAGAAAGAAAAGGAAAATAAGCATCGATTCAGCACACTAAGGTCTTCATACTCATCATATTTTTATTTAAAGGAGGATTTCGTTGCAGACCTGTGTTATAGAAAGGATTTCATCTAGCTAAGGCAGACGGCTGAGACAATCACTTCCAACAGTGGGAATTGATAGACGGAATTTTCTTCTTCAAATCACAATGTGTAAATAGAGGTAAAAAAAATCGAGAGTGATCTGATCGGGAATAGGAAACAAAGAAAGAGATTTTATTGTATTTGCTTTAGTTCCTCTATCGATATTGAGCAAAAATGGTAAATGCAGATTTATAATATTCACAGTTTAATATAAACAGTAATTTAAAGTTAAGTACCTACTTTAAATTACTGCAAATTTACTAATATTTGCAGATAGTGCAAGACCGGCAATTCTATAAATAGATTCTATGTATTGGTAGATACCTATCTATTGGTTAGTGGTATATTTAATTACAAAGCATTGATTTTAATCTATTATAATAAAAGTAAATGCTAAGCAAATAAAATTAGCGTAACCAGATTCGTACAACGACGGTGAAAACTTGCTAAGACTGTCTTGCTGAATAAAAATAAGTTTAAAAAAGCCTCGTCGGTGTATATTTGAAGGTTCAAACTGAATTTGAACAAAATCTAACCATAATAATACATACGGAAGTACCTGTAGAACACAGCGGCAACTCTTTCCGTCGAGTATTATTATATCAGTAACAGAAGTACATTCAGCTTAATTACTAGGTACGTTTGAAAAGTACGGACTGGTTACTTGTAAAGTGCAACAGTTGCATCTCAGCGCGACATACGCGCTGGGCTCGCCGGACTTGTATCTCGTACAGTTAGTAGTGATGGGCGTGATGTTTGTCGATTCCACATTTTATTACTTATATTCAAATAAAGGAATAGCTTCTATTTATTGTCTAATTAAGTCGGGTAACAGTATGTACAGTCGGCGCAATTTGAATATACATGCACTACGAATACTATGCCAACAGCCTTCGTAACAAATATGGACCGACGAGGTGCCAACAACATGAAGAGACTTTATTCAGTAGCAAAGTACGATAATAGTAGTCACAGCCACCTTGTCTGTCAGTTCTGTTGTAATATCCAATCAAAACATAATAAATGAGCCCTAACTCGATAAACATAGCATAACCCATCAGGAAATTCTAGGTTGTTTCTAAAGTGCGTCGGTTGAGCCATTTACTACCGACAGTCAGAAATTTGATCCAACTGAAAGCCAGTGAATGCTTCACATTGATGGATTTACGAATATATGAGTTACATTGTTTTTAAATGATGAACTTAATAAGCAATTAACCGCGTTGCAAAAAACATTTAAGGACCTATTTACCTATTGATCATAACGAGTAGGAGTAACGTTATCTATATTAAAGACATTTATCATACAAAAAAGTACATAGATTACAGTGAAACTTTTGCGAAATATGGATAACGCTAATTACTGACCATTAGTTAACTACAGCAGTCATTAAGTATAATGCACTTGACAAAAGGTTTAAACTTACTAGGTAGAATTTTATCGAGATAGTTAAGATAAGTTTTAAAGTGTATTTACTATTCACTGCCATAAAAATCGTTGAATACATCATAAGCATAAGACAACATTATAGTATTTAAATGTTTTTACTAAGGGATCCATAATTCTACCAAAATAGACTAATATTTAAATGTCACTAAATGTTATTCCTAAACAATATATGACGATTTCCCGTTCTAAAAATACCTTCATGTGGATAATTTTGATTTATTTCCGTTGTGAGGTTCCAATACTGTTTCTACCTTATCTTCTGGGGTAACTCAACAGATAGGGATGTCATTTTTAAAAGAGAAAAATACTGCTTGCGATCTATGTTTAATCTCAAAACTACCGATAGCTGTAAAAATTACTTTACTAAATATCGTATATTAACATTACCTTCACTGTATATATTAGAAATAATAATGTTCGTAAAATCAAATCTACATTTGTTTCCTCGTAGGGCAGACCGATTTCCAAGAAATAGACGTGATGATAGTCAACTATGTATACATACATCAAAAACTGCACTTATGCGAAAAATGTTTTTTTTGCATGGCACCATTCATCTATAATAAATTGCCCAAAAGTTGGAAAGAACAAACTATTTCTAAACTTAAACAAATAATGAAATTGTTTTTGGCACAGAAAGCCTATTACAGTATTACGGAATTTTTAAATGACCCCGTGATTATAAAAATAAATAAGTAGGTATAAGAACTAACATTGTCGTTATTGTTATTGTTGTAATATGCCTATATGATTAATATTATTATAATTGAATGTTATTAAATATATTTAAAACCATAAATATATTCACTGTAATAATTAATTTAGATTGTAATAATAATAACAAATAAATAATTTGATAATGTAAATATGAAATTGAATGACAAAAAAAAAGGTCAATGATATATAACGATATTGCTGATATTTAATGTATATATTAATTCGTAGTAATAACAATGATGATATGTATTTAGTAATGATTGTGTAATACCCAAGATATTTGCACGCCATGGAAAATGGCAGACGTCACGAGTCACTATTATTTTAAGATCTTGCCTGCATGTATTTTTTAAATTCTGTATGCATACACATGTTTAAGCAAATAAAATTTCTTATTCTTACCATGATGTTTTTCATTGCGGTATATAGCTCCTTGTCATATCCTTGAAGAAAAATCATTAAGGCTGAAATATGAAAAATGAAAAATCTCTAATTATGTCGCTCAGTCCCTGGAAGGATCACAACTGTAGTTATTTTGAAACGTTAGTTTTCAATATGCTTACTAATTCATCATTTTTCTTGTAAAAGGAATATAATTGCGAAGTCAATATTTTAAAGTACGGGTTACAGTTTAGGTTATGCTCAATTATACTCGCTTATAGAAAATATTGAATTATGCTCTATTGAAAAAAAGGCATCTCACCTTAAACACGTGTGTCTGATTCGCATTTCGTCGGTTTTTAGCTGCTCCGCGGAAATATTACAAGTTTATTACTATTTAAATAATATGTCTTATAGACACTGTTCATTGTGACATAGTATAAATGTATCTGTCGTATCGGTTTGTGTTTATGAGGCCTTTTCTTGAAAACACCGCACGGATATAAATAGTTTTGAATAATGGCCATCTCTATTGTAACAGGATAGAAGATTCTAATACCTATATAAATTAGCAACAGTTGACGAAAAATGTTTAATAAATAAATCAGCAAAATTAGCTGCATCATTTCCAGAAATATACATTCAGCTAGTAAAGAAAAAGACAGACAGGACCAATTAATGCTTACTCAGCTAAGTAAAAAAATTGCGTCCAATTAGCTACCTAGTTCACGAATGATTTATATCAGTTCACATAATTATGGTTTCATTAAATACCATCACGTTTTAACATTGAACATTCAAATAGTGATAACAAAATATTACTTTCCAGTGTTAATAATACAAATCAAATCACATCATCGATACGTATAATAGGTGGGAGCGGGAGTGTGAGCCATCACTAGTGTCGCCAAGATTGGGAACCGACAGCGGCGATCAGAGTGCCAGTGCCAGTCCGTGCATGAAGCTAGACGCGCGCGGATCATCGCGCCCCTGCGCGCGCCATGTCGCTAACTACCGCGCTACTCGCGCTATTCGCTCTCTCACCTTATATTTATTGTGAACATCAGTCGGGAGTTTGTAACTTGGAATATTGCACTTGCAAGGCGGACACACACCCATCTTGGAAGGTCGTGAACTGTTCGCTACGCAGTAACGAGGTAAATATCTCTCAACCAGATTCAAATTATGTTCTCCGTAGAAACAAAAGTGAACGTGTCGTACCTACCTACCTACTTACCAGATGTATTACTCATGTAAGAGCGTTCGAATAGTGCGTTATTCAAACATATAATACCAATACCTTACTTCTAGCACTGCAATATAAAAGACTTCCGCTAAGTTAATCATGTCCCAAGTGTGCTGGTTCTACTTTTAAGCGCCAAAGGGACGGTAATAACGGTAATCGGTTCAATAATTGCTAATGGTATTCAAACATATGATAAATAGCCCTTGATAAAAGGAAACAATAAACAACGGAAGAAGCGTCTATTCTGATTCCCTGCACGTCCAGTACGCTCGAACCATCGAACACGAACAAGTAAATATTGTCATGAAACGAAAAATACAAAGCGCTACATTACAGAACAAATGTAGCAAAGCAAGCATTTCTAAAATAGCACAAAGCTAACACCAACCAACTTAAACGCGATTCAAATGAGATTTATGCATCGTGAAACTGAAATGTGTGGTACCTACCAACATGGGCACGGAACTTAAAATCAAACAAATAAATACGATTATCCTGACCGCATTTCGTTACAAGTCCAAAATCAACAATAAGACAATTTTGCAGCAAACATAGGTATTATTTAGGAGTGCTATTCACTAGGTAATCAAGTTATAACCTAAGTAACAGTCTATTGAGTTGGTTAAAACTTCGAAGGATGACTAAAAAAGTCTTAGTATCGATGCCAAAAAATGTTTACAATAAGGATCTCTACCTGGGGATCAAGGGGTCGACCGAACCCTCTGTCCATTGTCTGTACTCTTTTAAATATATGGCTTTCATCGATAATGCTAAATTAAATACAAATGTTAACAAAAACTAAAAATATGAAGTAGTACGTCATAAATTGATGTTAATAGAACACTAATGGTCTCATTACTCATACATACACCAATGCTAAATTACATGGACAATAGTTGCCTTTGTTAATAAATGTGTGCTAGCACATGAATTTATATTAATTTCAACATTTTGTAATAATCACAATTTTTTAAGGATAACTTAATATTATGTATTGATATTAAGTTATCTTTAACATATAGGGATTATAACAAAACGTAGAAATTAATATAAATTAAGGTGCTGGCTTTAAAAATGTAAGGATGTGTTTTAGGGGAATATACTAACTCTACCTTTGTATTCATGATTCATTTTATTTCGTTGATGATTAATTACACATTAATAAAAGTCAGATAGCTGGCAAAATACACAAGTGGGAATAATGTTAGTGCAAAATAATAATGTAGCAAGCGGTCAAACGCCGCCGTCGCGGGCCCATATCGGCCAGCGCTCTCCCGACCCGGCTATTTGTGGTAACCGCCGTCACACTCGCGAAATTCACGTCTAGTGTATACGTAAATACATACAAACACATTGACTTCTCAGATATTCTAAATTAAAGTATGCTACGTTTGAAGGAAACCGGCGGCGTCTGGCATTAAAACAACGTCAAACATATAGAGCTCACAGGAATATCGAAAACGGCTCAAAAAGTGGAAAAAATAGGTTTTGTGTATATCCGTCGTAGTGTCATTTGGATTAGAATTACATTGTTCAAATTTAGAACCAATATATCCTAAGGATTTGAGGACCGAACAAATAAAAAGGAACTCAAGAAATTGAATGATAAAAAGATTTAGTAAAACTAGGTAAAGAAGTGTACATATTGTATAGTGTACATAGTAGTATTAGTAAAATATATATAGGTACTTTGCATGAAATAGAAAAGGTCTTGATAAAAAATAAAACAATTATTGTGCCATGTTAAACAGTATCAACCAACAAAAAACGGTGATGAGGCCATTTTATAACGGTACATTCGGTTAAATTATTACGTATGTGTTTCATAGACACTGTGGTGTCCGCCGATTGTAGAATCAAATAGAACAGGAAGTTAGTTACTGTCGTAGTATGTCCTCACGGGGCTATTGTTTACTGGCTGAGAGTCTACATCTGCATGAGTGAACGCATGCCAATGCGATCTAGATAAACAAATAAACAACAACGATCTCTATATCTCAAAAACACAATACCGTATAATTTAATTTACATAGGAAAATGAAAAACCCCGTAATGTAACCTAGTAGTTTGGAATCAATGACCCAAATAGTATTATACCTACTTTAAATTTGTGATTGAAGCGAAACAACTTTTAATATAACATATGGCGAGATTGTGCTGAGTAGCTTTATGACTTGGCGAAATTTCAAAGCAGTCATGTGTCGGTAAGTCTAACACTTGTTGCATGCGAGAAGGAAGTAAGAAAACCATATAACTTAAAGTCTCACAAAGGGAAATAAGTATGTCATATTAAAAAATGTATATTTAATATAGTATAGAAGGGAATGTTTCAATACTGGACTGGTCTGTTAGTCTAGTGGTTAGTGACATTGAATGCTAAGCCAGACGATGTGGGTTCGATCCCCATCCTGGGGATCTAAATTAGTCATTTTTAACCTTTATTTTTTGAACACCATTTAAGAAATCCATGTTTGGCGACTTAGCCGGTAGAGCCCCTGGACGTATATTATGTGATGACCACAATTATTCGTTCAGGGGCTGTACCGGCTAAGTCACCGAACATCGATTTCTTAAATGGAGTTCAAATACATAAAGGTTAAAAATATCTTAATCAATCGTTAAATCGGCTTCCATGAGCACTTGTGACGTCATAAATGGTCCGGAATCGATTGTAAACGTTGAAGCCGATTTAAAGATTGATTATGTAATTTTTAACCCTTATTTATTTAAACGCCATTTAAGAAATCGATGTTCGGCGACTTAGCCGGTAGAGCCCCTGTATCTGGGTGTAATTTATCTATAATATGTACGTATTTAGAAAAATATACGTATGTTTGTATTGTAAGCCATTTTGTTGCCATAGTATAGGCTCTACCTAGTTTGGGATCAGTTGGCAGTGAGATACTTGACCTTACTAAATTTATCATATAAGGTTTCAACGAAGAATACATTTCAAAAACTAGAACATATATTAAATATAAAAAAACGGTGTAGCTGGCAAACTGGTGAACGAAATGGATTTAGTGAAATAAAAAATAAAAATAATCACATGAGCCGGTCTGTGCATGCATCGTGAACGCATAGCTCGACCGGCGCGGCGCGGGAGCATCGGACAAACCATAAAAAACGTAATGAGAGATCGCTTCCTGCGTCGACCGAGGCCGCTGCTATGATATTCTGATACAACTCTACATGACTATTAGTCGGCAGCTCTCTATGGAGTCGTTTTAAAATCTGCAGTCATTAGTGATTACAATTAAGCCTACGTCAATTTAAAACGAATTTACATTAGTACAGACGAACGAAGCAGGAATAAACAACTTATAAAGTAACATAAGCTCATTTTTAATATATTAATTGGTATTAATATTGTATTAAAAACAACTGAAAATTAAAATATTTCGCCTATACTAAAATTGACCTAGAAACGAAGTGACGTGTCGTTTTTAAATAGAAAATAGTACTAAAACTAGAAAGGATTAAGGTAGTGTAATAGATACATTTATGTGCTTAGGCTATATCTAAGCACATAAATGTCACATTGAACTTGAAATATTATGATCAGTTTGAACAAGCTCTCATCAATTGTCGTCATATATAGTTATCTTTCCATATGGGTCAGAAGAAAAAGTGTGAAGGGTGTTATTTTTAGTTTAACATATCATAAAAATTCTTCTGACGTTTAGAGCTTGTTACACATAACCTTCTAACGAATGTAACCAAAATCAAATGTTTTACATGGTTTTAAACATGCATTTTACTAAAAAGCATGTATTATTATAGTCGATGAGAACAAGAAACACATGAAGATTACATAATATACTTTCTCCTATTAGACCGAGTCAGCGTTACTTGGAATATTCAATGTGAAATTTAGCCAATTATCTCAAACACAATACACACTGTATTGTGCTTTGAGATATTCGGCTACATTTTACATTACAGTGTATTAGAAGGGAATTGTCACATAAAAAAATGTACATACTGCGGTCGATTATATATTTAGATTAAAAATTAAACCATTAAATAATCGTTTAACTCTTTTTATCTCAAGTCATCAGATGTGTTCAGACCTTTACGCTTTAGATTCAAAGAGATCATGATAAAAAGTATTTATCGAAAGAAAAAGAACTAGAAGGTAAATAAGGAAAAACGACTGACGTAATTGCTTTTAATGCTATTCAAATTAACTATATAATGTTTAATACCGAACTCACGCGCCCCTACAACGCACTAACATTTACAGCTGCGTGCCAGTTTAGTAAAAAAGATCAGAGGTAGAAATTCTAAATCTATTAGTTTCACGGATTTGTTCTGACAGGCTGTCTATAATTATCCTGGTTTATGGATGTATATTTTGCACTCGTAATTTTATATGTTTTCTGAACTCAATCGGACTAATTGATAAAATATTATAATTGCAGAATATACAAGACACCTGTACTTCTGAAGGCTCTATCGATATTACTTGAATTGGCGTAGTTTATTCTATGGAACCGGTTTCAGATGTAGAAAAAAAATATGTTTCTTTTATTCAGGGGGAAGTAAAGAAGGAAGAAATGAATTCCTATAAACAAGACAATGACTTTGTTATTTACTATTGTGTTTTTTTTTTCAGAAATATAGAAACAGTTATTCGCAAATTTGTCTTTACGTGCTAAATTCCAAGTACGTTGTACTTTATATTTTTGTAACATTGGTGATGACCATGTCAATGCTATTTTTTGTTAAGATATAATATTGTTTACTTGTATTAGCAGCCGTTTATTTATTACTAGCTGGTGCCCGCGACTTCGTCCGCGACAATTTTGAATGATGACCAATGTAACTACTTACTTCTAGCTTAATCTAAAAAATATAACTTTTTAAATAATCAAGCAACTAAGAAAGAAACTAAGGACTACTTTGCTACTATTATTTAAAAAAAAAGGAAGAATACATAACAATTGTCTTTATTATACCTAAGTCAAATAAAGTGAAATAAGAATCAACGATGCATTAATCACAAAGGTAACTCCCATTAGATTAGGTTGCGACCACGGCATTGATAGGTCTAATATCACATTTTGTAAACGAAACCATAGCGCGATCTAAAACGATGATTACGCCATCTACTAACAAAACTATAAACGTCTAAAGCGGTAAAATTAAGATGTGAGCATATTTTTTGGGTAAGATTTATTCGATCATATATTGATTCAGTTTTGGACTACCTTTTATTTCAAGAATTTATTTATTATAACCGATATGGCAAATAAGTCCCGCGATCTGAAACGAACGAACGCCATCTAGTAACAAAATTGTGAACTTGTAGATCAGTAAGATATCTATACATATAATAAAATCATAGGAAAGTCAAAACTTAATATAATATATTTTTAAAAAAGGATACTTGGGACGTGATCTACAATCGATATCGAAGCCAAAAATATAGTTTTTAGCATTTTTGTCTGTGTGTCTGTTTGTCTGTATGTATGTCCGGGCTAAACTTAAAAAGTACTGCACGGATTTACTTCAAAATAAATGCAACATATAGGCTACATATTATCACACTATCACCTACGCGGGAGGAGATGTGATAATTTATAAAGTTTAACGCGGGTAAAACCGCGGGGCACAGCTAGTATCAAATAAGATGATATTTTTTGCGTGCGATCAACTGCGATCATCTCGACACCAATAAATTATATTACGCTAACTCGACTTTTACGTAAATTGGTTGTTTATCCCAATTTGATTAAAATATTGTTTTTTATCTTTGTTATAAAAATTATACAAAGAAAAGAAGTTACAAATCTTATAAAACGCTAAGTCTTTATTTAGACGACATTTTATGCAACTTGGCATAAAAAACTAAATTATCTAAAATTCGAGTTGGCGTAAATTGTTAGTGCCGATCTATTGAATCAGTTTTGGATTACCTTTTTTTAACAACAAATTATTCCCTGAATGTTGGTTTAAAAACATGTATTGCTTTATGTTTAACTGATAGACCAAATACCAATTTTCATACGTTTAACTCCAAAAAATGACAGATTTTCATACCAACTCACATCCCCTATTTTACGTATTTACGGGTGGAATTTCCAAAAATACTGAACTATATATTTATAAATTTTAACTGGAAGGCCAAATACAGATTTTCATGCGTTTACCTTTAAAATGTCACATCTTTCATACAAACTTACACCCCCTATTTTACGCTCTCGGGGCTGGAATTTCCAAAAATCCTGAAATACATATTTTTTATTTTGAACTAAAAGGCCATATCCTAATTTTCATGAGTTTAACTTAAAAATAGTCACATTTTTCATACAAACTTACATCCCCTATTTTTCGCCCTTGGGGGTGGAATTTCCAAAAATCCTGAAACACGTAATTTTTTATTTTTTACTGGAAGGCCAAATACTAATTTTCATGCGTTTAACTTAAAAATTGTCTCATTTTTCATACAAACTAACATTCCCTATTTTTCACTCTCGGGGGTGGAATTTCCAAAAATCCTGAAACACGTATTTTTTTATTTTTTACTGGAAGTACAAATACTAATTTTCATGCCTTTATCTTCAAAAACGGCAAAGTTTCATACTAACTTTGCACCCCCGTTTTACCCCCTTGGGGGTTGAATTTCGAAAAATTCTTCCTTATTCCTTGTCTACATTATAAAGAAAACATTCGTGCAAAATTTCAGCTTTCTAGGTCCAAGGGTTTGGGCTGGGCGTTGATGAGTCAGTCAGTCAGTCAGGACTTGTCTTTTTATTTATATAGATTAATTTTGATATCTCGCTTTCCGCGTTGCATCATCATGTCAGCCAAATGACGTCCACTGCTTCACAAAACCCTTTCCAAAAGATATCTAAAATGGAATTGCGCTACGCTTGGCAGATAGGTTGGCAATAGTAAAATGATGTTATAGTACACAGTGAGACTAGTACACACTGTAGACTTCTACAAGGGATGAAACGAGGTAGTGATATTCTGTGCCGTCAGTCACACAGCAAGTCCCCGTACCATGTATACATATTATCAGAGCGAATGAACTCACAGCGCAGTATGAAGCATTTTAACTGCCATTTCTTGTAAATTTCAATCCATTGAATAATTCGCAGAAAGGAGGTATTCAACTAGCATAATTTCTGGAATGATATTGCTGATTGGCATCGTTCCGCAACGGAATAAATATTTCTTGAATAGGACGGTAACAACCTTATGCTGAACTAGTTTATTTGAACCGATCATATAACATCTGTAGCTCTCTCTTGGTTGGTAGTCGGCATTAGCGCGGTCATATTCCGGGAATAAGTCTAATATTAAAATTGTATAGTCCGATACACGAAGAAGTATTTTGTTAACACTGACTACCACCGTGGTGACGCGACGTATAAAATAATCCAAAGAACTGATGGTCGCTTGTGGCTATTTTATTATTTAATTTTTAGGAGCCTAATCTCTTTCTGAGCTGGCGTATGTTATGAAAGTTGTCAATTCGACTCCTTTTGTTTTTTCTTTATGTTATGCTATTCCAGCGTTGTTTATGAACCGATTCGATCATTTTTATTGGATGGGAAATGCTTTTTGGTTCGGTTCCATATAAGTCGATCAATCGATTATAATATAAGTCAATTAATTATTCGGCGCTAGCTCATTTATAATTTTAACTATTGACGTAAATGGATTCGCTTTGTGTTTAGTGCCAGTTTACTAATTAAGATGTCATTAAATCTCTTTCTGATATGGCACGTATGAAAAGCACATGATCATAGAAATCGGCGCACTGGGCGCACTGGGCGCAAATGATCGACAGGTTCCTACTAGGCCCTTATTTTCCTTCATTCTAAACTAAATGTAGACAACTAATGATGCCCTGTCCTTTTCATAAGAACTGTGTTAAAAATAAAGGCAATGATATAAAATTTGTTTAGTTGGTATTACCTACATGGAATCGGGGACATTGCTTTTTATTAATTATATTTACATAATCTCATCCAAAATTAAATGTTACACTATTAACTAAAATATGGACACAACAAAAAACATTGATAATAATAATTGCGAAACTTTACTATATCCTCCTAGCAGTATTGCATACCAGAACATTTCTGATACAATAATCTCGTGATCATAGTTTCCTAACTAACAAGGAATTTGAGTGAAAATTCGTTCTAACTTTCCCCAATCTATTGTTCTGTTGCAACGGTACAGGCATAATATCGGAACGTCCGGATTGCGAAACAAAAGTTAGAACACCGTGTTAATAATATCTACAAAACGGCATGGGGCACGGTGCACCTGACTCTTGATACCTAACCGACCGCTAACCATCACGTGGGTGGTATACATATTTTGAATTGCGTTAAACTAAGTTCTATGCAAAAATACTGCATTGGAATCGGTATTTTAAGATTCGACTTTAGATGCGACTTATAAAAACGTGTGAAAAGATTAGCGTCCAATATTGGCTAGGGTATACATATGTAGATAGTGAGGCCTTACTAACTGCACGTGTGGCGTAGCGGCTAGAACAGTCGCCTTAACACTCCGTGTTCAGAGTTTGATCCCCGTACTGTTTGTATAAAAATAGTTGTCATGAGCACTTTTTATTCTGTGTCATGAGTCTGAATTTCCTTTTTTTTCGTCAATTACCTATAAGTTTCTTTTTTATAATCTATCAGTACATAGATTATAAAAAAGATTGGATCATGGCGAATGAAGGTATTTAATATATTTTGGGTAGAAAATAAAACAGTGCAATATCTGCCCATCATTCATTAATAGTCTTATTTGGAACATAAGCTAGAATGACCAATAAAATTGTCTCATAAAATAATTTAACCCAGAAAATGGGGTTTCAAACTTGTTTTTTTTTTTGGGTCGCATGATTAAATTTTTGGGATAGTAACTTTATATAACTAATATACAGTACAGGTTTATATTTTGTCACCTGGCACATTTTAATGTTTTTTACTTTTAAGGCAATAATAAAAATGTAACGTTTTTTTAAATGCCTCTCAGTACTAGTATATTGGAGTAAGACTTCTCAAAGTTACTAATTATATCTAAAGAAATGATTAAATTCTGCTTAAAATACATTTGGAAGGAGGTTTAGTCTCACTGTTTCTAGCCTCAAATTATACGTTAAAAATTATACGTTATAGAAAAAAAACAAAGCAAAGCGTTAATCAAACCAGTTTAGATCAAGTGGCAAGATGTGTGTTCCAATACAATACTAGCGGGGAACTTAGATAATTCGAATTATCAATAGGCACAGCTCGGCGCGCAGACGGTGAAGAGTCCAAAGTATACGTGTATGCGAACATTTTATTGTTTGCTACCACGGCCGTACCATAAAATCTTATAATAATACCTATATAATAAACATATGTTTATTAGTCAAAGTTATAAGCGATAACTATTTACAAATATATAACATTATCACGTAGCAATTAGAACTACCGATAAAATTACATTTATGTGCGAAGTATGTATTGTTTTGACCTTGTTTTATAACAGAAAAACGGCAAACAAGCGTCGAAGTGATAGTAAGTGGCACTAAATGGTGACATAGACCTATACACCAGTGTATTCTTACTCACCCCGATGAGCTCTAGCGACATGACAGCCACTACCTTACCGTTGCGTTAGGACGGTACCGGTACCGGCTATAATAACAATGCTTATTTAACTGGAGCGTATTTAGTAAGGTGTTCCTAGTCAAATTGCTCATAATACAGAAGAACCCTATTATTGCCTCACTTAGCCTACCAATAGATATTTTGCCATTATTAAGTGTATTATTATCAATGCTTAATAATATACCTATATAAATATTATCTAAAATAAAAATAAATTTCTATTTATTTTCTCTTTACTTTACTTAGAATGGGGTTATCTAGAATTTAGTGACAATTCAATAATGATATGACAACACTGCGATGCTAGAATCCAACTTTGTGAGAGACTGGTGCCTGATATATTGTAATTTAAAATGACAGTCACCTCAAAAATGGGTTGACTCAAACAGCTCAGTTGAAGTGTGTCATTTGATATCTGTACTGTTCGAAGATATCCACGCAAATATAACCTTTGTGCAACAAGCAATAAAACTCGTTTTAGATCGAATGTAAGCAGAGTTGATGGCGCTCCACGACGCGACGCAATCTGGCTAATTGACGCTCAATAAAAAAGACGAGCAACCAGTGATCTGGACACACAACCAACGAAATAAATTACAGCTTCAGCATCAATAAAATATATTCCTATACAATGTCGATGTTCTATATATAAAATTAAATGTATCTTTGTATGAATCAATCAATCAATCGTTTGTACAGACGCCAGCACATCCAGCTACCCCAATCTGTCAAATTTCTTTTCTAGATTTTCAACTTTATCACATAAAAAGAAGGTTCACTTTCAATTGGGGAAATTTGACAGATTGGGGTGGCTTAATGTACCGGCGTCTGTACCTATGCCACCACTTAAAATAATACTTTACAAGATCCAACAAAATCTCTAGTATTATAAGAGCCCATCGGTCATATACATATAATGACGGTTCTGTAATGTAGTTTTGGTTGTATACACATTTGGGAGTATTAAACTTTACTTGTTTTTGCTTTAAGGTATATCGCATCGTATTAATGTAAATATTACTTGCTTCACAGAACTAACCTTTATTTGAATAATAAAACTAACTCCTGACGCACCAACTGACTCATAAACGCCCGACCAATCCAGTGGCAGAAAATTTTTGTACAAAGGGTCCTTTTATCATATAGCCAAGGAATAAGGCCACATTTTTCGAAAATTCGCGGAAAAGTTAAAATAGTTTAAGGTCCATGTAAAGTTGCAGAAGTTATTATTATACAAGGTGTAACAAACAAAGGTCAGCAAACAATAAAGTTTATTATAACGAGATTCCGTATTATTTTTAATCTGTTTTAGCGACAACTCTCTGTCCATATTTCACCTATTAGAATTCAGGAAATACAGCCCGTTGAAATATAGGCGAACAGATAGCGGAGGCTTAGTATTTATTAGGGTTCCGTTGGTACGCTTCATGTACGGAACCCTAAAAAAAGTGTACCTTACTATCAGAAAAATCCTTAATTTTTTATCTATAAAACATGCCCCAAATGAAACCCATTTTTAATAATAATTTTAGCTTTCTTACAGTATAACAACACGAAGACTGTAACAAAAAATCATATTGTTATATATAACCCGAATTCCGCTTGTAGTTATTTTCCCGGAAATGAATATTTACATTCATCTTTTAAACCCTTCATTCTGGTATATAAAAATATTTATTTTTAATTCATATCAAATTTCTGAATAAAAACTGACAGATAATCAAGAGAATTGTATTATAAATATTCTGATGCAACCTTTTTGGTATGATTCCCTGAAATATCCGCTTGTTATAAAATTTATAATACTTAATTTAGAGAGGCTTGTACATCTAAGTTTTAAATATACACGACCGACAGATCTGTATTTGTATATAACTGCCTAGGTAATTACGCAAAACATATTTCCATGAACCTGGTGAGTAGTTTGCGAACACACGCAATAAAAGTTTATGTATTTTGCACATGTACTGAGGTTATTATATATAATACTTAGACGAGTGGTGCAATATCACGATCGCACCCATCTATTGTTCTAATTGAGTTATGCTTCACAATCGTCTGAAAGTCTCCGGGCATTGTTTTCAACGCCCCTTCCGTCGATACCACCTAGTTTTACAAAACTCTAGCGAACTAGATCACGACCGTTTGTCTTACGTCGGTGGTTTCCGATAAGTAGCAAAACACACACAACAGGTGGCTGTGTAAATGCGACCCGCATGAGATAAAGTCATGCTGTGTTCTGCTCCGCCGTATATCTCACCCGACGAACGGGTTTGGCCGTAACCACTACAGACCCGTCTACGAACTAAATTTGTGGTCCACAACATTGCTGCTTATACATATAAGTATAATTTTCAGTTTATCTTAATTATAACTTCTATATCATTTGGTCCGATTTGATACGGAGGTGCCATGCAGTAAATAAAGTAACTGTATATTGACTGTAAGTCTATTATGTCGACAATGTTAAGTTCACGTAAGAATATACACTTTTGAGAAGTAACATACTGTCACAACATACATCAACAAGTGATGGTGATATAGCATTGCCTTTTAACACTGCGATGCCTAACAATATCACGAGCAATTAGTTCGGGAGGTTACATTAATTTCTGAGAAGTGACCCAGCGTGACCACTATTTAAAGCAGGTATCTCGCCTTCAACGTCGCGGAGTCGAGTCGATCAGTACCGTAAATGGCAAACACTTACAAAACTGCACAATCTTGTCTGTGAGTCAGTGTAATGAGTACGCAATACGACACATGTGGTCATACAAGTCTTTATCTTAATGAAAAACTGAATATGAAGGACATTTAAAAATAAAAGAACAATAATAATTTAAGACTATTCGTTGGCAAGTCATTTATAAGTTATTATCCTTTTAGGTTTAGATGATGCCATATATAACGAGTAAATACGTAATATATGTATGTATATTAAACCAAGCAACTGAAATAGATCTTTAAATGTATTGTATATAAAAGTTATCGCTTTTTACAATTCCAAATATTGAAAAAAGGGATAACTTGGGAACTTGGGCATAATTGTTTCCTTTCCGTGTGGGTGTTAAAATTGCACAGAGGCACACAGATCATCATCATCATCATATCAGCCGAAAGACGTCCACTGCTGGACAAAGGCTTCCCCCAAGGATCTCCACAATAGCCAGCACACAGTTACATCCTTAAAAATGTATAATTCTAGTGTACCGGATAGAAAAGTTGATAAATAGTAAAAATGAAACATACGTACTTAACATATTTCTAAAACTCACCTAATACGAGCAGAGCTACATAATAGTACTAAGTAAGCGAAAAGCGAAATGTTTAAACGAAAAATTCAATAATGAATTCAATAATGTTCACAAAGTTAACGCGAGAAGAGTCGTGATAGGAGTCTCTGTATGCGTATGTGTGAGCGTTTATTTTTATTTTACGTCGCGCATATGAGAGCGCAGCGGACGTGTCATCTATTAGTTTCTTTGTAGTCCACTGTAGAACTACGTAGATTCAAAGCCGTTTCAACAGCTATCGAACCGTATCACTAAATGTTGGAATTTTTTCGTTCAAACGCGTGTACAAGGGATGAGTGTATGGATGGGTAACGGCCTGAGTGGTTGAATTTCTGAGCACCGTCGTGCTTCAGGGGGCACGTTAAGCTCTCAGTCTTGTTTGTCGTTGATAACAGTCGTTTTTGTTTTCTTTTTTTTAAGACAACGCCCGCACTATGGAAATGTTCACTGTGTCACGTGGTACTTTACAAACATATAACACAGGTCTGCAAATTTGAACTCTTATTTTCCCCTTTTGGATTTGATTGCTGATCTTGAGGTATTTTGGTGCGCTGATTACGAATATGTACTTGGATTTGTCCTATCACACTCAGTTTTTTTGAAAAATCCTTTTATGTGAAATCGGAAAAAAAGGCCAACTTTACAAAGTTTTTTTTATTACAATGAACTAACAATTATATTACTAAACTTAAAACATTAAAAATACATTGAAGGGACAGTAATAAATAAATTAAAAATATTAAATACTTTTATGGTATCTTGCTTTTTTATCACCGAAGTGCCGATTGTGAGATTTTCGCTTGAAATTCCGACTTGGGTCATCACGCTTTAATAGACAACAGTAGTCTGCCATCATTACTTTATTCCACTTTCCCTGATAGCGACGTTCCTTCTCCTTCAAGTCCTGGTGAAATATTTCGCCTTGCTCTTCACTTACAGCTCCCAAGTTATCAGGAAAGTAGTCCAAATGCGAATTAAGGAAGTGAAGTTTAATGCTCATCGAACATTCCATTTTGCCGAAATTTTCAATCATTTTCTTTACAATTTCCTCATAATTTGGACTTTTATGGTTTCCTAGAAAATGCCTCACTACTTTCTTAAAAGATTTCCAGGCTTCTCATTCAATTTCACTCAATTTTCAAATTCACGAACGCAGGTGGTACAAACTTTATGTGGGACCCACTGTTTATCTTGATTGGCGATTGATAGGCCAAAATACATATTATAAACGTTCCTTATAAATTCGGATATGTTATGGTGCTGTTTTCTCAGCATAAATTGCCCACATATGTAGCAAAAATTGTCCGGAGAGTTTAAACACCTTCGCGATGACATTTTTCAAGTAAGCGTTACGAATTGCACAGAAGTACTGACTTTTTAAAAATAGTGATGGTGTTATTTATACAAAATAATATTAATCTACCCTCATTAACTGTCTTCTAACGATTTAAGTTAATTTCTATAAAAAAAGCATTTAGCCTACAAGAAATGAGGTCTTTAGCAAATGACCTAAAAATCCACTAGTTTTTTTGATAATAAGGGATATCACATACTTAATTAAAAGTTATGTTTAACTACATTTATGAGAACTCATTCATTAATGTCTACTTCAACCATTTAGTGTGTTTTTTGTTCAATAAGATAAGATTAAAATAAAATAATTAATAAATTACTAGGAAGGCTTCAGTAATTTAGGCAAAAAAAAGGATGATCTATAACTGAAAATCCTGACGTGATGGATTTTTTAAATATTTTTCCCGTAATCAGCGCCCCAAAATCTATCCAAATCGCTCATCAAAACTGAAAGGGGAAAACCATTGCAAACCTGTGAATTAACGGACACAAAATACACTCAAAATCGGAACAATTAACTACTAGTGGGTCACACATATAGTTGTCCTGTACTGGAATCGAACCCGGGATACGAAGTAGCGAGCCGACTTTCAGAACCGATGCGCCATTAGTGCAGTCAAAGTCGCAGTTTTCAGTCGGTGTTTGCTAACTCCTCCTTGTTTTTTTCTGATTTAATTCGTTGCGGGACCCAAGACAGTTAACGCATTTCCCCGGGAAATGCCTGAGTCTCACCGCTTCATCATCATCATCATCATATCAGCCGAAAGACGTCCACTGCTGGACAAAGGCCTTCCCCAAAGATCTCCACAATTGCCGGTCTTGTGCTATTCGCATCCAGCATTTTCCAGCGACCCGCACAAGATCATCGGTCCATCTTGTAGGGGGCCTGCCCACGCTGCGTCTTCCGGTTCGTGGTCGCCACTCGAGAACCTTTCTGCCCCAACGGCCGTCGGCTCTACGAGCTATGTGTCCTGCCCACTGCCACTTCAACTTGGCAATTCTTCGGGCTATGTCGGTGACTTTGGTTCGCCTGCGGATTTCGACATTTCTGATGCGATCCCGCAGGGAAACTCCGAGCATAGCCCTCTCCATTGCTCTTTGGGTGACCTTGAGCCTTCTAATAAGGCCCATAGTGAGCGACCACGTCTCTGTTCCGTATGTCATCACTGGCAACACACACTGGTCGAAGACTTTCGACTTGAGACACTGCGGTATTTTGGACGAGAAGATGTTACGTAGCTTCCCGAACGCTGCCCAGCCGAGTTGGATTCTACGATTGACCTCCTTCTCGAAGTTAGACCTACCTAGTTGGATGGTCTGTCCTAGGTAAATATAGTTCTCTACAACTTCGAGTGCAGAGTCACCGACTTTCAATTGAGTGGGTGCAACATGGACGTTTGACATGATTTTCGTCTTATCCATGTTCATTTTCAGACCCACTTGTTGAGAGACTCTGCTGAGGTCATCGAGCATGTTACCGAGGTCTTCCATGGTCTCAGCCATGACTACGATATCATCGGCAAATCGAAGGTAAGTGATGTACTCGCCGTTGACATTGATGCCAAAGCTTTTCCAGTCCAGAAGCTTGAAGACGTCTTCCAATGCAGCGGTGAACAGTTTCGGAGATATAACATCTCCCTGTCTCACGCCTCGCTGCAAGTGGATAGGTTTCGAGATCTGGTCCTGGAGTCTGCTGACATAGTGGCCTTTTTTATACAAACACTTTATCACCTCGATATACCGGTAGTCAATTTGGCACCTTATGAGCACGGCCCATGTTTCGATAGAATCAAAGGCTTTCTCATAGTCCACAAACGCTAAGCACAGTGGCTTGTTATACTCTTCGGTCTTCTGTATAACTTGCCGCAGCGTATGTATGTAGTCTATGGTGCTAAAGCCTTTTCGGAAACCGGCTTGTTCGGGAGGCTGGAAGTCGTCAAACCTGCGCGCGAGACGGTTCGTAACGACCCTCGAAAACAACTTGTAAACATGGCTCAGCAGTGTGATGGGTCTATAATTCTTCAATAGGGTCTTGTCGCCCTTTTTGAAGAAGAGCACCACCACACTTCTGTGCCATGCTTGTGGCGTTTGACCATCTAGTATGACGGAGTTAAAGAACTTCTGAAAGGCCCGTAGGATTGGTGTACCACCCGCCTTCAGAAGCTCTGCTGTAACTCCATCATCACCAGGCGCCTTGTTGTTCTTGAGTTGTTTGAGAGCCATTCTAATCTCGTACAGGCTGACGTCCGGGATGTCTTCGGTGTAGTGCCGGGTTAGTCGTGCTCTGGGATCTGAGGCATGACTTTTGATAGGTGGCTGTGTTGTCGTATATAACTGTCCGTAGAACTTCTCGATCTCTCCCAGCAACTCAGGTTTAGACGTGACGATTCTACCATCCTCAGTCTTCAGCTTCGTCAGTTGGCTCTGTCCAACAGACAGAGCTCTTGCGAACACTTTAGAGCCTTTGTTCCGCTCGATAGCCTCTTTAATACTAATTGTATTAAATTGCCGCGTGTCGCGAGTCAAAGACTTTGAGATCTGTCTGTTAAGCTGCCGATATCTGGTAGCATCATCTGAGGATGTCAGAACCATTTTCCGTCTATCTTCCATAAGTTGCAGGGTAAAGTCAGAGATCTTTTTAGTTCTGTTTGTATGACGGGCCTTGAAGACCTTAGACCCAGCCGTATGGACAGCTTCTACGAGCCTGTCATAGTATGAGTCCACTTCCTCGCAGTCTGCTAGGCATTCGAAACGGTTTAGCAGTTCGAGCTGAAATGGTTCGGGGTTTTGGACGTGGATAGGTAAAGGTCGGAGCGTAGACTTTATCAGTCGGGACCTCTGGAGTTTGACATTAAGGTTCAATGAGCCTCTGACCAGTCTGTGATCGCTCCCGGTTTTAACCGCATTGATCACGGAGACATCATTGAACATCAGTCGTCTCGTCGACAAGATAAAGTCTATCCGCTTAGTGTCATTTAATTGTGGGCCACTGTTGATCCTGCCTTACAGGAGTTGAAGTGGTAAGAGGATTGGACTAGTTCCGATAAAAAAGGCAAAGTCATGATTAAGCAATGTATGTGAGGCGGCTTGAACAACTTCAGACTTGTGTAACCACTGCCCACACGAGAACTGTAAAAGAGGATGTAAGGGGACAAGCGCTTCCCTATATTTTTGTAAAATATGTAAATTTGATTTAGTTAATAAGTAAATTGTTAATGTGATCTGTCCCTAAGTTCAATATTAAACACAAAAGTTCACATGACTCATAAGAGCGATTAAATTGACAGTGGCAACATAAAGAGTACTAACCAGAATGTTATGTTTCTTTGAATCGTCAGCGAAAAAATAATAATGTTTAATTTGTCGTCTTATCTGTTGACATAGGTCTAGTGACTAGAGCGAACATACTACTCCGTCAAGAAAGTACCGGGAAAAGATCAATAATATACAAAATGTTTGTTATTCATCCAAATTTATTTTATCACCTTCAAAGTAAGCTCCTTCAGAAACGATACACTTACGCCAACGAATAATCCATTCATCAAAACATTTTTTAAACGCTGCTTTCGGAATTGAGTTCAGTTCTCGCCGCGAATTCTCCTTTATGTCTTCTACCGATTGAAAACGGGTACCACGAAGTGGTAATTTGAGTTTAGGAAAAAGAAAGAAGTCAGCTGGAGCCATATCTGGTGAATATGGTGGTTGCTGGATGGTATTTGTTGAGTGTTTGGTCAACAATTTGTTCACAATGATGGCCTTGTGCGAAGGCGCATTATCGTGGTGCAAAATCCAAGAATTTTCTTTCCACAAATCTGGCCTTTTTCGTCAAATTTGCTCTCTTAAACGTCGCATAACGCTCAAATAATATTCTTTATTTACCGTTCGACCTTCCGGTAAGAATTCAGAGTGCACCACACCGCGATAGTCAAAGAAAACAGTCAACATGACTTTGACTTTTGGTCGACTTTGGCGTGTTTTTTTCGGTTTCGGTTCAGTTGGAAGGCGCCACTCCGAAGCTTGTTGACTAGTTTGCATGTCAAACTCGTAAACCCACGTCTCGTCACCAGTAACAATGCGTGTCATGAATGTTGGGTCGGAATTGACTCGTTCTACCATGTCCTCAGCGACTTTCATGCGATTGAGTTTTTGGAGAAAATTCAGATCTTTTGGGACTAGCCGAGCGGCAACATGTTTCATACCCAAATGGTTAGTTAAAATGGTACGAATCGACTCGTGAGATACAGAAAGTTCGGCGGCTATCTCTCTAAGAGTTCAATGAGGATTTTCAGTCACTATTTCCTTCACTTTTGCGATGTTAACTTCAGTTGCAGACGTTGATGGCCTACCAGAGCGAGGCAAATCTTTCATCGCATCTCGACCGCTTTTGAACGCTTTGAACCACTCATAAGCACGAGTTTTTGATAAAGTCGATTCACCGTAAGCCTTCTGTAACATTTTCAGTGACTCCGAACACGAAATTCCATTAGCAATGCAAAATTTAAGACAAACTCTTTGTTCGATATTTTTGTCCATTATGAAATTCGCAATACACACTATATATGATATTACTAAAACCAGCACTGTATTTAATATAAATAACAGATGCAACTCAAACAAATAGAAAACAGTTGTGCCAATCTAACAACAACAAAAAAAACAAATTTGAATTTGGAACCATAAACAAATCATCCATTCCCGATACTTTTTTGACTGAATGTATCTACAAACTTACATAGACTTATAAATTAATTACGCTATTACTCAGATTTGTCGTATACTCGGTACGAAATTAGATTTGATACTCTAATTTTCAAATGTAAATACAATAAACAACTATATGGGAAGTTAGCATGTTTATTATCTTCGTTTTAGTTGAAATATGAAGAAAGACGATCACTACGATATTTTAATCCATTTTAATAACTAGGAATATATATATGTATGTATATATAAATAAAGAAGTGCTACACGTGTAGCACAGTTAAGGGTAGGAGGAGGTATTTCTCTAATGGACAGTGTATTCCTCTTTGGCTATGGATACATCTATTGTTACCTATCCTATCAAGTCATTTGTTATCTGTGGCAGTGGGTATGAATGTGAACGACTTGATAACAACTATTACAAGCCAAGAAGCCATCATTTTTAGATAACATAGTGTCTTACTACACTCCACATTGCAGGAGACTAGAATATTTCATCGGGAATTTCAAATTGTAATTGTTGTAGTCCTATAAAACTTATTGAATAAATAAAAACAAATTTATAATTTCCAAAACATTTATAGATCCGCAAACCTTAAACTGACAAAAGACAGTTGATTGTTCAATTATTAGTAAGAACCTAATGCTTAATATTATTACCAAATAGTTCTCACATTAGGCTTATTCTGTCCTGTAGGTAAGGCACACTGCTACACATTTAGACAAATTATTTATTTTCAATTATTTATTATTTTAACATGACCAATTTAATCAAAAATTTTCGATACTCTTTAAAAATTTAAGAAGCCATATTTCCTGCAAACATTCAAGAAAATGATGCATTTCCCATACAAAATGTTTAACAGCTTTTGCATAACGACCTATTTCCAAAATACGTCTAATAATACTGGTTGTTTTATTAGACGTATTTTGGAAATAGGTTCTCTTGAATTTGTTGAGATATGTTACACCTTGTACATATATGATACTATAGAATATAAAGGGATACTTCTTCTATCACAAGGAATATATAATTTCTGGACCATCCGCTTGAACTCTTTGAATGCTGCTCGACATTAAAGCACTGCGATATTTAAGTAAACTGAGATGTTCCAGGATCGTGACAAATGGAAATCCGCTGTGTCTGCCCACCCGTCTGGTTAAAATGCTTATGCTGTTAATAGTTATTTGTTATACAAGAGTGCAAAGTTACTTTTCAACCGCGTGCTCAATTTTAATACCGCGCAAGCGAGGAATGCTAAAATTGAAACACGAGCACAGCGAGTGATTCAAATATTAGATTCCTGAGCGTAAGCGAGGTAATCAAAACAGCACGAGGTGAAAAATCTTTGCACTCGAGTGTATCTTTTCATGCCACCTCAGCGAGAAAATCACTGAATGCCAAACAAAATTATTTACAATCACAAGATTCTTTTATTTCAGTTTAGGTATTACACTAAGCACTTAGCTATCGATGGCAAAAATACTCTTTCCGAGATGGGGGGATGAAAATATGTACTTACATTATTGTTGTTCTCAAATGAAATAAATGAGTGATTGCTACTTATTAATATTTTTTGTGCGAGTTGTAACACAAAAATACCATTCTCCAGATGTTTTGCTGGTTTATAACAACCATTATAATTACCGCGTTAAAACCAATATTTCATATAAAAAAAAACGATTGTAACGTATTATTTATTAACAATATGTTTAAAAAAGCAAAACAAACAAACTGCACAATTTAAGAGCTTCTCGCGGGATTTATAAATTTACCGAATGTTTATCTCGCCAAATAAATAAGGATAGGGAAATAAATAGGGAATAAAAAAAATAGGGAAATGTTCATTTTATCAATAGGTTTATTTTTTATTTTAGGCGTCCTGTAATAAAACCAGGTTATTAAAGTTTTATTCACTTTAGTTCTTTTCAGTCCGTAGGTATAGGTTCACATTTCCAGATAAATTCCTTTCTGAACCTAGCTAGGTGGAATGCGATTCGATTCATTGATTGGTCAAGGCTGATGAGCTAACAGTAGCAACGGGAACATTGGGAGTCGCAGCGCGTAGGTGTCCTCCCGCTCACTTTCCCCCCATCGTGCGTAATTTAATCAGAGCCCGTATCCGTCCAGTCTCTACTTAAGGACCACCGGAATCATTCCTCTTAAACGATGATCCATAGAGGGGTTCAAATGCAAAGCCCCCGATTCGGTTTAAACAAATTTTGATGTTACTGCATTTTTATTTTTCACAGTTATTATGAAAAGAGCAGTGCATTATAATTTGTGTCAATTTAGTTTTGGCGCGAAATACTGAGTGAAAATAGGCGCAACATTCGAAACTGCCGATTATGTACCCGTTAAGCAGCTTTAGTAGTTCGAATTGTTTTGGTCTTTTCATACGATTTATATTAGAGACAGATATTTAAATTAATTGGCGTAAACCAAAAATTTAATTTTAGTCTAAATGCTAAAAAAGTACTATAGTAGATAAAGTAAAAATGCTGCTCGCTCCAAACTTTAGATGTTTTGTTAACGATTACGGCACAAATGATTATTTAATACCAATCGAAATAAAAGCTTTTGCTTATTGCATATGCTAGTACATATATATTCGAAACACATTTAAAATAAAAAATGCTATTTTAAAATAAAATCATAATTTTCCGGGTTTATGTCCGAAACGGTTAGACCACATAAATCTGTCATACATACATGAATAGATCCATGCCAGTTTCTCAAAGGGGTAGGCAGCAACAACTGATTTCCATTTGTCACAATCCTTGCACAGCTCTTTTACCTCGTTTACTGTCATTATATTTTTCGTCCTACGCGCCAGTTTAGGGTTCTTCTGTCCTGGCCTTTCTTGAGAACATCTAGGACTCGGTCGGAAAATGTTCGACAAAGTCTTCCGCTTTAAATCATACACATTTCATTCAGGCCAAAATACTGAATCCATGGGATAGAAAAATAACTTATAGACGGCGAATTTATTAACGCTGGCGAAAGCTCACCGACCATCTAGCCACCTAAGCCACCGTGCCGGAGGGCACCCGCCCTGTGGTCCGTGCCGTAACTTTGGGCGGTTACTGATGTATGAATTCCTAAGGAGTCGGTTGTTTTAAGGACGTTTTGTGCAACTGTTGCTCAACGTTAATACAAAAAGATACTTACTACGGGTGACTCGTCCGATTAAGGATCGAAGAGGACATTTCTTAAGTACAGTCGGTGATATCTATTACCTGACCCTAGTTAAGAAATAATGAATTTTAACCCTCACTTTGAAACTTTAAGGTTTATTTTCAATTGGTATGGATTTATCAGACTTGTGGTACCTACTTTTTGAACAAAATCATTTATAATATAGACACGTAAATTTGATCATTACAACTTGGGCATTAGGGTTGTTTATAAATCGTTATAATATTGGTGAAGTTGCAACTAATAGCTTATTTTAATAGAAACAGATAAGTAGCTCTGGTCTAGTGGTCCATGTATAGGATTAAGCAAAACGTGATGCAGGTTCGAGTCTCACTATAGATATTATGTTGTTTTGTTTTCAATTTGGAATTTATTTAGTAAAATATATCTGACTTTAAACTTGTTAGACTTGCTTTAAATTAAAGAATTATATACGGACACACTCTTCAAATATTACATTTGTTAATTTATAATATTTTCGCCTAACTTTTAATAAGTGGGTAGTTGAAAGACAAATGACATTTGAATATAATAAAATAAATTAATTAATTAATTAAAAAGTTTATTTTCAATTTCTTACAATGTGGTTCATAGTAATGGTTGGGGCATTCCTTTTAAGTAATAAAATACCTGTGTCAGGATGCCCCGCTCTTCACATTATACTCGTTAAACAAAAAGAGAAAATTTAAATAAACTAGGACATAATAAATAATATTCTAATTAAGATGTTATAATATAAACTAATGAAGTGGGTTAATTTTGGGTTTATAAAATGTGAAAATGGAACGTGAGGGTTTGTATGTGGTGTATGTGTGTGCGTGCGTGCATGCGTGTGCGTTTGCGTGTATGTTTGTGTGTGTGGATGTGAAATCGTCTATTTTACACAGTGCGCAGAGATAAATAGTTGTATTTATTGAATATATTTAATTTTATTGTATAATTTATATAATAACACATTTTTATAGTAGATATTAAAGTATAAACGTGATGATTTATAGGTTTTTTTACTTTATTTATTAATTTACTTAATTAATGTGTTAAGATTGAATGTGCAATAGTTGTTCAGTTTCATTTTAACACAATTCCTTTAGCCAGGTCAAGTGTCTTTTTACAGTTATAGTATACCATATTATAATATTTGATTTTTTTATTTATTGTGTTATATAAATAGCACCATTGTCTCTCAAATGTCGTTGCGACGGTGCAGATAGGTTCTTAATATAAAATAATAGATATAGTTATGTAACTTAGTATATTATTTTAATATAATATATTAAATTACTAAAAATACAAAAGTCAGTAAATATTACAGAAAAGTTTTAAATTAAATTATCAAGTGATGCAGGATTTGAACCATAAACCACTGTGTAGTAAGTTCAATGTCACCACCTCTAAACCAAACAATCCTGCTTGTTAAAGTTTAAATTGACAACTGGTTCATATAACAAAACAGTACCTATTAAAATGTTTTACTGCCCTAATATATCGTATTAAAGATCAAATTGGCATAACTTATTTATGTATCTTGAACTAGTCGTTCTAGTTCATTAAGGTCGTATGTATCGCTTACCTACGGTTAATGGAGAAGGTTCAAACTCGTTTAACATTTAGTGGGTCAGAAGACGCGTATTAGCGACTGTACGAATGCAAACTAAAGGTCACGGAGCGTTATGTTGGTTGCGGTGCGTCGGCGGTCGTAGCACACCACTAACCGATGGATAACACCTACATCCTCCGGAAGAGTGTTAGCAAAATAATTCTAAATTTGATCTGCTGTAAATCGGTGCTAATGGCAGAGCGCCTACCCCGGATTGGTAGAGGGTGCTGGTACGAATTGCGCCGGACGCAAACAAAACTACGATTATTGTGATTTACTAGTGACGTAGATAAATCGGCTATTGTGGGGATCCTTGGGGGAGGCCTTTGTCCAGCAGTGGACGTCTTTCGGCTGATATGATGATGATGATGATTATTGTATAGGATGCCGCTAGGTCAACGGGGCTTAAGAGGGATATTAGAAGTATTTCACTGCCGCCACCACCAAACAAATACCCCTAAAAACACAAAATATCCAGGATACCGAAGAATAACTAGCTTACTAAGTAGGTGTATACCACTCCGCTCGTGTAACACCGAATTATAAATATTTTGAGTTCAACGGTATGCTAATAACACAAACAAAATCTCTCCCTAGATAGTGACTGATCTTGTGTTAATATTGGCCAGATTTATTATAAAATGTACCTACGAATGTTTCGGAATAGGATGTTTGGTAGGCTAATTAGCTTACTTCATAAGCATTCTGCATTCCCATAATTTCACAAGTAAATCGTTGCTATTTGTTTAATACAGTACCCCGCGGTTTTACCCATGATAAACTTTAAAAGTTATAGCTTATGTGTTATTCGTATATAGAAGCTATATTACTAAAACGTTTCATCAAAACCCGTTATGTAGTTTTTGCGTGAAAGAGTAACAAACATCCTTACATCCATACTCAGAAGCTTTCGCATTTATAATATAAGTAGGATGGAGGGAGGCGATGGTCGACTTGTTGTTGAGGTACACTCATTACATTTTATTTTTCATACTTGCCTTGCCTTGGTAGATTTAGTGCGACTTGTTAATTTTGGAATGTGCGCAGATGCACTCACCGTTTGCTCGACTTGCAAGAGGGAGAGAAATTGAATGTTATTGTTTATTACCTTACAATAATTACATCATTATTTCATTTCATTCATCCAATTACTTTGGTCTTGTATTTGCAGGTTCCCGTTAAACATGGTTTGATTTTATTAAAAATGGTCGTCTAATTTTAAAATGAAAGCAACTATTATCTTAAGGTATTATTTTTAAGTAATATGAATCAAAAAATTATATTTTAGTTAGTAATTCCAAAGTAATAAGTTTTAAAATAATGAAACGATTAAGATGTGTTTTCTTAGATTCATATGCTTTAATAGATAGGCGAAATATGAATCAGGGCATTTTCTCGAACATATTAACAAATATGCCGATCATCTGATGTAATATAAGAATATAATATGTCAAAAGTTGAAAAACATTTGAAGAGATACAACCCTGTTATAGATTCATCGCGTAGGGTGAGTAATATTCTTTCATCGTGGCGAATTCGATTTTCCACAGATTAAAAAGGTAGTTTTAATGCCCCATATCTCGCATATAACGGCTGCGTTACCATACCTTAGCTTTCTTATTTCAGTTCTCAATGCTCCGGTCAGTTACGACTACAAAACATTTATGGGGCATTTCTTGTGATTTACAGCAGTTCAACATCATGGAGGGTGATCTACCAGAGAACACAGCTGATTTAGAAGTGCGCGGTGGTGGAGTTATCATGTTTGGCGAAAACTCCCTCTCGAGGCTACGGGACGCCCGCCGGATTTATATCTCCGGCGCAGAGATCATCTTGATACGATCATACGCCGCTTCCAACCTGGATGTCCTTAATCTCCACCTTGAAGTAGAGAAAAGCGACACTTTCCGAGTTGAAGAAAAAGCTTTCTTTAATATAAAAGGTACGTTGTAAAGTTATACAGCTTTGCCTCTGCGAATACTGTCCAATTGCGACTTTTGCCAGATATTGCTATGCTGTACTCCTAAAACATGCAAAGCGAAATTCCCAGATGAAAAATCAATAGCAATAGAGTTGCGTAATGGTAGAATTTACTTGGTCTGATCGGTTTTAGGTGACCTACAGAAATCTATATATAAATCTATATATCAATCTATATATATCTATGATGATGATGATGTCCTCCCGACCGAATTTCGGCCACGGCGGCCAGTCTTAATGGAGACTAGCCAATTGCGCAGGACATATTATAGTGCACAAGTGTGTGCGCAAACACAGGGGCACTTTCTATTCCATCACTCTCATGATCTGATGGGACGCCTAGCGACACGACCGGAAAGAGTTCAATCTATATTATTATCTATACTAACTATCCTATTAAAAACTTAAATGTAAAAAAATTCCAGCTAAGTTAAAATCGGACTTGCGTACCGAGGGTCCTATTGCTTTCTTAGGGCGTAGTATATGTACGTGTAGTTATTAAGTAAGTCATATACCATTCTAATAATCTGACCATACGGTTTGTTTATGAATGATATTCGATCATTTAATAAATCGTGCTAGTTAGAAACATCGCACTATTTTTCTTGGAATATTCAAATAAACATCTACCAAAACACTACTCTAACCTTTCTTTAAGGAATTAAAATTACTCACACTACCATCCATATACATATTTGAGATGTGCGTATTTGTCAAGAGTAACATTCATCTATTTGACACTCTTGGCTCTAGACGTCATCCAAATACCATTCCATTCGTGCTCCACCCCACAATACAGCCTTATACGCCAAAAGTGTCCTTGGTATGACGTCAAAAATTTTCAATAAAATACCGCCACCCATCCGAAATCAGGAATGCATTGACTCATTTAAAAAATGTTTGTTTGAGTTGTTAGTGCAGAGATGTTACTACTCAATCTCAGACTTCATAGATTATAACCAAAGTTATAAAGGTTCCACTTATTAGTTTCCTTGACATGTGTAATGTGTAATAAAATGTAATGTGTAATTAAAATTATTATAAAGATTTTATATCGACCAATTCAGTTTTGTACGCCAATTATATTCGGCAAAACATAGCGGAATTATATTTTATATTAACACCAATGTATTGTATACCTATGTTTATCAAAACAAATAAATGATTACCGATTAAAAAAAAACAGTAATTATGTTAGATTTGCGAGCTTCCCAGAAGGTGAAGGTATTTTTACACTTAAAAACAATTCGGCATGAAAAGCCAAACAAACACTCATACTATACTCATACACTGACATATAAAGTATATGTCAATTATTTAAAAATTAAGACACCCCACTTCTGACTTTTCTTTTTCATTCAGCTTTATTATAGTCTAATAAGAAAATGTAAAATATATTAGTTTCTACGTGATTTGATAATTAAAATAGTAAGTGTTAAATCACGTAACATATCCCTATGATAAATATACATACCCATATTATAGACAGATCGGTCGGATTGAGCTCCTCAATGAAGCCTTATTACATCTGGATTATTTTTTTCACTTCATTATACCCACTGCAGTTTTCTCCTAACTTGACTTATTTATAGGCATATTATACAAAGTATTTTACATGTCTTTGTGTAATACTTTTTTTATATCGTCGCCGCGTCGGTCGTTTGGCGGTATGGCCATACATCGCTTCAAACTGAATTGAAATGACCAATCACCACGACAAGCAAAATATGATTTTAATTCAAATCAAATTGGTATTTAAACCCATCATGTAACTTACTATCTACTTTTATCTTAATATTACTTCTTAGAACATATGGCAAATTGCTATACGCGCTATTTAAAATATTTTTTTATAGTTTATAAAACATGCTTTGGGTACGCACTAAGGTCACCATGTTGGATTTAAGTCACGTGACTTTTTTTTTCGTATTACTGACAACAAACCCTTTTATTTGATACCCATATCATAGAGGTGCATTTCAAATAGCTTGTCCGCTATCTTGGACGTCCACCATATTAGATTTAAGTCACGTGACTATCTTTTTTCGTATTACTGACAGAAAACGCTTTCATTTGATACCCATATCATGGGGGTGGATTTTAAACAGCCAGTCCGCCATCATGGGGAGGCCGCCATATTGGATTTGTAATGAAGTTTCTTAGCTAGTCATGTATTGTCATCAGAACTCAGAGCCTGTGCAAATTTCATCCTAATCGGAGTCCGGCAAGTGGGTCAAATTAAGATCCCAAGATTTTCTTACATATGTACATAGTTACAAGTGAAGGTAACAAAGCGTGTTGAAAACGTGAATATGATGCAGTAGTTAGTGTAAAATAGAGGTAGAGTATTCAGTTAGTAGGCCGTCGTATTTGGAGATCGATCCAATTCTCGTGTTTAAACAGCCGCTGCACATACGCGGTGTAGCAATGATGCGATTATGTTATTGCTTAGATTGTAAACGGTGCGGGTTGATCGAGGCAAACTCCCGGATGCCTCTGATTATCGAGTCGTCGGCCAATATTCAACTAGATTCAGTGATGCCGACCGCGGTGTATCGACCGCCCAGGGGTCGATTTCAAGCTGGGAAGGGATGCATGAGCTGTAGATGGAGTGTTAAATGGGTTGGGTTTCTTGAAAATGTCGGCAATCTTTATCAGCAATAAATAATACAAATAATACTTAAATTGTATATGACAAAATCGTAAATTAATAAATCGCGTAAATATGTTTAAAAAAACCGGCCAAGTGCGAGTCGGACTCGCACATGAAGGGTTCCGTAGCAGCAAGTATTTCAGTTGAGTAAATGAAAGCAAATTGTGGTTTATAACGTATTAAAAAAACTACTTGCTAGATCTCGTTCAAACCAATTTTTGTTGTTTGTTTCTATGGTAATGTACAACATATATTTTTTTTAGTTTTATCATTCTCTTCTTTTAGAAGTTACGGGGGGGGGGGGGGGGGAGACACTCATTTTACCACTTTGGAAGTGTCTCTCGCGCAAACTATTAAGTTTAGGCAAAAATGATATTAGGAACCTCAATATGATTTTTGAAGACCTAACCATAGACAACCCATGTGTATGGGTACGACGAAAAAAAAAATTGTGTTTCAGTTCAGTGTATATATATATATATATATATATATATATATATAGTAGTGTACTTACAGTGTAATTTAAAAGGTTACGAGCAAGAGCAAAAATACATTTGATAATGATGTATAAATTTGATGTATTAAAACGGGTCTACTCAAAACAAAAATTAAAAGTTTGACACCAAGTGACTTGTCGATAACCGTTCTTGTATATATTTTTTGGATTTATTGTGCATGAGATGCAAAGACGTCAATGGTTGTTGAATAAATTGTTCAGTCATTTACTTAGCCTTGTTCTACTTCCATCGTATGTGTCAACTTTAGAAGAAAATATGTATGGACCATTGTTAGTGTTTCTTATAACATATATTTATACATGTGTATAAAAAGCAGAAACTGGGTGATCGATAAACGCACAGCCAAAACCGCTGGGTTTTAAATGAAACAAAAATATTCCTTAAGTGACAAAGAAAGGATTTTTGAAATTTGGGTTGAATTTTCACAAATCCCTTTTTAGTGCACACCTACGTCACTTAAGGAATACTTGTGCAAATTTTTTAATCTAAGGGAGTGATAAGGGATTGCCAAGTTTGTATTTAAGAATGTTGTCTTCTTCTGATCTACATCAAACTGGGCAATTATATTCTTTAAACGATATAATTAAATACGTGTTTCATCGCTTTTTTTACTATTAATATTCAACACCTAAAATGATAAAAGAAACTATGATCTATCAGCCAGTGGATCAAACACTCAGCCAAACAGTTTTCTTTTATATGAATATGATCCTGATGTCTTCCTTTTTTAAGCCAGTAAGGTATAAAAACAATACCTTTTTGCAAAGGATATTATTTAGACAAGTAAATTCACAACTTTTTTCCTACACACTACTTCGTCTGCGGCTACGTATGTTGGCGAAACCGCAGGCGTATGTACTGTACCCTAAAGACAAATGCATTATTTAAAAAATAATGTTAGAGTGTTAAGCACATCCATACTTTTAGCCGAAGCGTGTTTTTTTGCAATTCTATACATTTTAGGAATTAAAAGTATTCAATAAATTATATAAATTTTAAAATATAACTGTTGAAATAATCTTAAATCTGTTCTGCAATTTGTGCCCAATTTTGGCAATCGTATTTATATTTTCTTTGTCTCTCGCACGGGATCTCTATGGATTTTCGGCGTAAAAGTTATTTGACACCAGTAAACGATATTTTTTTTGATGAAATTTGAATAAAAAAGTCGACTTATTGCGACACAAAACGATATTACCTCCGTTCTGCCGACACCCTCCTAGAAGAGTTCTGGCAACCCTATTCTTTCCAGAACCGCACTTACTGATGCTATTACATGTTAGAGCATCAGTATGTGAATGTTGTGGTGGTAAGTGCAGTACCTATGGCTTTTAAAATAAATAAAACAAAAGAAGGTAAAATAAAAATTGTTATGTGATAATAATTTACTCTCTGTCAAACTCTATATAGATCCTTGAGATATAAGCTGCACAACAAACGTAATCGAGCTCAATGATTGAACTGTTCCAATTTGCTACTAGCCCTGCAGCAACAAACGAAGCGATTACCAACTAAATTCAAACACGGCCATATTCTCATTCTCTCTTATTTAATATCCGGATATATTCAGTCGGGAGCTTAAAGGAAGTTGAGACTAGAATTGCCCGAATCTTTATGATGTATAAGTTTACAAGGACTCGTACTCTCAGAAATCGCTTTAGGTTTTGTTTCCGAACCACACTGTACCTGGTACATATTAAGCAATATCTAGCCGTACTAATCCTTGTTCTAAATAACATTTTTCTTATTTTCTAATTAACTTCTAATTTATTTTGTGATTAGCAACAATAACAAGCTACACACAGACTAACTTATTTATACACGGACATACTCGCGAGCGCAAGTTGCACTTGTTCAGTTTTATTTAAGCTACTATATTTTTCTTTTCATCGATACCAGGTCAGTTAAAATATGTATACCTTTCAATCATTCTTAATTAAAAAAATGGATGATTCTGGAAACCATGGAACCCGTTGTTACTGCCCCAAACCATGTGTCGCTATAAACATTTCTAGGAAACTACTGGAATTGACATTTGTCTTTCTTTAAAATAATTTGAATTTAGAGATGATATTTTAGATATTACGTTTACTCTAAACGTACCTAAATATTCAACAATTTCATTAAAAAGAGACGTGGTGGTGAACGAAAAAGGAATAAAAATTGATCCTTCTTAACATTTTTGGGGTTACGTACGAAAATGATAACAATAACAGCTATATTGTGGTTATATACTCGTACAACTCAGTCCGAGCGGAGTGAATTGCAATCCGTCCATTAGTAATAGCCGTATACCGCTAAGCATTAGTACAAGTTGGGATATATCTCAGCTTCTGTTGATGTTTGAACGATTTGAATTTTAGAGCATTGCTTGTCCCAGCTTATACTCATAGAAAATGGAAACATCTTAAATATAATTCGATCTAAGATTAGACTTGCATTGTAATATCTAACTTTGACACGAATTATTGTATCCTATCAAATTGACATAATATTATTTAATTGTATTCTTTATTATTTGACCTATTTATTTTTTAACATATTGAATTATTTATTATTATTACTATTAACTTATATTCTTACTCTATTAGTCTTAAATTCTTGATATTTAATTACTGTCGTTTTAATATTATTTTTAGTTGTCTATTGTTTGTATGATTAAGTTCTGAACATAATTTTGACTTGTTAGATGTTAATGACGATTTAATTGTTTTGTTTAATTGGAAAATAATATTTAAATTTATTTTAAATTGCTGACTGTTCACAACATATTATATTTTATGCAACACCTACACATGTATATATGTCCTACGACAAAATTTGCACACCTTGTGGTAGAACACAGTGCACATGTATTACTATGTTACCACCACCTATAACCTGTGTTATGCAAATAAACGATTTGATTTGATTTGGTATCAGAACAAGTATCAAATCATCATCATCATCATCATATCAGCCGAATGACGTCCACTACTGGACAAAGGCCTCCCTCTAAGATCTCTACAATAGCCGGTCCTGCGCTTCCCGCATCCAGTGGCTTCCCGCGACCTTTGCAAATCCTTGGTCCACCTTGTAGGGGGCCTGCCCACGCTGCGTCCTCCAGTCGCCACTCGAGAACCTTTCTGCCCCATTGGCCGTCGGTTCTACGAGCTATGTGCCCCGCCCACTGCCACTTCAGTTTGGCAATTCTTTGGGCTATGTCGGCTACTTTGGTTTACCTGCGCATAGTATCAAATAAGAGGAGGGCTTTATTGCCAAATTTACGTAAATATTCCAGGAAACATAAAATTGAGTCTATATAGAACATTGTACTTTTAAATTATCCCAAATCCTTTATAGAATAACTATGTTATATGTAAACAACGATGAAATTGAATATATAAACGAATATGTTTATTTGGGCCGAATAATCTCCGCTACAGATGTAACCTCAAAATAAGTGTATAGCAAATGCCTGGAAACAGTTCTGGAGCCTGAAAGAGGTGTTCAAAAATAAAGAGTGAGCAAGGGCATAAAGCGTAAACTATTCAACACTATAGTGCGTCTACGCACTATAGACGACTAGCGACACGGCGAAAAGAGTTCAGGTACAAGACCGACGCGGCGACGTCTCGGGAGCACGAAAAGCTGTGGCGACTGCTGTATCAGCAGTAGTCATTATACGTTTACTAGCTACTGCCAATAGGTACGTGGATAGTAAAAAATACTTACACAAGTTTACGGTAAAGAACCTAAGGGTATATTTCTGGGCATACTTAAAACCTGCATCGTCCTAAACCTTCTATTTCGTGAGAAACGGACAAAGCTTAAAGTGCACCTGAGCTCTTAGATTCTAAATAAGTATTCACTTATCCTTGTACTGAGAGAACAAAGCATGTTGGTCAACTAAGACGTATTGCCGCCGTGCGTCGTGACATTGTTCTTACCCGAGTACTCTGTTACGTATTTTGTCTCTCCTCCGCGAAGCGTGCATTCACTTTCGACGTATTCATAATAGCGCGTAACAAAATCATTACCTACATTCTCGTGAGCCCGCATAGGGAGATATCCATATGCTATGCACTAATTATACAACGTAATATGATCGCACCGTGTTGAATAAATGGCGAAGTACGCGTTCAATGAAAATTTTATAAAATAATACACACGTGTTAGTTAAGTGACTCAACAGCAAACGCTTCATGAAACTAGGTGCATAGGTGCCTACCACGGGAATACATATAAGTTTGCTTTTTAAAACAAGTCTTTAAAATGGATACGTACCTAAAAAGTAATCTGATCTGCCATTACATTATAGAGATACGTATATATATATATACATATTAGAGAGCCCGTTGTGCCATTCGCTCAAGTTTACGAAATACCAGGACAATTCTTATCAGACAAATACTAGATCTGTTTTTTTATAACATTATGTTTACAGTTAGTCCAGGAGGCCTATACTTCTTAGCCGGAATATACTAGATCTGTGTTCTACATTCAGGAGACAAATCTTTTTTACCCGTTCATGTTGCCGCGAAAACGGGAAGGAAGCTTCTGTATCAAAATGGAACCCTTATGAGGCTACTTGGTCCGACTATCTCATCGTTTATCTCTGGTAGTTTGCCAGGAATTAAGAATTGTTTTGAATAATACTTTTATTTATATATATATATACCTATAGACTATAGAGGTCTAAGTCTGCTTCTACAATCTTATCACAAATATATATTTTTGACGTCGTATTCGAAGTTTATATACAAGTAATAATCTTGACGTGGTTTATTTTGTGTACGTACCCCAAAATGAAAATATTTACATATTTTTAACGTAAAACGTACAGACGCCTGCACATCAAGCTACCCCAATCTGTCAAATTTCCCCAATTGAAAGTGAACCTTATGCTTATGTGATAAAGTTGAATATCTATAAAAGAAATTTGACTCATGTGCTGGTGTCTGTACATTTATCCATCAATCGAACTTACCTACATTTTATACTAAAAACAGTAGAAAAAGATAAACATTGTAAGGAGCGTCTTCCGTTATCGTCATAATCCTTATCGCGAGGTTTGCTCTACCTTACATTACCCTCGATTTTAGTCTATATCTATATTTAACACAAATCAACAATGAATTACTTAACGAACTTAAATGATCAGTCAATAAATGATTTAACCTTCCTAACAAACATATGTGACCATTTTATGTAGATAACAAAATAATACATATACTTACTCATAAACTGAAAATAAGAGGTAATCTGCAAGTGTGGTTTGCACAGAATTTACATGGAATCCATGATGTTTGTATCAAGAAAAACTTAATTCATAGGTTTTGTGGTAATATGGTGTATCTGCGTACATCATCATATCAGCCATAGTACGTCCACTGCTGAACAAAATGAATACTATAGAATATGCTGAAAACGAAGCTGTTGAAATGCAATTGCTTTTGGATTGAATTCTATAAAACATCACAATACCATAGAAAAAAAATTACAATACGATCTACGATTATGTTTATTTCGAACATTGTTACGCATCCAAAAAAAGCAGTCATTTCCTATCTTTTACGAGCACAAGATTTTATTGATTATGGAGTTGCCACCTGCCTCCTATCGGTATTTCAGGTTGCCGGCTTACTGAATAGGTATATTGCGGCTGCCACTGGTTACCACAGTGTCGCGGTCGCCACTTCGTACTATCGTACGTCCATCTAAGTAGTAAATCTAAAAGAATTTGACACATAAAACTACTACACCCATATCCGTAATAGTAAAATCATTTAGATTTACTATTAGGATGAACTGTAAAGGAAGTCGTTATAGACACTAAGCTTTTCTTGCCGATAAAATTAAAAGTGCCAAATAATAAATATTTCCTGTTACTCTCGAAGAGTATCATTAGAAATTATGTTGCAACATGTCGACATGTGGTCAGAAGCTGTGCACTGACGCACATGACATTCCTCTCACATAAACAAAAAAGTGCGACGAATGCATACTTAAGATACATGACGAGGCTGATAGATCAACGACCGCTGATTCAACTTTAGCCAAAAAATATCTAGCTGAAATCAATATCCTACAGAAAATAGTCTGGCCTAGTATAGAACAAAAAGTTATTTAAATCTAGATGAAAGGAGAACTGTGACCGGAGTCTACCCCACGTAAATATTATTCACACTGGAATAACATTTAAATGCATTGTACAGTGGACGCTCCATCCGTGAATACACTTCCACTAAGAGAACAATTTTTCCTTCTTATAATATACCTACTTTTAATTTACTATAACTTGTACCTAACTAATCAATCTTAGAATTTAATTTTGACTTACTAGTCGTCTGTGTAAATTTAGCAAATATTGTAATCTAAATGAGCATACGGTCAGATTATATGATGAACCAGAAGGTGGTTTGGCACTTCTAAATGGCAAATAGTCAAAGTTCAATGCGAATTTTGATTAATTCGATTCGTACCAACAACGTCTAGTCATTAAATTATATTAAATCAAAAATTTAATCAATTCAAATCAATATATAAAATTGTATATTTTTGTTTAAAAATTAAGTTGCGGTAGCTAGTTCACACGCAGAGTACGAGCTCCCGGGTCGGAATATGCTGAAGTTGAGGTCTGAGAGTTGGCGGTATTATACCCCCATGCCTCGGAGAGCACGTAAAGCCGTCGGTCCTGTACCTAACCTCTTTCCGGTCGTGTCGCTAGGCTTCCCAACGGATCATGTGAGTGATGGAATAGAAAGTGCTCCTGTATTTGCGCACACACCTGTACACTATAATCGTCCCGCGCAGATGGTTAATCTCTGTTGAGAATGGCGGCCGTAGCCGAAATTCGGCTAGGAGGACATTATTTGAGTCAATTAATCAGATAGATCCGAAAGTAATCTGTAGCTAAAAGAATACTCTTGATTGTTCTCGAGCAGCCAGCGCCTAAGACTATAAGAACGAGTAACAATAAACCAAAAAATTGTTTACTTGGTAATTATAAAATACTAAATCTGGCCACCTCTAAACATATTACCACGTAAAGACCTACATGGCTGCATAATCAGTGTGTGTCCTATGTATCCATCGTCAAACCACGGGAAATGCTTGCGGCCTCTCGAAATAAACAGAATTACAAAGGCCGGTCACATTATGCCACCGGTATGTTTAATAAAAAAAGTCGGTCATAGTATACATAGTAACGTACGCGGACCTAAAAATAATAATTTATCATAATTTATAGGATAATTTAAATAATTAGTTAGTGTAAAGAAGTTAGACTAGATAATTCATATATCAATATAGATTCAAGAAGAGTGAGCATTCGGTCCCCGTAGCCTAATTGGTAGTGCTGCCTACGAAGCTGGTGGTCCTGGGTTCGAATCCCGGTAAGTGCAAATATTTGTGTGATGAGCACGAATATTTGTTTCTGAGTCATGGATGTTTTCTATGTATTTAAGTATTTATCTATCTATATAAGTATGTATCGTCGCCTGGTACCCATAGTACAAGCTTTGCTTAGTTTGGGGCTAGGATGATCTGTGTGACATTGTCCCTAGATATTATTATTATTATTAATATTGTAATTTTACCTACAGAGAGAGTTGCGTGACGTGGCTGTTACTGAGAACAAAGCCAAAAAACTCAGATGGAATACTTTATTTAAAAATATTATTACAATTTATTAACTTATTTACAGTATTGTACCAAAATGATATAAAGAAATCCTTATGGTGCTACGCAGTCCGTCTTTCCGTCTTCTGGCCGACACTGCGATATATCGCAGTTTCTACTTATTATTTACAACTTACGACTTAAAAAAAATATAAATATTGAGAAAATCCTTTTAATATATACAAAATAAAGGCCGCGAAGGTGGTGTAAAGTTCACGGACCAGGTGCGGTATCAGATATTAGCCCTAATAAAAATAAAAAGTTTATGGAAAAGAACTTATTAATTCCATGTATTGACCATGATTCATCAAAATTTAGTATGTAAGCAAAAAATAATAGAATTAAATAATTGTAAAATACATAAGACTGTATCAATATTTCGCAATTGGCACAGTGTGCATTGTGTGAAAGCGCAAACAAACAAGGTAGGAGAACCTACAGTGGCGCGCTCCAGCTGGATGACTAATTCTGGACTATTTCTGTGTCCCCGCCGTTCATAAACACACCGCACACACACATCTAACCAAGCTTATTAATGTGTTTGGATTGCAATACCTCCGAATAACTTGCGACTTAATTACATCTTAATGCGGGTGTAAAATTAAGTATAATTTAATGTTTTCTTTGCAAGTCATCATAATAGCTACGCAAGGTTTTTATTTGGGACCGTGTCTATAAATTAAATGACTTTATTGATGACATCCCGAACCTTGAGATAAATACAGGATGAGAACTGTTACTTAGATCATATTTTTTATTTAGATCGTTTTTACGGACGGAATTACTAAAATACCAGTTACATAAGAAAATTAAACATTTGATAGGTAAAAGGATTCATAGTTTGTACGTAGTAATCGGGTATTAAGTGAGCTCTAGTACTAGAGTAGCTCTAGAGTTGGTTTTCTAACGCTAGGTCCTTATAACTAGATTACTCTGTATTTCTCGTTTATAATAATAGTAGGTACATTCAATATCTACGAATGTACATATTCAGTAGCATTTAGTTACATTTGAACTCTCCCAGTCTCAATTTTACAAGAAGAAAACGGAAAGTGACATAATGTCACAGTGTTCCTAACAAACATAAAACACAAGTAGGTATAAATATTTTATAATATGAGATTCTACGATTCCTCACTCATATGGTTGTTTCATCAGCACGTTAAAAAATTTAATAATGGCAAAAAAATTACACAAAGGCCTAATCAGACATAAAAAGGACCATAAATCGCAAGCAATAAACACATACATATAATTTATTTAATAAGTAGAATAGAATAATATTTAAATTAGTATTTAGTGTAGGTGACTGGAAACTGGTTTGAATGCAATCTTTCCTCGATTGGTATCACAACCAATCACTAAGACCTTTGGAAATCATGATTCATCTTAGTGGACAGTCTTGGACGAGGCGTTCAGATAGGTCAACTTGGATGGTTGTCACTGAAGCGCTCATTCAATGTAACAACCGTTAAATATACGAGTTTTATACACTTCAATTTCAATGCAAGCAACAAGCTGCGTACCTACTCACATGCGAATATTATAAAGATAAAAATACAGGGAGTCTTTAGAATAAAGTAAACCTACCTAGGTACATTTTGACTGATTTATTAATTTGATTCCGAATTAGAGACATGTACTAGAGCCGATAGATGGCCGGCTACGGGGCGTCAGGCCGCGGTTTGCCATCTAAAAATACACGATTTCCTCGACTCGATATTTGTGCTTCACAGGATAACGACTCATGAGTAGTCATGACACTGAAGAGTGGAATACAAAAGATTTAATGGGCACGATTTTAAGTTTTGGAATGAAAACATTAACTCTAATTTTTATAATGAGTACCTATTACACAACATTATCTGATATATTAAGAAATGGTATATAAAGAATAACGAATTGATATAATATATGCACATAAATTAGGATATACTAAACTAAATAATATAATTTAAGTATTTGAATAATAATCAAAATATTATTGATTTATAGTTTGCGAGCGCTTCTAGATAGTATTATTAATTAGTGGATGTAATACCCTGCTGCTACGCATGTTTAAATAAATGTTTCGTACTGTATACTTGCGCTGAATGTTATGAAAAAATGACAGTCAATAATAGTAATTTTACAACACAATTTACTAATTTATCCCACGATTCATGAGTTAAAATTAGAAATAAATATATTAAAAGCTGCATAGAACTTCTATTCACGCTATAAGTGGTTGTTTAGCATATTGGTAAACTATGGGGGTTCATTCTCAATAGTAAATTTATTATTAAAGTCCGAACATAGTTCATGTCTGATCGAACGATATTCAATGTGTGAGCTAAGCAAGACTAAGTCGAAGCTAAATAATAAATTAATTTTGCCACAGTGTGTATCTAATGTAATTCTAGTAAAGAGTGTACTGATAAAATATGCTGTTGATTCCAGGTCCACTGTCAGTCACAATAAAGAACGTTCAAAGCGTGTCAACGGCGGGCCAGACGTTTTCATGGCTTCTGGAAATGAACATCAGCAACGTATCAAGCTTGCTGCTTGGTCCAGGATCGTTCAAGTTAGACCCAACAGCTGGTAACGTCGGTGAACATGGCCCAGGAATGAAGGTCAGTATTTATGCAGAACTTGATTATAGACAATATATTTAAATTTTGCTTTGCGATTGCATATTGCAACAGCGAATTTATGTCAATACTAGCTGGGGCCATGGCTTCGCAAATGTTATCGTCCATAGTGACATTATTTTGATTTCATGTGAATATCCAATAAATCGCACAATTAAAGCTGGGCTTTAATAGGCTTCAATAAAAATATTTAAATCTATCTCGCCGTCTACATCTGAGTCATCAAAAGGTACGATGGTGGCTAAATTGGTGTTATATGTTACACGTTAAAGGTAGATTCTAGGTATGGGGCGAAAAAATGTCAGATTCATCCAAATCAGTAGATATATAATAATATTTTATGTTTCTTTTTTTTTTCAGATAAAGATGAAAAACGTAACGGTGCCGAATATACCAGCGCAAACATTTGGTTCTTCAGCAGCAGAAATTATCTTAGATAATGTAATGATTAACGAGATACATGGGGGAGCATTCACAGCGAATACTTATAATATTGTAATGGCAGTGAACTGTTCAATTCGGAATATTAATGAGGATGCCTTTTCACAAAGATCACTCATCAACAACCTAAACTTCTTTAGTTGCAACATAGAGCAACTAGCGTCAAGAGCGCTGCAGTCGGCTGTCGGAAATCTTAACATTTCATACACCTCGTAAGTAGAATTAATTATAATTTCCATCTTATTATCAAACCTTTTCTTGTATTTTTCATTTATAAAAGGTCGGTCCAGACGCCAGCACATCCATCCAATCTGTCTTTCTTTTATAAATTTTCAACTTTATCACATAAGCATAGGTTCACTTTCAATCACTGCACGTATGGTGCAGCGGCTAAGACAGTCGCCTCGCTGCTTCGTGTCGCGGGTTCGAGTCCCGCGCCGAACAACTAATTGTGTGACCCATAAATAGTTGTTCTGAGTCTGGATGTAATTTCTGTCTATTGTATATTTGTAAAGTACCCCGCGACACAAGGATTAGATTCCCTTATGCAGGCATTTTCTTTTATAAAAAACAAAAAAATTGGGGATTTGACAGATTGGGATAGCGTGATGTGCAGGCGTCTGTACATAGTAGTAAGTGGTACAGCTACATAGCAGTGGCACATGAACAACTGACATCGTATCCGACAGATGAACTTGCGTGTCAAATTAAGTCACCCTTCTGACCAAATTAATTGCCTTGCCTAATTAATTAAACTATGGGTAATGCATAGGTCAATTAATAAAAAGAACACATTAATCCTTCGAAAAAAGCCAATAAATCTGAGGTAGCCTGTCAAATCAACCTAATCCAAATGTTTTATTTACTTTTCAGGTTTGAAAATATCGACACAGGAGCAATAAATATAACTGTAGCTTCCGTTATCATCAAAGACACCGAATTCAACCAAGTCATGGAGCGAAGCATTGAATTGTCATCTTGGAACAAACTGCACATGGAGAGAAACTCTTTCAACGAACTAGTCTCGAATGCTATAGTTGCATTAGACATCACCACCCACGAACAATCTGCTCATGAACTAATATTTGTAGAGAACGAAGTAGAAACAGCTCGTCCTGGTAGCCTTAAGTTTATAGGCCAAGCCCAAAAACTTCTAACATATAATGTCGTGTACAAAAACAATTACTATGGTCAAACTTGTTTTTGTAATATAAGTAATTGGATAGAAGACGTGCTAAACACGGACTCTGTAGAACCATATAAGGCGGAAAGTTATTGTACCGTGGATGAGTTTCTGGCTCGGTGCTTCAAAGAACCAGAACAAAACATTTTGTTTGTAAAATTCCTGGATGGAGTGTGCGTGAAAGACTCATTGACATTCCACTGTGAGTCTTACGTTAGGAAACCTGATGGAAGCAACACTGAGATTATGAATCCTAGATTTCCACACAAAAATAAACATGAGCAAGCCATTAGTGAGCGCGATAAGAAAGTTATTGGAATAGTTATTGTGACTTGTCTTGGATGTGTCATTATTGTTATGTTTATCAGCTTAATAAGGTGGATGAGGCGAAAAGGTTATTGTATTAACGTAAAGAATTTTCTCATTTCCTCTAATTCATCTTGTGGACACTTTTGTGATCGCATTTGTTCATGTGGAGCGACAAACGGATTGGATAATGCAAGGTCTATTTCTAGGCTCTCAATCAATGAATATTCTGAGCGCCATTGCTTGAATGAACCAACTCGAGTTCAAGATATAATTCAAGAATCAAATATACAAGATGAAATCGTTCCGACTGAAGATAAAACTACTCAAACCCTTCCAGAAGAACTTACGAAAGAACTTCTAGAGAACTTGAAAGAACGACTTGAAAGTCCTGAAAATTACGTGGAAGCACGTGAGACAATCGAACACTTGTATGTTCTTACTAAACTCGAAGAGGACCGCAACGCCAAAGTTCCGAAATTGATTAACGTCGAAGAGAACATCTACGAGTTGCCTTTCCAACACACCACTCCCCGCATAGGAAAGAATAAAAAACCAATGATTAGTATTGGTACTCGTACACCATCCTTAGACAAGCTTCTGCCTTTATCACCTTACAACCGACAAACAGCTTTGGCACATGAATATTTTGAACCAAAAGACTTTGCCGTTCATCTTTATGCTGAAATAGCAAATAACGATAAAGAAAAACGGACTCTCCTCGGTAACATACCGGACGTGGTAGCAGAGCAAGCCGTACCACGTGGACCCTACCTCCGTGCCGTCCAAGAGAAAATGAATTCAACTTCCGGTGCAATAGCTAATCCGAGTTCGAAAACTTTTAAGAATTCATTTGGGTCACCGAACAATTCAACCATTAAGTCCACTACATCAAACACCTCAGCCAAAATGATGAACCGTCCGCTTCCAGAAAAACCTATCTCTCTGGACCCGGGAGAAGGGACATCGTTTAAGCTTGGTTGAGAGTCAGCTCCCCGACGGTCAGCGTTAGCGCTAGACGTCGGGGTGACTAACTGCCCAAAGATGCATCGCAAGACGCGGTCGACGCCCGATTCTAACGACATGGAATTCTACTGGAATCTGGATCCTTGCGTGACCAGCTAAACGGGCGGAAATCGCAACGATGCTTAAATATTTCTTTGCTGTGATATTAATTTCGTTTACGTTAATATGTAATTACCTTTGAGTGATGTGTCACGCCAGACACTGTTGTATGTTTATTTGTAAATAATTCATGAGTTGTAATTAATTTTTAATATTGAGCCGCACTAAGGCGTGATTTATTGATATTAAACGAGCCTATATTGGGTTCCTTTCTTTGTTTAACAAGGCTTTATGGACGCTTTCATATTGCCAAGTCACTGCCAATGACATGACAGATTACTATACTCACTTTCTCTACTGCTTTGCTTGACACACGGATGAATTCACTTGTCCAAATTAATCATAGATTGGTGTCTTTTATTTATACTGAATTCTGAATTTATTATTTATTGAATTGTATCCAATTTATTCATGTCCCAGTCATTTAGCATTTATAGTTTGCTAAATTACACTGAAATTTCCTTTTAACGCTCTCCTGTATACAACCGTGTTGTTTACCGTGCAGGAGATCCCAATTTTCCACAGTTTGGCTTAAGGTTAGTGAGCGTTTTTATAATCATTTATAATATACAAATATTGCGTCAAATCGTATGTATTATATATCTATATATATATATACATTGAAATGTATATTCTAAGTGTAAAAACAATAAATTTACTCGTTAACCCTAAAGCACTGTTTTCTAAGTGTAAATGAATATAAACTGTACCAATTAACGATTTTAAAATATTTTTATGAAAGATCCTATTTATTTAATAATCAAAATCTGTCCTATTCCTAAATATTAATATATACAACGCCCTAGAAGTAAGTAATAGTTTTTATGATCGATATCTCACTGGATGTTTGAAGATATTTGCCATAAGATAAAGTCATTATGTATATTACTAATTACACATAATTTTATGCCGACAATGGAGTCCATTATGTCTCGACGAAAGATGTGTTATTCCATTGATATTCCATATTAAATAAATGTTGAATGTCTAATTAGACTTTTATTCAACTCCTTGATAAAATATTATCAGCAGCATTCAAGTTGAACTATGAATTTATATTAAACTTATCAAGTTTTATGTTTCTGTGTATACTCGTATACGTCACGACAGTAGGAACTACACTCACGGCTACTTCAGTTTACGAGATGAATAAAAGAAGCACAATTGGGACAATTCCTTTATAGAAGTATTATTATTATCCTTTCTCAACTGTACTCACTACTCTTAATTTACCTTCACCGGTTACGAATATATCGTAGGGTAGTATCAACCGGGTAGTATCCTGTAAAGCTAAGACAATACATAGTAAACAACAAAATATAAAGTTGTATAAATCTGTAGCATTCCCGCAATTGCTCTCACTTAATCATTTAACCTAAAATGAGATGGTACAAACAAAGAAAATATGAAGTAGGTATGTAATATGTAGGTCTTATCAAAAGTATATTTTATTGTAATAGGTATGCCTTGTGGCGATAACTGTCTTTGTTATTTCTTTGTAACACTTATCTAATCATTGATAACACAAATGTGTTTGTTTAAAAGGCGAATTTAATACATTTAATACTCGATGTTTATTAGGTTTTGGTATTCGAATGGATCAATCACAGAAACTTATTTGTTCATAATAATTTAAATTTTAGTTATCTTCCTTATTTAATTGTGTTTATTATTTTAAATATTTATATAAATACTGATGCTCAAGTCCAGAGAGAGAACCTTCCTTAAAATGATTTCCAGAATCCACCAACACGATATGTGGTGTATTGTCAACAATAGTCCCAGTACAATTTGACATGGTCATTTTCCAGAACTGGGTCTATAACGAAAGATACGCAACGATGCTGGTGGATATCCTTCTTGTTTGTGCCTGTGCAAATGCTCACCATTAATGAGACAAGAACAACCGTAAAAAACCTTTTAAAAAATAAATAATCAGGGGCTCTACCGGCTAAGTCGCCGAACATAGATTTCTTAAATGACGTTCTAATAAATGAAGGTTAATCAATCGTTAAATCGGCTTCAATGTTGGCAATCGATCCCGGACCATTTATGACGTCACATGTGGTCATGGAAGCCGATTTAACCATTGATTAAGTCATTTTTAACCTTAATTTATTTGAACGCCATTCACGAAATCGATGTTCGGCAACTTAGCCGGTAGAGCCCCAGAATTATATTTCAAAAAAATTCTATAATTTTTAAAGTATTTAGTTCATAACTTTATTTTTACCATTAAGAATTATAAATTAATTGACTTAATCCGTTCGTGCTAACTTGTAAAATGGAAAATGGTTTTGATGTGTAACATCTTTCCTCTCGGTTGCTGGATAGTTGTTGTGGGAGTGATTTTGAAAAAGGGACGGAAATATGTTACAGGAAACCGTAAATACTAGATAGCACGGGCTATTTAATTTGACTAATGAGCGCGCGCGGTGACGACGGAGAGACGGCGGCGATGATGTTAATCGATTTTGCATAAGGTACCACGACGTACTGACTGTCAACATAGTGTATGCGATGATACTATGCGACGACATATGAAATAAACTGAATATAGAACTAAAACCTCTTTTAAACATTTCGTTCTCTATGATTATTTATAAAATAAATATTTGATCACAAGAATATTTTTTAGTTGTCATTTTTCGGGCATTTGAGTAAAAGAACATTAAGAAGAAGCGAGCCTTATTACGGTAGTCGACAGAACATCTGACATGTTATCATTACGTACGAGTACAATAAAATTGAGATGAAATTAATCTTAATGTTGATAACACGACATACTGTTGGCTAACATACTCGTAGTGTATGCGATATTATATTTGACCAATCATGAACAAATTGGATTCACATACATTTCATCTCTATATTATTATGCGGATGTCACACATCATATGCGTCTAATGTAAGGCTCGCCAGATTATTTTAAATGCTTTAATTTTCTCCGTTTAAATTTGACCAAACTTATAAAGCTATCCAAAGTATGTCATGGACCGCAAACATTAAACACATAAAAATAAAATACTAAATAGTCAGTCCAAAAATTTTCAAAATATCTTCATTTCCAGACCATTTTTCAACCTTGCTGGTAGACTGCGACGACAACAGATTGATGGTCCTGGAGCATCAATATGTGGACAGTAGACTTCTATATTTTTAAGAAATCTGCAAAGTAAATACACAACTAATGCGTGCAGCATCTTGGCACGTGGAAATTTACTTTATTTTACCACCAAAAGAGGGCACTGTATCGGACGGACGGTTTCAGGGCAACCTCAGGGTCCTCCCTTACCATTTTTCTACGGAACCTTAAGAACATACAGTCGTATTGAGAATACGCTCCCTTTGGACGTCAGTTATAAATAAATATAAGTATATGCAGGAGTTTGTAGTGATCCACAATAGTAAGGTACATGCTGGCATGAATTGGAATTATATAAACAAACACTCATACGTGTTTCCTTACGTAAACACACGAAGCATTCCTAAACAAAGTTGGTTCTATCGAAAGTCTGGACAGTGTCTCCATTATGCTTTTAAAGCAATGGGACCGATCTACTATTTAATTTTGAACCCTATCGTAATATGTAAAGGTGCAGCTTCTAAAATGAATTGCGTCACATACAAGTTGTTTATTTGTGTAGTCAATTAAATACGATAGCGTTTCTAACACTGGATACAGGAGTAAAACAAGAACTGACTTGAGCAATCGTTGGATTACGTTGACTTTAATATAAGCATTAATTAGAAATATTTTCACAGCGATATTTAGCTATATATACATAAGAGATTTTTTGATACCTAAACAACCTTTTACATATGCCGCAACATTTTTAAAAGTCAGGAGCACTAATTACTTAGTTCTCTCAGTCGACGTCTCCTAAGCCTCATGACCAGATTCCTATCACTGGTCATGACACTGATCTACGGCGAACGACGGCTTGTCCATACAAAAAAGCACGTCAGCCATCAGAGCTCATTAAACACGTCAATGTAGAAGGATACGTACGGCATCTGATACTAATCATGCTTTTTTTGGACAGATCATTTTTGATCCGTATGGGTGTCCTGTGGGTACACTAGGAATATTTCCTGTGAAGTCCCTAGATCCACAGTCTAGATTGTACGTGAAAACCGATATGTCATTCAGTTACTTCAGATATTTCGCTGTTTTCCAGCGCATAATTTAGGCAATATTCACATGTCATTGTAACTCGTATCAAACACATACTTTAGTTAAGACCTAATTCTTAGTATTCCATGAGTTCACCATCTGGAAACCGGTTCCATCGCGTGATAGAGAAAGGAACACTCGACATGGTCTGAGACTTGGGACTCAGTCGTAGGTTTAAGGCATCAGCCCCTGTGATGCATCAAAACTCACTCTTGTCTCTCAGTGTCACCCCTCTTCCTTGCCGAATTTGGTATGATCCTAATTGCCGCTTCGGAAACTCGTTCTAATAGAGAACATACGGAAGTTCTTGATAATCCTAAGTCTTGTAATAGGTTGTAGAGGGATTTTACAAGTTTAGGCACCCACCTCGACGGCATCGAAATTAACTACAAAGCAGTTTCTGGTTAATTCATTTTTACAAGCATAATAGAGAGTTAAATATAAACAGAGTTTATGATTGTTCTGTTATACAAACAGACAGACAAGCGTATTATACGTATGTGAAAATTGTACTGAATTTACATAAAATATAAAGCAATGAACTCTATTGGAAGCATGGTCGTTACAAAAAGATTGTGAGCCGCAAACCTGATGCTAGAATATCGTGTATAATCCTAATCTGTGCTTCAGAAAGTGCAATACATTATATTTAAATTCTATGTACATATTTAACAGTATGAACGTTTAAATATGTACCTAGAATGTATGTATTACGACAACCTCACTGTGAACCATGAACCCCAAATATGATATGTATGCTGAAATAGGTGTGCTAAAATTATTTAATTTCTTTGTCGGAATATAATTACGCAGATGACATGGTTTTATTGAGTCCATCAGTTAGTGGGCTCAGGAGGCTTCTGGGTATTTGTGAAGCTTATGACCTGTCGCATGGACTCAAATATAATACTAATAAGAGTGTTATCATGGTATAAAAAGCAGGAAACCAGGCTCCCTCTAAAGTGCCACCAATTAAGATCGATGGGTCGGCACTCGTTAGAGTGTCCAAAGTGAAATATTTGGGTCACATGCTGACAGACCGGCTGCACGACGATGAGGATATTGAAAGGGAAAGGAGGGCGTTAGGAGTCCGCTGCAATATGTTGGCCCGCAGATTCGCACGTTGTACTACAGATGTAAAACTGTTACTTTTCAGAGCCTTCTGTCAGTCCTTTTACCCGTGCAGTCTGTGGAACAACTTTACGCGGCGGGCTTATAATGCCCTGCGTGTTCAGTACAATGACGCTCTGAGGGCAGTATTGAGAAAGCCACGGTACTGCAGTGCTTCCGAAATGTTTGCGGTTGCATCATTGATGACTTCTTTTCCATTATAAGGAAAAGAACTGCATCGATGATGAGTAGGATCCGTGGTAGCACCAATGCTGTCCTCAGAATGTTAGCGTGCAAGATTGACAACCCTTTTATTGTGTACTGGGCAGGTGTACACCTGCACAGAAATAGATAATAGTCTTTAGTAATAATTTTTTTAACCTGTTTTGTTCACTAACGAATTACTAACACTTTTTTGCATTTATTTTTGTGTACTACTAACAACCCGTACTAACCTTAGTTTTGTAATAAAATTATGGACTATCTGTCATTGTACGTATATGTCTGAAATAAAGATTAAATAAATAAAATTATTATATTTCGTAACAAACTGCGTAGCTTAACAGGGGTTTATTCAAGGCTAGAATGAGCCGGCTTTATAAATATGTGCACGCGCAGGCCACGTTGGACAATATCTTAACATTAGGTGAGAATTTAGTCAGGCGCATGCTCGTATTTTCCTCGACATCCTAAAGGTAAGGCCATTCAACTCAAAGCTCAATAAATTCATTACTACCGATTACCATCCACATCTAAACCCATTTTTGAAACAGTTGTACTGTTTCAACCGGATAAATGTGAGAGCCTGTGTGCAACATTAATCAGGTATGTTTAAAGATATCAATAAAAGGTTAAAAGAAATAAAATGTGAGCCGGCACGGGACGCCTGGCAGATGTGAAACATCGACATTATTTTGTAAAATATGCAGAAGTCGAAGTCGAAGTATAAGTCGCAGTCGAAGTCGAAGTATAAGTCGCAGTCGAAGTCGATATCGAAGTATAAGTCGCAGTCGAAGTCAAAGTCGAAGTCATGTCGAAGTCGAAGTCGAAGTATAAGTCGAAGTCGAAGTATAAGTCGCAGTCGAAGTCGAAGTATAAGTCGCAGTCAAAGTCAAAGTCGAAGTCAAGTCGAAGTCCAAATAGAAGTCGAAGTCGAAAAGAACATATTATGATAGGAACTATACAAAAAAAATAAAAAAAAACCACGACATGCGTCGCCACGCCAGAAATCTGTTTTACGTGCGGCTATAGATGTTTCACATCAATAAATAAAAGAAATTTCGTACTATTATTTTTATAAGGCATTTTTTTATTGATCTATCGGTGATGATTAGGGTAATAATAAATTTCGAAATTTTTTGAACATTCTTTTGTAAAGTTCCTATTCAATTTGATCACAACAAATTTTAATAGCAATAATATGGTTTAAAAACTAAAAAACACGGTTTCTTGGATGTCCGCCATGTTGGATTTAAGTCACGTGACTATTTTTTTCGTATTCCCGACAGCAAACCCTTTCATTTGATACCCATATCATAGAGGTGCATTTCAAATAGCCTGTCCGCCATCTTGGACGTCCGCCATAGGTATTGGATTCAAGTCACGTTACCATTTTTTTCGTATTCCTGACAGCAAACTCTTTCTTTTGATACCTACCCATATCATGAGGGTGGATTTGAAACAGCCAGTCCGCCATCTTTGGGAGGCCGCCATATTGGATTTGTAATGACGTTTAGCTAGTCATGTATCGTCATCAGAATTCAGACCGGGTGCAAAATTTCATCCTAATCGGAGACCGGGAAGTGGGTCAAATTAAGATTCCAAGATTTTCTTACATGTACATAGTTACAAGTGAAGCTAATAAAAGCGTGTTAATATAATGACGGTATAAAATACTGTTATAAGTCATGTAAAACAAATTGACTTTGTTTTACATCGTAATCCCGGGTTTATATAACATAGTGTTTACGGTTAGCCTCCTGGCTTTCACTACTTCACCGGACCACTATAAACCAGATGAGAGTTACTCACTGATTCCGTTCGAAAACGGCAGTTACTTGATCTGTAGCCCTGAAGTTTCCCATAATGACGTAAAATATTCAAGTGCGTTATTGAGATAAAATGTTCGGGATAGATAACCTTACGGCAGTGACCTGGCGGGTGGAGGACAGAGAGGTAATGTAGTGATTACATTGATGTGCACTAAGGAAACAACTTGTTCCAACCTCGGGTTATCCGCACACATAAATAAGACAGATAACCGCTTAGATCATCGCTAGCAATAGTGAAAAACTGATTACTACAATTCTTTTATACAGGGTGGCCGAGGAGTTGAGATGTTCATACGCAAAATTTGGTACTTTATGATGCGGAGTATCCGAATCACCCCCATGTATGTTATACGAATTTGCGTTATTTTGATACTTTGAAAATTTATGAGTCCTGAGCTCAAACCCTAATTTTGAACTTTCGGTTAAATTCTTAGTCAGTTCTACAATGATTAGATAAACCATACTTCTTAGGGTGTTAAGTAAAACTATGCTAATTAGTTATCTCAAATAAACTAGACCAGAAATGTTCATCAGAACGAGAAAAAATCGAAAAAACTGATGATAGGTGAAATTTACGAAAAAATCGTAGAATATACATAGGGGTGATTCGAATACTCCTCATCATAAAGTGTCTAAATTATGCGTTTGAACATCAACTCCTCGGTCTGTATGTATATAAAAGTGCTCCGTTTCTTCCAATGTAGGTAGTGGGTATATAGGGAGATTCTATTATGTATTCATCTACAAGCATTTATACATAATAAAATAATGTAATAACATTTAAGTTTTATATCTTTCTTTAAGTGATCTAGAGAAAACTTTCGTTTAGTTCTATGAGCAGCTCAATTTAGGAAATTCCTCGACCTTAAAATAATAATGTCCTCCTACCCGAATTTCGGGCACGGCGGCCAGTCTCGGCGAACTTAATGGCGACTGGCCATCTGCTCGAGATATTTTGTAGTGCAGAAGTATGTGCACAAACACAGGAGGCATTTCTATTCTATTACTCTCATGATCCGATGGGAGCACTAGCGACACGACCGCAAAGAGGTCAAGTACAGGACCGACAGTTTTACGTGTTCTCCTAGACACGGAGGTATAATACTGCCAACTCCCAAACTTCGTGTTGATACTGAGATATTTCTTTTTACTGAAATATCCCAAAATCACTTTTGCCGGACCAGGGATTTGGACCCAGGTCTTCAAATTTCAGGATATTAAATAACATGATTGTATTAATGTTGGGAATATGTTCGCCATCGGAGATAGGAATGGTAACGCTTATGTGGTACCATGTGTCGATACATACACGGGGCGCGAGTCTTTAGGCGATCGGCACACTGCCCCGCATGATGCAGCGTAGTGCGTACACACAGAACATGCATCCATGTGCGTTCATGTAGATGCATGTTCTGTGTGTTGGACTGTGCGTGTTTTCTAACCAAACGGAGATACTTACAAGCAATATTAGAACACGCAATTATGCACAACACTGCATCATGCGTGGCAGAGTACCAATCGCCTTACTCGTACTAGGGGAATTTGTGCCATTATAAATGGTCTTATTGAAGATATTATCTATAAACGCGGAGTGCCTAGAGAAATGTTTCTGTTGCATCATTAATGGCAATATAATATCAAACTCGGTTAACAAATTTAACCTCCAACCTTCCCTTATAACAAACATGATAATGGAATCTCTAAAATGGATCTTAAATGTAAAGGTCCGGCGGATCTCGAACCAGCACCCTCTACCAATCCGGAGTAGGCTGTATATGTGTTAAGCTACGATCAATACACACTGGCAGCCCACTTGATTTCCCATTTTTTTGATATTAGATTTACGTTTTGCATTGTGAGTAATGCGATAAAACGAAATGTCAAAAACGTTACTGAATCTTTGAACGATGTGTAGAAAAACAACCTTTTCTACAAAATAAATGAGTGACAACTTATAAAGTCAAATGCCCATAGACAGTATCGTTTAAAACTAAGTTGTGCCACATGAACATTATAAGTAAAAATCCTATTTTTAATAATCATAATTTAGTACTATAATATGGAGTTACACATTTGCCGGATAAAAGAAAAAACTATTATAAGTCCTTTTATTGTTTTTGCATTATAAACAAGCGGCGCCATTAACAAAATGTTGCCGCAAATGAAAATAAATTCATTCGGAATATTTAAAGTCAATAATCGATGGACAAACAAGAAATAAGGATTTATAGCAATAAAATGGCCAATAGCACTTAGTAATGGTAAATTAGCGCTAAATATTCTTAAAAGTCTATTCATTTTAGATGCGTTGTGGTGCGGGTTCACCTGCTTTGTGAAATAACCTAGACCACTAAGCCATATTCCAACTGAAACATTATTTCTGTTCAACCTAAACTAATTATAGATTTATTACTATTATTTCTTTTACTATTAATTTATATAAAAGGAATGACACATGACAAGCAAATCGATAAAAATATCGATATCTGATTAATATTTTTGGCAACACTTAGGTAATCTTTGACGCTATATGCCATCGCAAGTCACAACTGGTTTTCATCATAGTGTTTGGCGAATGTTTTGATATTTCTTGTGTGTGCAGTTGTGGATTATTCGTAACAACTCGAGTGACTTTGAGAAATAGACTCCATTACGCTAATAATTGTAATCTGAGACAGAGACTCCTTATTGTGAAAAGTGATTTTGAGACGGGAGACTAAATTCATTATGGATAGTACAGTTCACCTATTCACTCCGATTGCGGCATGGAAGTTGGCAGTCATTGTGCGAAGTCAATGATAATATAGTACATTCTAACCACTTGGATTTCGTTACTACTAAAACCTACCGTTCTCTGTATTTTTGTTGTAAATAAAAAATACACATTCACTGAAATGAGTATTTCTTTCAATTGTCAACCCAAACTAATATTATAAAGAGATATGATACTTGCTATGTTTTGTATATGAAGTAAATTCTCAGACTACTGGACCAAGTTACACAATTCTTTCACCTAAGTATAGGCTTTGTTTTATTTAAAAAGATGAAGCCCGGAGACAGGAAGGTGCTGGTATTATACTAACGTGTCTCGAAAGCATATGAAGCCGTCTATCCTGTGCCTATGCTGTCTCAGGTCGTGTCAGATCGCTGCCCCATTAGACAATCAGAGCGATGAAATAGAAGTGCACCTATGATTGCACATGGACTACAATATATCCTGCTTAGTAGGCTAGACTCCGTTGATTACCCATAATATTACTTAAGTCATAATTTGCCTATAAACTAGTCGGCAACCAACGTTTCTTTACTTAAGATGTTCTATGTTCACCCATCTATTTCCTTGAAACCCGGCAAATTACATAAATCATGTAATTTTAATTGAAAGTATATAATAATCCCAACATAGAACAGTAGTTTTTATCCAGGCACAATAATGTTTCCACCGATACTAAGTTCCATAGTCACTTGATGCATTTCGGTGAATTATAGTTAATCTGCTTTAGAATATCTTCCTATTTTATAAGTAATCATAAAGCCACATTTTAGCGTCAAAATAATGAATTTGTTATGTCTTACCTAAGAGTTCCAGATCGTACCAATCACCTATTATTATAAACATAACATAGAAGTAATCATCACACTAAACCAATATTAATTAGTTTCCAGTACGGTCTACAAATTGCAGTAATCCGATATCACAATAGAAATTAGTATGCACATATTCATGATTAAAATTATGTAAAAGTATGATAGGGTAATCCCCGAGCCATAATTCATATAGCTATAGACACAAACGTTGAATATTATGCGACTATATTGTTTTGTCGCTATTACACAGTGGCCGTAGATGCCAATAGGTAGCTACTAGCTACGCATTTACGAAAACTTGCTCGTTACGGTTCGAAGATTTCATCATTTTAGTTACTGTCGGTCATATTTATTAAAGCATGCCGTAATAGAGCAAATTTGCGACGAAGTCAACAGTGATTTCACCGAAAATTGGCTAGACGTATAAGTATGCTTTAATTCTTCATAAAAGCAGCTCGAGAATCTAACTCGGGCAGAAAAGCCAGACCACACGGCTGACTCAGATCAAATACAGAGAACGGTGTGGCGGCGCGGCGTTTCCGTTATTCGTATACGGATCCTTAACAACGACATAAGTACCTACAGCGTACAGTATACACGTAGTTCTGGTTAAACCCGAAATTTTAAAGCCACTAAAGCCGAGGTCATTTTAGCAACAAGATCGGATTACTGGCATGGTCGACTTACCGTATTATACTAGGGCAGTAATTTTACAGTTAATATTTACGACAAGATATCACTCACTAAAATTAACTACTTAAATTAAAATCGTAGTACTTAAATTAAGTAATACGTTTCAAGTGACAGATTTTGTAACTGAAGTCGAACTCAATAAGCTGATGCAGAGCAGGTTGACTTGACTCTACCATTAAGAAGCTGCCAACAGTACAAAGTTTAATTGGTTCAATAGCATAATTTCCAATTTAACTACATTATAACGAAGTTATTCATCACGAAACACACAATTCAACAACTTTTCTTCGACAGAAAACATCACAAAGACGCCTCTTACAAATGCTTAAAAGAAAAGTATCTAGAAAAATTACAACTCGAGTTGCATATTTGTTTAAGTGATATGATTTTTCTCTTCTTTTGTTGTCGTAGGCTTGTCGTCAATATTAAATTTCAATTTATGCCCGGGGATTTGGTGAAAATTTACCCTGCTTTTTTACTCGATTGTATAGCACTCAACAAGAATAGGTCAAACCTCTTATTACATAAGTATAATAAAATCGTAGGAAAGTCAAAAAAGTACATAGAATTTTTTTTAAAAGGATACTTGGGTCGTGATATACAATCGATATCGAAGCCAAAAATATAGTTTGTAGTATTGTTGTCTATTTGTCTATATATATGTCCGGGCTAAACTAAGAGTTGGGTTTGGGTCGACATATAGGCCACATATTATCACGCTATCACCTACGTGGGAGGAACTGTGATAATTTATAAAATTTAACGCGGGTAAAACCATGGGCACAGCTGGGAAAGAGAGAAAAATTTGATTTAACCATGATTTAAACTCGATTGGGTAGCAATTGAGTTAAAATAATTGTGAATTTAAATAAAAGTAATAATTAGGGTGTGCCCCCAATTATATTTGTGTGATGCAAAAATGGTGAACAGCCTTTATCAAAATTTTTCCACGTAGTAAAAAGTTCAGAACTTTTTTTTGCTTGCCAATTTATCATGAAAACCTGGAACCCAATAATAGCGCCTAAAATTGGGTTCGACGTTTTTCAATCCGATTGAGATGTTATTTTTTTCTGTGTGAAATTGTGGACTGTTTTGATTTAAATTGGACTCGATATACGGAGCTATATTTCAGAATTGTTTTTGCCACGAGGCGTTACTTAGAACTTTTAAGAACCAATTTTTTAATACGTAACTTTTTTGCTTATTATGCTTTCCATACAAACACTAGATTTTAAACATCGTAAATGGCTGTCAAAATAATATATTGACAACATTAGCGCTACTAGAATCTTAGTAGTAGATACTCACGTACCTATACTGAAGGTCACACGAATCGCGCAGCGCAGGCGCACCTCTCGGTTCTTCTGAGTCTCGAGTAGTTGTCAGACATTTCATATCAGTCGGTTGCTCGGGAACCGAACACGCCACACGCGCGGATTGTTGACTAAACTACATAATTTAATCATTCGAATCCGTGTACTACGTTGGCATTTAATAAAACGCTCTTACGAAGTGTAATAATCGACAAATTGTATTCAAAATCAGGAAGTGATATCAGAATGTTGACTTGGTGTGTCAAGCAGTGATCGTGTGTTTGTTTACGTCCTATCAGTCACTCGAGTACACGGCTGTACTGCTCTCATGAGGTTGGTATGAATATTGGTTTTTACTCATATAAATGCTGGCTATTAGACTTGGCTCGAGATCAAAGTTTTGGAACAAACACGTGGCTCTTGAAAATATGTTTAAAGAGCGTGAATACTCAACTTGCAATATGTATTTACATAGAAACATCATGTGATACGTACTAAGCCGTGTATAATTGGCTCGCGAAGTTAATCATCTCTACTAACATCATAATCTAGCAATAAAATAATTGCAAGTAAGTAATGTGATGCAGAGTCCTAAAGTTCTGACTCATTGCGTGACTTGAGGCATCAGGAATTTGTACTCTTTTTTGACCGGTCAGTATGGAGAAAGGTATACCTACATTAATTTTGAAACATTCGTTTGGTCACAAAAATATAAAGCTATTACATACTTATGTATACTGTATTTTTAATTCTCCACTCTTTCCAATACACTAATATTATTTTCAAAACATTTACAACAGTTTGCAGTAAACGGTCTCGCACATAAAAATACTCGTATAGACTGCTATTGTAGTCTACAAAGTAGGTTCTTGTAGTATAGATACCTATATAATAATAAGTAAATTTTGACACAGGTTACAGATTACTAAGAACAGTGATAAACATATTATTATAAGAGGTTCATAGAATAGCCAATAAAGCAACGTGTGCGTCGAGTCCAGTCCCATAAGTGCTGTTATGTGTAAACAAACGGAACCAAGTTTTGAGAATTGTCCACAAAGTAAACGGACACCGGTCATGTCAGAAGGACTTTACTAACCTAGTCCATTATGACTTCATAGTATCCATAACGGCGCGTTATAATATATTTGATATTGTTTATTATATGACATTTCATCATCACCGTTTTATAATTAAATACTGCGTCGGATACCCGTTCAAGATATAAGATATTATCCGAGATCAGATATGAGAAAAATAGATATACCCATAGTAATAAAAATGAAACAATACAGTAGGTACCGGGGTAGGGTCCATACAAAATTATTTCTCTCGGCACGTCTATGAGTTGAAAGCAAGGTATACTATCAAGGATAAACTTTGATTAAAGCAATAGCTTCTTGCTTCCTATTTCTATGTCAGTAATAGGTCATATATAATAAATTATTTAGCCAATTTAATAAAGGTGCTTCATATATTAGATTATGAAAAAACTAAATGCATAACTGTGGTACCTGGATAAAGAAACAAGACAAACACAATAATACCTAATAGATTCTTCTTTTAATCATAAGGTTTTCGTACAGAGAAAGTAAAAATTAACCCCCTACGTGTAAGTCACAGTGGTCTACCCGTCACACCGAAATATCTCAGTTAATACTTATGCTAAGAATATGAAATACAGAATGTTTTTAATTTTTTTTTGCGATCCTATCAGAAGTGGGGTGTTTAAATTTAAAATTATGAGTAAGTATATAGGACAAATCTATTTTGAAATGCACAAATAAATCGACATTATTTATGCATCTAAAAGAAGATTTCGGTTATGATATGCACCATGCGTTCTAGATTTATAATTAAAATATAAAAGAAAATGCGCTCCTTACTTCTGAAAACAACTTTGATTATTTCACATATTTTACGATATGTGAAATAATTAAAGTTAGTTTTATGTTAATAATGTTAAAGGATAGATAGAACAATATTTCTTCCTTCAAACTAATATAGAGCAATTTAATAGTAAGGACTCCAGTTTAATTGATAGAGAAATGAATGTAATAAATGTACTAACTTAATATTATTTTTCTTAACTTGTGCCTTACTTGAAGTGAAGGGCACCTATATCCCAAGTAATTTATCATAAAGAAAAATGAACACAAGAACGCTTTTACAGATACTTTAAAGCAATCAAGAAGTCTTCAAAGCGGGAAATGGCTTGTTAAGGGTTCATTCAATAATACCAGACTGTAGTGATTTAACCTAGTGAACTCTGATGCGCCGAATGAAGTTTTATGACTTAATTTAACTATCTGGATTGTATTACGCCGCTAACATTTAAAAATTTAAAACATATATTTGTAACAGACTTTTTTTAGGTGTGTCTAGAGATTTCTCCGGTGTTGTAAACCGTTTTTTTTTGTTTACGAGTTGTCCATTTCCGCGGCGCTTGTCTTAATATGTAGTGACATTAAGTAGCGTTAAATGGTAGCCATATTTATGTCGAAAAATCGAGAATTCAGAGGAGAACTTTAGTTCGAAAGTTGTTTCTCATCACAATCCTTTCAAATTTGCCATGATCTTAATACAAGATAGGGCTCGGCGCTTCTCTAAAGTGCGACATTTTGGTTTAAACACCACTTAAACATTTAAAAAACATTATCTTATTTCAATTGATTTAAAGTATTTACATAGTGATATGATACCAGTGTTATTTAACATCAAACAATAATCATTCCTATCATAATTTAGTATTTTACACCAAAACATCTAACAATAGTCTGATATTTGAGCCTGGTGACGTGATATAGACTCTATTCCACATTAAAGGGAAGTGTAATATGAGCCGCTAACAGCAGCTACTTACAATAGGTCTCAAGTAAAGCGCATTATTCAAGGGTTATGAATTAGTTATACTTACATACTAAGAATGAAACGGAGGTAGGTATATAGTGTTTCAACCTATAAATCCGATTTGTTATTGTGGTGCGTGACTTGGAACAATACTAATAAACTGGGTATTTCTATATAGTCCTTAACTTCGCCAAGCGACTCGTGAGAAGTTTTAGATATTGGCACATATTGATATACCTGAGGATAAGTTAAGTTATAACTCTATGTATTCATGGTGTAACATAAGTAGTTGATATAGGTTAGGAGCTTCATCTGCCTATGATACTGAACAACGTCTAGAACATCAAGATAAAAAAATACACAAAAAATTTACTGCTCATACAAGAATATCGATCAGCTGATGCATTTTGTCCGGATCATCAAAATTGTTTTAACGTAGTTCACAAACTGGTTTCGTTTAAATAGTTCAATTTCAGGGGAAGGTAGCGCTCCTTAAGTTACGTCCACTATATTACGCCTTGTATTTAACGCTTAACAATATTAACGTCAAATATATATCGAGCGAAAAGATTTAAAAGAAAATGCACATTTAAAACATTGGATTGCCCCCGATTCTATGTAATAACAACTAAACAAATATGAATATAATTGGGATTAATTCTATTTAGTTCTTATGTAACACCATTAGTTGTGTCAATTTAGTAATGGCGCGAAATACACACTTACATAGACTCACGCCTGTTTTCCAGAGTGGTAGACAGACAACGTATTTCCAATTTGTCACGATCTTTGCACATGTCTTTTGCCTCGTTTACTGTCATTATATTTTATTATGAGGAAAAAATAAGCGAAATATTAGAACCTGCAAGTAATAATGCTGCCGGTGCGCCATAATTTGTGTATTATAGTATTTTGAAAGTTCTATGTATGCCATGTTATTTTCTCTTATTGGTTATGTGGTGTAAACGACAGAATTTTCACCAATATCTGCCAAAGAAAAAACCCAAACAAAACTACTTAACTGATTCGAATCACTGGTGCATTTTTATATGATGCATTTTGTTTGTACACAAAATGCTGCTAAGTAATGATTTCACTTACAAACTGCAGATCCGTCAGATATGTGACAAACAGAGTGCTAGTAATAAACCCTAAGAATTAACAATTTGACCAAAAACGAGCATAGACAAAGCTAAGATCTCAAGTATATCATGTAGTTTTATAGAATATTAAGCTAGCCCTTAGCTAAAAGCCAATTGACATCGGAGTTATAAAGGTTAAGAGACAATTAACCTAATTTTTTTTAACTGGTCGTTGTTACCTTTGATTAACTTAGAGAAAATGTCCAACTTGCGTATCACATTTTAATATTAGATCATTCGTTATTGCCTGATGAGCAATTGTGTTCTTAGAGTGTCGTTGGGGCAGAATAATGTGCCATGTACCAAATGTCACTGTGCTGTAGGTCTGACACAAGATTATTCTCTCGCTCCCAGCCATACGGTGTAACCTTTTATGAATCTCATTATGTGGAGTAAAAATTTTAATTTAAGGATTACTGGCTAATTAAGTACTTAGTTATGTTTCATTTCTACAGAATAAAAAAAATATCGAAGTCAACCAGTAGTATGAATTAGGACTCACTAAACAGGGATTCTGAGCCTCTCTAGTCATTATTTTAAACATATAATAGCGAATAAATTCGTTTGTTATTTATATAAACATTTATTTATTTACGTTGAAAACAACGATGCACAAACCGAATCCAAGTTTTGTTATAAAATAACATAAAAGTACGTAAATAAAAGTACTTTCATATAATAGTTTAATTAAACTGTACAGTAATAGGTTTAATACTATTCTCAATATCAAATCAACGCATCAGTCGTCGCATCACTCTACCAATTTTAACAAATGGAGATTTAGATTTATCCTATTTTGGTACGAACATAGGTGGTTGAAAGGAAAATAAATATACCTATGTACAGTGATCAAGATCCTGGGGATCTACATAGATTCAACATTATTATAAACAAGCTTTGCCTCGCGGTTTTACCCGCATTCAACTTTATAAATTATAGCCTATATGTTAATCCAGAATGCTAACTCATAACATAAATTTTATTAAAATCGCTCCAGCCATTTAGACGTGAAGAAGTAACAAACATACACACTCACAAACTTTCGCCTTTATAATATTAGTTTGATTTCGCAACGAAGTTTAAAGGCATCAGAAAACTTACGCCAATACTTAACGCTTCATTTTATGATTAATACTATATCGTGCAAGCTGGGCGTCTGTGGAATGCATTGCCTATATCGGTAATACGTGCAGTGTGCAGAGTGCACTCACTATGTTTAAAAAGCTCTTAAAATTATATTATTTGACAACACGCTGAATGAGCTAATCGTAATAACAATATGTGCAGGTATTTATCTATTGTTATATATTATTTTATTAATTGATTTATTCAATCCAATGTTCTGCTACTGAATGTACTTTCGGTATATTGTGTTCTATACAGCTCCAACTATGCCCGTATTTCTGCTCATTTACAGTTCTTGTTCATTAATCGTTTGCCTGGAAGACATCACTTTTATGTAATTTTCTACTCAAAATATATGTCTGTGGTGTACACACGGCTCCACATCTAGCTATACATTTCCAATATAAGCTGACCTCTTGTTATATGGAAATTCTATAAAAAGCGGGATTAGTTTATACTGGAAATGTATAGCTTCATATGTAGCCGTGTGTATAATAAAGAATGATTTATCTATCTTAATTTGTATGTTATAAACAATAACAAAAATAATATTTATAATATGTATCTTCAGATTTCTTCTTTGTATTAAAGTTGAAAAAAATTAAACTAAAAAGAAGTTACAAACCTAGATAACAAACGGACTGTTAGTGCTGTTAGTGCATATTTAGCAGAAAATGCCATATTATAGTCCTAAAAGGATATAAAATATGAGCAAGTATTAAAACACTCGTAATCTTGCATCCTGCAGCCCACAACGTGAGCCCGAGCTAACGTTCCGCATTATGTTTAATTAATTTATTTTCTCTCAGCGAGTTCTTGTTTCCCAGGGACGTACTTTCCAACAAAAAATAAATAATAAGAACTCCTTAAGCTTACAATCAACTGGCACCTGTTTACAGTATTGTCTTCCGAGATTTCTTAGAATACACACATCAACAAAGTCTAGGGATACGTTATTTTGAAATCAAACATGGCTTTATTGTTTAAAACCTATTTAGTTTCCTTAAAAAGTTTATTTACAGATTTAAACCTTGTCTATTCTTTATTCAAAATTTAAAAATTAAAATGAGAAACAAATGAAAACACGCAAAGCACAGCGCAATCTTGAGTTGTATCTAATTTCAAGAAGTTGCATTAAAATTTTTTTTGCGTGTTAATTGAAGAAAACCTGATAAATTGTTTTATTTTCTTTTCTCAATTGGTTGTGTAAGCTTTTTAGCGTCATGCCACGCCATCATTTGAGTCGAGATGAAATGTTACGGGCAGTTGGCATGTTACAAAACGGTGCTATTCAACGCGTCGTTGCTGAGTCTCTGGGCACAAGCCAAAATGTGGTATCCAGGCTGTGGTCACGTTATCGCGCTACTGGAGATGTGGCAGAACGGCACACAGGTAGATATCGTGTTACCACTCAGAGACAGGATCGATTTCTCCAAATGACCGCCAGAAGACTACCCAATATCACAGCGATGCAACTAGTGCAAAGGCTCCAGGAGGGTCAGCAGCTGCTGGTGAGCGACCAAACCGTGCGAAGGAGGCTGCATGAAGTTGGTCTTCATGCTCGCAGACCGCTACGAGTCCCAGCGCTGCGACGTGGCAATCGCGGTAGGCGACTTTTATGGGCTCAAGAACATTTGACATGGAGTGATCAACAATGGTCATTGGTGCTGTTCACTGATGAGTCCCGCTATGGATTTCATCCAGATTCGAGACGAACACGCGTTTGGAGAACTCCAGGCAGGGTCAGCCGTCTCCGACATCCACAGGAGGTCCACTCTTACCAAGGCGGGACAATTATGGTGTGGGCAGGAATACGAATCGGCGGACGAACCCAACTCATTTGGATTCAGGGCAGCATGACTGCCCATAGATACCGTGAGGAGGTAGTAGAACGTGTCATTGTCCCGCTCAGGGCCCTAACGGGGCAAGAATTTCAGCTCATGCATGACAATGCACCTTCCCATACAGCGCGGCTGGTGAGGGCCGCCCTTCGAGAACACGATGTTCAGGTATTAGATTGGCCTCCACAGTCGCCAGACTTAAACCCAATTGAACACGCCTGGGACATGTTACAGCGAAGAGCATTGAGGGATTTTCCGCCCAACTTGACAACAGAAGAACAACTTTTCGAACATTTAAAAAGAACTTGGGACTGCATACCCCAGCAAGACATTGACACCTTAATTTTAAGTATGGAAAATCGTTGCCGCTGTGTGATTAATGTTAGAGGAGGAAATACCGATTACTGATTATCAGATTTGGTAAGATTTTTATTCATTTAATTCGATTGAATAATTTTATAAGAATAAAATGTTTTTGTTCACTCAGTAATTTTCTATGGCTTAATTAATTTAAGACTTTTATTAATTAGAAAAACAAAATCGCATCGTGTTGTTAATGTTTAAATATCGGCCATGAAATTATCTTTAATTCTTCCATTTACAGTCATAACAAAATGTTTATAGTTTTCTAGATAATCAATGAAATGTTCAATATCCCTAGATTGTGTTGATGTGTGTATATCTAGCTACAATTCCTTCAAACGATAGTACTGACATAATAAGTTAATATTTAACATTTCATAGTGTTATTTCTTTCATTGCAATTTCAAAGGCACATATTTTCCCATCTTCTAGACAATAGACTTCCCGAGTAATTAAAAAATAATGATATTGTATTATTTTATTACTTTGACATGCATTACCGTAGCATATATATGCGGAAATAAGAGGATAGCCTTCGCTAAAGCGTTGCTTACAAATTCCTAAGATCGGACACAGAACCACCGCAACATCATGAAGATGGAATATGGGAGCTTCTTAGACACACTTTAGTCTTATTTCGTAACTCGTATCGTTTTCATTAGGAAATGAAAATAATAAATCGAAGTATACAAAACAAAATAATTACACAAAATTCGTCCCTGTTGCGCTGCCCTGTATACATGGCCTGAAGCATAATAAGCCGTTGATGATAGATTACAATATTTACAATATTAATATTCTTACTTCTGAGTTAAAGAAAACCTTACGTCCTTAATTTACCATCAGAAACTTAATCTAAGACACACATATTATTGGTTGAAGGTCAAGTAGCTACACAAACCAATATGACGTAATTTATGACAACTTGTTTGTAGATAGTCACAAGATCCTACAAAATTATATAATTATGCTAACTTAGATTATATATTCTGTAAAACTATGTGAACGATGTGAAGGTCAAGGCGTCGTGAACAGACAATAACTTTTCATTGAAATTAAGTTGAAAGTGGCATAAGATACTTGACGATATTCATTAGTTTTGTTGATTTGAATTAGGTCCTATAGCTTAAATAAAAAGCGGTCAAGTGCGAGTCGGACACGCCCATGAAGGGTTCCGTAGCAGAAAGTATTGGAGTTGATTGAATGAAAGGTAAATTACGGTTTACGATTTATGACGTATTAAAAAAACCAGTTTTCAGAGAAATTTTGCATTTTTAACACATTGTACTACTTTGGAAGGGTCTCTCGCGCAAACTATTCGGTTTAGCAAAAAAATATAAATATTAGAAATCTCAACATCATTTTTGAAGACCTATCCATAGATACCCTACATGTAAGGGTTTGATGAAAAATAAATATTGAGTTTCGGTTCCGAGTATGGGGAACCCCCAAAATTTATCGGTTATATATATTGCAATATACTGCAATTCGGCTACATAACCCAAAATAGTGCGCAGCTATTTAAATAAAACAAACAATTAACTATTTATTAAGTACGCAATTTATGAAGATATTATTTTTAAGTTTAATTTTTATACTTATTGTTCAGATATCTTAAACAATTTTCTACTCACAGTCGCCATCACCAATTTCTAATCATTGTTTTAACGTTAAAATGCAGAAGCCAATTGCCATCGATCAACTATCAAAATCCTAGCAATTTCAGTTAAAATTTTTTATATTTTATTCTACAGTATCTGCGTGGTTATCCACAAGGTCACTAATTTGATTTGCTTGTCTAGATAGCCTGGGAATTGGGGAGTTGTATCCAGAATCTGTCCTGCGAAGGGTTGGGTGAAAGGAAGTGATGCGGTTGCGAGGGTATGTGCCATGAGTGCGCATATTTATGCTGTGTAGTAATTATGGCCATTAAAGGTATTACGCAATATTTTATACATTAAGATAATGTCGCATAGAAAGAGCTAATTCTAAACTCTTTGTAGTTTATCCCTATATACCATAAACTTCCTTTTTTAAAACATAATATATACGGTACACTTAGTTAGGTACATAATAGTGAAGATCATATTGAATTACACATTAGACGTAGACGGATGGAGTTGGAAATATTGCGTAATCTGTGTTGTCGGAACTCTATTTACGCGTCGTGCAATCCCTTGTCCAGTCTTTGTGCAGTGATTTTTTAAGCAAGGTAGAGCATAGCGGTTTTCATTCAATGAGCAATTAGACAAGTTAACGTGTACTTCTCCAATCAATCGCTTATGCGCCAGCACATTTGCATAGTTACCTTCAACTTACAAAATACACTCGAGGCAAATGCAGAAGCCCCACATTTTTGGCTTCTGCGTTTGCCTAATTTCACCAGAACTAGACGGGGAGAGGGGAAGAGTCAAGAGATCAAGCGAGCAACGCATGAGTAATTAATGCCATGTGTGTTGCAAGCTTTATAGTTTGGTTTTTGGTTTGGTTCGACTTGTTTTGTTTGCCTGACTTGGTCCTTAGTGCCGGGGATCGAACCGATCCGTACTTAGTTTGAAAATTAAATACCATATGGCTTTAATTTCTTAATTACAAGGATTTTATTAATGACTACTAAGTCAGTCCGCGTTTAGTTCGAAGATTAAATACTATACAAACGTTACTTACTATATAAATATTAAAACTATTTAAATTTACACCCTTTGGATTTCACACATTTCTCCAAATAATATCCTGTCATTCATCTAAAGACGCGCGTGCGTGGCGGCTCGTTTTACTAAATACATATAGTTCTGTATCCTACTAGTTGTTCCCGCGGTATTACCCGCGTTAAACCTTAAATTATAGCCTATGTGTTAATCCAGGGCGTCAGCTAATTCCATACCAAATTTTATTAAAATCACTCCAGCCGTTTATACCTGAAGAAGTAACAAACTCACAAACTTTCACTTTTATAATATTAGTTTGGGAGACGATATTTTCAGACACCAAGTAATAATAAAGCAATCATATTATCGAAAATTAAAAATTTTAGTGCCGATTGTCTATGCAATATCTTTGGGAGGTTACTACATCAATCATACAAGTCAGTGTGCAGTGGCAAAAGAATAATATAACAGGATTTTTTTTCTTTTCTTTGAATTTTGGCTTAGATCAAACATTAAAATTCTTACCCAGCTACGATACACGGTCACTAGATTTATTGCGATCACCAGTAGACAGCCGCTTCCTGAATCCAATGTTTTCCTCGGTATATTTGGATAAGTGGTAGAATACAATGGGTGGTGCGACCATAACACTGACGTGGAACCAAACATAACGCAAGAACTGCATACTAACAATTTTACGCGCACCTACAAATAACAGCAGGTAACTGAGCTACAGAGTGAGAAACGCCCATACCAATTTAGTTTCCGATACGGTCTAGTTACTTTTCAGTTGACCTATTTTAGTGCGTGCGGCACCATCTATATTTTGATATAATCGATATGATGACATTTTAATTTTATTCCCTTAATTTAACTTCATGTACTAACAAATGAAATATATTTTGTAATATACTAGCAGTCTTAACAAACTTCGTACCGCCATATTTTGTTGCCGTCAATACAGGCAGTATTGTGGCGAAGTCCAATATTTTAATATTTTTTTAATGCATTCTAATGTATGAATTAAATAAAATTATATAATCGAATTAATTAAGATACCTAATCTGACCCTTACTGTAATGATTTTATCGCACCTCAGCGTCATTTTAAAAAGAAAATAAAAATATTGCTTAATTTGACGGACCGGTTGGCGTGGTTGGTAGATGCTTGCCTTTCACGCCGCAGGTCGTGGGTTTGATTCCCACTCAGGACAGACATTTGTGTGCATGAACATGTCTGTTTGTCCTGTGTCTGGGTGTAATTATCTAAAGTTTGTATTTACAAAAAAAAGTAGCATGAGCGTGTACTTTGGACTGGTTTCCAAAGTACAAGCGCATACTACTTTTCATTTGTAAATACTACATATATCAGTTCACTGGTTTCCTAAGTACAAGCTCCGCTTATTTTGGGATAATGGCTGAATTGTTATAAGGTTAAGGCTGAGTTGCATGTACTTATACTCAATTCTCTACCTAATTTTATAAACTATGTTAGTAATGTTTTCGAAATAACTATTAGGAGTTTGAGGTAATCCCTGATTTATAAATTCAAATTGAGTTTAATACAAGTATAAGTGTCGTAATCGCGCTTATTTTAAAAACGTTATTTAAATGTAAAGAAGTCTACTTGGCCTGTGCGAATAGTACAACCGGAAGAGTAAGACTTCATAGAAAATTATCTGACCAAATCAGAGACGTTCTCAAAAAAAGGCCAGGTCAGAAGTACCCTAAACCGAGCATGTATGAGTAATATAATTAAGGTAAACAAACCAAAAGAAGTGTTTTGCACACTTCTTGATTGTGACAAAAGGAAATCCGTTGGCTCTGCCAACCCTGATTGATACTGGTTTTTTGTTGGTTTTAGTGAAAAACACTTTGCAATTGTAGATAGATATAGTACGATAGCAATAGAGAATAAATATTAGGTCTTTACCTATGAAATTGCCGTTCTGCAGTACTGGCCATTTCAAATCAAAATAATTTTTGTTTGGCTAAGAATTCTAATTTCAAATTAATTTTATTTTAAAAACATGGATTCTTTTTTCCAAAAGTAGTCATTTCTTTATTGATTAGTGTTACATTTTCATCGCATTTCAATCTTTTTCGTCATCATGGATACGTTAAAAATTCGAGTAATTATGGAATATGAGTACCGTCGTGGCAGCAACGCGGCACAAGCGGCACGCAACATCAACGACGTTTACGGAGCTAACACTACAAACCAACGCACCACCTGTTATTGGTTTGCTCGCTTCCGTTCTGGAAATTTCGACCTGAAAAATGAACCTCGCGGTCGTCCGAAGACTTTGGTCGACAATGACGAATTAAAGGCGGTTGTGGAAGCTGATGATACACAATCTACGGCTGAATTAGCAGCAGCTTTCGACGTTAGCGTCAAAACAATATTGGTCCATTTGCGTCAAATTGGCAAGGTAAAAAAGCTTGACAAATGGGTGCCCCACGAACTCAATGATCGCCAGCGCGAAGTACGCGTCGAGACGTGCCTTGCACTGCTCAACAGACACACAAATGAAGGAATTTTGAACCGCATTGTTACCTGCGATGAAAAATGGATTCTGTTTGATAACCGCAAGCGCTCAGCAAGTTGGTTGGATCCTGGTTCAGCACCTAAACAATGCCCTAAACGAAAACTTACCCCTAGAAAAGTGATGGTCACTGTTTGGTGGTCTAGCGCCGGTGTGATTCATCACAGCTTCTTACCAAACGGGGTGAGCATTACTGCAGATGTGTACTGTGAAGAACTGAGCACAATGATGGAGAAGCTGGCGCATCTCCAACCAGCATTGGTCAATCGCTCGTCTCCGCTGCTCCTGCACGACAACGCGCGACCTCATACTGCATAGCAAACGGTCTCCAAGTTGCAAGAACTGGGGTTGGAAGCTCTCCGTCATCCGCCCTACTCACCAGACCTTGCGCCTACAGACTACTACTTTTTCCAGAATTTGGATAACTTCTTGGCGGGAAAAAAATTCAATACCCGAGAGGCAGTACAAAATGCCTTTGAAGAATTTGTTGCCTCCCGTCCAGCTGATTTCTTTAAGAAGGGCATCAATAAACTGCCACTGCGATGGCAAAGATGCATTGATTGCATGGGTGATTACTTCGATTAATACAAATAAAAAAATTCATGAAAAAAATTCGTTTAAATTTTTTCATACAAAACGGCAATTTCATAGGTAACCTATTATTATGGCACTATAATACACAAGGACTTTTGAAGTGACAAGACCTGGAAGGGCTCTAGCACTGAATTTATTATTTTAAATAACCAACCTTGTATGTCGCAAACGTCATACACTTTGCAGACAAATAATTTTATTAGTAAGCGGAGAAGGCCATCAGCCCAGCATGTTTGCTAAAAACGTGACATTGACAGAAATGTAAATCTGTATATATTTATCGTATAGTTAGATTACCAATGTTTATGAACGGAAATTATTCCTGCCCACTCATAATAACCTACGTCATCGCGCATGAAACAATTATTCATAGTTTTCGCGCTGTTTCAATGATTCATGTAATACACTTCAGAGTAGTTGCTCATTAACAACGCATCCTAAATATATAATTTGCTGTATTAATACATTGAACATAAACACGATAGTTTCAATAGAGCAGCCATGTCATTTAAAACTTTAATTTACTGATTAGGTACAGGAACTATTCAATTATATTTGACCAATTAAAATATGTATTGGACACTCAACCAGCAATTTCTAGCTCACAGCTAAATGCTCTCACCGATCCGTAGGACATCGGCGGTTAAGCAACTAGGCCCGCGGTCAGGCCGTAGGTGGATGATCATCACAATAATTTAATTGCTAAGCGTCTACACGCCGCAGAGGGCACGTTAAACTGTCCGTTGTAGTCATTAGACAACGGTCTAACAGTGATTTACGGAGCTTAGGGCGACATTGGGCCTTGGAAGAGCTATACTTCTATACACGTATCTGTGGAAGTTACGGTGTTTTACATTATTTAAAGAAAGTTGGATGACATAGGTCATCCACAGTTAGCATCAGGCGTACGAAGTACGTAACGTTTCGATATGAGTGAGACAACTCTAGTCTACCGCCACCTTCAACCACGCGTCGTAGTAGAAGGCACTTTTATTCATATGATTATATGAACTCTTTCCCAAACGCTGAGGACAGTCAAATCCTGTAGAACCGATTTAAAACTAATGCGATCCGATTTCACCATAACATCAAAATGTAACCAGTTTACACACGCTTTATATAAAATTCAACAAATAAATAGAAAATAAATTTTAATAAATTTAAATTCGTGTTTTTTAGTTTTTTTTTTACTATTATTTATTTAGAACAAGACATGTGTAGGTATTCCCCTTGCCTTATAGAAAACAGCCCACCGCTGTTATCCAAGTCACCAATTGGGTAACAACGGTTAATTTTTTACATGATGCACTCCGCTGGCCCCAAGTTGACATAAATTTAATAAAGGAAGTATATTACAGTGGCCGACCACTAAACCGCAATGTTTAAAGTAATAAGTTTATATCGTGACAAGGTGGAACAATGATACGAAACATAAAATAATATCTTTTTAGCTATATCATTCAGATGTACTAATAACTCGCACTAGACATAAAACAAATAAATTTATCGCGCAGTTACTTATAGTAGTGACGCTTTCAAGCGAGAATATCTTTAAGTTTGCAATTAGCATCGCAAGCAGACGTTTTAAAGATGGTATGCCTATAAAAGCACATTCTTGGATTATACTCTGCTATATTTAATCCCCACGACCAAATCGTGAGAGGGTGCGCCATCACATTTCAAGCGTCGCACGATTTCGCAGACAATACCATCGAACAATATTAATTTCAGCACATACTAAAAATGGTAAATTGTGGAAAGTGTATTTGTTTCGAGTTGGGATTATAACTTCGAATGTATAAGAAAGTAATCAGAACCTATATACCAATTTTAAACAAACTAAGTGATAAAGATTTGACATCTACCACGTGCATTGGCTTGTTTGGATTACTTACTTGTAAAAATAACCGTCTGGATTGACGCATGAACCAGATTTGTTTTTCAAACTCAAATATGTTGTTCTGTTCCGGGCCAATAACACGTTACTACGAATAGGGTACGTAGTAGTAGCATTCGGGTATTAATGATAACTGAATTAAGGTAACTCATACTAACAAAAACGGCGCCACGTTAAGACCGCAAAATATTAAAAAAGGCCTAATTACTGCTGGCATATTTATTTATTTTCAAAATGAACTTTAGAGCTCTAACGGAATAAAGTCTAGTTTCTATTACGTTAAATAATTGAGGTATCTGTGACAATTTTTGACACGAAATGTGCACGTGTTGAGTAGTCTAGGGATTATTAACACGTCAATGGTCCTAATGTTTACCGTGTAATAAATTCTGCAACGTCTCACGAAATTGATTATTTGATTTTATAATTAGATTTCAATACTTTCATATACCTTAATGTTTAAACTATTTTAATCCAATTTGCCTTGAACAAATAATTATCTTAGAGACATCGCGTAGAATAAACAGCTTGGGTCGAGCGCATCCTAAAACGCAAGAACGGATGGTATATATCCAGTAGGTGTGTAGTATTTGTATGAAAATCAGCACAAATATGTAGGTAAATATAATGTATTGTTGATATGATAACGTCAATATGATCTAAAATATTATATGACCTATAAAAGAACTTAGTAGGTATAACAAGGACAGTTAATTGTACTATGACACTGCGTTATCAGCTGCGCTATATCTCCTGTTACTGTTAAATCCGCTTACAAACTGCGGCTCTCGAACACCAAATAATCGACGACCGGGAAGCAAAGGATTCATACAGTAGTCCAATTTAATACAAAATAATTCTTAAAATAATACACGGTCAGTCAGGTATCGCAATTCACTGTAATAAGACGTTTGTAGCGGTTAACATTCTTAATGAAATAATGAATCAATTATCATTTCGTACGTAAGTTGGTCAATATTACACAGTGAATTATATTTCTGTAATTTGTCTAAATTGTGATAAGTCACACCAACACCTACCGCTACATATCTGATAAGGTGAACGATAACGATAGATACCTAGTATAGTCATATAGACTTTATTAGGCCGTGAATACGTCGGTTTACTCGTGAAATTCTAATAAACGAAGGAAAAATTTAACTGCGCCTTTGTACGGTATTGTGAATAAGTTTATAAAAAAAAGTTACGGTAGTGAATCGAAAACTAGGCTATTTGAAAGATTTATTCCCACGAGGTCGAGTCCCACTATGTCGAGTTCCCGCTATGTCTACTTTGAAAATTCTCGCTTTTATTCCCATCTAGTCGAGTCGTTGAAAATCTCTTTTGTCTGGTGCCACCATGTCGAACGTTAACGAAATGTACAGTGAATAAAACAAATGATTCAAATCGTAATATTCTTATTCTGACATCAATTGTACAAAATATACTTGACATTAATTCTTCTATAATGAGTACATAGTAAATCACAGATCAATAACTCACACTTAATAATAAGATAACAAGAACAACTTATATCTATTCTAAAAATAATAATCACAGTGTTTTTTTTAATGTTTCATTAAATAATGAGCAATAGAATAAATCTTCTTATTTATTTTTGACAACAGTTGTAAAAAATTTACTTAACATTAATTCTTTTAATTTAGGAGCACAGTAAATCACAGATCAGGTTATAAGTAGATAGGTATACTACGACATATACCTTTATGAAATATAATTATGTTGTAGGTATTAACAGTATCTACTTCTATCTATTCTAAAATTAATAATCACAGTGTTTTTAAATGTTCAATAAAATAATTAAATTATAATCATGTTTTGATGTTATCTAGACATTTCGTAGTACATAGATATTTCACATATTTACAGTGATTAACTGATTTGATTAATTGGCTTGAGATGATTTTGTTAAGCTTTAACATTTCCCAGTCGAGACAAACATACATCAATGTTAATTTTGCTTTTCAAGAAATCACCAACAATTTTTGTTACTTTTTGATCATTGGCGGAATCAATTTTTTTTTTTTTGCTTTGTAGGCCTATTAGATTTTGTTCAATTCTTAAATCACTTTTTTTGGATTCTTCTTTTAAAACATCAATTAAAAGACAAAGGGTTGGTCGTTTTATGATTTTTTTATTAAGACGGCTATGCCACCCTTCGGCATGATTTGTGGTCTTGATTTTTTCTCCATAGTTACTTATGTATTTAATGTTTGAAGTTAACCATTGAAAAGACATGTATTTATTAAATGCCGTAGTGTCTATATTCAGAGATTGAGTGAACTCTAACAAATATTGCCAAGCACTAGGTATTTTCTCGTTAGGAAGATGTGCTAAACTAATGCACATTTTAATGTATTTACGGCTTTCGTAGGTTTTGGTTAGAGATAGTTCTTTAGCTTTATCCCAAATGTTTTTACAAAAATGAAAAAAACATAGTTTTATACATGCGTGAGGAAAAACACTAGTTATTGCATTGATAGCTGCAATTTCACAGTCTATATAAAATTTTACTGGATTGAAATCTGGCAATTTTGTCTTAATAATGGAAAACAATCTTTGGTATGTGCTTTGTTTTTTATCGGGGAGTAAGGCAAATATTACCGGAACAACATTTGGATCGTCAGTTTCCTTAGCAATGTCCACATGGAGAGTATATAATTGTTTGAATGGCTTCGAACAAGCTTTAAAGGTACCGTCCAGTATGATATTTTTGAAACTAGTAATTTCCGCCTTTGCTTTATTTGATACAAAAATTAAAATCTTGTCATCGCTCCCATCGTCCACTAATAAAAAATCATTAGCTAGAGCATCGGGAACTTTCACATCACACAGTTTAGAAAAAGTTGTTCTATTACTGTTAAGTGTTTTATAACGTAATCTATACAAAGAACTTTTTCGAGATTTAAATTCTGGCAGGTAGTCAGCGAAATCATCACATCTCAATTTAGCGAGCCCCTCTTCATATAAAGCGGGTATCGGTCTTAAGCTTGTTTTTACTTGTTGCTTTATATCATCAAAATACTTTTCAAATAAGTTTCTTTTAAAGTCAGGCAGGCAACTGTGATTTGTGTCTCGTAATACATTTTTTAAATTTTGGTCAACGCTTATACTTGCAGAACAATCGTTGCTGGTACACTTCCAAATGGAAGAGCCGTCTGCATTTCCTTTATTTTTCCGGTATCTATGTCCTGCTTTGAGCAACAATTTTCCACCTTTATTGCTCTCAATTATAGTCAAAGAGCCTTCATTGATTGTAACATCAGTGAACGATGTAGATGGCACAGGGTTGATGTAATTAGTTAAATTATTCGAACTTGTCGACGCTACCGGTGTATCCATGTCGTATATAATATATGACTGCTCACATATATTAGTGGTTGTAGAAGGCTGGGCGTCAGTTTCCCCTTGTAAAACTTGTATTGATGTAGATGGCACAGGGTTGATGTAATTAGTTAAATTATTCGAACTTGTCGACGCTACCGGTGTATCCATGTCGTATATAATATATGACTGCTCACATATATTAGTGGTTGTAGAAGGCTGGGCGTCAGTTTCCCCTTGTAAAACTTCAATTAAATTATCCAATTCCACTAGAAAAAAATAAAAACGCATTTACTAACGCGAGTGTTGGTAGTAGGTATGTTTAGTTCAAGCGTGTGGTGTTACTGTTAGTTTAAGTTGGTAAATAAATAAATAAGTTTGACAATTAGCATTAAAAAATAATAATACAATTTATTTCAAATAATGGCAAAACCGTGTAGGTTTAAATATTTTATATTTAAATTTACACGGTTTCACAAATGATATAACTAACACTTATAGATTCATATATTAACTAATCAAGAAAAAAAAATCAATATTTTTTGCATAAAACTTACTTGGACTATTTTGAACAGCGTTTTGTTGTGCTGCTTCATCAACCACATTTTCATTGTTAGTCCCTTGTAAAATTTCTGTTATTCGGACCAAATCCATTGCTGGAATACATTTCTTAGGTTAGTTTGTATTATAGGTAAGTAGTAGATAAACGGGGTTTACAAGTATTTTGCACTTTCATTTTTCATTTTCTAATAGCAATAAATATACGGAAGATAGAACTATAACTTTACTAATCTAACTAATTATAGGATCGTAAGTCGGCCATTTTGTTTTGACAAAAGACGTACCTATAACGTTATCTCAATTGTATGGGTAAAAGTAATTACTTCATTAGTACTTAGTAGTTTACAACTACATAATCTATAAGGTCAACACGGATGTATACCTATCTACATATTTGTCATAATAAATATCTGCTAATATGCATAGCATGTCAATACATCAATTGAATTTCAAGATTGTGTAAATCTAAATCTTTCTAAATTCTAAATCGCTTGACACAAGTGCAAAACAAGCTAGTATTTTAGATTTTTTTTATAATCTAAGTATTCTTAAATATATTTTGACACTGAATTAACAAAATGACTTACCTTATCCTTTTTAGTTAAACTTTCACAACACAGTTAACATGCTCACACAACCATTTGAAACGAATTATTTAACTGAATTTGTGGTAGTGTTGCCACCTTGAAAATTATTTTGTGTAATGTTGCCAGATTAAAAAAATCTTTAACATTTGTACTTAAAATATTGACTAGATATGGAATAAAATGTGGGAAAAAATTAGGTGGTAACAATAGTACAAATAATATTTACGTTTAAACGTAAATATTATTTGTACTATTACACGGAATCTCACTCTTTTCTATATTTTTGCTTGTAAAAGCTTTTTTTCAACAATACAATCGGTATAACACACCACCAATCTTATTTTTTTTATTAATAATTCACAAAAAATACGAATGAACCACACTCTAATTAATTGGCAATACTGCATTCTGGCATGCACTGTAATTATAGTCATTTTGACTGAACTCTTTTTTTTTTCGTACCTAGGTACTGGGTTAACGCGCTAAAGTGTCCCCCCTTCGTGTTGGTCTATAATTTCAAATAACAACTCATCATAACAACCCTAAAACGTCCACTACTGGACATGGTCTCCCCAATGGGGGGCGTTTTGCCGTAATCGCCACGCTTGGCAGGCGGGTTGGCGATCGCAGTAAGGATATTCATCTAACTCAGAGAGCGCTGCTGCCCATTCTCTGGTGAATCCCTTAGTCGCCTTTTACGACACCCATGGGAAGATATGGGGTGGCCTATTCTAGTCCGGGTCCACACGGGCAAATAACAACTACTAAGTATTATTGTTATAGTCAAGGTCTAAATCATTTATATACCTTTATACCCGTCCCCTTCGCAGATGACTAACTAGAGCCGAGAAAGACGCTCCGGCAACACCTTTCAATCAAAGCGTTGACCGCGACTGTACAATTAAAAAATTTAAAGTAGTCGTGGCGGTACTAAAATCGACGTTTTCAGCGACTCGACTAGATGGGAATAAAAGCGAGAATTTTCAAAGTAGACATAGCGGGAACTCGACATAGTGGGACTCGACCTCGTGGGAATAAATCATTTGAAAAATGTATGGCGTGACACAGTGTAACGTATTATTTGTTTGCAGTGGGTGAACAATCGTGTGCGATGGTGACGTGAGGCTGGTGAGATGCGCTGGTGGAGCTGGTGGTGTGTGGTGGTGGCGCTGCACGCCCGAGCGCTGGCGCAGTCTATCACGCCGACCGTCTGTGAGGAAGAGGCCTGCCGTTGCGATGCTTTCACTAGAGTTATATGCAGTTGCACTACTGAATATGCTGTACGTAATATAATTTACCCTATAAGCCGAAGCCAGCGCGATGGTACTGTCTATGTATATATGAGGAAATGTCTATCAGTTCCCTATTACCTCTTAAATCAGTTATCCTATAAATGCTAGTCATTATTATAGCAAAAGCGATATCATTCCCTGCGTTTCACTTAATGCACAAGCATGTGATACTTAGTTTTTCTGTTAAAATTGTGTGACCATTGCCAGCCATGTCTATTTTTTGTAATGTTGAATATTGTTTACCTTTATTAGTTGCTTATCGCGGGATGGGGTAAAATTGATGCATTAGGTCTAAAAGGGCGATTGTTTAATATAAAAAAAAATCCTTATAAACATACTTGGCCTTGCGTTGTAGTATTTATAATCACAATAAGAATATAAATACTTAAATAATCATATCTAAAGATTTTTATTCAACATTTTAATTGCTCGAATAATCTCATCGACTCGTTACTTGATCCTCTAAGAATTATGTAAACTAAAATTATGTCTGTATGATTATATACATATATGTATCGTATATGTTTCAGGAGGTGACCCTCAGGCCAGATGGAGCTTACAGAGTCCCGTCAACAGCTACTGCTATCATCATTGAAAATTGTGAGCGTGCCACCTTCTTACCTGACACTATACGAAGCCTCATACAGCTGCGTAATGTGGAATTAAAAAACATCAATCATATTATAATCAACGAAAGAGCACTCGTTTGGTCTCCATTTTCAAATCAAAACGAAAACAACCCGGGACTACGGATATCGATTAGCAACTGCACGATAGATGAAATCGCGTCGCATGCCATACAAGGGCGCGTCAACGATATAGTCATTAGTAATAGTACGATTAAGGAACTAAAGCCTTTCGCGTTCTCCAGTCTCAGTGGCGTCAACAACATAGATTTGTCGGACAATGTCTTCCAGAACGTACATATTCAAACTTTTAAGAAATTCACCGTAGACAACTTCATTCTGCGCGGTGGCAGAATAAACACTCTACCGAGTAGGTTCCTCTCGGACGTAGAGGTGACTAACTGGTTCCGCATGGAGGGAGTTACCGTCAATTATTTGTATAGTTTAACTTTTATTGTCAATGCACCAAAGAGGGTTCTCATAGAAAGTAACAAAATAGAAACGTTGCAAGGAGACGGCTTCCACATGGTTACGAGAGGACCCATTACGTTTAGAAATAACACGATAACTAATTTAAATAAAGGTGCGTTTTTCGGATTCAATGTTGATTTAGCAGCGGCGGCGGCGATGGGACCTCAGGAACTGCTGATAGATAATAATACTATAACAGAACTGTCTCCTTCTTCTTTGATGTACAATCGTACTAGACTTACATTACGAGTAGACGGATTGAATCTTAATCAATCATGTGCCTGCGAAATGGCAGAGACGTGGAGGGAAGTGTTAACGGAGCAAGGTGGTGCCATAACGTGTTGGTACGAACTCGAGGGCTACTACGTATCGCTGCCAACGTACTTCGACAGTAGGTGTGGAGCATTCAAACAAACCTTTTGGATATTTGTAGTGATAGGTGTTATTCTAGTGTTAATCATAGCGGCCATAACCATTTGCTTCATAGTGAGACGTGAAAACGAAAAGAAGAAAAAAGTGCAAATAGTCATGCCAGACGGAAAGACTTATAGGGAAACCGAGTTTCATATTGTGGTGGAGAGAGCGGAACTGCTCACTACCGATTTGTGATCGGCTCGTGTTATTGCAGCAAATGATATCAGTCATTGTGACCGGTGACATAACATTATACTGGACATTCCCTCATTTTTATAAAGTTGTTAGATTACTCACTACCTCAGGTTAACGGATTGAGTTTAATATTAATTAAAGGTATATTACAGGATTTTAGGTAATTAGTGTTCACGTCCCATATTAATTGCTCAGAATCATTATTAGATCAGGATAGACATTTAAACTGTAAATCAATTGAATCGTAAATAGTTTTTAATTACTGTTACCATGGTTCAATAAATTATTCTGAACAACCAATTTACATATATACCAATTACAATATGAATTACCTAAATTCGTGTAAATACTCGTTTATATTGAAATCAAATGTTGTAGTTACGGATGTCAAACGACCATTAAAAAGTGACAACATCTTGTTATACACCGATCAGTATTAACGATGCGGTTTAGTGAAAACATGACTGTTATGTAAAATAGTAGCTCTAAAATTATTGTGATTAATAAAAAGTACAACGAATATATAATCGTTTCATTGAAAAGTCCTGAAAGTAATTCTAGCTGTTTGCATAGTTAGCGAATGTATTGATATTATTGCGAAATCTGTGTTTGGTTAACATAAAATGACGCACTGCAAAGCGAACGTGACAAAAAGACCTACCATGCATATCAAATTGCATAACTTGATGCTTTGCGACCTAGTTAGTAAGGTGATACTTGATGCCAGCCTCCCCCTGCGATTATTATATATGTTTATTTATACAATACAATGCACACTCCATTGTACTGTCAGCGTTATCAATGTGAATTTCCCACACTTTGATCGACATCTATATACCGAGTATAGTATCATATTATAAAATAGTCGTTTTAAAAGGGTATATTAAGGTCTAAAGTATGCAAACAATTAAATGAAAATCCCAACAGCACTTACCTGTGCTTTAATTTAAAGCACGCTTATATTTAAAGCACAGGTAAGTGCAACTGCCTTTACAATGTAGATCACCTGGATACCAATAGCTTTATCAAGCTTTATCAATATACGGAGAAAGAGAATGCTTTGCCAATATGCTGTTCGTTGAACAATTAGTTATACGACGGCTTATTATTAACTTCTAAATAAGCCATACTACATATTTTGTAACACCTTATAAATAACAAGAATTTGACATTAATATACATTCTATTTCTTAACTAGGGAGTAAGAGTATTAGCCTGAAGATAACTATAGGTAAGGCAGTAAGCCAAACGCTGTCACGTGTGCACGTTTTTGCCATTTTAAGACATGACCTACACACTAACCCTTCAAGTTGTAGTTAACCAATTCTCAACCATAGACCAGCAAATTCAATTATTTTATCTTCGAAGCATGAAAGCTAACACAAAAATATTACAACTATTATTAATTTATTATCCTAAACTATAAGACAATGGTTGATTAAATGATGGCATGATTAAATGGTTTCCCTCGTAAAAGTACTTGAGCATTGAGCCGAATGTATAGCTTCATTATGCCATCTAGATGCAACTACCTTCTTGATGAACTAGTCTGGACCAAACAATACACACAATGCGAATGTTATACTTTTGTTATTTAGTTTTGTAGCTACGGTATATTTTAAGTGTCATTTATCAGCAAATAATGTGTTTCAGGACAAAACTGAATTCTATAAGTCTATGTAAGGCACATGTTATTAATGTTGGTATTTTAATCAGAATAATTTTAAGCTAGAAAATATATAGATCACGTTTGGTTTGTTTTGTAATGTATGTGTTGTGGTTTAGTTCAAAATTCTATTTTATGTTTCTTAAGTAGATGTATCGACGCGGTGTGGCTCGATCGATAGGTTTCTACCTGTTAGTTCAAGCATGGAAAAATTGTAAGGGCAGGGGGCATAGGGTACAATTTTTCAATCGGCAGCATAACATTGTGTACGTTTTTTACAATTAAATTTTTTATTGCATAATGTTTAAAGAATACCACTTATCTGTTCTGCTGTACGCAATCCTGTTGATATTTATAATATAAATATCGGAATCACACATCTAAATTGTTTCGTAATTAGCATTGAAGTCGTAGATTTCTAGCCGTGGAGATTGACAACAGCGAAGTTCGTATTTCGAACTGGTTTATATTTAATTTGTTCAGTTTCATGACTAGGCGGCGTTTCTTCAATTTCTTCCATTTCTTATATTACTATTTCTATATGGCAAATAATTTAAATATCTACTTAATATAAATACTTACGTGTTATTGTAAAAAAAACGCACTTCCTTGGACTCGAACATTTACACAGAGTGTGTGTTGTGACGCCATCTAATTTTCCATATAGTAAAACTTGACAGATGCGCAGACAGAACTCATCAACATACACGGCTCATTAAAGCTTTCTTTCCATAAAGCTGTCACGGACACAAAGCAAACCCAGACTCAGACAATTAATATGGTCACACAAATAGTTGTCCTGCGGGAGATCGAATCTGAAAACGAGCGCGGTGAGATACTACCGAGGTAATCACCTTAAACACAGCGTCTTTTTCACGAAGTAGGAGATGAATTTGTAGACTTTAAAAGGATATTAAAAAATAAAGTCTGTTTGGTCATTGAACGGGTCAGTGAGATTTAAACTAAACTTGATTGTGGAATAGCGACTATCGTTATACATATTTTATTACAAAACCTTAAATAAGGTATATTGAAGTTTTCAGATGAGCTGTGCGATTGTTTGATTCAAAGTAAACCATACTTTCATCACGGGCCGGTTGGCGTGGTTGGTCGTTGGTTCGATTGCCACTCAGGACAGATATTTGTGAGAAGGATCATGTCTCTTTGTCCTGAGTCTGGGTGTAAATATCTATATAAATATGAATATACAAAAGATAAGTAGTATATCAGTTATTTGGTTTCCATAGTACAAGCTCTTCTTTGTTTGGGATCAGATGACGGTGTGTGAATAATGTCCCAGTAATGCCCAGGATATTATTGTCCCAGGATATTATTATACCAGGATGTAGTAGTATGTAGTAGCTATGAAATTACGCTTTATCCCAAAAATTACTTTATTCGTTATTAACTACATAAAATTGCGACTTCAAGAAAGTAATAAAGGAGTAATTATTTTAATCACATTCAACGTTAGAAGTTACTTAAAAACAATATTTTATAGTATCTCATAGCTCCGGCTGTACCGCTTCGTAAATCATAGCCTTTCCTATAAATCTGTCATGACATTTCATGGAACGCCAAAAACACCGCAAAGTATCACGAAGATGAGTATTGTAAAAATCCCGACATGGTTACCTACTGGGAGATATTTATTTAAAAATAGAACATTAGTTATAGATGACTTACCGCAGTAGAGGCTGGCCATCAAGCACTTGATGAACGCTCGGCGGGGAGGTAAGATCTAAGCCTTTTGACAATAGGATGGACTCGTTCTGCTCCAGGTTTGCAATGGCGTCCTGGCCGAACGGACTACCATTCAGCATGGCATGGGCTCGTATCTCCACTGTTATCAACAGAAACACAGACTTTTAATAAAAATAATATAGGCTCAACCAAAGAAACTTATGTATAAGTTATTTATAAAAAAACAACAAGGTTTAATGTTCTTGGAAGGTAAAATAAGTCTGTCCGTGCCACCTAGCTTCTGACAAAGACCTTCGAGAGTTATAAGCTTATTATAGGATGCTTACACCAAAGTGGTTAAAAGGGGCCCTCCTTATGGTGCGACTCTATCCGTCGGTCTTATTCCGCAGCTTCTGCTAATATTAGCGATTAGAATCTTTCATAGGTTACGATAGCATCATTCCACCATAGAACATCAGACAATATGGCGAGATTTACGCGTTCTCAAACGTGTTCTTGTAATGTATAATAGATAAAAATAAAGTCATGTCTTTGGCGAGCCCGGGTTTTTATTAAATATGTAATTAAAATAACCACCACACCCCATAACAAAGTTTAATTTTTAGTCATATACCTCACCGTAAAGTTCTAAATATCGTTAGATTATAATATATCTCGCGAGCTTAAGAACTAGCGAAAGATTGTAAAACGTAACTAACAAAATTTTTGCACAAAAGTATATATATAATATAATAATAATAATGCGAGATTGTATATCCCACGGAAGTGTGGGGGTCGAGGCTTCCTCAATGCCAAGAACCTACACAACCGTGAGGTATGCAATCTCAGGGAATATTTCCTTGGTGTTGAGTGTGGGATGCATCGAGACGTCGCCGCCGTTGACAACGGACTCACGCCCCTCTCCTTGGCTAAAGAAAACTGGAGAAAGCCCGTCGTACTTAGCACTCGGGATCGAATTGACGTATGGAAGAGCAAGGTGCTTCATGGTAGGTTCCACCAGGCCCTACATGGTGCTCATGTGGACCTACAAGCATCTGTGGCCTGGCTACGTTTTGGTGACCTATTTGGGGAAACCGAAGGTTTTGCTTGTGCAATTGCTGATGAAGTTGTCAAGACGAGGAACTATCGGAAGCACATCTTTAAGGACGGTACTATCGACATTTGTCGGGCATGTCACCGTCCCGGAGAGTCTATCAGACACATTGTTTCCGGTTGTTCCTACCTTGCCAACGGCGAGTACTTGCACAGGCATAATCAAGTTGCCAGGATTATCCACCAGCAGCTTGCTCTTCGGTATGGTCTTGTAGACTCCGAAGTGCCGTATTACAAGTACGTACCGGAACCAGTTCTAGAAAACGGTTATGCCAAGCTCTACTGGGACCGCTCTATCATTACGGACAGGACTATTGTTGCCAATAAGCCTGATATCGTTTTGGTAGACCGGTTGGAGCACCGGGCATTTATTGTTGATATCACTGTCCCATTTGACGATAACCTCGTAAAAGCCGAGAATGACAAGTTGTCAAAGTATTTAGATTTGGCATACGAGGTTACCGCCATGTGGGATGTGAACTCAACAATAATTGTCCCAATAGTCGTCTCCGTAAACGGTCTCATACCAAAGAGCCTCAACCAACACCTTAAGAGGCTCTCACTAGATCACTGGGTCAAGGGCCGGATACAGAAGGCGGCAATTATGGGAACGGCACGCATCGTGAGGAGGTTCCTCACTCTGTCGCCCTGACCACCGGCGGCCTAGGGCGTACAACCCCGCCGCTGGGGGAGCTCTGTTTTTTACGTATTTATTTGTATATTATTGTTTTATATATCGATTTTATAAGAATAAATATGTATTAAATATGAAAATAAATAAATAAGTTGGAATAATAATAATATAAATATATATTTTTGTAACTATATATTTGTAAATGTATAAAATAAGAATGACGTGGAATAAAAGACATAATAATAATATCTGGACAATGTCACACAGATCATCCTAGCCCCAAACTAAGCAAAGCTTGTACTATGGGTACCAGGCGACGATATACATACATATATAGATAGATAAATACTTATATACATAGAAAACATCCATGACTCAGAAACAAATATTCGTGCTCATTACACAAATATTTGCACTTACCGGGATTCGAACCCAGGACCACCAGCTTCGTAGGCAGGAGCACTACCAACTAGGCTATGGTGACCGTCAAATATATATAAAGATATGAAATCATTTTGATTAGGTTAGGGTAAAACTGTGACCATTAATGTGATAGAGAAATGTTTTAAATTGTAAGCAGTAAGGTTACGGTTCACAATCTTTCGACGGTTCACAAGCTAATTAAGATATATTATAATCTAATGGCATTTACAATTTTACGGTGACATACATATACACACATCAACAGAATCAAGTATACCTTAATCCTATATTATTTGAGACTTTATTGTCTAAAATCTTTTTTGTTTCCGTAATAAAGTTAAACACATATTGAAACGTCTTTTCTACTATTTCTAACTTTTTAATGTAAATAAAAGAAAAAATACGTATTTATTCGTTACGTTAAGGAAAATTTAAATTATTCTATTAATACTATTTAATGAAAAGGGCCGTGTGAGCTGTAAGAGTCGTGGGCATGTTAGAAAATGGTGTTATTCAAAGCGACGTCGCTGAGGCCCAACACGGCCAAAACGATATCAAGGTTGTGGTCACGTTATCGCAGTACCTACCGGGATGTGGCTGAAAGTCACACGGATAAATATCGTGTCACTGCGCAGAGATAGGATCGATTTCTGTGTACATAGTAACTAATTAAATTAAATTTTATAAGTTTAACACAGCATCCTTGGCATACACGTACGACGGCGATTTTTTTGAAGATTTGGAATACTTTATCAAACGATCAAAGTAAAATTATTGTTCTGGTGTAGAACAAATTAACGCTCCGCCTATTAATGCGTAGTACTTCAATATTTATGATGATAGAACAATTTTTAGGTTATTTTCAGTTTGTGCCAAGCAGGTAGCGTTCTTTTAATTGTCTATAGCAGTTGGTAAATAACAAAATCTGAAGGTTTATACGATTTGCCCTGAAGTCTAATCGTTTGAATAACATAGGTAATTCATACCTGCTGTTTTCAAAAAGGGATCTTTATGATTTACTTGTACCTTCACAATTTAAAAACGGTTTAGTGTTATGTGTAATATTTCTTATAAGTCACAACCGACAGTAAATGACTTGTACATGAAGAGAGGATGAATGAAAGAAGATTAACGAGACAAGTGAGAATGGTGCATTTAGTAATACCGTTGTCTGCCTACCCCTCTGGAAAACAACCGCGAGTCCATGTGCGTTCGTGACGGTAAGAGCACAATAGAAGTAACACCTGCATGCACCTAATAATTCCGGTCACGTGCATGACTCGTAATAGAGGATGTGATTAGAAACAATGTCATTCATTACACAAAATAGTTCATATCTAATATTTGCACAACTATTTAGCAAAGAACGACTTTAAAACAAGGCTACCAGACTCAATATTGTAGAGTATTAATCCTTCTTTGTTATTTTCGAACCATAGACGATTGTTAAATCATTTTCTACAATAACTTTTGCCTATTAAGCTCAAATTAAAATAGTTTACCCATTTCTCATTTATTTAATGTCAATCTGACAAAATAATTCGCAGCGTTATATAATTTTTATACGTTAATTAATGTTAAATGAATAAGAAAAAGTTTTACTGTAATACCATTAGAAAGTACAATCATAATTTTTCAATATAGTTTCCCTTCAAAATTATTTTAATTTACTATGTAGAAAGGAAATTGGTGTGTACCATATAATAACTAAGAGTTCAATACTATTAACAGTACAAGAACTGCTATATATACTTTTAGAAATAGTACGTCGCGTCCAGACAATGATTATTGACAATTTTAAGAAATTAAAATTTTATTAGTGATTGCTCAGTGCCGGCTAACTTAGTCGGCAGTCGGAGTACAGAGTTCTTATCATCCTTTAATTTAAAAAATATTTTTAAATTTATAGCAATTTTAACATTTTTATCCACGTCTCTTAGCAACAAAGTCTTAGCAAGTTAACAACAAAGGATTTACCGAACACTTTTTAAATTAAAATTATATATATAATGAAACGGTAAAAGTTATAGATAAAAGAAGGTAAAAACATCTAAGACAAGAATTTTCCACTACCCAACTATTCCTTATTATTTTGTTATTTATTATTATATTATTATTATTATTATTCCCAGATTACGCTACAACGTCAAGTAGGAACAACACAAAAACTAGATAAAATATTAACTAACTAAAGGTCATCGGCGGAATATCCAATTCTGGGTGAAGAAGTCGTGAGGCGCAGCCAGCACCCGCGTTCACCAACTCCATCTCCAATACCACGAGCCCTTGGCGTTGGGTGCTTAGAGGAATGTCTTCGTAACCGACACATAGGCATCGAAAACCAAAGCGGTTGTCTTCACTGTGAACAAAACATAAAATACATAACAATTACATATACCGATTATAAAACAGTCGGAAGTATGATGCCGGCTGTATTCTAAATACAGCGTCTAAATTCAGTGGAGAACGGCCGACATACAGTGATATTATAGTGTACAAGTGTGAGCATAAATATAAGTATATTCAAGATCAAGAGCTGTGGCAATTCAGACAAGATATTATAGTTTAGTGTAGCTTTACTAGAATGCATGGAATGGCAAAACTATTATCTTACTTGTTAGTCTTATTGTAATCAGTCAAATAGTCGGTAGCAGTCTCCAGGGAGAAGATAGCTTCGTTGCCAGGCACAAGTAATGCCCTTTGTGGCCAGTCGTTACCACTGAAACAATACATACTATTCAAGCAAAATTAAAAAAAATCACCTACTCAACTATTTATATTAGTGAACTAGTTAAATAGCATGTTTTATGATAATTGAATGTTAACATCGCAAATTTATTCGAATCATAATTCCAATATACAATAATTTATTGTACCTTTCAAAATAATGTTTTCATACTATCCTCAATAATATCATCAATGGTATTTATAGGTAGACAATAACTGAATTGGTTGATTTCAGTACGATTTTAGCCAATTATGGAGTTAAAAAGTGTGATGCAATTCTCCTAATTGACCGAAAGAACAAAAATGATATGTAAGAAACGGCTAACAATTTGTTTCTCCGGTATCTGCCCCTATTTAACATAACGCTTAACTGTTATCCATTGTTTCATAATATAATATAATGTGTTCTCAATTGTTAAAATCCAAATCAATTCTTACACTTATATTGATTGTAAATCAATCATTTCAAAATAAAATATAGTTCATTTCTTATATTAATTGTAATTGGTAATCTTTATTAATCTTAAGTGGTATTGTAATGTTATATTGTTATATGTTTACTATACTAATAAGATTATTTAATTATTGAGTAAATTGCAGACATTTTACGTTTTATTAATTAATTACCTTGTTAATTTTATATGCATGTGGTCGTGGTGTGCCAAAAATTTTGAAAATTTAGTTTCTAAATATTCATGAAATGTGTAAATAACTGTTTGTTGCTTAGCCTTATAGAAATCTCATTGACACCATAACATAAGAGAACTTGATTGGGTAGAAAAAAGCTGCTGTAATGTCTAAATAAACTGGATAATATTTGATGAACAATTGAATTTAAATTGTTATTGCAGACAATTATTTTCATTACTTTTTTTTCATTCCGTTTTCTGCTCAATCTATAGAGTCCTATTTGGAAGCTCACATGGATTGGCATAAAGCGTGAAAATTGGGTCTTGCCAGCCCCTAAAGAATAAAAATCGCTATTTCCGCTTATAAAAATATTGATATGGAGCGATGGGTCCCTAACTTATATTAATGATTCGAATGTGATTTGTTACGATTTCACACCCTACATACAATCTTAATGAAATTACGCACACGATCACAGGCGGATATCAGGACTACAGGATATGTCATGTCATAGAGATAACATGTAAGAAAAGCTCCGCAAGCTTACAAGAATCATCAAATAGTTCCAAGAAAAGTATTACATAAACTACACAACCTTATCTAGATTGTAGAATCCAAAATGTTAGCAGCACTCACTTGTTAGCCAACTTCGACGTCACGCTGATGTAGCTACAATTGTAATGCATGCAGACTCCGTCACCATCGGCCTGCTCACCCATGTCCTCCACCTCTCCCTCGGACGTCAGCTGAACTACCCTCTGTTACAACCATAAAGACTTATTTAAGAAATGCAACTGTTGCTATCTGCATTTGAATAGAAATCCTATTTTTCAGATTATCAATAACCGTATTTTTTAAATGGGCTCAATACTCGGTCGTATGATAAAAATAGTTTAATAGTAGAATATTTGTAAAATACTACTTTAAGATATGGTATTCGCGAAGCTTCGCTAATTGAGGTTATGCACTGAATTAGTTTTCTGGAAAAGACGGATTTAAACTCCCTCAATTTCATCTTGTATTTTACATGATTACATATTCAGTAGTCAGAGGCCACGGTCTAAAATATTATGAGTATCCACAAGATAACACAGCTGACCTTTATTTTTAATGAAAGAATGGCGAACTATATTAATATCAAAATGCAATACGTTTTAGGCAAGTATTTATACTACTAATAGTAAGTTCTGTAGCTGTAGCCTACATCAAATTCTTTTGGTGGCAAACAAAAAGGCGCTTTACTTAACATTAATAAAACGATATAAGTTTTTTAAGTAATCTAAATACAAAATAAATGGTTAACATTCATGCATTAGTTTAAAAAATAAAGGATTTCTTGTCATAAAAAAAACGTTCCGCATCCACATCGTTGTATAGAACTTTGCCAGATAGCGAAAATAGAGTTGCTACCAAATTATAACTATTAGCTTCTAATAAAATCTAAAATAACAAAATTGGAAACATAACTAGTGCCTCAAACATGGTAAAATGAACGTAGGCCCAGTTTCAATTTTGCGCCGATAAGTAGTGGTTATAATGGCGCCGAATTCTTGATATTATTAGATAATTACAGCCAGTATAATTTCCGCTTAAAATGTGAGGAGATCTCTAAAGTAAAAAAATGTTGGCCCACACGGAACTTGTTGTGTCCTCAGTGTATTTCCGTTAAAGTGGAAAATAGCGAAAATAGTTTAAATTCATAAATCGTACAACGACGAATGCATATCCAATTATATCCCAATCTCAATTCCGTCAAGATTTGCCGTATTTTGAAAACGTGACGTTAAGTGATTATCAACATGGTTTGGTTGGTGCACACTCTATTGCCACGAATTTGTTGCGATAAAATTACTGCCCATTTACTAACAATGTAACAAAACTTCAATTGCTCAATGGATCTTACATATTCGGGGCAGCTACAAAATATCTAGAATGAATGATATGAATGATGGACGACTTTCTACCTTATATACCTTACGGAATGGAGGGTCGGAAACCCTCACTTCGTTAGCGCAGTGGCATCTGTGTTTGGGTGTCCCTGCTACTGCGTATACGGTAAGCGAGTCCTCGGGTTGGGCGGTGATGCTTCGCGGGTCCATCTCCAGAACCATCCATGACACGTTCGGTGGGAATAATACCCTGCCAATAGAAAATCAATGTCTTACGTGTGTCATAATGCCTTAAAAGTTAACATAGAAATCATAAAACTCTAAGATAATTTTCAGCACACACTATCTCTTTTGCAGTCGATTTTACTAATACTATTATAAGTTGCGTCACAGAAAGACGTGCTATAAATTTCTAATCTATATATTGGTTTATGGTTCAAACACAAGGATCACTCGATTATATTTTTACATTGAAAAGCTAATTTAACCGAGACATTTCTTATTAGCTACCTTTCCTTTTACCTTCACACAGGGATATCCATTGAACCAATTCAAAGCAATACATCTTTTTCTGATTGAATTTCGGGGAATTAGATTTAGTAAGGTTTAATTAGCGTACTTAGTAATACGTTTACATAAGGAACGGCGATCAAAAGTTGTAGGTAACTTATTTCTTTTTTATTCTTTGCACTATACCGATCAACGATCAGATATTAAATTCCCGTCTTTGATAAGTTCTAATAAAAGTAATATATTGCCTCACCTCATGTTGGTGACAGTAGCTTGCTTGTAGGGGTGGTCACTTTCTACCCACGTGTAGTACTGCGCCGTGGTGGACACTGTTTCTTCAACGCCTGGCACCAACAGGTTCATTGCGGTGACGTGCGGAAGCAACTTGTGGATCATCTCTAGTTGTTTAATTACACTCTGTGTAACAAAAATAAATTGTTTTTCTTAAAAAGTTTTTGCTGGTTGGCGTGGAATACTTGCCTTTCACGCCACAGGTTATGGGTTCGATCCCCACCCAGGACCGATATTTGTGTGCATGAACATGTTTGTTTTTTCTGAGTCTGTGTATACATAAAAATGTACTTCAAAAAGTAGTATATGTTGTATATCAGTCATCTGGTTTCCATAGTATAAGGTCTGCTTAGTTTGAGATTAGATGGCCGTGTGGCAATTATGTCCCAGGATATTATTATATTAATATTATGTTCATAATGCTTGCCTTTTAAATTTATGGCCTATGGAGAAACCTGTTTTCATTTGGTAACTTAATAAATTAATGCCTACTTAAAGTCAAGTCTACGGCTCAAAACTTGAGCAATAGAAGGAACTACGTTTGAGCCCCATTTTCTTATATTTTATGTGAATTCACAAGAACCGACTGAAAGGGTCTAATTATGTATATACATTTTAAAAAAATATATCATTGTTACTATCTTACCTTGGAATCATTGAGGCCCTCCAAGTGGGCAAGCGTGTAAGGTAACAATGTGGTGATGGCAGGCGATTGCTGCAGCACCGCGGCATTCCTCCTTAGATCCTCGGCAGTGAGCTCATTGCGCAGCGTACAGAACAAGTTTGCGGTCCTCTCCATCACTATGGACGCGACGCGTAGAGTGATCGTTCGCAACGCTTTGATCAGGCTGTCCGCTGATTCGGAAGTATTCGATAACGTTTTAGACGTTCTGAAAATGAATTACAGATTATTTGTTTTCTTACTTGTATGGTAAAACTAAACAATCCACATAATTAACACAGATCACCACCGATCAATAATAACAAGACGCTTGGGTAGCTTTCTTACTTCCTACTTTCAGATGTTTCGAATTTTAAAGCCATATTTAAATAATTATAATCCATGGCCCAATTTTATCTTAGATGATCTTATTAAGATCTTATTTCATAGGAAAACTAAAAGTGTACATTTTGTAGTGATCATTAGGACCTTTACACAATCCGACGTTCTGAAAGTATTCTTATAATCCAAGAGCACCTTAGAAGTAACTTATGTGATATAAATTAGACGCTTTCCTAGTAGAAAAATAATATTTCGTTGAATAGAAAAGGACAAGCCATGATCACGTGACACAATTGCTACGATGTCATACCGCAAGTTCTATTTAAATACATGAATACTTTGATCTTAACCATTAATGACACGTACCCGTAATAAATAATACTGGGTATTTGACCCCTCGCAAGCGTGGTTCCATTAAAACTGAGAGAACACGAGGCGAAGCGGAACGTAGTGCCGTCCGAGCCCTTTACCGACGGCAATCCACAGTCACCGTTTGCTGTACGTCCACCTTGGTTACAAAAACGTATGGCGTATCGCTGATCCTCCTGCAATCAAAATTGCGATGAGTGGAGGCATTCATTATAAGTATTGTACATAAGATGGACGTGTATTGTTATCTTCAATTGAAAACGCAGCTTTTTATGTACTTTTGTGGAGTTACCTTTAGCGGCACGGGTCTGTCAAATTTGAGTTGCACCATGTCGTGCAGACAGTCCGCCACGCAGAAAGAGCCGTTCGCCAGCTCTATGCTCACCCAGCAATGCGCCGGATTCGATTCGTCAGCGGTCGCACGTAATTGCTATGAGAATACAGAAACAATTTACTAGTAAGATAACACTCGGAACCACTATCATGGGAGATATCGCTGTACGTTCGAAACAAATTAAGAAGATCCTAATAAGATTCCATAAAAATAAAATTAGTAAATTATGTTCAAACAATCATTTTTACGATTTTTTATTTTAAACACTTGATGGCTCCTTTATTACGAAACCCATGATCGGGAAACATATGCCTAACGATATTGTACACGCTTTGAATTCTTTGGTACTAACGTTTAATTTCGAGTTTTCAAAGATTTCAAGTTGAAGCTAATTCTATAAACTTGCAACACTAACAAGTCCGCACACTTACCCGTACGTCATGTAACAGCTCCAAGGAGTATTCATAGTTCCCCAATCCTCCGTATACACAGACCCCGGCCAGCATAATGCCTGGTCGGTCAACGGTGAAGCATATGGCATCCGGACTTCCATTGCCAGTGTTCCATACCCGCGATTGGTTGACGCGCATGAACCGGGACGGGGTCACTAAATGCTTGACTGTATTAGAGTCTACATCCTCCTGGAATAAACATCATTGGCTATCGTTAGAGACAACATTTTTGAAGTAAATTTCTTTACACACGCTTTACTTGGGGATTAAGCTGGTGAATGCGTGTCGAGTGATACAAAGAGTGCGATCGGGCGAGGCGAACGGAACGGAAAGTTAGTGAAGATAGAAAAAGATTATGTTTCGTATATTACTCTACAGTAATATACGAAGGCAAGAGATGAGAGTACATCTTTTATTTTTCTCTTTCTCTCATAGCTAGTTTAATACATATAACTAGTATAAAACACACTCGTTTTTTTTAATTTTAAACCATTCATTGTCTGCCTTTGAAACGGGTCAGCTATACGTGTTTGTATAAACTATTATGTAAGCAAAACCAATGCAATCAATAGTCATAGTGAAGTAAGTAGATTAATATGCGTCACCGTACCCGTATGTTAGTAGCACTATACGAGAGCTCAGCCACAATTCTGACGACGAGTTTACAACAAAACTCTGACAGTTTCTCATGTTGTTCAATCTCGCCATGGTCGTGCGGCTGGCCGCACTGGCGAGTCATCATCTGCGGTTTGATTGGAATCATCACGATATCGAGAAGTCGTGGTATCACGTCTAGAAGGTGCCATTCTGTGTGATTCACCCTCGCTTCTGACGTCTCTGGCTGCTGGAAAAGTATACAGAATGTTTACAATTGGATCTTAATGGGGTCTTGTAGAACGTAACAGGTAGGTCAAGCTAAACGGAAACCCTCGACCGATTTTGATAAGTTTTTCTTTTCTATGCAGAATTAATTATTAACGTACATATACAGTAATTTACCTTTAGAGCTTCCCGATTGTTTGCTCTCGGAGGGACCGGTGGAGGTTTATGTGCGTGCGACGAGCGTGGTACTGTTGCTGACTTTAATGGCACATCTTTTATTACCTATGAAAAGAGGGAACAGTCAACAAACACATTTAGAATAATAAAATATAGGTATTATATCATCGAACGTTTCGCTCTGATGTGATAAACGACGGATGATAAAATCGGGAACCCCAACGCCAGTATGGCTAAAACGATTAGCTATCGGTAAATTTAGTCTTGTCTAAGATTAGGTTTCACTCACTTTGCTATCAGGCCGTTTGTTCTCAGTGGTATTGATGGAATTCTGCGTGACTGGCACGACGTACTGTAATACGTCGCGTAGACTGCGCGACGCGCACATAGCAGCGCACGTCGACGTCAACTCGCGGATTTGAACTGACGGGACTACACCATCCTTAGAAGCAAAAAGAAAAAGAGTGGGTATAAAACAATATCAACATAAAACGGCAGCATAAAACGGCAGCTATCAGAATTTTACTTTAACTTACCTTGACATTATATAGCAAGGAGCACAAGTGATTCCATTTAAGCGTGGGAGTCGGAAAGAAAGCGTGGAAGCAAGCTGTGATCGTACTATGTGCCTCATTCAAAATATTTGTGGTCATCTCCAGGGCGAGTTGTACGTAGCATACTCTCGCCTTGTTCTTGCCAGGCTTCTTCGGTAGCATGTTGCAAGTCGGCGTTGGGTCCGCCATCATAGCTTGGATCAAATTCCTCACATCAGCAATAGCATCACAGTACGACATGAACTCTTGAGAATTCCGCTTCTTGTTATTTTGTGGGTAAATTTCATTTATATAAGATTTTATTAGTCGTAAACAAGCTGTTATTACATAAACTAATCTTCTTTGATGTTTTATAACGGCCAATTTTTGGTAGTTGATGGGAATCATCCCATTACTTTCTAGGACAATTTCTTTAAAAGTTGTCCAGCTCCATTGTAGTAGAGTGATAAGCGATCTAAAGCAAGGTACAGTAACTTTCCTCGATATATTTTTACTAAGCATGATGATCGGTTCGCCTGGGTCTACAGCTCTGAGCGGTAACGTTTGATCAGGGGTGACGGTATTGTAGAGCAGGCACGGGATCTGACCAGCGTTCACGTCAGTGCCGTTATTTGACTTTTTGGATGTTTTAAAGTGGAAGCCTATCTCGTCGTTGATGACCATGGCTTGCCCGGACGAGCCGCAATCCGAGGAGGGACCGTTAATGCACGCCCATGCGACGTACCAACGGTTTGCCTGCAGAATTTAATACAGATTTTTATATCTGGAAATTATATCGATTCCGTAGCATAGATCACAATCAAGTAAAAGCAATTATACAATCCTAAGGCACTAACAATAGACTTATAAAACACGTAAAATCGTTTATAAGATGGAAATAAAATATATCTTATTAATGAGTTGGCCCAATAAAATGGATTCACATTTTTGAGACTTCCACTTTACCACTGCGAACGGAATCGAACTGTGCTGATATGATTTAAAAACGATATATAGCTAGACATGGTAATGAACATGTAACAAGACGATTGGATAAAGTGAATCATATAATGTTCGAAATAAGGTGGTTGAAACTATAGCCATTTAATTAAATATCCATTAAATACGATACGACTAATACACTTATTTAAATAAATTTGACTACACTCTAACCAATTTAAAAAAAACCCTGGTAAAGAAGGTAGACAATTAGGAAAAAGTTTGAATTTGGTTGTTTCGTACCTTGAATTGATTATCTATACTGTTAATAGATATGTTTGCACAATATTTGACAACATAACAATATGTAGTACTTACAATAAGCGGTATAGGAACATCAAAAAGCACTGGGAATCGGTCCCTAGGCGCACACTCGTAAACAATTTCGTCACTTTCTGCCAACAACTCCCCGTCGCCTTCTTGGTCCCCACCTTCGGGACCGAGGTCGATCAACTTTATCCGCGCAGTGTAGTCGCCACGACCACCGAATAGACCATAACCGCCTAGAACAAATATTTACTTGTTTTGTGTTAAATATCAAATACACGTGGTTCACCGGTTTAGTATTTCCCGTACAAAATAGATCCCTCATTATTGCCCGTTAAGGTAGATTTTTAGTAAAAGTTGTCTCTGCCCATCCCCTAATTACAAACCTATTCCTTACCAAATTTCATAAACATTGGTTCATCGGTTTGCTCGTGAAAATCTAACAGATAGACATGCTTTCGCATGTATTACATTAGTACGCTTCTACAAATAGCGCCCTATGCAGAAAGACTACAAAACTCTTAAGCGTCTAATAATAAGATATAACGTAGCATTATAATTTATTTAAGATAAATCTTACCAAGCATTATATCCGTGTCACACATGAAGCGGATCGCTTCTATCGAGTGTCCAGAGTATCCCCAACCTCCGCCGTGGCTATCAAATCTGTTGACCGTTAGAAAATCTTCCTTCACCGATGTTATTGGCGACGCTGTGTTTTCCCGTTTGCACTCCACTTGGCTCAGTCTGAATAAAACTCAAGATATACTACTGTTTCTTTTAAACAGAACAACTATAAACTGAATAATAATTATAAATATAATAAAGAACTTATTCTGTTAGTTACGATATAGAATCTATTTAGATGCCCATTTTACGAAATAAAAATGTTCAGTCCGCCGTCAATCTAAGTTTATTATATTATTATTATTATAGAAACATAAATAACCTGAGGAACTGCTTTGTAAATATACTACTTAGTTGAACAAAGTTCAAATAAAATGTACTTATGTATATGACAAATATACGTACTTAATATCATGAGCATAAGTTAGAGAATCCAAACAGCCTAAAAGATGCAATGCAGCATGCATCCTGGTCACAGAGTAGCCAGGGGATGACGGTATGGCCAGCTCTTGGTTCAACACCGATGATTTGATCAGGGCAGCGTTATCCACCGGCCTGTTTTCGTTACTACACGTCAAATCAAAGTTCTCCAAGTTTTTGAAATCTTCCAATCGCTTAAAACTCCCATAGTTCGGGTACTCAAATTCCCCATCATTGAAATACCCTTCAGGGTCGTTGCAGCATCTTTGCAGCTTATGAGAGTCAAAAGTCAGGATGTTATAGCATTTCATCATTCTTATCTGTGGTTGAAAACACCATAGTACATCGTACAAGGGGTCAAGACACGCCAGTGAGTTGACAAAGTCAACCTGTTCGGTGCCATTCCATGTATTGCAAGAACCGTCAGCTTTGTTGATAGTGATGCATTTAAAACTATGTTCAGGATGAGTGGGTAGGATTACTGAAACAGATAAAATTATATTAATATAATATAAAGTTAACACTACATGAAACAAGTTATCAGTTAAGTCTTTAGTCAGGTGATTATCCCCGATATTGTTAGTAGAAAATCTATAGTAAAAGTCAGTAATTCGGGTTATGATTTGATGAAGGAACGTGATATTATTTTCAAATCCTAACCAATACCAAAAACGGAACATACTTAGCACTGACCAGGCATGTTAAAAATAACGTTTATAACAAATTATTTTTTTTGTAATCTTACTTATATTATTATTATTCGCAGTTATAGTAGAACTAAACAAAGTATCTGTCTTGATGAGTGCTTGGGAGACTTGTACAAAAGTCTGATCGCCAGAAGCGGTGACCCATACTGCTTTACAGGAGTGGCGGGGCCCGAGGCGGTGCACTCGACCGGGAGTTGCGTACCATACGGGGCTTCGGTCCGTACGCGCCGGCTCTTCCAGGCGAGGCCTACCGAGCGCACCTTTCTGTTGATAAAACAGCGGTGATAATCCTCATTGAACAAATGTCCAAGCCTCATTACTAATAAAAAACTTTAAGAAGTAAAAGTCATAAACGTGAACTATGCTCTAACCTGGTAACTGCCGAAAGTAAATAGCTCTCCATCTCTCGTTAGCACGGCGGTGTGGTTGCTGCCAGCAGTGACACTTAGAGCGCGCGGCACGCGCACGCGTACTATACGGTGATGTACCGCCAGGTCGCCGGCGCCCAGCTGACCGTACTGGTTGGACCCGAATGTCAGTACTTCGCCTGAACCAAGCATAAGACATTATAAAAGTGATTAGGCAATAATCCGTGTCCCTATAGCCGGTTGCGGTAAGTAGTTTTACCATTACAATTTAAGCTCATTTATCATTGCCATATTCTCTCATTTATCATTCATGGCAGCTGTGTTTAAGATTCAGTACGAGCAAATATTACATAAATGTTCACATAAATGCAAGGTAATGATTATTTATATATATTTATACATACCATACCATACCGTATATTTATACATACCATGTTCAGTCAACAAGACAGTATGGTGCAGGCCGCACGCCAGCGAGACGATGCGGTGGGCGCCGGGCACGGCGATACGCCAGGGCGGCATGGACGTTACCTTCACGCTGGCATCACGCTCGCCCTCCGAACTTGTTGCGTGGCCCTCGTACGCGGTATAGCGGCCGTTATCTTTGTCTAGTGTAGAAGAGGTGAAAATACTTCTATTAGAAGGTTAATTTGATTATAACTAAAACAATAATGGAAGTTCCTGGGGCCTCTGGAAAGGGTCAGAAGGAGGAATATTTAGTATTATTCCGGCTTAGAAATTTTTCTGCTTTGGATATTGGGTGGAAAAGGAACTTTACGTAGTCGTAAGATTCCAGCCTGGTGAAATTCAAGACACTATAGTAATCGATGCATCAAAGTGCTTTACCACAAAATGCAAGGAATGGCTCAAACTATGTTGAGATTCTCATGGCAGAATACCATACCTAAACAGAAATGGAATTCTCAAAAAAAGAGGATAGCAGGCCGTCCTAAACAGACCTGGCGGCTGATGGCGCACAACACGTAGCGAAGATAATTGGATTAACATAAAAGTTCGTGACCAATCGAGCTTGAGACTCAATGTGGCCCGTAAGAATGAAGAATTGTTTTGGGAAATAATCGTAGTAAATGCTCATGTAATAATATGTTCATCACATCTGAAATATCTACATTCATAATCGAGGGCAGTGGCTGGCGCTGCTTGGACAGCTTACCACCGTTGGGTGGAACACACACATATATACAATGACACTAATTGAGGAAGCTAGATTACCATTAAGACTTACCGCTCCTCATATCAGATCTTGTGCAATTTGCATCAGTGTCGTCATCAAGGTCTGTGACGGGGGCGCCTTGATCTGCGCAGGTTCCCTGCGATCCCGCGAATGTGTCAGCACACCGCCGGCAAATCCCACATACACTGCACCCGCTATCACCTTCACCACACCCACAATTTCTGTATCGAAGAAAATATTAAACAACCTCTCATTAAAACATTTAACAAATCAATATTTATTCCTTCATCAAATTCAAAGTCAAAACTGACTGGCGACATCATCATCAGCCGAAAAACATTCACTGCCGGACAAGGGGTTCCCTTATAAATCTCCACCTATGCTGGTCTGGCGCTACCCACAATTAGCGGCTTCCAGCGATAATATATAAAGCATAATGATAGCAAAATCTACAATCACTTACTCTCCCGGTACTCTATTGGGCTGTGCAGCACTGTGACACGAATTGGTGAAGCCTGTGCACTCGCGACACATGACGCAAACGCGGCAGTGCTCAGTCGTCCAGGTGTGAGGGACCGTGCATATTCGAGGTTCTTCCTTACTTTCACTGCGTCTCCGCGGAAGATAGACTTCTGTAATAAAAAAATTAGAAGTTTCTTTGTATGTTGTGTAACATAGCAACACCATGAGTGTTGATCTTTACTTTATCGACCTTTTCTCCCTTTGATCATGCGCTCTGACAAAATTAATTAGATCCAAATCCACACATATATTAACTGTACACATACATTAATTGTATTATGTAAGATGGTGGTCATTATTATGCGAATGATAGAATGTTGTTACCCGCTTAGCGCTACGCAGAGGTCACAACACCTAAGCCTACGAACGTGATAGCATTGATCACCATTCAGTATAAGATAATCACTTTATTAATATAATTAAAAAAAACTCGTAAATCCAACAAGTAAAATTAACGAAGCGAGATATGGGGGTCATACAAATATTATTTCTCTTATTTACTTACTTTCTTTTGTATATCCAAATTCACGACCGCACTGTCCTTTGTTGTTTATACCGAATGTGTAGACGTGACCAAAATTCGTCAATGCTGCAGCATGTGCTTTACCTAATGCCACCTGTAATATTTTTAGTATTTCATTTTAATACCTACTTTAATGTTTGTACAAAAAATACTTATATGAGCGTGTTAAATACATCGCTGAGCATTGTGTTCACGTCGTAACTGAATTAGTTCAATATACATGTTCATCTTATCGCACAGGTAAGTCTCGATTAATGATTCGATCGAATTATTGATATTTCCTTGTTGGCTATTGCTACAGACACATCTAGACACATTCTTTAATATACACTATTTTAATAAATTCCTATCCAATTGGATATTTATGTCCTATCGAACATAAATAAAAGAAAAGTATTAAATAGAATTGATATCTTGAGATTTGTAATAAATGACAACTCTTCATTTAAAAATTCTTATTAATATATAATACATAATTAATTATTATAAATACTAAAATAATCAAGTAATACTTTTATTAAATATAGTAATTACGGGAATGGGCTCTCCTAGATATTCGATCGACATTCTATAAAGCCACAGAGAAAAAAAAGCCTCGACAAGTGTGATGGCGGATAATGTAACTTTAAATTATTTAATTTTAGTTACCTGAATTACTCTTTCATGTCGCAATCCTTGTACGACGCCCGCAGAATCACAATGCTGTGTGTCCTTCCCAAACATTAGGAGTAAGCCTTGCCTCGTGATCAGGGCCGTGGAACCATAATTACAGGCCGCGTAGATGATGTGATGACCTTCCGCCTGAAAGAATTAACTTTATATAAATACGAGTCAACACTTAAAATCACAATACTTTCTGCTTGTGAAAATATTTTATTTGTAAATATTATCAATAACCTTATTATGACTTAAATACAAGTTTTCCAGAGCGCAAACGCGGTCGATATAACAAATTAAAAATATCCGTTTGAAATAAATGGATTTAGAAGAGTAAACAAATAATTTACCTTAAATATTTTCTTTGGACGCGTCGGCTTTGGGGCTCGTCGGTGTTTAATAGCGTCACCATCTTCACCTCGCCGCGCTATGCCCGTGAACAATGCTGTGCCGTTGTCAAGTACGAGGATAGCGTGGACGCCTTCATGGCCCACTGCCACCTGAGCAAATCAATATAGCATTGTATAGCATTACGATTTAATCATAATTAAGGTGGAATGCCATAACGCTGATTATTATCCTTTCATGCGTGAACTTATGTTTGCACGGGTACAACAAGCGGTCATCATCAAAATTTATTGTGTAGCATTGTAAACCTTAGGGCCAGGCATTGAAGTCAAATGTTCGTTGTAGTTGCAGGCATGTTTCTGCACTACAAATAAACATATTTAAAAAGGCTCATAAAGATATATACATCTTAATTTCTATCTAATTAAGTTCAACCAAGTTTGTTACTGATTTCTAAGTACGTACAAAGAAAGTCACACTAAACGCCCCCTTTCAAACTAAGTTCAGTACCGTCGGGGCCGCGTGGTACATTCAATTAAAAATCTTCCATCCGAATTCCAATTATCAAGCATCGAATAAACGCTTTATGCTTTTTGAATCATCCATATGCCATCCAACGGGGCTACCGGCTAAGTCGCCGAACATCGGGATAGTGATCGGCGTTCAAATAAATTAAGGTTAAAAATGACTTAATCAATCGTTAAATGGGCGTAAAATCGTTTCCGGACCATTTATGATGTCACATGCTCATGGAAGCCGATTTAACGATTGATTATGTCATTTTTAACCTTTATTTATTTGAAAGCCGATCACTATCCCGATGTTCGGCGACTGAGCCGGTAGCCCCCCAGGTCCCTCAATCGAAAGCTCCCGTAAGCACGAAAGCTCCCGTAAGCACACCCCAACAACATCGTAAAATTCTCTCTATTGTCCCGTGTAGTAGTGAATGCCACCTAGACATACTTTAAACTGCATATTTATAATAACATAAAATCCACATTTCTAAATAAATTAATGAAAGGAATATCACCAAAGACCGCAAGATGCGTAAACTTACATGGATAACTTTACACCGCTTGACGTTAGGCGCTTCATTCCTAGAGAATATTGTCTCTTTCATTAGAGTCCATCGGCCGGTTTGAGGCGACGCAGCTTTGTAGCCAAGAGTATATCCCTTTCCTGTGTAGTATACCTAGAACAGTTGTTACATGTTAACAAATTATATTAGGTTACAAATATTTAAGACAAACTATTGAATGTGTGTGTAAATAAGGACATAAGCCCTATAATAACAATAACAATCGTTCAAAAAATGTACTGCACACCTCGTGAATGAGGCCGAGTACTTTACGTAGCATATAAAGAACTTTTAAATACAATTCTTGGAAAGCAATAGTCAAGCTTCAAAGTTACATATTTTTATCTCCTTGTATTTTTTATTAATATTGGCACTTCATACCTTTCCAGATGCAGTTGTCAAAAGCGTAAATTCCTGTCCGCCATAAATGCTCAAAAGGGGATCCTCATCGTTATCATCAAGTTGCATGGCAACTGGAGCATCTAGCTCCAAGGCCCGCCTGGACAAACCATCCTCGAAAGGACTGCGGCCCAGCACCAGTGTTCTCCGTCGCAGTAAATGAACATTGAAATCTTTACGTGACGCCAGAGTAGGTGTGGATGAACCTTCGCCGCGCTCCATAGGCGCATCCACGTCGTACATTCGTATGTTTAAGTTATCCTAAAGAAATAAAATCCAATTTTATTGCTATAATATAAAATAGTAACATTCAGGTCCCTAGTGACGGTAGCGATTCCATTATATTATAATTTGTCCATTTGTTTATTATCTTTTTGTAAGTTCATATACTCCTAAGAATTACTGTATTTTTCTTTATTATCTATATTCTAAAAATATATACATATATTTAAAAATAGTGTCGTTGGAATAATGTTGCAATTTAAGTACAAGACTAAAGAACTACGCGTATAACTCTGTCTATTCATTTATTTTCTTTTTGACAGCTGCTGAAGATGAACGTTAGTGAAATTTAACTTCAAAACCTTAATAAAGTCTAAATCAATGGTTATGAGCAAATATACTTGGAAAATCACATACTAACCTACATATTTATTAAACAAACTATCAAGGTATGGGTACACTATTGAAACAAGTGAAATTATTAAATATCATTTATTGCAATGATTAATCAGACTTTTCTTCATAATTTAGACTCCTCAGTTGAATGCTCTGTTACATGAATATTTTATTATTGTTAATTTATATTGTCAATCACAACGTCCTGATTACAATCAGAAATTATATTTTTTCTTGTCAACTCCATCCAGGTTTCAGGTGTCACATCATCACATATTGCGCGCTTATTCAGGCTCAAGTTGAGAATTTACGTAAAGATACGGAAAAAATTAAAAACTCAACACAACCTATGACATTTTAAAAGAATATGAAACCAACCGTAATACACTGAATGTCACACGAGCGTCGCGTAACAAGCACAGGTAGTAAGTGACAACAAAATAGCGCCGCCGGGTCAGCGATGCGATGCGTTGTGGTATTGCTGGTTTATTTATATCCGGTTGATTTATATATTTATTGATTTCATAAATCATTTACAAAACGAAATTACAAATATAAAATATTTAAGCTAAATGTAATGTACTGCATCAAAACATACAAAGTTCTTCTTCAATAAAATCGATTATTATTTTAGGGCGTCACTAATTTCGAACTGTCTAAAAGATAATAATAGAATATACGGAGTTTAATTGCATGTTTAATCATACTCCGTGCAGGATTTCACGTCATTGCAACCTACACATTCAATAGATGTTTTGAAACGCTTTAGAAGAAGAAGAAAGAATTAGTGCTCTAACGTATATGTATGTCCTTTCAAACTAACAGACACATAAGAAAAAAGTTAGGAACTATTTATTTGCTGGGCAGAATTATTTATTTTATACAAGAAAAAAGTAAATTAAAAATAAGTATAGTAGACGCGACGTAAATGGATAAATGTCCAATACGAAAACTATCGTTACTGTTTATGTATCTAATATAGGCTATGAAGGCCAGGAAGTGTATCCACTGATGTGGCGTTGACATTTCTTCAAATAAAACACATGATCAAGCACATTCAACTAATTTTACAGGAGCTTAAATATTGTTAAATTCTCCAATACTAATTTAAGGCAAAAGAAATTAGTTATAACTAATAATTGCTAATTGTTTAACATTACTCTACCCATACTCTGAACAAAAAAGTTAGAGACTTCATGAAGCTCGGTGTAAAATAAAGTTTTCAGAAATATGTGTGCTTCAAACAGTTTTAGTTTAAATGTTTTTGATAACGGAAACATTCATAGCCAGTCTTTCAACAAGCAGATTGATTCCGTTGTCAAAAACCATCAACTACTTACTGAATTCGTTAGCAGAATCAGTCCGAGTTGATTCCCGTCACTAAACATCGCAGACTTTTGTTCCACCGGAGATAGTTGGCCTGGATCCAACCTTATCGTATTTTTTACTTCAAGAGTATCTTTGTCTATTTCATATACCTCAGTCTTTTTTCTGCCTAATCTTAGGTATAACTTATTCTGCAAGGTTTGAATTTGGTCAGTAATAGAAAAAGATAGCATTACACAACGCGCGTACTTGAATAAATTATAGCAGCATGACGCTTATGTCATACTTTTATGTCTAAGAATCGGTATTGAGATGCAAAAATGAAAAAGTCATAGAAATCTAAACTAGGTATCTTGGTAATTGCTCATTTGGCCTTACAGTGGGGGTTGATAGGTTGTGAGTGATATCTAAAACAAATCTTTTGAAAGTATAGGCCAAAATTGCAGTATCAATTTAGCAACTGGTGCAATCAGCTAAATATTTAATTGGTAAAGCCACAACGAGATTTGTTTAAGAATGAGACGGAAGATAATGCTCACCTTACAATACCCCAACCATCCATGCCTATCGGTGGCGTAGAAGTCCGGCTTATATAAATATACATGTTGTTTAATCGAACTACCGTACCCAGAGCCTATCTTCAAAAGGCCCTTAGAGGTATAGACGTACAGGTAACACCCATCCGACACTAATGACCTAACTATGAGATCAGTTGATCCCGAAGTCCATTGCACAGGTGGATCTATGGAGAAGCTATTCACTAAACATTGGTGAGGAACTCCGAAATTCAGCCATTGGTTTCGGGATGGAGTACCCAATATAACGAGCTGAATACTTCGTTGCAGTGTTGTCAAATTTGTTGGAATCTGAAAAATTAAAATTATTTATGAGATTTCATCAATACATTTTTAAACATAGCCTCCTCCTCTTTTTCAGAGTCAAGATAAAACTGATACTACCGCGATCCCTCGCCCGAGTTATTCTCCGTGTATTTATTAAGTTTGGGCTCACTGTTTAGGATTTTTCAGGCTTTTAATACATGACTGACTGCACTGATTTAATGATACACCTGAGAATGGCCCTGGATCTCGACTTCTTAATGTTTAAAGTTCTATAAGATTTTGTAAATAAAGACATGATTGAATTGAACGATCTAATTCCTCGCACCGAAAACTGACTGGCCTTAAGGGGCCTTTTACAGCCCACTAGCGCCGCCAATCGAAAAAATGTCATAACTCGTAAATAGAATCAAAAATACAAAATGTGGTCTATTATTACTGTAGAAAAGGCAATAACGTAATTTTATAACACATTGTCAACACTTGAAATATAGCTGTTTAGCTAAATCGTGCATTTGTTTCAAAAACGGCCGTTTATGTTTTGAATGCACGATTTAGCTAAACAGCTATATTTCAAGTGTTGATAAGGTGTTATACAATTACGTTATTGCCTTTTCCACAGTAATAATAGAACATATTTTGTATTTTTGATTCTATTTACGAGTTATGACATTTTTTCGATTGGCGGCGATAGTGGACTGTAATAGGCCTCTTAAATAATGCCATAAATGAACAGATCATTATAATAATAATGACGGCTGTACGCAATGCGCCAAGGCGTCCACGCGAAAGCCACGCGGCGTTGAGACTGGAGCTATTGTGCTGTTCGCACTCCTCGACCTCTCTTTACACTCGGGGCTTAGTACGTGTTTTGTCTCAAATGTTTTTTTTAAATAGTTATTATTTATTCATTCTTAATCAACATCAGCGCCATCTAGTAATTTACCTGGTCTACATTAGTAGACCAGGTAAACTGAACTAATTTTAAATAAAATATAGTACCTATATCATATCGACGGGCCAGTTGGTGTAGTTGGAAAATGCTTGCTTTTCGGAGGTCGTGGGTTCGATTCCCACCCAGGACAGATATTTGTGTGTATGAATATGAACATGCGTGTTTGTCCTGAGTCTGGGTATAATTTAATATAAGTATATGTAGAATAATAATAATAAATAAATAAATAAATATCAGTTATCTGGTTTCCATAGAACAAGCTCTGCTTAGTTTGGGATCAGATGGTCGTGTGTAAATAATGTCCCAGGATATAAATATTTATTATAAAAATATTGGTGATAAGTCTATGCGGTGGGGATAGCAGTTACATGTTGGTCGGTATCATATTGAAACTAAAACTATAGAACTAAAAAGATAGAATTTTAATTTGTCATCGACACAATAGTAAAAGAAGGTTGAAGCGATAATTATTAAAGAGATTCGATAAACATTAAATTTATTACTATTTATCGTAAGATATCTATCAGCTTACCTGAAGATTTTGCTCAGAAAGTGCTGATGAGGACATAATCAAAGAAGCAACCGCTTTCAATATAAGCTCAGCCTCGCCCCGCGCCACTGATAGCGCTATGAGACAGGAGCTGCTTAATGCAGTGAGGGTAGTGGGTAATTCTATTCTACCACTTGGACCGCTCCCACTTGCCACTTCAACAAGCATTGCATGAAGGTTTGTTATCATCTACAAAAATAAAGTTTATGTATTATAATAGATGTTTTGTTATAATAAGTAACTTCAATACTATTCAAGCGGCACGCCATTAATAAATGTTCAGAGCAAAGTAACCTCTCGCGCGTAATTACGGCATAAACTAGCCTATACACACGCAGCGAGTCACCTCACCACTGGCATCATTGGAGAATTATGACTATCAGGCTGCCTGGCGACAACACCTGAAGCCACTAATTTCAGATTCCATATGTTTTCGAAGGCTTCACAACAGAACAGTTTATAACTATAATGATAATATATTTTTCACTAAATTCTATCAAGACTAGGTAAGCAAAATACTATCTGTTATGAAATAATGAACGAGTTTTTAATGGTAATACATAAAACTTATAGTAATATAATGAAAAGCACCCACCTCAGTGGGCTCTTGGGTCAATTCTTCAGGCGCATGCCCTTGCAGTACATCCAACAAAGCTATTAGTGAATTCTCACAAAAGTGAGAATCGACGAATCGTGCTTCAGAAATCAGAGAGAAGACTGTTCGTAAGCCAATTCCTGTAATCTGTGAACAGACAAATCATAATAAAAATATTTTTGGAAATATTTTGCAGTTTTCTTTATTCATTAAAAAATGCCTGAGTCCCTGCCATACAGTCCAGCCCCGCCCCTGTCATAGATCGTACCGATGCATGATTTAAAAAAGTACAGGTCAGGTTCATCGGCACCATCGTTTATACTGTTGTTGAGCATCTCTCTATAATAACGAGATACGCATTTATTTTTTCCAATTCAAATAGCCTTTAACCTGGCGATAGTGACAGGGATGATCCCTGTCACTGTCGCCAGGTTATCGAAATAGTCGACCGATATCACAATCACTATCGCCTAATTTTCGTAATATATTTTTTTCAAATATAATCCTAAATTAAACTAAACCTAATCATCTAGGATCTATCAGAAAGAACTATGATATGGGCAGTAAATTCAACACAGATTTAGGTTTCAGCTTGAACTGTTAAACCTGGTTAAATCATAAAATCGTCAGTCATAAAATCAAACAAGTAGTAGTGCAGTAACTGGATGTTGAAAGTTAGTTTATAATTAGTGTAAATAAATACTGCATTATATAAAAAAGAACTATTTATAAAATGTCGGCAGCTGCACGGAAATGAAGGGAAGTTTATTTCATTCATTCTATCCTCATTCATTATTCGATTCAATTGCTCACTCTCTCAGAGTTAAAAAACAACGATGATATAGTTACACGAATAACTACCTACTTTTGGTTAGCTAATAAGATTCTTGTGTGATACCCGTAACGTATAGATTTGTTGACGTTTCTCAATACCGTTTACTATAATCGGTCAATAGGTTTTCAACTAGTTGACCGATTATAGTAAACGGTTACATTTCTTTAACGCCAAAACCTTCACCGAACTACCTCTACCCCGCATCGCCTCGCCTCCTGCGGCTAATATTGTTTATACATACATACATACATAGACTCACGCCTGTTTCCCAGAGGGGTAGGCAGAGACAACGGATTTCCATTTGTCACGATCTTTGCATACTTCTTTTGCCTCGATTACTGTCATTATATGCTTCATACATGCTCGCCGGTTTAGGGTACTTCTGACCTGCCCTTTCTTGAGAACATCTCCAATTTGGTCAGAGAATGTTCGACGTGGTCTTCCCCTTCCGGTTGTCCGATTCACATAGGCCAGGTATACTTCTTTTGTCAATCTTCTTTCATTCATCCTTTCTAAATGGCCAAACCATCTCAGCATGCCTTTTTCAATCTTATTGTTTATATGGACTAGTATGGGTATGCGCTCACTATACCAACTCCGTAGCGTCACCGGATCGCCTCGGTCGTAAGCCCTCCACGTGCCGACGGTGGCGAGTGGAACACTCGGTGACAACTCACTGCTCCCATGCTTGCCTTGCGTTTACTGCGCATTGATAACGCGCGGGTCCCGAGTAGACCGTGCGCCGCCCGCGAATGATTCACGCGAGAACGGTACTTGGCGATGCGCCGCTCGCCACCCACCACTAGAAAATTCGTAGACCAAGCGACGTCCACTCGTTGACCACGCGGGGTTCACAGGGTGACCGCGCGACGTTTATCGGTGATAACGCGGCGTCCACCCGTGGACAAAGAGTGGACGCCGTGCGACGAGGCGATGGGGTGGGTGCCAGGTGGCTCTAGTGAGCTATGACCTTTAGTTTTAAAATAAGGGAAAGATAACACTGAAGGAAAATTACTACAAGGATTATTTTGAGTGTAAAATATTGTTAAGGATCAACTATATCACATATACATTAACCGCTTAGGAGGCATTCAACGTCCATATTTAAATTGTAGGTACCTATTTCAAAATGATTATGGTAATGGTGTGAATATAATAGGTTTATGTAGATGTATCTTTACCTATGTAAATTTATCTTAATAAATTCACAAGATAATGTTTACGCAGATTTCCTGACGAGAAAAGAAGTAACACAAACTAAATGGGAACTTGGGATAAATACGATTACAAGGTACGATGTCATTGTGAACAACCACTGAGAGTAAAAGTAGTACAAATGTAGAGGCCTTACATGTATATGTAAGGCCTTACATATACATACATGTAAGGCCTGTACTCTACTACTTTTATTCTTAGTGGTTGTTCACAATGACAATAAGGCCAAGCGCGCACTACGATTTCACTTCTTGCGGTGCATTTTATGGCCTAGTTGGTAGTGCTCCTGCCTACGAAGCTGGTGGTCCTGGGTTCGAATCCCGGTAAGTGCAAATATTTGTGTGACGAGCACGAATATTTGTTTCTGAGTCATGGATGTTTTCTATGTATATAAGTATTTATCTATCTATATAAGTATGTATATCTTCGTCTGGTACCCATAGTACAAGCTTTGCTTAGTTTGGGGCTAGGATGATCTGTGTGACATAGTCCCCAGATATTATATTATTATTATTTTAGAAACGCGCTGTAAAATAACGCAGAAAATACAGTGCGTGCACTGCGATAAAAAAAATCGGTGGTCATTGGTCAGTTTCATGATGAATTCGGTACAAGTTGTTTGTCTCTATATACAGCTTCGGAGGGAAAGAAAAAAGAAAAATAATCGTCATTACTGGACTCATCCTTTTACCGCGGATAGATTTATTAAGGGTTTCTTTTATCAGTAACACAATTATTTTCAGCTTTATCCCAAAAAGTTCTATGGCTGTTATGGAATGAAAATTCAAACATTTGACAAATTAAAGAATTGTCGGACCTCATATTGAATACAAAAATACTAGATGGCGAAATGCAATCTCAGCTGAAGAGAAGCTGTCAGTTAGTGTGCGAATTAGCTGTCGTAGTGCGCGCGGGGCCATAAAATTCCTTAACTGCAGTTTATTTTCGCGATAATACCGTCGCGAGCAAAAGCAGCAAATTGTGACAAATCACATTACTCGCATGTGCGCGCACTGCGTCCAATTTATCGCGCGATTAAAAAACTCTTTAAATCTCTTCTTCTTTCTATCTTGAAACATAAAAGATTGGATTTAATGCTGCCATTACATTTAAATTAATAGATTTAATGTTAAATAAGCCTTACAGAAAAGTCCCAGGCAGGTTATGTCTTAGGCTGGGCACTGTCGTTTCTGGTAGGAATACAGGTTTTGACTCTGCTATTAAAAGTTTATTCAAATTTCTGCAATAAAATTATACATTTATAGCTTTAAATTATATTGAAAATAAAATTAATAATAGACTGCAGACATAAAGTGTCTTTAGATTATATGGAACACTAGTTGAAAACCTCTGTACCTAACAGAATACTGACAGAATGTCTATACAACGCAAGCTGTAATTGTAGTTTTCTATAACATAAACTATAAGAGATGATTTAAAATAGAATTTTTGTCATATAAACATACCCATGAAACTATAGGACTTAAAGTGGATCAAAGCAGATGTCAGCTGTATCAAAGCTATACTACTTGACAGTGGAATTAATACAAGCATCTTTGCACACAGCATTAGACATGCCTCTACATCAGTCTCTATCAATAAAAGCAGTAGACCAGATGGTAGACAACTGTTTTGCAAGGTTTTGAAATGGTTCAGTGAGAAATTTAATTTAGTGGAGACAATTATTTATCAAATAGTATGCATTAGTTTGTAATAATTAATAATAATATGTTTTCCAATTTTACATATTTTTTTAGTTTTGAATAAATAACAGATTGTAGCGACTTTAAACATTGAACTTCGTGATATCTTCAACATTTGAAAGACTATGCAAAAAAGGGAACAATTGAACAAGCAAACTAGCCTACCTGGAAATACAGTTCGATTGAGATTGTTTCTCTTGTTGCCTTATCTGAAGATTGTGAGTTTCACCCACCCACTGCCATGATGTTTTATTGCATCAACTTTAGGTAGTACTTGCATCAATCATATAGGTTTGCTTATAACCAAGTGATGAACAAAGACAATGTACAAGTGTTGGGAACATTAAAAACTCATTTTGTATTTACATCACGTGGCGCCTCTGGTAGCAGAATTAACTACCTTTGTGAATTCTTCATCATCTTTGGAAGAACAATCGCAATCGTAATTGCACTTATGGGTAAGCTAGTTTGATTTTTCAATTATACTCTATCATTAACTGATGACAACACAACATATGTATATAATATGAATAGGATAATACTATAACTCTGTTTATTTGTACTTCTAATGATCAGTAAACTTCCTCCACTCCATTTTAATGGCAGTATTCTGCAGTTGAGCGATAGTGTTAAAAATTTAGGCGTCCTATTTGATAACTGTCTAACCTGGAATGTACAGCTGCAGAATATTAGTCGCAAATTATACGCATCAGTTGGCTCATTAAGGAGACTACGTAACTTCTTGCCAATTGCCACCAAAATCACGCTTTCCCAATCTCTGCTCCTCCCAATACTAGATTATGCAAATGTCAGCTATCTTGATCTCACCGAAAACCAGCTTGATAAACTTGAGCGACTCCAAAATGTTTGCATTAGATTCATATTTGGTTTGCGCAAATATGATCACGTTTCAGAATTTCGAAATAAGCTCAAGTGGTTACCTATACGCCTTCGTCGGAATACTCATATTCTATCATTCTTGTACAGTATACTATTTCTTCCGTCTACTCCGTCTTACCTCAAAAACCGTTTTTCATTTCTCCACGAATCACATTTGAAGTGCTTAAGATCTTCCGAAAATTTAAAATTAAAAATGCCAGCTCATTCCACCACTTTTCTCGACAAATCTTTTTCTGTACAAAGTGTCCGTCTCTGGAATGAGCTGCCAATTACCATACGTCAAGCAAAATCATTGCGCGAGTTTAAAAAACTTTTAAAGAATCATTATTTGTCAATACCGGTTTATCAGTAATAGCATCTTCAATGTTATTGATGACTCCTATTACATGTAGATGATATGTAGTATATGTAGTTTATGATATTAGTATATATCTAGTATATTGCTTATAAATATTTTAATGTACGTAGTAGGATGCATATTAGAATGTATTTTATTTTTATTATTTATTTATTTTTAGTATGTACCCAAGAGTAGGTACCTTATTTAAACACTCTGTACACCGGCAACTACCCGTGACTGTATCCTTTCTCCTGTTTTCTAAGTAGGTTGTCTGGAAGAGATCACATTTTAGTGATAAGACCGCCAATTGTACTGTTCTCTCTAATGTGTATTGTTCTTATTAATATTTTGGTGTACAATAAAGAGTTTAATAATAATAATAAAGAATACCGTAATTACCTTGGGTAGCTTATTTATTGGTGCTTGACATGAGTCTTCACTATCACTGTCATCTGATAGCTCTGAGGCAGAGCTTTGGAGGTACCTCCATCGTGAAAGTACAGTTCTTCTCACACAGGCATATACTGCAAATTGGGACGGGTTGCCGAGCAATACTGGAGCATAGCACACAGCTTGAGGACTAGCTGTATTTAACCTGCGAAGCTTTTCTTTTTTTCCGATGACTTTGTGTATTCTCCGCTCTTTCCTATAATTAAATTATTATTAAATATAAAACTTCTACCATTTCAAGTCTTACTTGCAGTCAGTTCTGTTAGTTTGGTTGGAGCTTGATTGTTATCAATTTTATTTACTAGTAACCGCTTCTTACTAGAGTTTGTTATAAAGCATAGAAAACTAGCTAAAGTTGAGCCCTTGCTTTCTATATTGCTGTCTGAATCAGTTATGTATGTGACTATGTGAGACAGGTTGTTCCTCAATATAGCTTACCTGCTCTCACTAGAGACTAAATGTGCATAACACCTGGATTAATAACTATATATTATTATATCTAAACAAAAAACAAATAGTTTGATCACTAAACCTTTTCAATTTTTAACAGCTCTTTTCCTGTAAATTAATCATAGATGATAAACCAATGATTCATGCAACACAAATGAGGTTTGTATGTGTATGCAAAAAAGTATGCATAGTTGCATAAAAGTTTGATTGTTTATCTTTTGTGCCTATTTTGAATGAAATTAATAATAAATTTTTGTGTGATGAGCATGATGATATTTTCTGAGTCTGAGTGTAATTTTTTTATGTTTGCAGAATTTAGTTTAGGTGCTGCCTAGTTTGGGATAAATGGAATGTATTGTTGTTCCAAGATATCTATTTATTCAACAAATGTAAAATATCACTGCCCAGCATGAAATAAAAATCCCTAATTGCATCATATGCTTACGAGTAGATAATCGAACAAACCAGAGGAAGTCAGAATAATCCTAATTAGCATAGCCTAAAATTAAAATACCATTGTAAACTTTTGTGAGACTTTGTTTTATTAATAAGGTCAAACTGCATCTATTAATTAAAATAAATAAATAGAATAACATCAGGTACAGCAAAAATAAATATAAAACTAACCGAGTACCACTCCAACATAAATATCGAAAATATTTTTTGTAGCTCTCCGGTTCCATACACCGAAGCTCAGCTGGCACCTGCATCCATTGCGTCATTTTGATGCAGGATATACACTAGCCCTGCAATATCATCAGTGTGCACAACTTTCAAATTGATAACATAATATACCTATACATAAATAATTAATATGACAAAATCGCAGCAGCAACACTAGAGTTATACTTTGACAATGAATTAGCTTAGCTCAACGCCGCCGCTTTTTATTCAGAATATTATTTGAAAACAGTTTGTAACAAAACATTTTATCGTACGCTTTTAATGAATAAAAAATCCAATCATTTTCACAGCTAATAGCCATTTCGTGGGGATAGCAGACTCGAAGTAAGGCACGTCATAATATATCCGTCTTTTCGCTAAATTGGCCAATACAACAAATCATCGATTTCCAATAATCATATTCATAGGCACTTTATTTATAATATAGAAGATTCGCAAGCATAAGTTTAATTAATATTTGAACGAGTTTGTTTTTTAACAAAACACTAGGTTTCGCTAATTTTCAATGTAGACAAATAAAAGTATAATTTATAATGCCATGATAGCTTCGTTATACATCAAATACAATAATACCTGAGCCGCTATAAGCCGCATTCTGCTAACTACATTCACAGTTTAATCATATTTTAGTTTAAATGATTTCTAATTTTACCGGAGTTTTCAGTACTGTCAGAAAATCAATAACCACAATAACCAGAGAGTTTTTTTTTTCTTTTTCGACTCAGTATAAAGCCATACTGCCATGTCTTTGGTTATTATATCGTCTTTCACAAAAAGTTAGTATACCTACGGAATAGAGCATCAAAGGGCTGAGCGAGTGAAATGTTACTCTAGTAGCAACACTTTATGATGAAAAGAGATGCGTGATGCGACGTAACAGAACCGTTTTTTGGTATCTGTATGACACTCCGTCGGCACTTATCGGCACACTGAGAATTTGATTCCTGTGATATTTTCTGATTTTATGTGATTTCGTTGATATCTTTGTGAAATAGTGGTTCAGAAACATGGTGATTTTCTTCAGTGATAGATTGTTGTACAACACAGGGAAACAACCCCGAAAAATGGTCATATTACGGGTAAATTATTCCAAATCGGCAACTTAGATAAATCCTAAGTTGTCGATTTTGCCAATGCGCTTCGAACTTATTTTTATTTTGCAATACGTGTGTTAATTCTATTCTATAAACATTTATTAATGTAAGAAGCAAAGACCTAATACACATTATGCGAAATTTACGAATATTTTGTGTAAAGAAATAATTTAGATTTTACACTAGCAATGCATCAAGTTATCGATATTTCGTGTCCACTGTCTATCACGCGGTATACGTATATGTATTACTGATATTAAAATATCTATGTTCCGTTTTGATTTGATGTTAAGCACCTGGGAATGTAATAATCCCAATTCCCATTTAAGACACTTAGCCGATCCATAGGTATAGTAGTTTTCGACTCTTAAAATAGATAGATACTATCATTAGTAATTAAAGTATCTTTCAGATTTCCATCTAACTTCGATTCCAGAAATGCATGGTTTAGATTAATTGATAGTCCAAACTGGATTCCCATGAAAAATTCATGAACATGCACTTTGGAGAAAAATATTACTCGACGCGAGGAGCCAAACGAATTTTGATGAAATTTGCAATCCCAACTAAGTTTATTCTGGTAAGCTAAGCATAAATCAAATAATACTATTATTCTGCTTGTGTTTCATTGAAGAGTAATATCTACATAAAATTATGTACCTACATTCAACATTTATGAACAACATACATGCAATAATGACGATTTCACGTAAATGTTATTTTTAATGGAATAAATGAATTTTGATATTGTATTTATGGAAACCGACGCGCGTTGGAACACTTTAAACACTAGAAAGCTATAGCCGTATATATCTAGTGATTTAAATTATAAACGACTTTAATCTTAGAAAGTATGTATATACGCCCTCTAAATTGTCAAACGGCGAAGATTTAAGCGACAACCGACAAATCTATTGCGACAAATAAATGATTTAAAATATCTTGTGACTTTTTCTTAAATATTCTTACTTCACTCCAGAATCGTAGTTTCAGCCATGCAAAATCCAACCCATATTTGACTACTATCACTGTTACTGATTAAAATTATCGATATTAATATGGAAACCGACATGAGATACATCATTGACATGAGATACATCATTGACTCATAAACATTGGTACACACACAAATATTTCGGTTTCGTTTGACAGCGCTATTCCGCTAGGTATACTAACTTTACTTTTAGTTAGTAAGGATACAGTTAAATGTTTATTCTTCAAAGATATAGTTTGTAGTAGTCTGCTACGAATCAGTTTCAGATATATCTATATATATAAAAATCAATGCCACTTTTCGTTGTAATGTTATTACTCAACAACGCCTTTACCGATTTGGCTAATTTTGGTCTTGAATTATTTGTGGAAGTCCAGGGAAGGTTTATACGTAGAGAAAATTTTAAAAAAGTCTTGAAAATGTGTAAAATCAACATCTTTTAGCAATTTTAAATATTTTTTTGTTTGAATAAACGAACTTAATAATTTTTTTTTTATTACTATGCCTTATACGTAGCGAAGCACGTAGCGGGCCGCTAGTGCTTTATATAAGTAACTGTTTTTGAGGATAACTTGGCATTTTTAGGGAATGACTATTACATCAATCCTAGAATGGTCTACTAGGATTTCTTAGGCTTAAATCAAACTTAAATCATGATTTAGCTTTCCAATCACTTCAAGTGGATAGGCTGAAGATACGAGATAAGCGATTTATAAAACGACTGCACGTATGGCGCAGCGGCTATGATAGTCGCCTCACCGCTTCGTGTCACAGGTTCGAGTTCCGCGCTGCAAAACTATTAGTGTGACCCATAAATAGTTGTTCTGTAGCCTATAATATGTTTGTAAAGTACCCCGCGACACAGGGATTTGGTTCCCTAGTGCGGGCGTTGTCTTTTTAATAAAAAGAAATCGAAAGTAAAAGCAGAAAGCATACTGCCTTCTTGAACACCAGAATCAAGAATACATCAGGTAAATTAAGCCTCACAGAGGGGTACCCACCGCTTGCAATCCCAAACATAGGCATAAAACTATTCCAGTGCCCCGTGCAATATGACAAGATGGGACTTTCTATGGAGGTCATGGCTGGAAAATCCAGTTGCTTTATGATCCAGTACATGCAAGCATTTGATTAGTCAATCAGCATTAAAAAAATATGATATTTGGGTAAGGGAGGGCATGATGAAAAAAAATGTCATCTTAATGCCTATGAAGTTGATTGACGTTGTGAGCGTACTCAGAAGCTAAACATTACAATACCAGAGAAACATTATAAACACTTAGCTTAGTGCTTCACCATGGCAATAGGGTTCTTATATAAATTGCTTACATGAAATAATATTTCCTTACAGAGTAATATGAAGTGTAGAATTAAGGCAAAATCTTCATGTTTCTTATGTGTCTAAGATATTCTGCGTTCTGACTCTACCAACTTCTACCAAACTCATCATTGGAGAATGGTTATGTATTTCTCTCAACTACGATGTATATAGTGCAGTCTTTATCATTGGATCATTGGTTAGTAAAACATGTAATGTGAAAATGTAATAACATAGCATGTTTATACATATGTTTAAATAATTATATTAAGGAATTATTTACAGAGATATAAATTGTGACACATGTGATTCTCGGGAGCACATCTTAATTTTACTCCAGAACTACCATGAGGAAGAGGCATTGAACTTCTGATATTACTGAAGTATTAGCTTTAAAGTTAGGTTTTAAAACAAATCGTCACATAGGAATAGATTTTATTTTTAAGAAGCCTCATCACCGCGATTTTAAGTTGAAAATTATCTTGAAACTTGCACTAACATCAAATCAAATAAAAAAATGTTAACCGTCACGGGACGCCTGGCAGATGTGAAACATCGACATTATTTTGTAAAAGTAATATGCAGAAAAGAACATATTGTGATAGGAACTAAATATGTCATAATGATAAAATAAAAAGTCGATTGCACATGCGTCACGGCATGCGTCGCCACGCCAGAAATCTGTTTAACTTCATGATTTCCACTGATTTCCAGTGACCCCCACAAGATCATCGGTCCATCTTGTAGGGGGCCTGCCCACGCTGCGTCTTCCGGTTCGTGGTCGCCACTCGAGAACCTTTCTGCCCCAGCGGCCGTCGGCTCTACGAGCTATGTGCCCTGCCCACTGCTACTTCAGCTCGGCAATTCTTACGGCTATGTCGGTTACTTTGGTTCGCCTGCGGATCTCAACATTGCTGATTCGATCTCGCAGGGAAACTCCAAGCATAGCCCTTTCCATTGCTCTTTGGGTGACCTTGAGCCGCCTGATAAGGCCCATTGTGAGCGACCACGTCTCTGTTCCGTAAGTCATCACTGGCAACACACACTGGTCGAAGACTTTCGACTTGAGACACTGCGGTATTTGGGACGAGAAGATATTGCGTAGCTTCCCGAACGCTGCCCAGCCGAGTTGGATTCTACGATTGACCTCCTTCTCGAAGTTGGACCTACCTAGTTGGATGGTCTGGCCTAGGTAAATATAGTTCTCTACAACTTCGAGTGCAGAGTCTCCAACCTTAACAAGAGTGGGTGCAACATGGATGTTCGACATGATTTTCGTCTTATCCATGTTCATCTTCAGACCCACTTGTTGAGAGACTCTGCTGAGGCCATCGAGCATTGTACTGAGGTCGTCAAGGGTCTCAGCCATGACTACTACATCGTCGGTAAATCGAAGGTGGGTGATGTACTCGCCATTGACATTGATGCCAAAGCCTTTCCAGTCCAGAAGCTTGAAGACATCTTCAAATGCAGCGGTGAACAGTTTCGGAGATATAACATCTCCTTGTCTCACACCTCGCTGGAAGTGGATAGGTTTCGAGTTCTGGTCCTGGAGTCGCACTGACATAGTAACGTTTTCGTACAATCACTTTAACACCTCGATATACCGGTAGTCGATTTGGCACCTTTGGAGAGACCTTAGTACGGCCTAAGTTTCGATCGAATCAAAGGCTTTCTCATAGTCCACAAACGCTATGCATAAGGGCTGGTTATACTCTTCGGTCTTCTGTATAACCTGCCGCAGCGTATGTATGTGGTCTATGGTACTAAAGCCTTTACGGAAACCGGCTTGTTCGGGAGGCTGGAAGTCGTCAAACCCAAACAGGTTTGACGACTTCCAGTTTCCGTAGTACTGTGAAGTTATTTTCAATTCTTAGGCATCTAATAGCCTATTTGTGATTGTATACTATAAAAGGGCAAGTAATGCGTTGGTATCGTAAATCCATTGTCGGCTACCATGCCGTTCTTAGTAAGTCAATAGCAACCTTAATGGTACCGATGATAGCTACAAGTATCACATTATCTGCAGCTTCCATTAGGGCTTTGAAGAACGCACGCTCAAACCTCTAATACGGCAGTTGTGGCGTGATAGTTAGTACACCATCTTTGGTAAAACAGTACTGCATTTTCATATAATCTTACACAACAACAAAATATATTTACGATAGCATCTGGAACAATCGTAAGTATATTTCCGCCTGAACAGGATTTGCCGTTAGTTTGGATTTCCAGGGTAATCGAGGCAGGTTCAACCCAGGGCCGTCATTTTGAGATGACGGTATTACCGGTGCAGGCAATTTAGTGTACTGTCTCAACAGTGGGCATCTTGTCTGTGTATATACATTACATTACATTATACAAGTTAATTAAATGCCATTAGTAGAGATAGTGCTACCAAAATCCAGCAGCTTCTAGCGACCCTCACAAAAACACAAATCCTTGTTTCGTTTAAGTATGAACTAAAATAAAGTAGTCTTTATTTTAATGTTTACTTAGACAACTATAATAATTTTATATGCAATAGAAATATGTAAACATTAAATTCTTAAACTTTATCTTAGTTTATACTTAAGCAAAAATTCGTGTTTTTGTGATGGTCGCTAGAAGCTGCTGATTGTAAGTAGCGCAAGACCGGCAATGGAAGTCTTTCGGCTGATATGATGATTATACTTATAGTTTTTATTCATAGTTCTAGTTCTTCTCTTTTGTATTTTTTTAGAAGACAGTTATGTACTAATCAGCGTTTATATTTTATTTACTGCAATCTTTTATAGAAGAACGATGTTTCCAAATGCCACGAAAATTATTTTCTGAAAAGGTAAATTGGCTTGTTTCGGGTCTCCAGTTCTCAATTTCCACTGTGCCCCCTGTTCATCACTGTAAAATAGGTGTCAGAAGTATGTTTGGCTCTAGAGATAACTGCACACCCTACCTCTACCTCATCGTCAGAGTGTGCTGAAGTTGACGCGTATACGTGACCTTCAGCAAATATCGCGTAATTTTAGGTACGCCACCCTAGTCAACACACTCTATTTTCACTATGTTTTGTTCGAGGGACTACTGATGCAACACTACCTTGGGACAGTTGTAAGTCACTGGTTTTAGGATTATCGTGTCCGGGGAGGACACAAACCAGTTGGATGATCTTATCATCGATTCGCAGTTTGCGAGTGTTATAAATTGCCAGATTCAGATGTCATCGGTTTTGGTAACATTGCATCTGAGAGGAATTCTTAGCCCCTCTACTCCGTTTTTTCCCCAACTGTTACGTAGGCTGGGAATAACATGGTTGCCAGGGGCTGGGGGCTGTGGTTTCGTGGTCTTCGTTCTTTGGTATATATTCCTTCGCGCGATGATATTCTTGCCATCAGCTACACAGCTAAATCTCCCCGTTCCGTTAAAAGACAAATTGATAGGATGCTCTAGAAGACTTAATTCTTAGCATTCCATGGATTCACCGTGCGGAAACCGGGTCCATAGCGTGGTAGAGGAGGGAACACCCGACAGAGTCTGAGATTTGCGACTCAGATTTAGGCTTCAGGGGGCCCCCTGCGATGCATCAACGCTCACCTTCTCTGCCTCTCAATGGTCTCCCTAATCTTAACCAAATTTGGTAAGATCCTAACAATACCGCTTCGGATACTCGTTCTAATATAGAACTTACGGAAGTTCTTGATAAAACTAGGTCTTTTAATGGGTTAAAGAGGGATTTTGCTGGTATACCCGTCACAGCCACTTCCACGGCATATAATTAACCACAAAGCCGTTCCTGGTTAATTTATTTGATAAGTCGTAATACTTGTTTGTTTTGAACGCGTGATCTTTAGGGATGTTGGTTTCTCACGGTACGGTAAGCTCTATGATAACGAAGCATTATAGTTTTCGTTCGTTCCTAAGGCACTTTGGTCGGGGAGGGTAATGCAAAACGCGTTTAGATAGAATTTTAGTAGAGCATGCGACCAGTCGTACAATAGAGTGCGCCATTTTAAGGCTGGTGAGAAACAAAATTTACCTACAGTTAACCACTGGTTTTGCATTTCTAGGTTCATAGCGTGCACTCCATACTGCTGTAATTTTCGTCCTGTTGAAGAAATGATTTTGTTGTCTCTGTCTGTCTGTTTCGGTCTCGCGCCTAAATCAACTCTATTCGGCAATTATCCGTTAGTAACTAATATGCTCATTCAACAATTAGCATATTAGTTACTAACGGATGATTTTTGCGTGATGGTTACTGACACGAGTGTTCGCCTTTTATGAAATGTTATATGAATTTGAAAGACTAACGCAAAAATTTGAGTAAGAGTCTATCTAGTAGTTCCGTACACAAGGCATATAATGATAATAATGATATATTCATATTTGTTGTGAACTCAAAAAATTCTATTAATAATAGACTAATGTTATAAGTTGACGACCGACGGCTATACAAATCCACATCACCGCGCTCGCCGGTTTGAAAGATCTCCATTTTTCCGTTGATGAATACGATCACCCGACATTCAATCATTGCTTTACGCTTCTCAGGTTTATATTAGTATAATGCTGAAAAATGTGCATACAATACTAAGCTCGAAAGTAATAGAAATAAACTTTAAACAGAACATTGATAATATACTTTGCAACTGCCACTTGGCCTGATTGGCCAGCAGCGGCTAATGACAAAGGGTATTTATTTTACGGTTTTTTGACAGCTAAAATTCGTTACTAATTCCGGTTTTTCAAAGCTTACCTACGTTAAAGTTTACAATTTGGACAACCCTGGCGCGCCATTGTGGTGGTTGGTGTTCTTCCAGTTTGTCATTTTTGTGCAGCTTGTGTGTTTTTAATAAGTTTAGGGACAGTAATGAATATATTTTTTACGAAAGTTTTAGTGGATATAATAATCGTGACAATAATGCGTGCCGAACCTTTTATACCCGATAAATAGGCATCTTTGAGTCACCACGGTTAGTTCAAATTGATGGCAGAGGTTATTTGTTGTGAGATATGTATTTATATATCTTGACCAATTTGTCATCAGCGTTTATTAAAATTATCATTTAAATGCTCGAGAACGGCCAAGAGTGCACAATTTAGTTGTATTTGTTTTTCTTATGACGCATATCTTGTGATAAGACTATTTTATTTGATGATTTTTAACAATACAATCGTCGCAGCTACTTGGCGTTCGACGTTAGCTTTACAAAGAAATATTTTTTTGTGCAATAAACGTTTGTTTGACCTCACTGATATAAAGAGAAATCACCAGTTGCTGAACCTGGGCGATCACTAGCAGTAGATATGGAGCATGATGCCCATTAGACATGTTTCTTTTGGAATAATCTGAGAGGTTCTATAGTAATATGAGACTTTAAATGTCATCAATTACTTGATTAAAGAGACATTGCCTGTAAACAATGTCATATACAATTTTTAAAAGTAGCTCTTATTGAAATTACAGCTTATGTGTTATTTAATTAATTATAAAATGACTATTAAATAATATATATTAGTTTGTGTTTTGGTCTCCCTTGTTTACCTGTCTCTATCTTTGACTATCTGTTTATACTGTTATATTAAACCTACATGTATACACATTTTAACCCTTTAACAAATATATGCAATGATAATAACATTTTGCTTTATATTATTTGTCAATGTAATAGCTTTTTGCGGTCCCTTGATGTCTTAATATATTCATCCATTTTTGTTTCCTTACCGTTGCGTACTACCTAATATCTACGTATGTTTACATTTTAATTACTTTATATTTAACAGTTAAAATGATAAGCGAAGTTTATTCACTGTTTACTTAAATAATCACCAAGACTAAACAAGGTATTCAAAATGAATAGCCATTTAAAACTAATCCGTAGTGGCATTGTCTGCAATGTAATATACCATACTATATTTATTTTAGGATCACATATTATTTTAGGATACATATCATACAAGCTGTCTTAACTGAGTGAAATTAGATTAGCTATCATGCTTGAACATTATTAACTGAATAAGGTTTAAAATATTTTGTCTTTGAATGTTTCTGCCATTATTTCTTATGCCTTCCTAGTTTTGGTTAGCTTAACATAATGGGAAAAATTTAATATTCACATTTGCATTTATAAAACTAGAGCCATCCATGAAACTTTTATTTATTTGCATACATTATTTTATACATTTAATGTCAGTGCAATTTTTAATAGGCTAATTCTTTGATTATATTTAGACACATAAAATAAATAAAAGTATTGCGATAATCAGACTAGTGAGTGAACTTAAATAATTATATAAAATAGTTACAACAAAGTTTTATTTGGCATTTGCAGAGTAAACTTTAATTAAAGATATTTTACTATAGATACCTGACATGTCTGTGGATGTACACTCACTAATTTTATTTTACCCAGTATAACATTAAATAACTAAAATTATTTCTAAAGATGTAAGTAGTAGGATTGAATATACATATATATATTCACTCAACCCGAAGGCATCTACTGATACTAATGTAGAACTTATTTACTTTACGCTGTCTTAATATAATGACATCATTTATCAAAAAAATTATAATTATTATATTTGTGGTGTTTTGTATTTATTCCAATCAAAACAATATATATAAACTATTATCTGTGCCCATGTTAAACTTTATAAATTATAGCCTATGTGTTATTCCAGGGTATCAGCTAACTGCACACCAAATTTTATTAAAATCGCTCTGGCCATTGAGATGTGAAGAAATAAACAATTTATAATATTAGTGTGACTGACTGATCTGTTGATACACCATCTAATTTGTTTTGCATGAAACAGTAGATATATTTATTATCTGGTCTGAACAAAATAGTACATACCTATATTATTAATTGGTATTCATATTTCTCCAAGGCAATGTACAAGTACCACAATGTTTTCATACATTTATCATAGAAGATGCCCGTGACTCATTGTTAGGCCAGCTATTTGAATTTACTAATGAATTTGATTAACATGTTGGTAATCAAGCCAATTAGACTTTTACAAACATTAATTGTGAGGAATCCAATAGCTCTTTCCTGATAAGTGAGGTTAACAGGATGGGTACATCCTTAATTGAAACTTATGAAATTGTAATAAGAAACACATTTATTTTATAATACTAACATTATGTATGTTACATATGAAGTAATGTTAGAGAGATAATAATCTAATACTTTCAAGATCATACTTTTATTTTTATACTAAATAAAAGAAACTAATTAGTCATGGTTCATAACCATTTTTATTAGATTATTATTAATTTATTATTATATACTTTGGGTGACTGAGCCCTAATCATGTGCTGAATTCTCCTAGGGCAGTAAATTTTAGTGTTTAAGGGACATGCTCAATGGTTGGAAGGTGGTTTATTCTTATATAGAGGTATAATATGTAGCTTTGATCTGGGTACACGCAAGTTAGATCATAAGCGAATATTCATATGTATGTAGGCATTAATTTGTCAACCATAACATTGAAATTGCATATAAATTCTTGTGATTCGCAATAGTAGATCTAATCTAGTCACAAGAAATACATTATGGACTTCACAATCCACATGTGGTTAAGGTTCTATGTTATGTTTTATTTCATATGAGTGTTCAAATGCTTTCAATGCGACCAGTAAAAATAATCCCTTAAATTTATTGACATGCAATGGAATAATTTTATTTATTATTTCACTAGGGTTCTCCAGAGCAGTCATTCAGACTGGGCAGCGATGGAGGCCGGGGCGCGCGCTCTGGATGTGCTCCCGTTACTCCAGGAGCGGGTAGCAGCCTTGACAGGCGGCCGCGACCGACGCGGGGGGCCCATCATATGGTTCCCGTCCAACTCGCGCCGAGACCGTGTCGCGCCAGATGACTATAGGCGTTTACTGCATTATTTAATTAGTATACCTAGGTAAGTATTTCTATATCTAAATTATTTGTAGTATGTATTCTAAAGGTTTAAATACCTGTATCTCAGTGGTATGTTTACTATGATTTGTCAGTACCGTTATCCACAGGATTCAAGGACCTTAAAGATACACTTTTGATCAAATTAGCGTTATATAATTTAAAAATTCGAACTTTAAACGCGTCTCTACTACAATATTAGCTAAGTACCAGGTTTTAGGGTTGGGTTATCTATACCAAAGGGAAAAACGGAAACCTATTATTAAGACTTTGTTTTCTGTCTGCCAGTCACCATGCTGTATCTCATGAAATGTGATAGTTAGACAGTTTAAATTTTCACACATGTTTCTGTATAACAACAAATACTAAAAAACTAATAAAATAAATATTTAAGGGAGCACTCATACAACAAACATTATTCTTATGCAAGCTATATATTTTAAGTACACGTTTTACCGCCGCTATCACTTTTTGCGGTCAGCAAAATCATATATATATTATGCTCCGAACGATTGAAAAGTCGCTGAAAAACAGGATTGTTGCCCAATCGGCGTAAAGATTAGAAATTTTTAGCGTTATCTCTATTCTGTTGCGGACGGCGACGGTGGTGTAGATCAGAGAGTAGTCACGTAAGTGACAACAATATCTATTATGAGTCTTAGTTGCGCAAACATACATTGTAGCTTACACGCTGCTACGAAACAGCGTAAACTGCAAACGGAAAAAGTTCCTGAAAGATCCGAAGAAGCTGGAGCACTCAATTCAGGCTTTCGAGGTATCCTAGACTTTTGAATGGAACTGGAATGATTTAAGTAGCCCACGAATTTCGCCTCAAATGCCTAAAGTGTGTCACCGCTCATTTTGTTTCTTACCCTAGGTGTCAGAGTTGTTAAGGCCGTCCTCGTTATCGGCGTCTCTTATGGCTTAATTACTGCTGTCTGAAATTTAGATGTGGTGTCAATAGAGCAAACGAACGTATGGAGACGCTCAGAAATTAAACCACTTTTACGATCTGTAAAGTAGCCGAATGTCAATCGTTAACTAACCTGCGACTATTTAAAGTAAATTAATCGAAGTATAGGCCATTATTGTCGATATATCTTGCCGTTTTAATGATTTACATTTACTCCTGGGACAGGAATCACGGGGATGTCACTATTGATGAAAAGTGGATAAATTAATTCCCCTTATTTAAGATGGCACGCGTTGATGCAATTTTGTTGTTGATATTTAGGAATTTTTCATACACTACCCAGTTTCCGAAAGAAGATAATTAATTGGTGCCCTTCTGTCACATACGTTGTATTTTTAAATGAACTATATTTATTTATGATGACCTATATTTATTGATGACCTTAACAATGAGCCCTTGACTGATTGGAGACGAAAGACTATTACAACAATTAAGGTCATCAATGATCCAGTCTAGAAACTCTCACTCACCGGGCTTTCATTAGAAACACTAGCTCCTGGTCTATCCTGCGTTGCGCGATGGTGCCACGATGGAACAAATCGCGCAATTTTGAAAATGTGCAATTTTTTATTTTTCATGGTCACAGAAATATTTATATCAAAGGTGAATCGCGCGGCGGGCAAATAAATGTAGTCGTCTTTTCTAAATAAATATAGTCGCTGTATGGTCAAATTAAATATGGAATTAAAATTGAATTTTGAAAGTGGAATGAGATTCCCATACCAAGCAAACTGCGATCGAGTCTTTGTTAATTGTTCTAGATTTAAAATTGGAATTATTTTTAATCTTCTAATCTAGTGCAATGATCTAGTGTGATGAATAAAAATCATGAAAAGCTTAAATGTTTCTATTCAACAGAAGGGTAGACATAATTGAATAATATAAACTACAATATTCAAATCATTATATTCTTCACAATTTGATCTAAATGGAGAGAGTGCTAATAAAGCATTTTAAGTTTGGAAAGTGCACGCTTTAGTGTAAATTGGTTAAGATCTTGTAAAGTTAAACTGAATTAACTGTATCATTTGGCTGTTCTATTATTTATAAGTTACTAAGTCACTAATATTTAATCACTCTACTGTAGCTATCCTAAATTCTCAGGCACATCAAATTATCTTAGGTACATTGTGCGTTAATAACAAAGCTAACGAAACACGTCAACATGTCAGCTGAACAATGGGCCTTTTTCATGAGTCGATTTCAAATGAAACGCTTGCGGTATGGCTGCACGGAATTTTCTGAGCCGCTGATTATTTCTAAATACCTGTAAATTTTCTATATAGCCACACATACAACATATATACAGCTTGAATGGTCTGTCTTTAGATTGGTTGACCGCCAAAGCAGTTTAAGTTGTTAGCATCTGTATGGTTCAGAGGGTACCTTATCCTGTCATATCAGTCCCACTTGTACCTATTAGACAACAGACCTTAAGCCTTGTTAAAGGCTTACTGGGCGATTTCACAAGTCTAAACTTCATAGAAACATGCTGCTCAACTGACGTACTTTGTATAGACAGCCAAACAGTTACTTATTCTACTATGTATCAAGTTTTGTTCAGTTTAGTGATTGACTTAGGTAGGTATTGTGTACCTTGGTAATTCTAGGTCTTACTAATCATAAATTGAAGTAATTATGTTTCATAATTATGGGCCAAATAATATAGTGTATTATAAATACAGTGTTTTGTAAATAAACTAGGATCATCACATAATATATATAATCAATGATTGATGAACAGTTGTAGCTCTGTACTTACTTAGGTATATTCTTTCGCATTCCCAAATAGCTTAATGGTATTATTTTAGTAAAGGAACCTTGTTACGATCCAGTCTTATTATTGAATTTAGAAATAACAATATTACGCATTTTGTTACGATAAAAGAGTCATTACTGATATTATTAGATGAGCAAAACACGATGAGGATTTAGTGCATAAATTACATTGTTCATTGTAATGTTCGATATAATTTATGCACTGCATGCATTTTACATCTTGCCGAACATTTTATGGTAGCTAAACACAAGTAGCGATCATGAATTGTACGGCATGATTAGATTAATAAGCTCTTTTTCCAAACTATCATTCAATATTCGACTATATTTGTTTCAGTGATTCGGTGAGATCACATGGATTCACAATATTAATTGATATGAGAGGTTCGGCATGGGCAGCGATCAAACCAATATTAAAAGTTCTCCAAGAACACTTCCCTTTATCCGTCCATCAGGCATTGGTAGTTAAACCTGACAATTTTTGGCAAAAGCAACGCACCACCATAGGAGCACATAAGTACAAGTTTGAGGTGAGTCATATTTATTAACTTCTTTTACATTTATTTTATCTTTTACATTGACAACATTTGACAGTGAAAACCTTCACATTTTTGTACTTGCTACTACTACCTTATACTGGTCTCTTATTTGAAGTTGTAATAACAGATGAAGAGACGTAACAGGACAAGTATTGATCCTGTAAATATTTGTAAAACAAAGGAAAGAGTCAAAATCTTTCGTAAAATTTGACTTGTGGTCACTACACGCAGGTTAATATTGTGGCGGCTAGCTATTTATGTTATTTAATTTTGTTTACGTTCACCTTCTTGAGGATAAAATCTCGTCTTATTTGATGATTCATACTCCTGTAATACTGAATCATGTCCTAAAGTGAATACCTTATGTTTTTATTTATAACTGATTCATAATGATATTTATTGCATTATTCATTATCTTATTAATATTTTTAGTAAAATAAAATGGGCCGCTCGCGCTCTCTACACCTCCAGTCGTGTTCAATAGTGATACATGGGCATGGTATATAATGGGTTAGACATATAAATATATTATTTAACCTAATTGTAAATTATTTGATGATAGCTCCTTAAATTACTACTAACTCCTGATCAAAATTGATGTCTCTTAATATCATGTTTGTGTGTCGGTCTGTGACATCGTTCTCGACGTTAGCTGGAGCTATCGGGATGGTTTTTCTGGTTGACGCTTAGGTTATTAAACGAAGTTTTCAAGATATCAATATTGTTCTATTTCAGACAACTATGATTAGCTTAGAAGCACTGCCTAAAGTAATAGATAGTACGCAGTTAACGCCAGATTTAGATGGTACACTGCAATATGATCACGCCCAATGGATAGATCTTCGATTGGTAAGTTTAGTTTATTATAATATAAACCTGGGTTTAAAGAATGTCCTATCAAGAGATATACAGACATAGTTAGTTACCTTTCATTATTTATAATAAGAAAATTACTAACATTTGCACATTGCTGTAATACTGAGAATAATGCGTTGAGCTCGGGGCTTAAGCCGTGACTACTAGATCAACAAGGTAAAATTTATTTAAACGCATATCTCAATTGCATGATTTGGGAAGCTGTTGGTTAAAATCGAATGAGCAATAATTTTAGTGCTAGCATATTATTGATACCTCCGCTACGAGACGTCCGTTAGCTCCCGTACAGTCACACCATAATGACGTCACCACCGTCGCGTTGGTAAACTTACATAAGAATCATCTGTATAAATCTAATACATACGAATTAAATGTATTCTTTGCATGATTTACGACCTACATAATTGATTATATGAATATTGTAGTTTTATTACAATTTTAACTATCACGCGAAATGCAAAATCGGTATGCGCTACATCCACTAATGAATGCATTGCAATAATAATGAAATTTAAATGATTATTCGTGGAAAATTGCAATGTAAGTTACCCGGTTGGCTTTGCAGTCAGCCATTCCACACGCCACCACTCTTCGTGAGTAAGCTGAACGTAAATAATGCATTGACTTACTATTGTTAGTTGGATATCCTTATTCAGTGAGTGCAGGAGCCTTTCCTTAAAAGTGAGACGTACGTCGCGTTCCTATTGAGATAAGTTAATAATTATAAAAAGACTCATTTGCTACGATCCAAATTGTAGTGTTATATTTTTCATTAAAGTGATATTTTATAGGCTTTAGAAGAACTGATGTGGCAGGCGGGGGAGCTCCTAGACAGGCTCGATGACCTCCAAGAAGACGTGGCGAGAGCGGACTTTGCCGACGACGTCACAGGCGCCAGGAGAGCTATCGATGCACACGCAGACATCAGCAAACGGCTCGCTAAAGTCCCCGTCGACGAGCTCGAATCTCAAGGTTAATAACACTATTATTATTATGTATAAATAAACGTAAATTGGTGTTATAATACCGTGTTGGATTTCCGGATCACTCAAAATACAAATGCATAGTTTCCTTGAATTTTATTTTGTAATCAACTGGAGGTAAATATAATTTTTCGGTTTTGAAGCAATTATTATTAATCTTGGTTTCAGCTTTCAATTTACATTATAATTGTACTGTAATTAAATAGTCGAGGGCGCTAAACGCTAACAATCAATTAATATCTGTTCGGAGCATACACATAATATATGATAAAGTGCATTAGAAAACGTAAAATTGCGTAGTTTTATGTTTATTTGTTTTTGATTCATATAACGCTTATATTCACAGTTGAATGAACCGTAGCGAGGGTAGCCGGCCGTCAATTGTATAACATCGGACTCAGTGCGACGTTATACTACGCGTATTACGTTAAAAAATCTAAAGGCTGTTCTGATACTGGTCTTTATTATGTGTTTCGACTGCTTGTGGTTCAATGCAACTGGTATGTTTATCGAAATACAAACTATACTCGTAAAATCTTATTCAGGAACATGTTGTTTCATCAAGTTTCTATTGGCAATCAAAGGTATAATAACACTTCAAAGATTAAACAATTAAATTTATGAGTCTACCTTTTTATCTTTAGCATATTGAAATACAGCAATTTGAATATGCAAAAATCTAATTTATACGTTTAATGATATCGGTGTCTTGATATTACATTGTGTTATAGAAAGTAAGAATTGCACAAGATATATCGCATGCGCAAAACCGCGATATTTTTTACAAGAGCTTGTAGTTTACGAAATGACTTTGAAGAATGAGCTAGTTTGTGGAAAATAATATGTTTGACCTGACCGTAACAAATACTTAAGATTTTTATTGCAGTTTACAGATTTCTGTTATGTAGCAACAGTTATATTATGTATCTGTATTATTGTTTCAAAATAGACAATCGCCACAGTGGACTGTCCTTGTGGTTAACGTGCATTTCATGTAGCAAATCACTCTCAACTAGTTTATGGACTGCCGTCGGACAATTCAAGTTGTGGGTGGCCAGTAAGTATTTTATATAACAACATTTTGGGCAGCGGCCCAAAAAGATTTTATATGAAACACTAGCTGTGCCAAGCAAGCCCATTAAATATGAAAGAAAAATTTTGTTTATAATATGATATCATTAAGCAAGAGATTATAAACAATGGGCTTGTTTTACCACAATCTTACTTGATCGTATGAGAAGAAGACTGTGGTCTACGATGACTTTCGCTTCCTTGTAAGATCTAGCATAGCTTCAGAGCTATGCTATATCTTACAAGCATGGGTTTAGTCAAATAAACTCATGCTTCATGTGCCTGAACACCAGTTCAAATAATTGAAGGTTTGTGCATGTTGTGACTCGGAATAGTAAGCGAAAAATATAAACACTGCTAAAAATACGTATTTCAAATAGAAATGAAGGGTAAACGGAAATGCGTAGTTCGAAGGAAATAGACACCTCCGGTTGTCTATAAACCTTCATGTATGTTACGGTAGAGAAACCCCTATAAATGTAATGTAATGTAACCTTCACATTGAGATGGTTGTAATGATAGGAGAGCGCGTGCTGCAACGGCTGGAGGCGGCGGAGGCGGCGTGTTCGGAAGCGAGTGGCAGCGGTGGCGAAGCGGCCTTCCACTGTGGCGCGCCGGGCGCGGTGCGCGCGCAGCTCTCCGCCGTACGCTCCGCACATGCGCACGCACACAAGCTCTGGCAACACAAGAAGATGCAGTTGGACCAGTGCTTCCAGTTGCGTCTTTTTGAACAGGATTGTGAGAAGGTTCGTTAATATTTATTTTATTTTCAAGCGGCACGACAAGCTATACTATGCATTGTCAGAAAACATATTACCAGATCTTTCGACTAATATAAATCTTTCTCAATTTCCAAAAACATACCTATTCTCTACTGATATTTATATATTTCACCTTTACTATTCATTCGACTTCATACTCTTATTCAAGTATGAATCTTGAAAATAATTAGCTATACTTACTTATCGTATGGAGAGTAGAGCGTGAGAGCTTTTCAAGCCGCCAATCAGCCGCAATTCGCAATATTAGCCTATGTGTATATCAGTAGGATCCAAAAGTCTGGAGATTGACGATGTTACCACCGTCCCTAGAAGAGCATGCAAAGCAGTTGGTACTGCACCTATAGTCTTTCCCGTCTTGTCAGCTAGTCCGTTCCCTTGGATCATGAGACAGCGAATAGAGGAAAAGTGTTTGTGGGCTATAATGTGCTCCGCGCAATAGCCGAAATTTAACGTGTACTTTGATACGGTATCCAATCGCCATTAAGTATGTATAATGAACACGACAGATGCTGGAATGGATCGTAAATCATCGAACTGCGTTCCTCTCGACGTACGTGGAGATCGGCCGCTCCTGCGCCGCCGCTAAACGACTGCAAGAGGAACACGCCAGGTAAACCCAAGTTATAATCTCAAATATTGCAATTGATTACATAAAAACCAATTATTAAATAGATTTTATGTTATAATTGGTTTTTTGAAGACTTTGCCAGAATAACATACCTCATTAAAACTATTACGTGTCATTCTGTGTAAGTATGTCGCTTCGGGCCCCTCCCATCTCTATCTCACGGCAAATATACACAAATGTATAATATTGTATTCCTTTGACCAGGTAGGAAAGCTGTGACGTGTAATTCTGACCGGGGATCCAGGGACCAGAGAGAGGGAGAGCTATGTGGCTTCGCAGCTCTACCATCTCCCTGTCACGACAAATATTCCCAATTTACTATACTAAATTACTACGACTATTGATATACTTTTGTTTGCTTTTGATCCATTAGTAAAACTATATTTTGTATTTCTGAACACGGATGTACCTTCTATGTGGTCATGTTAATACTTCTTTGCAATTTTCTTAATTGGGTATATATTTTATTAACGACAGCACAATGAAAATTATTGACTACATATTTAAAAAAAAAGTATACATAATTATTGCATATAAACAATATTATTGCTTTATTATGTAAACAATAGATACAATCAATAAACTATAAGGGTTAATTACGAAGCTATGATTAAGATCCTACTTCCTACTAATATTATAAATGCGAAAGTGTGTGACTATGGATGCTTGTAACTGTTTCACGCAAAAACTACCGAACGGATTTTGATGATAATTTGTAGTAAAATAGTTCATACATCTTGAATTATATTTAATATAAAATGTTATTCATTAGGTTTGCAGCAGCGTGCACTGGTGGCGGGCGGCCAAGCGTCGCCCGCGTCACCACGGCCGCTCGTCGCCTAGCCGATAAGCGACATTACGCCGAGGCCGACATATCGGCGCTCGCGCATCGCCTCGAACGCGCTTATAAACAACTTTCGGCTGGTAAGACTAATATAAGTTGCCAATATGTACTTAGTTCCTTTTTAAGTGATTTAAAAAACAGATTATTATTCGACCGCCATATCCTCCCCTTTTTTAATTTATTACAGATAAACATAAAATATAGCATAGCCCTGTGGTATTCGTAGTTCACATCAGATCCGTCCAGTTAGTTAGGTGTTGTATTAATATCTTATAAAGACATAATCGATGAGTCTTATTATTATTAGTCTACTTTTGAATGACCATCGTCAGATCAGTTTAGTCGAGTCTATATATAAATGAGGGAAAAGTCGCCCCAGCTTAATTTGAATTAGAGCCCTACTGTTATTTGACATTAATATATCCACAACCTGGAAAAAATTATACAAGCAATTTGGCTACAGGTCTCGAAGAGCGTTCTGCAGTGTTATCCCTATCTGTGGTATTCCACCACAAGGCGGAAGCATACGTATCAGCGGTGGGTGGGTGGGGCGCGCAGTGTGCGGTCGCGTTGCAGCTCGCCACGGGGCAGGGCGGCGCGCCATGCAACGACCCGCGGGCTCTCGAACAACACGCGCAGAGGCATAGGCAGCTGTATGAACACATGTGTCAAGCGTATACAGAGGTTAGTATCACCACGAAGATTATACTCGAAGTCAGATACATAACGGAACATGTCAAGGTTCTTAGGTATTTGTTTCTGTAGCTAACCATCTGGCAAAATTTTATTTTGTCTTTTTCGTTCTTCACGTCCACTCAACACGTGTGCCAATTTTTGTGTTGTAGAGGCAATTGAAAACGGGCCTTACTATTGCGGGGTGCATTGGTGGAACTCTAAATATAAATGATTTAGGATGATTTGCTCGCTTATCAGCAAAGCCTGGAGAGCTGTGGAACCTGGTAGTCATGATGGCGCCCATAGTACGATTTCTATAAGTAGTATTTTGAATGTACTTGTACCGGAGTGAAGAAGCGATATCGTCGCTTGGCTACGTTACCCGTAATACGATAGAGTGTCCAGAAGCGCCGTATGGCGCCGTATGTCTGTATAGTACGAAGAGCAACAGCCACTGGAACCAGCGTGTAATATACTCGGGTTCTCTTCATAATAATAATAATATCCTGGGACATTATTTACACACTTCTGCTCCATCTGATCCCAAACTAAGCAGAGCTTGTACTATGGAAACCAGATAACTGATATACTACATATATTATTTTGCTTTTGTAAATACATACTTCTATAGATAATTACACCCAGACTCAGGACAAACAGACATGTTCATGCACACAAATATTGGTCCTGGGTGGGAATCGAACTCACGACCTCCGGCGTGAAAAGCAAGCATTTGCCAACCACGCCAACAGGCCCGTCATCTCTTATCGTATCAAATGATGTATTTATTTATCAGCAAAGCCCCCAGGACATCAGATATAGCGTCATCACCGTATTATGTAATCACTTACACTAGACGTTGCAGTTTTTGTTAACCATTTATTCTATTGTTTCGTAGGTTCATTCAACAAGTAAAAAGCTGTTGTATCAACTGGATCACCTCGTTCAAGTGTGCCATCAAACGGACCCTGCTGACTTGGTAAGTTTCAAGTCCTATTCACAACAGTTACCATCGATTGATGTTAACATTGTGCCAAGTTTTTTACAGCAAATTAAAAGTAATCTAATTAATATTATTTGTCCGTTAGAATGATGGGACCGTAAGCAGTGCGGGTAGTAGTGGCGGAGATCCCGCAGCGGATTATAGCTCTGGCGCTAACCACGTGCTGGCCGTGATCCATCAGATCCTCGGCCACCACCGCGCGCTCGAGGCACGATACCACCAGGCCAGGCTCAAGTTGCATCAGCGACTAGCCTTGCTCTTGTACAAAGAAGATTGTAGACAGGTACGTATACCATTACGAGCTGGCGGGATTAACCATTCAGTTTTTAAATTCCATTGAACTGATGCATTTGTTTTCTTATATATATCTCAACTTATTATGATTTGTTTCAGGTTCTAGATTGGCTGGCAAATCACGGTGAAGTGTTTTTACAGAAGAATACTGGAATAGGAAGGAATCTCCATAAGGCTAGAGTTTATCAAAAATCTCACGAACACTTCGAAAACGTAGCACAAGTTAGTAATGCGTTTTATTTTTCACGTGCATTTATAATCAGCAGGCTAAGTCCCAGCAGTGAATTTAGCGATTCAAACCAGTTAATTCACAGTGTTGGAAAAATATACATATAAAATCAATATACTTACGCCTGAGCAAGATATATCGTGAGTTCAAAATGTATAATAGCATAATAATTATCCTGCTCATATGTAATTTTTTTCCAGAATACATATACAAATGCAGAAAAGCTATTAGCGGGGGCGGAGGAACTAGCCCGGTCGGGCGAATGCGATCCGGAAGAGGTGTTGGGCGTAGCTCGTGAACTGGAAGCTCATGTGGCAGCCTTCGCAGCCAGGGTCGACCGGCGACGCAGGCGATTGGACTTGGCAGTGCTTCTGTATACACATGAAAAAGAGGTATACATGGATAAATAATGCAATACAATACTAACCTTCATACCTTAATATTATAAATATACTGACTCAGGGTCTCAAACTCAATTTCTCTTGATTATCTTTTAAGCACCATACCTTTCGGAACTTTGTAAGTTTACGAAGAGGAACTCAATCAATCGAAATTATTCACAAGTAAATCAATACGGAGGAATATAAATACTAAAATCCACTTATGAAAATATTACATAATATAATATCCTGGGACATTATTCACAAACGGCCATCTGATCCCAAACTAAGCAGAGCTTGTACTATAAATGAACACTCAGCTTACGGAAATGCAGTGCCTAACATGGTCATCTCCCTGCAGGTTCGTTGGGATGTTGTATATGACCTGTGTAATTGATGTTGAGACTAATACAATTAACAGTAGTGTCTTACAAAAAAGTGCATTTTGATATGTAGTAGATAGCCATTTTAATACCTGAATATGTTTATAAAACAATACAGCATGTTGAGCAAAAATAACATAACAATGTTAAAACATTGATATGTTATTTTTGCTCAACATTTTGTCGTACAATCAAGACTTCTTCATAAATAATGTCATGTCAATTATAAGAAATCGAATCGGTAGCAAACTAGGACATCACTTATTGATTAGTTCTCGAGCTGTCAAAAGAAAAATAAGATGGTAATGAAGTACATTCGCGATCATCCTGAAGATAGATTGTTATGAAACTAAAATTATTTGATCGGACAAACCAGCGTATCCGTTATTTACCGTCATCATATCAGCCGAAAGACGTCCACTGTTGGACGAAGACCTCCACAAAGATCTCCAGCCTCGAATAGCGTCCATAATGTAATATGCCATAATCGCCACACTTGCAGACGGGTTGGCGATTATTGACAGTATTAGTAATGAAATGTAATGTGTTGTAGCTACTACAGTGGTTGGAGACACTTCGGAGCGGCGGCGGGGTGTGCGCGTCGGATGACACGCCTGAGGCGGCGCGGCGCGCTCTCGAGCAGTGCGCTCAACACCGCGCCGCCAGCCTCGAGGCGTGTGCCGCCACTATCGCGCAGGGTGAGGCGCTACTTCAGGACCTCAGGTCAGTCTATTCTTACATTCTGACAACAATTACTCACTTACATTATAGGTACATCACGACCCTACCGACCTTGATCGTGACTAAGGTATATATATTGCGGAAAGAGTCAGGATGTCGAGAACTTGTTGAATAAATAAGAAACCTTCTTAATAATTTAATTGAAATTTATTTAGTATTCAGTGCGGTGATCCTCGAATTTGCAATGGTCTTTAAATTTTATTTTAATAACATTATGTCCAGGTTCAATAACCACAAAATAAATATTTACAATTTAGCTGCTTTGCTAGAGTTTTCTGAAACGTTCGTCCCTAACATATGTCTTTAGTATTCTTAACATTTACAAGAGACTGATAAACTTCGTGCTTCCCAATGGCAAGAGAAAATAGAAACGAAAAACTAACAGTAACATTAATCATTTTGAGACGGAACCCTAAAGTTCCTAAACTCGTAGAGTATGAAAATAATTATCATGTGAAACATAATAGATTACTCATATCTATATGGCTATAAAATCCCCAGCGGACTATGTGCAAGTAGATGCCGACCGCCAAATGCCTTAATCATCAATCGACCTCCTAGTAGTGTAGTAAGCACTTAATGCGCGACTTAAACTACGATCAGACAGTTTATTTATATAAGTGGAGACTAGGATGCTGAGCCCAATAGGAATAGAAAAAAGGCAAGGAAATATAATGAAATGTAGGTGAAAAACTGGAGCTTTCGATAAAAAGCTTGCAAGTTTTATTAAATTACAGTAAAAGTCCACATACAATATGGTTGGACAAACAATTACGCGAATACCTTTTGTGTAAAATGGGGTAACCTAGTTGGCGGGGCAAATGAAAAGGAGAGGCTTTGCATATGATTCATTCAAACACGTCACAGTGCAAATATGCCAGATGCAATTGCGGCGCCGGATTTTTACCCGTGCGCGTAAAAACGTTAGTCTGACTGGATAAGTCTATAAACTGGCTTCACTTTCCAAACAAGTTGGAGTCTCTACACATATTTTACAGTAATTTAAGCAATCACATATTAATAATATTTATATATGCTATTTTGCTTTATTGCTATAGCATAACGTTAGTACTTTAAATTAATTTACATTGTCAAATCAGAAGTTATAAGTAATAAGTGTAGTAATATGGATTATTTTTCACGATTTTCTTACCTTGATTGTAAATAGTCCAAAATGTGACCCAAAAAAACCAGCACTCACAAGACTAACTTTAAATTTATGATTCTGACAATCTGCTTGAGCACATTTATTATACAACTTCCATATTAGTGCTTTGACAGGCCGCAAGTGGTCATCGAATATTTCAAATAATCGTTGGAAGTAGCGCAAGTTGTTCTGCGTTGGTCCATCATGGAACGCTAGAAAATAATGGATCAACACCTGCGAACACAAATTAAAACTCTCGATTGGCCGCATAATTATTATACACTGGAAATGGCGTAGAACATAATTTTCGAGGGCGCGTTCACATGCATGTGGTCATATAAAAAAGCATTGTTAAGTGGCCAGCCACGACTATTCCAAAAAGAAGCAAGATAGTTGCTCATTTTGTCAACTCCCATAATATAACAATTTTTCCAGTTACATAATTTTCACACTACTTTTTTATGGTTTAATTATTGCACTTGTAAAGACTAGTTACCGCAATTTACAATGGTTTACGTTCAGTAATTGCAAGGTTACGATGATTCTGTGCATCATAATAATTACATACACTCACAATTAACTCACCTATACAGTCGTCACCTTGTTTGTCTAGTTAACCATTGCTTGTGTGTACTGTTTTATTTTTGTCAAGTGGGCGCTAAAGCTAAGACTTAACCATAACCCCCGATTTCTAAAATTATGTAACCCTCAAATTTTTGCATTATAGTCGATATTTGAAATATTTGCCTTTGTGTTGCCATCATTCCATATCCTGTTCTTTTGAGTCATAGTGTGCGAATATTGTGTCATTTGAGTTAGTAGTGTTTGCTTCTTGTTTGTGACTGTAAAAAATTGTCACTTGATGCAACTGGTGCAGCATGGGCAGTAGTTGAGCTTCGTTGTCAGCAACGTGTCCGGAAATCAATCAATATTGCGTCGCAACTGAAGCTCATACGCGTCTTTTGTGTGTTAGTGAACGTAGCATTAGAAAGAAAACTGGCAGAAAACTCAAAGGTCTTTTAGTCCAGCACGCGCCCCACAATTGCTCCCGAAACACCGTAGTGCTGACTTGCTTTTGCAGGAAAATATGCTGACTGGACCCTGGAGGAAAGGAAGGACGTACTGTTCTCGTAGAGAGCAGAATTAAGAGGTCCAGATGGATGTTAGCGTGTCTACAGATGCCAAAATGAATGGATTGCTAAGCCGGCTCCCATTAGTCATTACAGCTCGAGTCGGCAACACCCATTATTAATTTAATTTTCATTTATTTATTTCACCTTTATTGCCATGATGAAAATTGTATTTTTGGTATGAATCCTAATAAGAGACTAAAATCTTTTTATTATTGTTTTTTTTTATTCTTTCAATGTATCCCTAATAAATGTCTAAATTTGGCGATTTCTGCAAATTGAAAGAAATACAAGATGGGCGGTTAATTGTGCCTGCGAGTATAGGTTTCTACACTGAAATGTATATAATTTAATGTTCTTTTGTAAATAACCGATACACCTTGCGATTCTGTTAATGTTTAGTAAAGGATTTGTTATTATTATTCACATATGCACCTTAACAGACCAAGACCATTGAATTCATAAATTTTCAAGACTGATAAACGTTATTATCTAGTCATAGGTCGCCACATGAATTTTAACACATTGATCTTAAAAATCACGATTATTTATAGAAACTGTCATTAACTCCCTTTATGATATTTTTACATACCTACTCAACCATCAAAATTTTGTACTTCTACACTTTTACACCCTCTTAAAATGTGTTTACATAAACCTCTTAGCCTCACTTAAATTTAAAGAACATGTATGTAAAATTTTATGCTTGCACGTCCATCACATTCGACGGTGTGTATGATCTATTATTCGGCTAAATAGTGTGCTCGCCTATTCCGCCGTTGGTACGATCCATTTGTTTCGTTATAATTCATTTGACAATACATGTGATGCTGTCGCCGCCTACTCTTGTCCTACTTGAAGTTTTGTTTGTCCGTAGACAACTATGCCTACCTTCAACAAACTTCTTCCATTGAATGTTCAGCAACATGTCCAGCTTTGTGTGATGAATGGTACTGACTAGATAATAGTAAAATTGTAACGCGTGTTGCATTTACAAAAGGTGCTTGAATATTACAAGACCGAGATTATTATTTCAAAACATTAAAAGGTGGATGCTAAGTTTCTTGTATACAATTCTTAATAGCTGGAATAAGTTTTAAGTGAATAGAACACCTAAGATTCATGTCATTCTAATAAAGTATTTGTTTCGATTAATTTATAGTGAACTCAGATAGATATAAATTTACATTAAAGGGTAAAATGTGTAGGCCGCAATGTCTATGCAACTGGATTTTATTTTGATTACTAGTTTTTAATAATTAAAAGTATCACATTGTCACATTATATAAAAAAAATATCAAGTGTCTAAATAAAATAATAAAATAAATTCTCATAATAAAAACCGAAGCACCTCTAAATATTGGTTTTGCATAAGTTTTATGTAAATTGACGTTAAACATAAAGAAATAATGCCATTTGCTCGCAAAGGTGTAACAATTTAGAATTAGAATTTAAATTTTCATCCCATATTATCTCTACATCCCCATGTAGAGATCACTTGAGATTCATTGTGTATTCCGTCAGAATTTCTGGTCGTTATTTTAATAGTCATTTTTAACAGCTGTGTAATATCTTACAAAGTCAGTCTATCAATAGAGTATCAGCGATGAACTCTTTCTGGTCGTGTCGCTCGTCGTCTCATCGGATCATGAGAGTCAAATTCTACCAGGAGAATTTTATACCAGCGTTACCGAGAAAATGGAATGTTTACTCGCCGTCCAGAATCTGTTAAAGATTGAAACATTTCTGAGCAAAATAACCGGTATATTGCGTCAGACTTTCGAAGAAATCGTCACTTATTTTTTTTTCAACTGCGGCAGTGGCTCCGTGAGGTTCGAGTGTTAACTGTGAACGATATTACCATTATAAGAATATTAGAGACGCGTGGCTTTAAACCCCATAAACCAGCTTCAAAATTTACAATAGAGTACCAAAGAGCGCGCTATAACTTTTTACGTAAGCACTTAAATTCGTCATATCATTCTTTAATTTAGCAATGATCGCTTTTCTGTATGGTAACAACGGAAGAAATAAGATGTATCGAAGAAGGGGAGAGCATTTTCACAGTGCTGTGCTGAAGAATTAGTGACCTACGGTGGCGGTGAATCGACGGTTTGGTTAGGCAGACTAATGATCTTCGAGAATTAGTTGTCTCACACCAATGATTCTCACACCTTCAGTGGAGGCGGATTTTGGGCGTCTTTCGTGAGATTTGTCACTAACACTAGTTTGGACATACTAGTGTTAGTGAGAGTTCTGGAATTCTAAATAGTTGCGTTGGACAGTCCGCAGACATGGGGCTTCATCACTGAACACACATGTTAGCTCTTCAAAACATCAGAGCCGTGTCAGACCTTCTTCTAAAGTTGTAGAAAATTATTGCACCAACATTTTCCTTAGAAAGATTCATCTTCGTACGTAACCTGACAGATTCCAATCGACGCTGTGACTAAATAATAGCATTAATACTAATACTTTCAACTGTTTTGAGATTCAAAATTTAAACACATTTGAATATAGAACAGTTCCAAATTCAAAATTGTCGGGAAATATGGAAACGACAGAATTTAAAAGGCATGCCTAGTATAAGCTGATTGAGACATAGCGTGATGGACGGACGGATTAATTCGCATCACAGTGATTCCTTTTTACATTTTATGAAGGCATCAGTTATGCATACTCGTAGTGCTGGGACTACCCAGCATTACCAATTTTAATAACACTTATAGACGTGCAAGTTAACAGAGGACGGAAATTAAATATAAAAAATCTGGGGCTCAGTATCAGCTGTTAATAAGCTCCCGACTTGATCTAACAGAGTATCGCTCTCACTCTCATCATCATCAGTTAGCGCGCTGGTGCAGTGCTGGTGCCGGACGCTTCTTTACGGAAGAACAGTTGGTGAAACTGAGAATTTAAGCAGTTACCACTACTATCTTGAGAGGGTCTCATAAACCGCTCTTTTAGTCTGATTAATTCTAGTTCAGAGTCTCCATCGGCTCTTGATGAGTCTTTGGGGCAGAGTTGGTGGTAATGCTAGTGCGAATGCTGGCACTTACCAACAGTTTATTTGTCTGCATTGTGGATACCAAATCTTTGTAAATATATTTAGATGCAGATACTCGGTTCTTGTCGGCTGTGCAATTACTTTTTCAACAACGGTTCTGGCTTTTTGATATTAAAAGTCCGTGTACAATAGTGGCTAGCTCAGTTCGGGACGATTCACAACGGATGCGAGGGCGACCCAATTTCCAAGACAAACGTGCATCGGTGAGCGTTACTCTGTTTTCAGTGAAAATACAACAGCGAACACGCGACGCAGATATGTGGCACGAACAATGTATTATTTATCAAAGCGTCTTGCCGGATGAGATATTGACGGCTGCCCGTGCGTAATTAATGCATTACACCGCACTGATAGTTTACGATTACCCGTATTTCATTGTCATATAAGAATCATTGACGTTAATGGATCACTTTCGTTTATTTTCTGTAGAAACTAGAAAGTTCATATTCCATAATACCCCACTACACGAATTGTCTAGAATGGGCAATCATGAGGGGTGCAAATTTGGGAGAGTACTATACTGAGTGGCCTTACATATACATAGTACAAGTACAGTATTACATTTTATTCAAGTGGCGGTAGGCGGTCGAACGAATACGGGTCATAACATTTTTAAAATTATTTTATCCATTTTAATAATTATTTATGAAGGAAAAAATAGAACAAGAAAAAAATGTTTGTGTTAAAGTTTCTCTCCCTGTATTATGTGTTTTAATTTTGGTCTGATGCAAGTTTTAAATATTTAGTTTGAATATTTAATAAAATATCATGAAAATATTGGTTTGTGTTCTTAGTTCTTATAATCTCCTTGACAATAACTGAATACAAGCTAGCTAAATATCAATACCATTATAAAATAAAATGTATAAATGTTTTACCATTCCGTGTACCTAAATATCTGTAATAAGTAACTAGAAATAATAACTGTATTACTACAAACATATTCTCACTATTTACAAGCGCTTTTTTAAAGTCTACGTGAATAAAAACCTTTTTTTTTTATTTAGGACAGGTATTTTTTATTATAATAAGAGCGTCGGAAGTCTTACTTGAATCAATTGCGGTGGATGTCAATACGGTCAGCAACGAAACAAGATTCACAGAAACCATTATCGCCTCCTATCATTTTAAATGATACCTACTTACAGTGAATTATTGTTATAAAGAGTTCGTTTGGATCTAATCATTCTATTTTTCTCTAATCTTCTTTGTCGGTCTTAAATATTTCGTTATATCGTGTTGTAGTGTTTCGTTATGTCGTATAATCTCCTTGCTTAAATATTTTTGCCGTGTATATTTTCATTATGCTAAGAAAATATTTTATATAAAATTATATTTTAATAAAAAGTACCTATAGTTTTTTACATAGACTTTGAAATTTACAATATGCAATGACATTCTATACACATGGACATCGCATCAGCGCGTTAAACGCGGAACGACAAAAGTATGCTTAAACGCGATGTATTTTTTTTTTTTTTTATTGCCTTAGTAAGCAGACGAGCTAGCGGCCCACCTGATGGTAAGTGGTAACCGCTGCTCATGGACATTCGCAGCGCCAGGGGGCACAGCAAACCGCTGCCTACCGTGATATTAGTACTCTTTTTAAACCTCGTTTGAAGAAGGACATGTCGTAGCGCTGGGGAAACACCGCAGCAGGTAATTCATTCCAGAGCCGGCACGTACGTGGGATGTATGAACGCTGAAAGCGAACCGTGCTTGACGAGATCGCTTCCAGGTGATACGGATGAACCTTACTGCGAGTGCGCGTGGTCCGATGATAAAAAGGGGACGGTGGCACCAGCTCAAACAGTTCCTCAGAGCATTCCCCGTGAAAGAGACGGTAGAACACGCAGAGAGATCCGAAGTCTCTCCGCTGCTCTAGCGACTCCAATCTGTCCGTAAGATTGGAATCCCCAACGATTCTAATAGCACGCCTTTGGAGGGAGTCAAGTGGGTCGAGCTGGTATTTAGGGGCTCCTGCCCAGATATGTGAGCAATACTCCATGTGCGGGCGGACTTGTGCTTTATATAGCGCAAGCCGCTGTCTTGGAGTGAAGTACCGCCTAGCTCTATTCAGGACGCCCAACTTCTTACTTGCCAGTTTGGCTTTGTCCTCCAAATGACCCCTAAATTGGCAGGTGCTCGAAATTTCGATTCCGAGTATCCCAATACTCTCGGATACACGGAGATCAACCCCTTGGAATCGGGGCGCTACGACAAATGGGTCCTTCTTAGCAGTGAACGCGCACACTTGTGTCTTATTGGGGTTAAACTGGACTAGGTTCTCTACACCCCATTCATAGGCCCGCCCGAGAGAACCCTCGACTTCAGACACAAGTTGCAACCGTTTCTCTTGTACCGAGCTGCGAGAGACATTCTGGTGGCCGCTATACTGCGCATCACCCGTGCTGTCATCCGCATAGCAATGCATGTTTTCTATAGATAACATGTCATTGATATGCAGAATGAATAGCGTAGGGGAGAGCACCGAGCCTTGTGGTACGCCAGCGTTAATGGTTTTGGTGTCGGAGCAAGAACCGTCTGCTACGACTTTAATGCTCCGACCATCCAAAAAGCTGGTGATCCAACTGCAGAGTCCCTCGGGGATTCCATATGATGGTAGCTTCGATAGAAGAGCCTTATGCCAGACCCTATCGAATGCCTTGGCGATGTCAAGACTACAGAATAGAGCCTCACCCATGCTTTCCAAGGTTTGTGCCCAACGATGTGTAAAATACACTAGAAGATCACCAGCTGAACGACCGTGACGGAAGCCATACTGACGATCGCTTATCAGCTGGTGTTTCTCTAGGTATTGTAGGAGCTTAGAGTTGATGACTCTCTCCATGACCTTGGATAGCAAGGATGTTACCGCTATAGGCCTGTAGTTCGTAGGGTCCGACCGGTCACCCTTTTTGGGAATAGGGTGGACGTTGGCTACCTTCCACGAAGTTGGAACCCTTTTAGCGCTGTAAGAGAGACGGTAAAGGCGCGTTAAAACCGGGGTCAACTCAGGGGCGCACGTCTTTAGCACCACTGAAGGGATGCCGTCCGGCCCGCTCGACTTATGGACGTCTAGGAGCTTAAGCTCCCGCCTAACCGCACGTTGCGTTATGCGGATTTCGGGCAGAGAGCAATCACACCGTGCGATGGAAGGAGGTATGGCACCCGCATCGTCCAAAGTCGAGTTTGAGGCAAAAGTTTGGCAAAGAAGATCTGCCTTCTCCTTAGCACTATGGGCCAGACTGCCATCTTGCTTGTGCAGTGGTGGGAGATTGGACTGGCAGAAGTTGCGTTGAGCAGCTTTGGCGAGCGCCCAGAAAGCGCGACTCCCGGAGGGATACTTACCTAGTCGCTCGCCAACTCTGGCAACATGTTCTGCCTTGGCCTCGGCAATAACTCAATTGTAGGACCTAGAAGCGGCATTGAACTTCCGCTTCTCCACCTTGACTTCCGGATCTTGATTTTTCCGGGCCTTATCCCACACCAGATATGCAGACTGCTTGCGGCGCGCGGCATCCCTACTGGCTTTGTTGAACCAGGGGCGACTGCGGCTGCCAACGGGAATGGGAATATGCCCACTTTTCGCCCTAGTCGTGAATTGAACGTAATATGTTGATGTCATTTAGAAGTGCTGAAATAATATCAACGCAAAAAAGCGGGTATCTTTATTTTATACATTAAAGATAACACGCTAAAGTGTATAAAATCTTGTAAATTGTAATATTTTGCAATATCCTAACTTATTAACAATTATTGCAATTCTCTTCGTTCCCGTAGGGGAGACCGGGGCTAGAAGTTACCAGGGTAAGTTGTTCCGATTGGAATAACTCCTCGAGGAGAAGGGATAGGAATATTGTTTAAGCGCGTCATAAAATGCAATGCCACAGCGCACCGATGGCGACCATCTTTGACAGGCCAGTGCGGCCGGGAATATTGGAACGGCAGTACGTGCGTCGCTGATGCACGTAAGTAACTATTTTCGCATTTAGCATTTTTGGTCAGTGTCACGAATTTTAAAGATTAGCGTTCAGTGTTTCATTATTTCAATCTGAAGATTTCTATATTGGTGTTATACACTATCCGTAAATTCCATATGTTTTGTAACCTAACCTATATTTTGATTTTTATTCAACACTTATGAGTGGGGTTAGATGTTCCTTTTTTTTGGGGCAGGTTGTGACCTCGGAACTACTTGCCTTAAATCATTTGTACCAAAAATGAGGTATGAATATTGTTATTTTCTTTCATAGCATGCGGACTTACACACGGAAAACGACAAGAGGTTCAGTTTCAAAGGAGTTGCTGCAAACAGCAGCGCATGCAGTTATTAAAGAATGCAGAAAAATAAAAACTATTGCCACATTTGCCATATGACATTTTACAGATTCGTAAAAAAAGTAAGATCTGGAGATGAAAATTTCACAACTGGCTACCAAAAAGCAAGAGCCGTATTTACTGAATAACAGGAAGATAAGTCAGCATACATTAAACTGTAGTTCAATCTTCTTCGTCCTTCTGCCGAAAGAATAAGTGCTCCAGGGCCAACAGGGGTGTTAATCTGCCTCCAACTTCTAGTGTTATTGGAGAACAACTTGGAAAGCATGACTTTTTTTCCTCCAGAAACTGTACATCGTTTTCCAAAGGCACCTCGAAAGATTGGCACGCACAAAAGACGTATAAGAAAGTCCACAATCCTAACGGATACTCCTGAGAAACAGGTTTTAGCAGAAGAGCAAAGCAAGAAAATAAAAGTAAGTGAAATTAAAAAATATAAAGGAAAGGGAACTAAAAATATGAAGTAAAAGAAAAGAAAAATATAAAAGAAAAGGAAAAACATAAAAGAAGAGTAAAATACAGAAAGGAAATGGAAAAGGAAAGGGGAAATCTGTTAAACGATTAAACGAGGTATTGACAAGTAGTGAAGATTCTGACAGTAAAGAGGACAGCTTAGAGTATTATTGCCCAGTGTACTGTAAGTTACTCTAGTTCACGTGCTGGAGAAGAATGGGTTCAGTGTCAAGATTTTAAGAACTGGCCCTATTCCAGTTGTAGGCATTTTCCGATGTATCTTCAGAAGATTAATTATAAGTTATTTGTATTTTTGCTTATGATGGCATTTCTTTATGTATTTATGATTATAATTTTCAGCCTAAGAGATAATAATCTTTAACCGTGATAATTATCAATCAGCCTTGACAATTATTACGGTTAAAGATTATTAGGTCTTATAGCTGCAAGTTATTTGATAAGCTCTTAATGTTTATTAATTGTTTTAATACAAATTATAGTTACGTACTTCTTTATGTTATATAATTGATATTTTAAGCCAAAGATAAGACAAAACTATTTAGGACTGAAATAATTACCAAGACTAGAGGTGCAAGTTTTGAGAACTGCTCATTGTGACTTCAATAATTGTTTAAGGATAAATAATAATTAAATGTTATAACATATATGTATATGTTTACCTTACCTAATTGCTGATTAATTACTACTGAATAGCAGACCTAGTATAATCTATTATAATTTATTATTTCACAAACAAGAGCATTAATAGATATGGTAACAATTTACCCCGGCTTCTGAACAACTTGCCCCGAGTTGGGGTAAGTTGTTACTTTGGTTATAAAAAAATTAATAACAAATAAATCTCACAACAAATGACCCAGAATACTATCTTAATAGCAAAGTGAAATATGTAGGCTGATTTTAATTGCAGCCTGGGAATATTAAAGTCGAAAATTCTTAACAAATTTTGAGGTTTACTGAAAATCGGAACTTGTAGCCCCGGTCTCCCCTACTTCAGAAAGAGACAAGGAAACGAAGTGACAAGCACACAGTGCAAAATGAGAACAAAGAGTCGTTTTTTTAGTACTCTAATTCTAAATAGACCAGGGTAGAAGCGTTTAAAATTAATAAAAAGTGAAAAAAAATAATAGTAGGATGAAACCCATTAGAAAAGGAGGGTAATATTATAAAAATGAAAGGAAAAATAATTTACGGGCGATCTGAGGTCGGGAAGGGGATGGGGGTGAGTTTTTAAGGGTAAAAAACGGATTTTCTCGATTTCCGGCAAAACTAAAAGTCCTATCGAAAAAAGTTAAATGGCAAAGTTGTAGGTAATAAAAAGATCTAAAACTTTTGTATTTACACTTTTTTCACATAACCTAAAATTTATGTGAAAACTTTAAAAAACCAAGTTTTTGGTTTTTTATTTTTATCTTTTACATAAATTTTTCTTTTTTAACAAAATTTGGTGAAAACTTACCTTATTATGTCCCAAATACGCTGTAATTTATTTGATTAAAAATATTTATTTTTTCACCTTATTTTGAATTAATACCGAAAAAACACCCTAATTTTCAATCGAAAAGTCACCCGTCAAAATATCAGCTTTTTTCAAAAAGTTGGTATGTTTTCTGTTTGTTGAAATCTCTTCTTTCCGATGGTGAAAAAAAATATATATGTTACTGCAGTACATTTTCTCAGAAAATGCAAAACATCGAAAATAACTCTAATTCGATTTTTTTTTTATTTATTATGAAAAAAATCATCTAAAAATGTGATTGCTGCAATTTGTTTCAATTAAAAAGTTGATTTATTTAATGCTAATTACATTTATGTCATAGAAAATCTCATTATATATAAATATAAATGTAAATCGTACAATTAAATGTAGATACTTTATTCTGATTACGTTATTCATTACAATATTTTTAAACAATAAAATATTTAAGAAATAAATGTCAAAATGTATAAAAAATATATTATAAATATATTAAAAATCTATTTAAAATGCATAAATATATAAAAAATATGTATAGTAAATATATTTTTAATAACTAACTTTTGGCTGATTTTCATGTATATTTCATATATTTTGAATATATCTGAAATATATTTGAAATGTATAAAATATAATTGAAAATCGGCCAAACTTTTGTTATTAAAAATATATTTACGATATATATTCTATATATTTTTTATAGATTTTTTATATATTTTTATGTATTTTGAAATATTTTTTTTTATGGGATTAACTAAATTTGTTTGTGCAAAATTAAGGAGATTATTATTAGTATGTATGTAGTAAGACCCAGAACCGCCTAGCCCCTTCCCCACTTCTCCATGAAATACCTTTTGATGGGCTACTATTTTTCGTAGGTCACTCAGGTATATAATTTATCTTAAAATATAAATAGACATCTACGCATATAATTTCAAGAAGATTCGACAACTTACTCCAAATATTGTAGATGTCTTATTAAATATTAATTTGATTAACTTATTTGTTTGTTAATTATAGTAGTATATTTTCATTTGCAATTTTTTTTTATCAATGTTACATGTAATCTATATATCTATGTGTTTTTTCGATATTAATTCAAAATAAGGTGAAAAATTAAAATTGTTTGATTAAAAAAATTAATATTTTTCAAATAAATTTATAAAAATAATATTAATCAAATAAATTACAGCGTATTTGGGACATAATAAGGTAAGTTTTCACCAAATATCGTTAAAAAAGAAAAATGTATGTAAAATATAAAAATAAAAAACCAAAAACTTGGTTTTTTGAAGTTTTCACATAAATTTTAGGTTATGTGAAAAAAGTGTAAATACAAAAGTTTTAGATCTTTTTATTACCTACAGCTTTGCCATTTAACTTTTTTCGATAGGACTTTTAGTTTTGCCGGAAATCGAGAAAAACCGTTTTTTACCCTTAAAAACTCACCCCCATACCCTTCCCCGAACTCAGATCGCCCGTAAATTATTTTTCCTTTCATTTTTATAATATTCCCCTCCTTTTCTAATGGGTTTCATCCTACTATTATTTTTTTTTGTTTTAAAAATTATCGACCCTGGTCTAAAAGCTCATTATTTTTTGCCATATTTATATATTGTATCAAGAAGCTAACTATTTACGGGCTGTTGCTAGTCCCTTGAAAGTATGCCTATTTTGCAGAGTGGTTTGTAAAACATAAACAATGAATGCAATGAAGATTGCTTTTTCTTTTTATAAGACAATTTCCGCTAAGGAATTAAATCCGTGAATCGCGTGGGACTTAACAAACATTCAACTCACAGACACATAGCAAACCCAGACTCAGAAACAACAATTTATAGGTAAAACAAATAATTGTAATATTTGAAACTCGAACCTGAAACATGAGGGCACCGAGCTAGTTGCGAGGCATTTATGGACAAACGTGTCAATTAACATGCAATATATAAAAGTGACTGCGATCATTTGTCGGAAATTAGAAACGAAAGTGCAAACAACGACATCAAGACCAGATAGTACAAACTATTAGCAACCCAAAAGAAGTTGTTTCATAAATTAGTTGATTTACTTAAAAAAAAAGCGCGCCAGAAGTCTACACGAGACAAAAGGCTAAGAAACATAATTATTATATATACGAGATATTATAAAGTACTCTGTGCATTATACTCTACTACTAGCTGCAATAAAAAGTTGTGAAGGTGATGTACTGTGTTATTTAATATCCCACGCGGTCACCTACTTCAATTCCAACGTTTTTAATAAATTAAATATATTACAGGACACTGAGCATCTTAATGACCATATATAAAATATTATTATTGATTAGATCTGTTCGTTTTCTCTGAATCTCATTTCGGTTTAGACAGGTCTAAACAACTCGAAAGTAGGATATTTATTTTATCTATAAATAAGTATAATGTGCACGCATCGGCACACTCACAAATCCATCGAGAAATATCATAACGAATTTATTTACTTACGAAAGGAAAGTTTGTTTTGAGGGTCATAAATAGACCAAAATATTATTACGTAAATATCTCGCATTTAACAATATTACGTGCCTACTTAATTTAGCTCCTAATGTATATATATAAAAATCAATTGCTGTTCGTTAGTCTCGCTGAAACTCGAGAACGGCTGAACGGATTTATCTTATCTTGGTCTTGAAATGTTCGTGGGGGTCTAGGGAAGGTTTAAAAGGTGAGAAAAATTCGAATAATTGCCGGGAAGTCCCTAAAAACAGCCTATTTCTTTTTCGCATAAGAAAAGTTTAGGTCTTTTATTTATCAATTGAGGCAGTACGAAGTCGAAGAAACGAAGTCTGCCGGGTCAGCTAGTCTTTAACAAAAATGTCCTCCTAGCCGAATTTCGGCCAAGGCGGCCAGTCACGATTAGGTCTAGCCATTTGCGCGGGACATTTATGCTCTTTTTTAAAATAATGCCGTGATCCGCCGCTTAACCATGTCTCAACTAAACCCTACTCAACCACTTAAACCCCGCTCAACTATTTCTTTATTTAAAAACCCTACTTAAAGGAAATAAAAAGAAGTTACTTGTCTCAGCTAAGTAACGTCTTTTTATTTTACTCTGTCAACATTTCTGGGACTGGTATAGAGTTTGACCAAAATTAATCGACTAAATCGGATTTTGTATCATAACTTTATGATTTTAGCTCTATGGTAGACATGGAATGATTGATTTATGATAGTAACAGTGCATTTTCAAGGACTATGGATTTTCTTCGGTGGATTTGGAGTTTGTGATAAGATTCCAACTGGAATTCAGTATTTATTTAAAAAATAAAACGGTTAGTAACTTCCATAAAACCTCCATTCACAAAAAAACGTCAAACAAAACGTCAGCTGATGCAAATAAAATCCGCCATATTTGAGCAAGGTTTAAACCAGGGGCCGACGTGGTTTAAATTTTGACATGGCTTAACTGCGGGTCAAAGTGAAAACTCCCAAAATCACTTTTGGCCCGACCTGGTCCTGGATAACGAGATCCTGGGAACACATTTCCCAGGATCTCGTTATCTGCGGTTGAACACGCTACCGCTAGACCAACGAGATAGTCAAATATTATAAATGCGAAAGTAACTCACTGTCGCGCTTTCACGCCAAATCTACTGCACCGATTTAATTTAAATTTGGTACAGAGATAGTCTAGGGTCTGAGAAAGGCCATAAGCTACTTTTTCATTCGCAAAAAGGTTTGTCAGTGTTTGAAAGGGGGGATGAAAATTTGTATGGAAATATCGTCATTTTTAGATCTGGAAGCTTGACACAAATTTTTTAGGCTGTTGATTCGATATAAATACCTAAATATGACATTCAAAGTGTGTAGAAGTTTAAATATGCCTAAGTGTGCTTGTCCGAACGGGCAAATACGCGAGGGCAAACCACTGTGGTACACGCATGCGAATACTGATTTTAGAATGCTACCCAAACACACTATTACATGCGGTTGAATTCGCGGGCAAAGCTTGTTGGAGAGAGATATATATATATATATATATATATTTAATTAGGAACCAAATGTTTTGAAGAGGTTTAATAATGCTAAAAATAGAATGAAATGAACATACTTCAAAAAATATATTTCTCTAAAAATTAAATAACTATGACTCTTATAACTCTTCGAGTAATTTCTAAGAAAAAACTTCGTTTATAATAACCGAATTCAATAAGTAAAAAAAAAAACTTACGATTTAATTTATTACATCTCTGATGGTAAAGCCTGATCATAGCTGATCACGGTATTCCAGAAATAGACAGTACCATTTGATCATTCGACCCAGTCATGTTGTACAATATTATCAATACTTAAACTTGAGATACATAGCACAACCCATCACGATGGCTCATGTGGTTTATGGTAACAACGAGCGATCTGAGTCGACTACAGTGATGACCTTGGAACCGGGAAGCAGGAGAAGTAATTAAGGCTATTTCAGGAAAGCCTATTTGGTTTATATTTCCGTACAGAGATCGTGTTAAATGAATAAATCCTTTAATGCTTTTTTGATTTCAAACTTTTTAATGATAAAATTCAAAGTGTATTTCTTTTTGATTAATGTTTAAATTAAAATATATTAAAGAAAGATATGGCCATGGGAACGTTAATATTAATAATAAACAATCCACAATAGTAGATGATATATGATTATATGTGTACATTTTTAGTATATTCTTGTAATAGAGGAAATATGTAATTGAGTAGAAGATATTATTAGGTGATTTGGATATAAACAACTACTCTATCATCACTTTTGTAAATATTATGTAACTAATTTATGATCACTAAATGATACAGATAAAATATATTAATGCTTCCGAGTATTTTACTAAATATGAAGACTGCTTTGTAAATTACAATATTTTATTGACGCATAAATATTAACATCGACATATCCTATCCCCTCTACATACATACTAAGATACCATTAAGGTCGAAGAACTCGACGCATTTCCGTCTCTCGCGCAGCCTCTCCCTCAACTAGTGAAAAACTTGCTGTTTTATTAAGTCAAGCAAGTTCTCAATACCAAATTGTACTTATGACTAAGTCGCTATATAACTGCAGCGTACTTGATCGATACACCTCATACTTAACTGGAAATATTGTGAAGTTACTTTTAGGTCCGTATCTAAAATAGCCTTTACTAAAAACTCTCGCTTGACGAATCGACATGCAACAAGTCTTTGATGTGAAGCCAAAGTACAGGATCTATTAACCCTTTTATGGCTGCAATACTCGTTTGTAAGCATTATAAATAATTAGTTCGCGATACAAAATTAGTCAGTCCCGTCTAACTGGTTTACCGTAACAATATAAGGGACATGGCGGCGACGTCGACGACTATGGGATGTGCGGGGCACCTAAATATCGCTGATCTTATCTGGAGTTGGTGTGCGTGCGAAGAAATACTTTTCTTCAATCCTGATTTAGCTTTAGTTATTAAACCTCTCAGAATACAAATTCTGTAAAATATATACAAAATTATTGCTACTATTACAAAAAGTATTAGCATGTAAAAAGTTGACTAATACAGTTTTGTAGGATATTACACAAAAAAGTTAACACAATTTGTTGATTCGCTGTGCTAGGATTATATCCGAGCTTATAATTCAAGTCCCTGATCTCATGATATCCATAAATATTACACATATAGCAAATTTACTATATTTCACACTTTGTAAAAAAATCAACTGTCTGCCTATTACGGTCCATGAGATACAGCCCGCTTACAGAGAGACAGCCGGACTGACAGACGGATCGCTAAGGATTAGTAATGGGGTTCCTTTGGTAACCTATGAGCATGCAACACTATTTATAAAATTTTGTAATGGTATACATTACAGAGGTTTAGCTCTACCTCCGACTTATTCGCGATTGTTTACATTTCTTATTAAACATTGTTGCGGAAATGTATTCTTTGAATATTCCCAACATTTAACAACCCTTTTTATGTATAGGGTTAGAAATTGATATCGCCGGCTTGCCAAGCGACATATGCCAAGTGCTCCGTCTATTGCTAGTACGTATGTATATATATAAAAATACTTTTACATGCCGACTTACAAAGGAGTCCGATACCTAGCTATAGTTTAATTTTCTACCCGACCTGGGGGACTCGCTATACAAAGCCTACGCATTCCCCACTTTATTTGTACTCTACTCCACTATGCTTGTGCTGTTATTCGATGACGATCTTTCAATTAAATTGATTGAAAAATATTGTAAGTATGCTTATTGTCGTGTGGTATTCACTGCGCTCATATGGAACGGTTCAACTACCGGCATTGAATTCTAATATAACAATGAAGTTATTGTCAACTAATTTTAGTTTACACGGTGACGCCGCTGTTGACATCCACCTCCCAAATCGATCTGGTCGTGGAGCTACCTGATAAAATGATCAGAAATAAAGATATTAATTTACACATCTGTAAACATTAAATAAATTGCAGTTGACTCAGTTTTGTTCTGTTATACTCAGTGAAAGTCTTATTCGATTATCCAGGTAAGTATCTACGATCGTCATGTGCGTTAGAAGTAATTTATAGGGTGCTCTCTTAAGAGGCTGACAATAGACTAATTAGTTTATTCCGGTTCGTTTTTTTATCGATTAACTACGGGTTTACCCTTATTGAAAACAATACACACATCAACACAATCTAGGGATATTGAACATTTCATTGATTATCTAGAAAACTATAAACATTTTGTTATGACTGTAAATGGAAGAATTAAAGATAATTTCATGGCCGATATTTAAACATTAACAACACGATGCGATTTTGTTTTTCTAATTAATAAAAGTCTTAAATTAATTAAGCCATAGAAAATTACTGAGTGAACAAAAACATTTTATTCTTATAAAATTATTCAATCGAATTAAATGAATAAAAATCTTACCAAATCTGATAATCAGTAATCGGTATTTCCTCCTCTAACATTAATCACACAGCGGCAACGATTTTCCATACTTAAAATTAAGGTGTCAATGTCTTGCTGGGGTATGCAGTCCCAAGTTCTTTTTAAATGTTCGAAAAGTTGTTCTTCTGTTGTCAAGTTGGGCGGAAAATCCCTCAATGCTCTTCGCTGTAACATGTCCCAGGCGTGTTCAATTGGGTTTAAGTCTGGCGACTGTGGAGGCCAATCTAATACCTGAACATCGTGTTCTCGAAGGGCGGCCCTCACCAGCCGCGCTGTATGGGAAGGTGCATTGTCATGCATGAGCTGAAATTCTTGCCCCGTTAGGGCCCTGAGCGGGACAATGACACGTTCTACTACCTCCTCACGGTATCTATGGGCAGTCATGCTGCCCTGAATCCAAATGAGTTGGGTTCGTCCGCCGATTCGTATTCCTGCCCACACCATAATTGTCCCGCCTTGGTAAGAGTGGACCTCCTGTGGATGTCGGAGACGGCTGACCCTGCCTGGAGTTCTCCAAACGCGTGTTCGTCTCGAATCTGGATGAAATCCATAGCGGGACTCATCAGTGAACAGCACCAATGACCATTGTTGATCACTCCATGTCAAATGTTCTTGAGCCCATAAAAGTCGCCTACCGCGATTGCCACGTCGCAGCGCTGGGACTCGTAGCGGTCTGCGAGCATGAAGACCAACTTCATGCAGCCTCCTTCGCACGGTTTGGTCGCTCACCAGCAGCTGCTGACCCTCCTGGAGCCTTTGCACTAGTTGCATCGCTGTGATATTGGGTAGTCTTCTGGCGGTCATTTGGAGAAATCGATCCTGTCTCTGAGTGGTAACACGATATCTACCTGTGTGCCGTTCTGCCACATCTCCAGTAGCGCGATAACGTGACCACAGCCTGGATACCACATTTTGGCTTGTGCCCAGAGACTCAGCAACGACGCGTTGAATAGCACCGTTTTGTAACATGCCAACTGCCCGTAACATTTCATCTCGACTCAAATGATGGCGTGGCATGACGCTAAAAAGCTTACACAACCAATTGAGAAAAGAAAATAAAACAATTTATCAGGTTTTCTTCAATTAACACGCAAAAAAAATTTTAATGCAACTTCTTGAAATTAGATACAACTCAAGATTGCGCTGTGCTTTGCGTGTTTTCATTTTTTCTCATTTTAATTTTTAAATTTTGAATAAAGAATAGACAAGGTTTAAATCTGTAAATAAACTTTTTAAGGAAACTAAATAGGTTTTAAACAATAAAGCCATGTTTGATTTCAAAATAACGTATCCCTAGACTTTGTTGATGTGTGTATATGGCAATTATGGGTGTATTTTTAATTAATGAATCCCAATATACCTATACGTCAACTTAGCGAGACTAAATTCAAATGATTATTTTAAATGAACTTCTGTACTCTTTGATTTTTCATACAGATAATATTTTTTCACTCATTTAATGTTTTATTTAAAATTTATTTTAATGTAGTATTTATAATGGTTTTATTCACCGAATTATACAACTTGCTACTGATGTAGCTGAAGTATCTATCTAATAGCGCATTAGAACAGTCATGCGAGGCCCTATCTCGTAAAGTTTTTACGAACTTCTTTTTTGGTAAAGTAGTTGCAATCGTACTTGCTATAATGAGTTTAAGGAGCCGAGCTTAAAGTTAGAAGAAAGGTTAATATTTTTTTCATTTATACCAATGAGCCCCTAGCCTCTCAATGAAAATTCGATCGTTAGAAAAGAAATGTTCTTATCGCTTTGATATTTTACTACGTTTAGCGACTGATCGGAGCAGGAGGCATAAATTCTTTGAGTGGTTTTTCTGAATCGTGAAAGTGGTCCACCTAGAAGTGATTATCGAAAAACATACTTAAGTACTTACTTATTTAAAGCGATAGCCCGTGACATAACCCGATTAATATACCTTCCCTTACAGATACTCCATGACCACCTGTCAATCCCATCAGATTAAATAACTACTAAATAACTGTAAAACAGCTGACGTCAAGAACACCTGTTTCATTTGCAACCGAATAGCAATTTCGATGAAGTTAGTCTTGAAAAATGAATTTATAAATATTTTTAAGACCTATTTAAAATATTTGTTTGCAAATTAAAAAATAAGGTGACATTTTGTTTAAAATTTCCGTTTTCTCAACTCCATCACCTTTTTATTATTTTATTACTAATATTAAATACAGCATAAAAAGTAGTGCATGGTCCTAATCGCACCCACGATGAGAACACTGATACTTCGTACTTGAACTACAGTCATGTAAGTTAAAGATAGTGGACTAAGATTCGCAAAAGCAACACCAACACATTTTTTTTTTAATTTACGGTACCCAACCTTGCGGTATTCACGGACACGGACATGTTCCTCACAGATTTTGTAATTAAAACTTGTAATAGTTAAAATATCAATTCAAAGCTACATTTTGCCAAATGGTGGATATAAAGAAAGAAAGAATAAATATTTAGTAAAAAATTGCACAGCAAACACAAATATTAAATAATAATAAAATGAAAACAAAGACACTTTTTGTACTTGCTAGCCCGAAATGGCACCACCTCAGCATTTGCTAGAACATTTTATTGTTCTAGCGCTGGTAATTCTGATGGTGCAGAGTGACTCTCACAGAACATTTAAATAAGATACAAGTAAGTCACGGACAAATGAATGATAAAATAAGAATTAAACAAACACATAAATTCGTTACAAAAATGTATTATGTATTAATTCTTTAAAAACAAATAATGAAATGTTTTGGTGAAGATTCGCCTTTCAAAATATTGTACGTTGATTTTATAAAACAATGAATTTACTTCAAAGATAGAGCACAATATCAAGTTTAAACAACGTTATTACCTGCACTAATAAATTTGAAATATCTTGTCGCTGGATCCGTATATCATCGAAAATGTTATAAATTCTCGCATTCTTTGCTGTCGCGAATTTTCACTACAACTAGTAATTTTCTTTAGTAAATTCTTGTGAAGCAATACCGCGGCCGTCGCTTCGCGTCGGTTGTACTGCACCCTGTGCAGGCTCGGTGGCCGCTACATGCGGCAGCGGTTGCATTTCTCACAGTCCTTACTCGGGGAAGAGCGCGGAGCGACGTATCGCAACGCGCTCAGTACGCTAATAACGCGATTTCGCGCCAATAATAAAATATTGTCTTCGAAAGTAATATTTTTGCAAAATTCCGTTTTGTTTCTTAGTTAAATCGGTTATTGTTATATTGCCATCATTTTATCAATAGTGTGATAATTTTGGTGATTTTTTTGTGAACTGTGTTCATTATTTCCATTACTTTATGATGATTTAGAATGCAATGGCCTAAGTTGTTTTCACACTTAAATTGATTTGTTTTGGTTAGTAAAAGTAGGTACCTATTACGATAACGAAGATGTTTGTGACCAGGGCCATGAAGGTTGGCTTATATTTTAATTACTGAATAATTAACAAATACTATTTGCAAAGTTTGCTGTCCCATGGCTTATGAGCGCAGATGAGGTTTCACAAATTCCATTACTGTCGCAATTAATATAGTTTTATAGAATATTTCTGTTATAATGCGTTAAGATTCATGTAATTTATTTCATCGGTTTCGCTACCGGCGAGACGTGGGTATCGATGGTCAGGGCTAACGGTCCCCTTTTAATTATATTGATAGCATTTGGTAGGTATGATTGAATTTCCGCTGAGGGGGATTAGCTGACTCTCCGTACACTAATTAAATGAGACTCTTTTGCAGAACGTTTGGATACTGTGATTGGGTAAAATAGGTATATATTCATCTAAAATCTGCACTCAATAAATTGAAAAACAGTCTTACAATATCTTTATTTCGTAGTAACATTATATATTCATGTGGCATTCACTAACAATTTGGATAGGCATGTAGATAATGAGCGTTATATATGTACTTATTTATCCAGGTTATTCATGAAAACCTTTAAATTAGTGTCACAAACTTGGTATCAGAAACACGTTTAAATAAGCTTGATAAATAAAACTGAGTTGATACTACTGTCTTGGTTACGAGGTTGCTCAATTGTACAATTATTTGATGTTTATTGTTATTCTTGCTTATTGTATTTTTCATAACAATAAAGAATTATCTTATTCTTAAACTGAGAAATTCCAAAATGATTATTCTACTTCTATTTGCGACTTCGTATATAATTATGATTTTGTTCGGTTTGATCTATTCGGATCATGGCTAGGCGATCAACTTAATGACTGAGTGAATTCTCCTGATTAAGATAGTATTTGATATTCAGGACCATTGACTTTTGTTTGAGTGTTTCGGAGGTTGGCCTGGAGAATGATATTAATTTTCTGTAAACAAAGGCCTGGGTCTTTGAAACGTATAAATGGGAGTGCTTTTTATTAAGAGTAATCAACATGTACCTACAGTTTACGCTTTTGTAAAGGTTTGTTCAATATCAGATTAATATAGGATCGTATCTTATTTTTATGAGATTAATGCAAAATTCCCAACTAGATCCAAAGAAATCTAATTCCTTACTAACGCACACATATATAGATTTCATGAAGCTAAGAGCGATATGAAAGTGCCCATCGAAATCTGCATATTTCTATAAGCATTCTAACACATCACACACCCTTTTCCGAGCTTAACAAAAGGAAGTGCCTTTCAAAATATTTATTCGTAGGTGAATAATATAACATGAAAAATTGAAATAAACTGTTCTTATGAATTATTTTTGCAATGGAAATCTTACTTTGAAGAGCGTTAACCAAAAAAGACTCATCTTGCAAGAACATATTCATATACTGCTGACCGCTGATTATTTTAGATGTAAATTGCAAGAGAATCAACTTAATTAACATGTTGGCTTTATGCCAATGCTTTTAATTATATATTTTTTTATTATTAAAAAGACAACGCCGCACTAGGGAAATTAAACCTTGTACCGCGGGGTACCTTCCAAACATATAATTGACGGACACATAGTACATCCAGTCTCCGGACAACTATTTATGGGTGATACAAATAGATGTCCTGCGCGGGAATCGAACCCGGGACACAAAATGGCGAGGTGACTGTCTTAACCACTGCGCCACATGTGCATAGGCCAGAGATTTAATTTTTATGTATCATAATCAAAAATATAACAGATTATGGACTGCATCTTAAGTTAAGTCTAATACTCATTTAAAGTTAATGGATAAGCCTGACTCAAAACGCACTTAACACTGGATTCCAAGTTGAGTGAAGTCAAATAAGACCAGTGGAAAGATTTCATCAATACGTGAGCAAGGAGTACAAATTTGTTATAAATCATGTTACCCGACACAGAAACTAGTAGAGGTAAAAAGAAAAGAAAGGAATTTAGAATCAAGGTCAATAGATTATCCAATAGGGCTAAAAGTTTAGGCCAATGTCTTGCCAACGCCCGTAAAGAAATCATTAACAATACCCATTTAATTATCTGATAAAGTTGTTGACTCTACACGAGTTGTATTTGAAATACTTTCCCAGGTGGCTGTCATAGTATACAAAAAATACTGAGCTTTAAGAAATTCCGCCCTCTCAATATCTCTTTAGGTTTTTAAGTAATCTACTGCAAATAATTCTGTATCGAACATCCTGATTTTCTGATTTCCTGAATGATATATTATCATTATTACGGATATAAAGGGGCAACCCGTTGGTAATCCATAGTTTAATAATTCTACTTTTAGATTTTTGCGTATCGAGTGTTATGTAATGATTGATATGATATTATTTATCAAAGAATCAGCAGTCATGTTTGTGTCTGTTATGTTACAGACTTAATTTGGTTGCCGAGTCTTATATTCATAATATCACTTAAATCAGAACCTGAGATGTCTGCAATGACAGCTGAGCGGACATTTTTCATACGCTTTGCTATTGGTTTTCGAAGTGAGTTGCCCCATTACTAATGAATTAACGTAGGAATTGTGATATAATTCATCTTTCGAAAAGAAAGCCAAAATATTTAAATGTATGCCAATAAATGCAAATGAATTAAAAATACCAATAAGAAGATTATGTAAAAATCTCTTGTTGTGCGGACCCCCGTGACTCCGAGTTAATCTTTGTACTACTCGTAAACGTTCTACCAGATCTTGTTTAACTTAATATAATACAATTGTACAATTTGCTCCGTCCGTCGGTACTCTTTGAATTTTAAAAAATAAACAAACAAATTATGAAAGTTTTTTAGAGTGCCTTAAAAATACTTTCAAATAATAAATAATATTATTCCTTAAGAATGCAAAGTACCTTTTACAGATTTCTGAAGTAAAACCTTTAAAGGATATCATCTTATGTTCGGACTTTTAACTAACTTTAAGTATTTGTAGAATTATATTTGTTATTATACTGCCCCATATTCTCACATATCAGAGACTAGTGTAACTGTATAATATGTAATAAATTAAATAATTCATAAGGTCCGTAAGGCAGTCAGTACCTCTAGGGAAAAGCATACCTAAGCGACGAGGTTCATCCCTTGACACCACTCACCTAGTTACATCTATTTTAACTTTACCGTTTCATCCGGCTATTTGGGTTACAATTTACAACAATTTGCTTTCAGACTATGATGGATTTTGTCCATAAGATACACCTTTCCCGGCAGTGTACGTGTAGATTATGCCAAAATTTGTCTAACACGGCTATTAATATTAATTTGGTGGTTGGGACGTTTACACATAAGTTAATATTAAATGCGGCCATTCATCTAATTCCCTATTTGAAGAAGTCCTAGCAAGAACGTATTTTCCTATTTATATGTTTGTGCGTTTCCACACTACAATATAATTATAATCAGTATCAAGGCACAATAGCTTGAATATAAGATTTTATAATTAAACGTTGTCTTTGGCATAGAGTATCAGTCTTTATACTACCTAATCGGTCTGCTATTCTTGTAATGTTTTGATTACGTTACTTACGTTGAAACACGACATCATATTTTTTTTTTCTATGACTAATTCAAAACCTTTACTTTATATGAAACAAATTAAAAGTGGTTTTCAAATTTGTTTTAAGTAGGCGACATGTTTTGAGTGTGTAAAACCTCTGTATGTGTAAAACCTAAAATATTGCGCTCGTTATTCAACAATCTTATTTACAACTTCTAACATTTAATCTTCATAAATACAACTAGCTGTGCCCCGCGGTGTTACCTGCGTTAAATTTTATAAATTTTCTTTGCTATAAACCTCACAGAGCCCGAGACCTTTCCAACGAATGCAAAACCGTGGAAATCGGTGCGTGCGTTCTGGAGTTATAGCGTCAGGAAGGAAACCCCGACTTATTTTTATATAGTAGATATAAAATTTCAATTTCCGCAATTACGCAAGAAAGGACACAATAATATATTTTAAGTTATCGTTTCGTGTTTTGAAGAGTCCGTTCCATCTGATCCAAATCTTGGTCGAAATATAACTAAAACATTTTTTGTGGAGACCAATTACTCTTACATACTTTATATGTATATTCAATCCACCCTAAAACCTAAACGAAAAAAGGTTCGACAAGTAACGGTCCTTGTACGTACTGTGAAGTTCAGAACAAAGGCTAGTTGCCAGCAATGCCAGGAGCTTCGCTATTACCCTAAAAAGTGAATGAGCACGATCGTGAAAGGTTGAAATGCAGAACCATTTCACTCGACATTACATTGTACAAGTGGACCAAAATAGTAATGCAACCTAGTGACAAAATCCATATCACGTTTTCATTTTTTGTTTATAAAGGTTTTATAGCTGTCGCGAGTGTGGACTCTATTTTACCTAATGGTGCGGTGACAGCTCTCCTTTTCCATGATTCGTTATACTGAAATAAATCCCAATGAAAACGCTTTGCATTAGTTAAGCTATGTTTTGAGCTTTAGTGTTTTTATATATGATTTTGAAATATTTATGACAATTAATGTTTTCTTTTACGAGTAAAACATTAATTATTTTTAAGTATGCATTTTGCAGTAGCATAAATGAAGATGTTAGACGCTAAATTGTAATTAAAAGTACATGAAGCGATTGTTTTCGTAAGTATTAATTTTGGTGTAACGAATGTATAGGAAAACGTGACCAGTCAACCGGCCGGGGATGGATAAATACATTTTTATATAACAGTGTTGTTTTTCGTGGGAATGTTTCTCACATGTGTTTCAATTAACGAAAGATCTATTAATTTGAGGTAGAGATATCCGTAACCATAGATAACCAATCCGTATACATAGAATGAAAGAATATCTATGCTATTTTGCTAAATTTAATGATTCCAGGTGAACGGGAAGTATCCTTTAGGTTTTGAATTATTTCCTACTGTCAAAATATTAGCCATTAGTAACCCTTTTTAGTAGGAATTAAAACGCTTGATTGTAGACTCTTTTTCCACATTATACTCCCACGAGTTCCTCTGCAACATTCTTGGCGTACAAAGGGCAGTTGGAATGATTATATAGGTGTTCCTTATTCTTTAAGCCTAAAAATGAATCTAGATCATAGATTAAAAGTGGAGATTAAAACGATCTGAAAGATTATGAAATAGTGTGATAATATAGAAACTTTATTTTTGCCCTCAAAGTCCACTTTGTCCCCTTTGTTGCAGTGCCTCTGCCAGTTCTCGGTCAACATGATTATAGTAAAATGTAACGCGCTTGTTGCTATTACCTTCCGCCCAAATAATTTCAAAATGAACTCTTAGGTAACAATGTCCCACAATTCTTATATTTTGATGTTTTGAAGCTTACGTTTCACTTCTCAATGGACCCCACTTAGTTATAAAAACCGGCCAAGTGCGAGTCGGACTCGCCCCTGAAGGGTTCCGTAGCAGTAAGTATTTCAGTTGATTAAATGAAAAGTAAATTGCGGTTTACGATTTATGACGTATAAAAAAAACTACTTACTAGATCTCGTTCAATTTTCGTTGTTAGTTTACATGGTAATGTACATCATATATTTTTTTTAGTTTTGTCATTCAAATTTTTTAGAAGTTACAGGGGGGGAGGGAGGGACACTCATTTTACCACTTTGGAAGTGTCTCTCGCGCTAACTATTAAGTTTAGAATAAAATGATATTAGAAACCTCATATCATTTTTGAAGACCTATCGGTAAGATAAGGTACGGTACGGTTCTTTTTCTATTTTTGTATGAAAATCTTAATGCGGTTCACAGAATAGGTATATTTACGTACCAAGTTTCAACAGTACAGCTCATATAGTTTCGGAAAAAAGTCGCTGTGATACGGACGGACAGACAGGCAGACAGACAGACATGACGAATCTATAAGTATTCCGTTTTTTGCCATTTGGCTACGGAACCCTAAAAACATTATTAATACGTTTTTATAAGGACTACAGTAGAAATTGTGTTCTAGCATAGAACAGACCGAAAAAGGGCGAAATACGTAGGTGTATGATTATTTTTACTTAAGAAATCTTGGATTATAATTTCACACTATTTGAACTTTAGAATTTACATTAATTCCATACAAACTAACAGCTACTTCAGGCTGTTAGGGATGGAATTCGTGGGATTATTGTCCTGAAGCATTCAGCTCGCGATTTTTACTTTTAAAATTACGGATTTCCTTATTAAGTCGTTAGGACGGTAACGGTGGAGCTGTAAAATAGGTTATAACAGAAATATTCATTCGCTATTTTACTCCTTTACTTGTTACAATTACAAAAAATAAATCCAGCCCAGATTTGCAACCGCAGCGGTTTAGGCTGTGCATTCATACTTAGTCAGTAAGAACATTTATCTTTCCATGTTCTATGTATTTTATTTTTATATTATCAATACGTCCTTTTTTAAAACAATGACCCCTCCATATTATGCAAGGAGGTACACCAATCCTATAGCTTAAAGCCTTATTTGTAAGATTCGAGTGGGAAGCGATTATCAAAGTTATTCTGTTGATATGATAATCACTGTAGGCGGTTATATTTTCGCTCCGTAATAGACGGTGTAGTGATTGTTGTCGGGAAGTCAGCAACAATGGGTGACGGTCCGCGGAGAGTGATTTAAATTGTCTCACAATCGCCTCTTCCGCCGTCGCTACGGTAAGGACGCGCAGACTCCCGCCGTTACAGGGGCGAAGCGCGACGGGGCCCTCACGCCCCCGCTGCCTATAATAATAACCATGTATACTGAGATTGTAAGGCTTGTTACAAAGATCCTTGTGAAGAATAGTGTCGTAGTCGATTATCACGAATGTCTGTTTACACTATCTTTTATTATATTGCATTATGAAAATTCTTTGTTTTTTCCACCTTACATGAGAAAAATTCTTGCAACTGTTTGGAGAGCGTCGATTACTATAATAAATAACAATGTGTACTGGAATTGTCAGTCATGTTACAAATTCCGTCTTGACGAAGAGTTTCGATCGGCACGAATGTAGTAGTATTTTACTATATTACGTTATGAAAATTTCTTTGTTTTTCCACATTATATGGGAAACATTCTTACAACTGATTGGAAATCGTAAATATAACCTTTGTCTGCGTCGATTGCTACAATAATCTTAATGGTTTTGTTATCGAAAGCAATTTCCTTCTCACGGTTTTGTTTTATTGTCCTTGTAAAATAGCATGCTAGCACATTTGAAATACTTCTAATTAGGATCTAGTTGGAACGGCTGCGGTTACTTTCTTCACAGCTGTTGATTATAGAATGGTGCACTGACGAGAGTTTTACTGTGCAGTGAATAAATTTGTCAATCACTATATTGTTCATAGTTAGATTGCCAGACGTGTACTTGAAAGAGTCGTTGTGAGTCCTTACGATGGGCTCGTAAACGAACTTTGTGAGAGCTAATAATTATCCACTGAGGATTGTTTCTGTGTACGCTGAGTGCTGCCAGACCCCTCCGCCCTCACTTTGCATTCATTTCACTGTTTAGCTGCTCGTATGCGCTCAGAAGTATATTAATTTGTAGAGATATTTTTAATACCATTACAATAAGCTAGAATTTTGGCTGCCTGAAATTAGACATACCTATGGTTAGAAAAGTAGTTCGTTTAGGAGTTTGGCTGACCATTATTCTATTTCAATAGAAATTAATACCTTAAAACTAGGCGATTCTACCACCTAGGAATCTAAGCTTTCTTTTTTCATGTCATCCATATCAATTAAGAAACTTATATCACTGCTACACGATATTCTCATTAATGTCATTGTGAAATATGAAGTGGCTGCATAGGAATTTGCTAAAAGATTTACAACATCAAGTAATTCTTTTATTTAAATTCGTTATAGCAAATTATATTTAGAAGTTAATTATTGCATGGGTGTCTCTGTACAAATCTAAGACATTCCGATGCCTGTCAGGCGCTAGGAATGTGATTTGCGTAGCTCGTAGAAAGTGACCGACCCTTCCATTACTGGTTAACTAATTCTTTTAATTATAGTCTCGCCTCAGAACCTTTACCTATCCTGTTTACCTCATCATTACAGCTTAAATAAGTCCACTGCTGGACAAGCCTCCCTCAAGAATCATCTTGAGGGGATATGCCATAATCGCCACGCTTGGCAGGCGGGTTGGCGATCGCAGTATGATGGTCGTAGTACTCAGAAGGAAGCTGCTTCCCGTCCTCTGGTAGATATTCCCTCGGGTCGACTTCTACGCCCCCCACGGGATGAGATGGGGTGATGATATTCTGATTCTGATATTTGTCGCCGTCACCACACAGCTGTTTACCTATTCTGTTGTAATTATTATGACCTATATAAATAAAATTGTGTGATATCTGTAGCTTATATAGTCATATGTTGATGCTCATACATTGTGATATTAATTGAATTTCATATGTTTTACTATAACTGGCTTCGCTGTGGAAAGTCATAAGCGACAGGCACTGCCATTCATTAGAGAAATACTCAATGGTTATTCATTTGGGCAATACTATGATATAATTTGACTGATTGACGGTCACCATAGCCTAGTTGGTAGTGATCCTGCCTACGAAGCTGGTGGTCCTGGGTTCCCGGTAAGTGCAAATATTTGTGTGATGAGCACGAATATTTGTTTCTGAGTCATGGATGTTTTCTATGTATATACGTATTTATCTATCTATATAAGTATGTATATCGTCGCCTGGTACCCATAGTACAAGCTTTGCTTAGTTTGTGGCTAGGATGATCTGTGTGACATTCTCCCTAGATATTATTATTATTAATAATTTTATTGATAGCTAATAACGTATTCACGTAGGCGAGTTTGGTCAGCTTATTGCACATTTTGCCTGTTTGTACATCAAATGAGAATAGATTGAATATTCTGTATTGGACCCACTCAATCAGGAAATGTGCGTAAATGCGTTGGATGTAAGGAATTTTTATTTACAACGGGCGGTTATCGCCCTAAGCGATCTCTGCCAGGCGACCTACCAGTCAATGTTCAGCAGCAGTATGTAAATTGCAGTATCGGTGCATTGTTTATAGGATTACTGAGGATTGATGATGGCTCTCCAAAATGTTATAATTATCTACGTCACTCATAAAAGCGTACAGACCTGAATGGCTGACCAAAACATTCAAACATTAGACACATTTCGCCGTTATTTTATAATGGATGCGTGTATGACTAGATCCCGGACACCTTTGAAATAGATGCTTAAATCATGCTAGTTGAGTTTTGATATTTTATTTCTGTTTCGTGCTTCACCAGCTTTGTATATTCTTTAACTGTAGAAGTGAAGTATAGAAAGTAATGATATAATTTATACGATTGATAGTACAAGTACCGCGTGTAATACAAATTACACAGCGCGCAACATAATGGTGCGGTCGGGATCTGTTAGCAAAGCAGCGCGCGTCGCGTTGGGTGTAGGAAGGCGTCGGGTGAATATATTTTTTTCTACCGTCCGCTGGTTCACACTAATAAAAGCGGATATAAAATACCCGTCGATGTATGCTTTTTAACCGCCCATAAAACTACCACTGAGCCCTAATTGTACACTGGCTAGGGCCCCCTTCTGTTCGCCTCATGAGCAGAATTTTTACGAGGTTCGATGGTCATTAAAATAAACGAACTGCCGAAGTGATCTTGGTCAGCGAGTACGTAAGTATGTTACCCAACAATATATGAATCGTTATCATCTATCACATATTTACGTATTTACAAAACTGTACTAGTATTTACTTATTGACACTTTATTATTGACCAATTCTTTAACTATTGAAAGTTAGTTGAAATTGCTGTCTATACATCCTACTACCAATAATATAGCTTATACATCAGAGTAACACATGGGCTACAATTTACAAAGATATTGTGTGAATTGTCCAAAATAGGACGATAAGTGTCAAGTAAGTAGGAAAAAACCTACCATCTGCGAGCTATTCCGGCGTGCACTGCCAAAAACGCTAAAGGTGGTACAAATCCTACTAATTCGTAATTTGTCGCCAAAATTTAAAATGACAACGTTTCAATTTTGGCGACGAATGGTTCAGTGCGTTCGCCTAGTGTGTTAATTTACAGAGGCTTTTATTCTAAAACCATTTGTATGTGTATTGTGTATTTGTAGCAAAAATCTATTTATCTCTTGAAAATATGGTAACGATGTGGTAAATAACGTATACCACTAAACTGGAGCATTTTCATGGTCCTCACTACCTTCTGTTTACTTTATTTTAGTTTCAGTAATCATCTTATACTATGCTTATCGGAGGTTGATTCCAATTTGTTTTATAAGCGGTTCTTAATTTCACGTGTCTGTAATTTTTCTTATCAACATTGGCTGCAAACGATTTTTTTACGATGGAGCCTAATAAATTCCATCACCGCCCAACTGGGCAAAACTAGACGTAATTCCACTCAAACGTGGTGCATACCGTACTTAAAATCATCAAGTATGAGTGACATGAAAGTTAATAGGTAATCGGCATTGTGCCCTTTAATATCATAAATTGTTCATTCTCCCATGTGATATTATTGCATTTGATCAATAGGGCAATTACCGCACTCTCACGGAATCATTAATATGACATTTTCTCTTCAATCAATATTAGGTGGGGTGGTGTGACACAACTGGTTTATAATATGCTGCATAAAAACGAGGCTCGCACGAAAGTGGTGGAAATCTGTCGGTTCCGATTGGCCGCCGACGCGTGCGGAATGTGCCTCGCTCCGGCGACACTAGAAACCATCTTGTGCACCGGAATGCCAGCATCTTCTTCTCTCCCTGTGATTTACAGCTCTTTAACAGAAATGAGATCGTGTCTAAAAAAATATCTATATTTTTTTAAACGTTTAATTAATTGCATTCCGTCTGCTTAGTGCCTATCAGACGTAATCTAATCTAAAGTCTAAAACTCCCACTGCTAATTGTAACTTTTGTAAGTCAGATCGGATATAAAAGAAATAATGCTCCAATTTGTAGCTACGATGCCACAAACAGTCACACACATAAGCATATACCTATTCTTAAAATATCTCAATCTTATGCATATTACATTTAGCACAATCCATACTTGTTGTACTAATTAGTAAAGAACCACGCTTTGTAATCATTTAGCTGAATTAGGAACTCGAATGTCTAGAATTATTTTGATGTTTCCCGGCATTCCCATCCTTACCAAATCTTTTATAGCTTTCTGTTATTTTAATCTACTATATAAAAATAAGTCGGGTTTTCCTTCTTGACGCTATAACTCCAGAACGCACGAACTGATTTCCACGGTTTTGCATTCGTTGGAAAGGTCTCGGGCTCCGTGAGGTTTATAGCAAAGAAAATTTATAAAATTTAACGCGGGTAACACCGCGGGGCACAGCTAGTTTACTTTATATGTTTATGTATGGTGCACAAAAATAATTTATTTCATCCTTTCATCTTCCGGATCGGTAACAACGTATGTATTTACCTTGTCTTACAGCATAAGCATGCTGTAAGGCTTAAATAAAACTTTATAAGTCGTGATTTTTGTCTAGAGATTTTTGCGAGATTGTAGCAACTCAACTGGTTTGTTTGATAGACAGGTACTATTATGTTGGCAAAAATAAGGAATTACGGGAACTTTCTTTGAATTAGCTACGCAGCTCGCGTCTCTGATGGCTAACGTTATCTACATTTACAATCGGCGTGCACACATAATATTGTTCTTGTTAGTCGGCTACTCGTGCCAAAGCAATTGCGGTCCACATGCTCGCAACAAGACCTAGGAACGTTTTCGCGACTAATTCTTATCTCTGTATTCAAAATGATTTTAAGTAGGTGACTAACGTTTAAAGAGTCTTGCATTGTTATATTTTTTTTATTCAACTAAGTCAGCTTACAAGCATACGGACCACCTAATCGTTAGTGGTCACCGTACTCTAAAGGTTTGAAACCTTCTACTCTCTTGTTTCAAATGATGTACATAATTTTGAATGAAAACTGGTTCAAATATTTTTCTTAGTAAACAGAGAGAGAAATAAAATAGTAGATAATAAAACCAGGTATCGTATTGAAACTGTTTCCGCTTAGTCCGATCTTAGATTTAGATTCTAAAATGCGTATTTTAGTGCTTCTTTGTATTGGCTACACAATTTCCCGTCATCCATCGAGACCGCGCTCAAACGGACATCCTACCCGGCATAAAGGAAATTATAACTTTTCTGTACCATGTCACGTTTTCTTTCCAATATTTTTTGAAGTAAAAACTGGTTTAGGGCGTAGAGCACTTTTTGGGTGAACAAAATCCATGGATAACTCGTCACCGAGCGCTTTCCATGAACTATATCTATCCTGTTTCTTTAAACATATATAGCTACGTTAGAACATATATAGCTACATACATAAAGGGTAGGTATAACTCAATGTGAACTATTGTATTGTATATTATTTTCATTAGAAGTGTAAAAATAATTTTCAATTCAATCGGCAGTCCCCAAAGACTGTCCCGTTTTCTTTATTACTAATGCTTGCCTTGGACAGGTAAATGTCTGCCCATATGTCAACCAGTATATTTTATTAAGTATTTGCAAATTAAACATAGCTATTCTGTTGATTCCAAGGTCTACCACACAACCTCGAGATTACGCTAATCATGAAAGCTAAGGTAGTTTGTCGCAGTCGTAGCCTAGTTTTACGGCCGTCGCTTCGCACAATGACGGGATGTTGCGCTCCCGCGAACCTTGCAAAATTTTACTGCGTTCGTTATAAGTTATAAATATAGGACATACAATTTTGAGGGAAACATATTTCCAAATGTTTATCCGCTTTCTGTGGCTATCGTTTCACAGACTTCCTTTATACACCCACCCACGTCATAAACAAACCAATCATAACACTCTTCTTTTATACTTAACCTGTTTAAAACCATATTGTACTACTTTAAACTATGCTGTAATTAGACTAGCGTATGAAAAATTTATCTTATATCCAGATGTTCATAATTCTTTGTCAAATATCATGGACTTGAATGGAGTTTACATTTCCCCTGATTCAATATTATTTTGCATTATTGAGATAATGATGTTGATAGTTGAGTTGAAAGATTGTTCCTTCTATTGATGTATTGATTTGATTTAATTGTGCGATTACGTTGAGAAACAACAATCGTTAGCGTAAGAGATCAGCTATCCAACCGTAACATAACAGTAGGCGCACGCGCATTGTGGGTCACCGTGTGCTTATAATAACTATGCTCAAGTAATTTACTAGCCATAACAACCTTCCTACGTGCTTCAAATATAGGTATAACTGTTGATTGGATGTTGGCAATGATGTAGTGTAATGTTCATAGTGTAAGTGCAGTGTTTTCAACGACGTTTAGTTACATTAGTGTTGTCGTATATCAGCGCGGGTGAAATGAACATTTTTCTGCAAAATGCTCAAATATCATCGGCGCTCCCATAGACATAAGTCCCCGGTACAGTGTTTACGATGGAGGTAGGTACTTTAATAATTTAACATGGATCTCTTGCCGTACATTTACAAATCAACTAAATTTAGGCATCACTTTTTTACTATCCTTTGCCAGTGTTGGAGATATTACGCTGGTTTCATCAGCAATTACTCGATGGGAAAACTCGAAAATAATGGGTTTTTAGGTATTGAAAAACCTTTCTTAGAGTTAATTTAAATTAATAATATCATAAATTCATTATCTATAAAACATCGCAGATTGAAATTAAATCATAAAGAAATGGATAATGTGGTGTGGTGTAAGAGAGTATTTACAGATAAAATAAAAAAGACCCAACTAAATTCTATCCATAAAAACATACAATTGAATAATCTCTACACCGAGGTGTAGAATAGTACTCAATTGTATGTTTACAAAAGTTGGGCGGGTATTTAAAAAATATGCACTTCCCTCTAAACACTAAAGCTCAGGGTTATATTTTCTTCCTCGTCCTCATCTCGTATTATTTTATCATCCAGTAAACTATTTTAATGATAACATTTTGAATTAGGTACATTGCTTTCCGAAGTCATATGATAAGCTTTTAAAAACATAAAATAACTCCGACTTTTAATCATTGAAAAATCGTAGAAAATTAAATAAATTTGATTCATATATATTAAATCTATGGACGCTAAAAAAAGTCCAGACCAAATTCTGCCTTTGTTCTTTACACAATTGCTAAGTTTTAGTAGAGTTCTTCAGCAATTAAGCCACAATAGTAAATTTTACGATTTCAAATGTCTTGTAAATCAATATTAAATATTTATGACTACCGATTTGAGAATCATGAAGTAATTATAAACCCTCATTAATTGCATAAATAGTTTAGTATTTACTTTATTTTATATTGATTAAAGTCTATATTTAATAAACCATCTTACTACACGCCCGTTAGATTTAGTAGTATTTTGGCTAACAGTAACGGCTAGGGAAACTAAGCTCTATGTCGCGGGGTACTTTACAAACATACAGTTGACGGGCACAAATTACACATTGTATAAGATAAATTTTACGATTAAACACGCAGAAAAAAATTCATTACTTAAGGAACTCCATTATTTCATGAAAATCTGTTTTATAAATAGGATTAAGGAGAAAGGCATGGATTTGGTTTCATATTTTGTTTAAGTCTTCCCTCTAGTCTAAGTATCACGAACAGTTGTACTGTGCGGGGATGGAACGCAAACTCGCGAGCACCGAAGAAAAATAAGCAAGCGTTAGAGTGTTCAATACCTTGATAATGAGGTGCTGGGTTCAAATCCTGGGTCAGGCCGAAAAAAATACTTTTAACTAAAGCCGCCCAGTAGGCCTCTGACCACAGAATAAAGAGTACTTACGTACAGAACCGGCTCTTCGCGCAACAATTTATAGAAATAGCGACTCTTGCTACTAAGCAACTAAGTGCAATTCAGCTTACATACGCGCTCAGTGCCTACCGCGATATTCACCTAAACGCTGCCGCTCTCTTCTAACGCATTACACTGTCTCTGTATGACTCGGAGTGTACTGGCGTAGGGTTACCGGCTTGCCGCTGTTACTATGATACCTATTGATCGTCTATATAATCCCAAAATCACTTTTTGGCCCGACCCGGGTTTGAACCCAAGATTTCATTTTCTGCGGTTGAACACGCTACCGCCAGACCAACAAAGAGTGAGTTCGTATAAAAATAGGAACTCAGGTTAGAAAAAGTGCATCTCATTTTTGGATATTTTTTGCAGTCTGTACCATTTTGTAACGAACTTTTGTATGGAGTGAACCCAACTAAATTCTATTTATCATCTACACCTTACAAATTTTGGCTTTTATAATGGGGTAAACATCATAAAATATTCACATTTTGCAGTACTTAAAAGTTCGTAGACGAGAAAAAGTAAAAATTCTGGTTGTTTACATTTTCACTATACTAATTTATAAATACCTATCTCCTAAACGCGTGGACCGATTGACATGACTCAAATGGATAAAATGGTTTTAGGCCTAGATCTTTCATTTGACACCAAAATAGTTAAGATATCTCGACAAACAAAAAAACACATTTTCAAGTTGCTCTCGTAATTATTTTTCCCGTACTAATTCTTTTAAAAACTATCTTGGTCAACAAAAATGTTAAAACTAGAGTATATACGACTAAAAACACTTTATTTGTATTCTAATTAGAAATAATCAACACCTACAAAGCTACTTTGGTAGGTATTTAAAAGAATAATTTGAACTAACCTTTCTGCATCTTTAGGTAATGTAAAAAATGATAAACCCTTGTCTCCTTTTTTCGACAGACATCCGTCAAATGAACAATATCTAGCACCAGATTTGTGATGAGACATTTTTTCTGTTAAATATTTATAGTATTAAGTAGTCTTTTAATCCGTGGCTGTGCGCGCGAGCGGTGACAACCGACTGGCGCACGCCACTTCAGAGGCGCGCGAAAGTGTAGGTACTTATCACCGTAGGTACGGCCGAGTGAAGGGGCCCTGCTCTGACGTGGCTTTTTGTCTGATGTCTAAAGAGTACAACCTGGACCGACAGCTTAACGTGCCTTCCGGAACATGGAGACGTTCAGAAATTAAATGACTTTCGCTGTCACCTAACTATAGACTGAACGCGTGCCTTGATGCTTAACCTAATTGATTAAAGATACGAAAGATCGCGAACGAAGCGCTCACAGCCAGTTGTGGGACACCAGTCCGTAAGAGTACAGACCGGTGTCTCACAATGGGCTGTGAGCGCCTCGTTCACGATCTTTCTTATCTTTAGAATGGAATATAATATTCTTTCAAAATGCTTCAAAGAGGAAATGGTGAAGCAGTTCTAAGGCGATATCACTTAAGTCTAATTTTTATAACCAACAGATCATCAGGGGACTCCGATGCTGCAAGCACGGCTGCCGTGGAGACGACCTTGGAACGACTTAGAGGCACTCGGGGAGCTCTCGAGGAATTGTGGTCTGACCGGGAAAGAAGACTCGAACTAACACTTCAATTGAGGCATTTTGAGAGAGACGCACTAGAGGTAAACATTTTGTCTGTTTGTGTTCGCTTAAAATAACATCAGATAGTAAAAGTCTCATGTTGTATTATGAGCTAAATTCGTGGCCGTGAAAGCCATACGATATTTGTACCTGTCGACAGTGCCCACCGCTAGGTTTGTCTAGCAGTTGCATATTCTACAGCAGCTAGTGAGAAAGTCAGCACCGTGAGGAAGTTAGCGGTGTCTTCGAGTACACGCAATTTTGTCGGTGCTGTGCTGACCTCTCTAGTAGTGTTCAATAAACGGATAGTGTAAGCCTAAGTACATAAAGTTAATCTCTTAGATCGGCTTTTTCATTAATGGAACGACTGATTTTAACGATGGCAGAGTGAAACCACTGAATCACTTTGCCATCGTTTCAATCAGGCATTTCGTTTCATATCACCCGACTTTGAGTTCAAAAGTTATAACTTGTGATTTCTAGCTAAGAGACTAGCTGGGGACTTAAGTATTCGACACCGTTATAATACTCGTCGTATAAGACAAATTTAAATTTTCATTCAATTCACAACAAACAAAATAAAACACAATACTTGTTTATAACTTTACAATACTTATAATAACGTTTTATTTACTATACTGGTTATTTGAAGATTCTTCTATGCCTCACTATTGTGTTACACATATAATGATGAATTTGAATCTCTATTCAAATCACAAACTTATAAACATAAGAAAAATATTATAATATGTTAATTATAATAACCGATTTCTTCAGTAGACTAGTTATTTAAAAGTTCTTCCATTCATAAAAATTTGGTCATGCGTGAGTGTGAACCAATTAATTGGCACCGATCCAATGACATGAAGTCAGTGGATTGTACATATATAGCGGTGCCCTGTCCGCAGCGTCCATACGTCCGTGAACTTTAATTATATGAGTTTGAGTATAAGTTGATACAATATATTGGATTCTAGGTTTCATCCCGCGGCTTCGCCTGCATGGTTTACATGTAACAATATAACTTAATATTGGTAGGGAAGTAAATATATTGAAATATCAGGTGGCGTGAAGTAAATAAATTAAATATCATGAAAATATATACACACTGCCATCTGATTCCAAACATTAGCAAACCCTGTACTATAGCAACCAAACAACTTAAATAAATACTATAGAACAAGTACACCCAGTCACAGACCAAATAATCGTGCTTATCACCCAAAGATTTTACCTGAGTGGGGATTGCAGCCAGGACACTAGCCCGTATATTGTAGAAAAAGCAAAGCCAACTCTATCGAGAAAAAATATAAAATCTATCTATATTTGCTAATAACTTAAATTTTGAAATTTTATTAGTTGATAACAAACATAATTTGTGCAACAGCAAACCTTTCAGTACGTTTCGTACACACTTTCCGTGATTATTGCTGTCGTGAATTACGTACTTTATTCCGTAAAAATATCTATATACTTTCTAGCCAAACTTAAGGCGCTTACTCACCTGCCTCTCTGTTGAACGAAGGTTTCAACGCGATCATGTCTCAATAAATTTTTGCATAACAGTACATATAAAAAATAAAATATTAAAGGTTTTTATTCACGTAGACTTTAAAAAAGCGCTTGTAAATAGTCAGAACATTTTTGTAGTAATATATAATTAATTTATAATTATTTCTAAGTACATATAGATAATTATTTCTAGGTACATATAGATTTATTTAGGTACACAGATTGGTATTGGTACAGAGATTGGTATTCCGAAACCCGTCTTATATAAATTTAATCCGACCATTTCCAAGTTTTCTCAGTACCATAGGAAAGCTACGCTACTTATGTGTGACCCTTGGTACATTATTTGTAAGTAATTGAATACGATACTTTCAAGAAAAATATATATGGGCTCAATATTTCACGATTTGATTACAGCCTCTGTTGCTTTTACAGCGGCGTGAGTATTTATTGCTTTGTTTGCATTGAATTGTATTTGTGAATTCTAAACTATTTTTACAAACAATAAATGCCATATTTTCTATTATATCTACGTTTATTGTTTATATAATGGAACCTAACTATTGTTGGTTGTATGTTTTCACTCTCTCATATCCATTCAAGGAATTTAAGTGGATAGTTAACTACTTTAATGTCATTCTGCCGTATATAAAAAAAAACTTTAGGAGAAACGTGACCAATATAAATGCCATTAGTAGAGTAGAGCATAAAGCTTTTTTAATCAATGACATACGATGATCATATTGACTGATAAGAGGCGTATTTAGAACTTAATATTATTTAGAATCAAAACAATCACTAAAATAAAATCCTTTTCTGGGATTAGTTGGTGATAGGTCATGATTCGTAACCGTAAATTTTTTTACATGGTTTTTGAATAAGAGCAACATGTGGATTAAATTTCAGGTGTCCTCACGCCTCGAACTATGGGGCGACGAGCTACAGCGCACTGACCCACCGCGCGACCCGCAGCAAGCCGAGCAGGCTTTGGCCGCGCACAACGAGAGCGTGGCGAGGATGCAACATGCTACATTCCAGGTTAGACTTTGCTACACCAATGTATTTTTTTTTTATTGCCTTAGGAGGCAGACGAGCGAGCGGCACATCTGATAGTAAGTGGTGACCGCTGAGGAAACACCGCAGCAGGTAATTCATTCAAGAGCCCTCACGTACGTGGAATTTTGAAAGTTGAAAGCGAACCGTGCTTGACGAGATCACTTCCAGGTGGTACAGATGAACCCTACTGCAAGTTAACGTATAGAAACGCTTTAGTCTTCCTGACGATACTTTTAGTTACTATTCTGGAATCATAAAAAAAATTAAACAGTCTAGTACTGTCTGTTATCAGTCGAAGTTTAATTAGAATTTGTGGTTAAAGGAATTCGTCCGGGTAATTGAAATATGAGCACAAATAGTTCTGAATTTTGTTATCCATACATGTTTTGAGCTTTCCTGCGGGGTCTTTCGCACCCTAATTCGGAGGACGAGCACTGACAGTTAGAAGTGAGAAATTGATTAGATGATTGACACTGGTCATTCGTATATACATTTATTCAAGTAGGATGCAATTATCACATTGATAGCTACAGCATACAATTGTCTCATATCCTTATTTTGATTGTTTAATGACATCTTTTTGAGCGGTTTAAGTTGTAATATTATAAAGTTTGTGGGTGTCTGAGGTTGTATGTTTGTTACTCTTTCATGCAAAAACTACGTAACGGTTTTTGATGAAACTTTGTAGTAATATAGCTTATAAATCCGAATAACACTATTATTTATAAAATTTAAAGCGGGTAAACCAGCATGGCACAGCTAGTATATCATATTCTTGTTTCTTTATTTTTATGGTTGGTACAAAAATAAAAAAATATATATATTGGAAGTATATATATATAAAATAATTGTAAGTAATAATTGTAAGTTGGAATAAAATAACAAATAATTGTTATTTTATTCCAACTTACAATTATTTTTTGTAATTATCTATTACAACATAAGTAATGATGCGGCGGGCGTAATATATTTGTTAATTACTTTTTACTTCCGAACACCTATCGTGCAACTATTCAATAGATATCAAGACGTAATAAGTGTTCAATTAACTAATAATTCGTTTAATATGTGCCAGTAAAACAATAATTAAGGACATTACCTGCTCTTAAAAAGATTATCTTTTTAATTGAATATTATTGATTTTTTATAATCTGTATGTAAAACAGTGAATTACATACATACATACATAGACTCACGCCTGTTTCCCAGAGGGGTAGGCAGAGACAACGGATTTCCATTTGTCACGATCTTTGCATACTTCTTTTGCCTCGATTACTGTCATTATATTCTTCATACATGCTCGCCGGCTTAGGGTACTTCTGACCTGCCCTTTCTTGAGAACATCTCCAATTTGGTCAGAGAATGTTCGACGTGGTCTTCCCCTTCCGGTTGTCCCATTCACACAGGCCAGGTACACTTCTTTAACAGAACTTAAACAGTGAATTGTTGGTTTAAAATTGTTTCTCGAAGAAATTAATAAATTAATTGTTGATGGTTTTACGGATAGTTGCGACCAACACTGACTTATTTAAATTGAAATAGTGGGAATAATTCATTTTAATTCAAATTGAAATAGTTGGAACAATTCATTTTAATTCAAATTGAAATAGTTGGAACAATTCATTTTAATTCAAATTGAAATATTTGGAACAATTCATTTTAATTCAAATTGAAATAGTTGGAACATTTATTTTAATTCAGATTAATATAGTTGGAAATACTTTTGTTGACAATTGACAAAGAATATGCAAGATTCGTAATTTTGTGTGTTTTGACAAATATTGTAGAACTGTGTGTCATATATTTGTACTCCTCATTTTCTTGTGTGTTGTGCAGAATGAAATGTTTTTAATTTCGTTTCACCTTCATCGAAGAAGTAAGGGTCTTCAATGTCCAGCCACTGGTTTACCATATTTTTATCCAAACAGGTGGTGCAACAAGGACAGGACCTCGCGGCTGCTATAGCTGAGGCGTCCGATGTGATGGCATCGACTGGCTCCGACGGCTCAGAGAGCGCACCATTGGACGCGCAGGCACGGGTGCAACTACTGCTGGAGTTCTTACACGACAGACAACTAGACCTCGAGGAGCTGGCAGAAGAGAGACGTGCTCGGTTCGAACAGTGCGTGCAACTGGGTAAGCCTAGTCTCTTAAAGACTTTCTAATACCGCTGGATACTACTAAGCCACCGCAAGGAGTTTGCAAAATAGAAAAGAGGTTTTATTATACTTTAAGCCTATAATCTTCCTTAATTAATAATTAAGTTAACAACGGTATAGTGCCATAGCTTACGTAGTTACTTCAAGATATATTATGTTTTTTATTTTGAAAAAGTTGAGGGATGACGTGGAGAGTCGAGAATAATTTACGTGCAACGGCTAACAAATATCATGCTCTAAAGCTCCGATGAGCCTTATGTCAGTTTTAATATTCCGTATGACGGACGATATATTAGCGATCACTGTAGTTGTATGTTTTTTGTTATATTATATCAAGAGTATTAAATTGTTTTATAAGATAATCATTAAGCACTTAAATAAATGTATTTGAGTGCTATTCAATAAAACATTAATATAATAACAACGCCTGAGTCTCGTTATTAATATTTTATGCAACACCCGGAAGAAGTGTAATTAAAGAATGCATAACGATCAGTGTGCAATGACTAGGCGACGAAAAATAAATCTAATAGTACTACTAGTTGTTTATTATTATACATTTATATTTATTATATTACTGAGGAAAATAAAATGAATAGCCTTAGTATTCTAATGTTTATATTTAGTTCCCATCCGAGGGGCTTCTGAGTGGCTGAGTGTTTTAACGACAACTTTAAGGCAATATATATTTTAATAGATTTAAATAAGTTAATTATTTATATGAAATTAATGTTAATATTGAGAGGGAGTGTGCTATAAATACAAGACGTTAGCGTTTTTAAAATGAGTCAATTTTTTTTATAAATTAAGTGGGCATTCGCCATAGCTAGTAAAAGCTTAGTTGTCCCCGTATACTTGTGGCATAATTATATATTATTCTCATCACCAGTAGTTATGATGACACGCTCAACACTTAACTTACATTTCATCTACACAGGACAATTCCAAAAAGACGCAGCTCAAGTAGTAAGTTGGATTCGCAACGGCGAAGCCATGTTAGCGGCTTCGTTCTCCATACCAGGCACACTGTCTGAGGCCGAACAGTTGAAGAGGGAGCACGACCAGTTCCAAGTGGCCGTGGAGAAGACGCACGCCAGCGCAGTACAAGTCAAGTACAGGGCTGACGCGTTGAGAGCGGCTAATCATTATGATCCACATACGATAAGGTACCAACCGTAATTTATTTGTTGTCCATAACCATCTAAAAAGTTATATAAAGAACTTGCTGAATTTATTCGTAGCTATTTAGATTTAAAAAAGTATATGTATAAAAGTAAGTAAAGTCACGATATGTTAAAATAAGATAAATACAGTTTATTGAACACCATTAATAGTTAAGTACAAGATTAAATTATATCAAAAAAGGCGGTCTTATCGCATACAGTTATCTCTTCCAGACCAGGAAACCATACATCTGTAGTTTACTTATCCACATTATATTGTATATCTTATATTAGGTCTTTACCTATGAAATTGCCGTTCTGCAGTACTGGCCATTTCAAATCAAAATAATTTTTGTTTGGCTAAGAATTCTAATTTCAAATTAATTTTATTTTAAAAACATGGATTCTTTTTTCCAAAAGTAGTCATTTCTTTATTGATTAGTGTTACATTTTCATCGCATTTCAATCTTTTTCGTCATCATGGATACGTTAAAAATTCGAGTAATTATGGAATATGAGTACCGTCGTGGCAGCAACGCGGCACAAGCGGCACGCAACATCAACGACGTTTACGGAGCTAACACTACAAACCAACGCACCACCTGTTATTGGTTTGCTCGCTTCCGTTCTGGAAATTTCGACCTGAAAAATGAACCTCGCGGTCGTCCGAAGACTTTGGTCGACAATGACGAATTAAAGGCGGTTGTGGAAGCTGATGATACACAATCTACGGCTGAATTAGCAGCAGCTTTCGACGTTAGCGTCAAAACAATATTGGTCCATTTGCGTCAAATTGGCAAGGTAAAAAAGCTTGACAAATGGGTGCCCCACGAACTCAATGATCGCCAGCGCGAAGTACGCGTCGAGACGTGCCTTGCACTGCTCAACAGACACACAAATGAAGGAATTTTGAACCGCATTGTTACCTGCGATGAAAAATGGATTCTGTTTGATAACCGCAAGCGCTCAGCAAGTTGGTTGGATCCTGGTTCAGCACCTAAACAATGCCCTAAACGAAAACTTACCCCTAGAAAAGTGATGGTCACTGTTTGGTGGTCTAGCGCCGGTGTGATTCATCACAGCTTCTTACCAAACGGGGTGAGCATTACTGCAGATGTGTACTGTGAAGAACTGAGCACAATGATGGAGAAGCTGGCGCATCTCCAACCAGCATTGGTCAATCGCTCGTCTCCGCTGCTCCTGCACGACAACGCGCGACCTCATACTGCACAGCAGACGGTCTCCAAGTTGCAAGAACTGGGGTTGGAAGCTCTCCGTCATCCGCCCTACTCACCAGACCTTGCGCCTACAGACTACTACTTTTTCCAGAATTTGGATAACTTCTTGGCGGGAAAAAAATTCAATACCCGAGAGGCAGTACAAAATGCCTTTGAAGAATTTGTTGCCTCCCGTCCAGCTGATTTCTTTAAGAAGGGCATCAATAAACTGCCACTGCGATGGCAAAGATGCATTGATTGCATGGGTGATTACTTCGATTAATACAAATAAAAAAATTCATGAAAAAAATTCGTTTAAATTTTTTCATACAAAACGGCAATTTCATAGGTAAAGACCTATTATTATGGTCGTCTATTATATAAGTAACGTTAGTGCTAGCTAACTTGCTTATTTAGCTGTGTTAGCGTTCTTTCCAACGTCGTTATATACGCCTATCCTCGCTTGGACTGCTTCATACGACCCTACTTTCCATCTTTTCTTTGATTTGATCCATGGAAGTTAACTTTGGTGTGACTATAGGATAGATATATATATATGCTTCTATGTGCCACGTTATGCGACCCCGAAAAACACGTAGTTATAACCCTCCTAATTTTAGTAAGATGTTACTTAAATTGATTATAATTATGTTTAAACCGTGTTATGTGAAATATGATAATACGTATGACTTTTATTAGTTCTATAATAGGTAAACAATAGTTACATAATACTTATAATTTTCCTTATATGCAGTAACAACTTTGTTGTTTTATTTTAGTATTCTATTAGTAAGAGGTATAGTAGGAGTTCTTGACATTTACAAATAAAAGATCTTAGTGGCTTTCTAAACTTGTTCAATTTATACGCAACAGTTAGCCGTAACTGTTGTTACTGCATTAATGAAGATGGCTCAATGAATTCATTTACACTCGCCGCAATTCTATACTTTACTACTTTTTATCTAACTTAATCCCCTTTACCCGTCGTTCTAAAGGAATTGTCGTTAGGAGCGCCTAAAGTTTGAATTTTAATAAAACAGCTTAAGTGATGATTGCCATCTGATCTCATACATGACACTCATTTTGATACGCACGAACGCGATTTATGTTTGTCTGCCATAGACACATGGCCGGCATAGAAAGTAGTCCAACTGTTGTTAAGTCACACGATCCCGAGGACAGATGGTGTCCTTATTATTCAATAAATTAAGATTTTCGTGCGGTATGGTCCTGTTAGATATGTTAGTGAGATCCATACCAACTACCGAGAGCGAAATGGCCGCTATGTGCTGTCAAAGTGCACGCGTCCCTATTTATCCCTTTATTATAGATGATGTAAAAGACGAGCTTTTAGAAGGTAACAATGAGTAAAATCACTTGCGGTGCACGTGATTTTACTCATTGTATTACACATAACTACGAATTGGTTTACTTGCTTTATCAACAAACTAGGATCAGGGTTTCGATCTTCCAAAATAATGGCCTGGTTCAATAACAAAATATGGCACGGTAGACAGGAGCAGCCATCGCTTAACAGTCAAAAACCTACTAAGATTTAGATTAGGTTGAGTAAAATCGTCTTGATACTCCTTTCATGGTTCTTCTGATTATCTCCAATCGTTGCTGTTGCGTTACGTTTCACCGACAATGCCTATCAGACTTTTTAATCCATACGAAGGATATGTGAACTTTTCGAAATTAATATGACAGTATAATTTTTCAGAGAAATATCTGAAGAGGTGACGGAACGGTGGCAACGTCTAGTCACTTGCGCCGAGGAACGTCACAAGCTCGTAACGGCATCGTTGAATTTTTACAAGACTGCGGAACAAGTGTGTTCTGTACTAGACTCTCTGGAGCGCGAGTACCGAAGAGACGAAGACTGGTGTGGCTCTGCTGCAGCACCCTCAGTTGATGACCAGACGCAGCAGCAGCAGATTATTGACAAAGCTGCGCAGGTCAGTGGTTACCGCTTGTTACTTACGATGAAACATTTTAGTGATGAATACTGAGTTTTTAAAAAATGCATCACACTTCACACTTACAAATTACTTGTTGCATACTTGTTTTCACTACAAATGATTAGTTTGTATTGCATTTTAGTAACTATACTGAAATTAATTCCATCCAGCCAGTGGGACAAATACACAATGAGACCAGTGTCATCTGGCGTTTAATTTTAAGTTATATAATAATGCCCTTTTAACCGATTTTGGCCACGGCGGCCGGTCTCAATGGTGACTAGCCATCTGCGCGGGATATTTATAGTGTGTGCGCAACACAAGGACATTTCCTATTCCATCACTCTTATGATCCGATGGGATGAAGTGTGAGAGGAACAGGACCGACTGCTTTATGTGTTCTCTGAGGCACGGGGGTGTAATACCGCCAACTCACAAAGTTTTTTTTTTGAGTTTAAAATAATTTCTCTCCCTCTTTCATTATCTGCGGTTGAAAACGATACCGATAGACAGTTTAAACTACGTTTTACGCTATATAGGGATGAAAATACATAGAATATTTTCATTGTGAGCATAGTTTTAATAACTACATTATGAAGTCAGCCCATTACCTCGAGAATTTTATCGTTTAAAAGACTATGGAACTGAAAGAGCTACAGTGGTTGTAATTACAAATTTCAGGTAGCTGCTTTGATAGTAAAGCACGGTGAACAAAAGGAGGCGTTCCTTAAGGCTTGCACGTTAGCCAGACGGACTGCTGAAACATTCCTCAAGTATGCCGCAAGATCCGCTCAAGTGCACGGACAGACAGCGGCCGCCAGCAAAGCACATCACGAACAGACCCGGGCTATATTAGACACGTTACTCGCTCAAGAGAATAAGGTAAGAGTATATATAGCATACAAAGTAAAACTTGTGAAGCGAAGATATCAAGTCTCAGACTCACCCCAACTAGTTATCCTTTAAAAGTAGTCACCATCCTTAACAGTTGCAAATCAACCAGTTTCAAATTTTCAACTATCTCTGATAGTTTCAGAATATTGTGTAATGTTCCCATTTTTTACCGTCACCGTAGCCTAGTTGGTAGTGCTCCTGCCTACGAAGCTGGTGGTCCTAGGTTCGAATCCCGGTAAGTGCAAATATTTGTGTGATGAGCACGAGTATTTGTTTCTGAGTCATGTAGGTATGCTTTCTATTTATTAAAGTATTTATCTATCTATATAAGTATGTATATCGTCGCCTGGTACCCATAGTACAAGCTTTGCTTAGTTTGGGGCTAGGATGATCTGTGTTACATTGTCCCTAGATATTATTATTATTATTTTGTTTACAATCTGTATTAAGATAGTCACGTGTTATGCCGAACATCGAAAATAATAAACATAAAATTGTTTAAATACGAATGGAGTTACAAGCATAATGACATACATCATGTTGGTTATACAGGGAAAGCTCACTTTCTTGCGAAATCACCATTTGATTTCCTTTGTGGGACTTGAGTCTTTTGCTAGAAGGTGAAATGGCACTTCACAACTTACTTGTTCTTTTTTTATAAATAATATACAACATGTAACTTAATTAATGCACATCCTGAAAATAGTTTGTTCAGAATTGTTTACTGAATCGATTTATATCATTTTTAATATAGGTAATTTTTTATTCTAAAATAATTAAAGCTACGGAAATTATCGTTATTTTAGCCCTGTACAGTCAAAACAAACTTAAATGGACCGTAAGTCAAAGTAATGAGACTTATTAATCGAAGATTTATTTGATTGCATACAAATTCCATCATTCAACTCAAAATAAGGAAAAATAAACTTTATTCCAAGAAACTAATTTAGTAAATAACAATGCATATACATGTTAAATTAAAATTGTTGTGTATGTATTATGATTTCAACATAATATTCTAATTGGGGTGTCTGAGGGTGTGCGTTAATTACGTTACATGTTGTATATACAAACATAAAACGAAATATAAAAGTCGAATTGTTAATATGAATATTCATTAGCTATCAGCTATAGCTAATGAATATTCATAGCTATAAGCTATCAAGACTCGTCTTATGATAGAATGACAAGATATCTTGATGACATGGATACAGGGGTAAATAAAATCTCAATTGTACGCGTAAAAACTGGTGCAACGATGTAGATGGTGTTATATTACATGCAAAATGTAATGAAATTGTAAAAATAATACTTATGTATGTTTATATAAAATGTATTGAATCTTTTAACCTTAACGATGTTAAATACGCTTACAAGTTCACACAGAACATGCTGCAGTAGTGTTTGTTATTACGTGATTACATAAATACTAAGCCACCTGTATGACTCCAATGTTGGCTGATTTTCTTGAACTTCAGCCAAGTTACAACACAATCTTAAAACATTCAAGTAGCTTTCTCCTTTCCTTCGAATTATATGCCCCGGAATATCAGCAATGCCAATAAACCGTTAAATTGTATTACTTACATTGATATCTCCTTTTTTGTCTTTAATTTTTTTGTTCAGTAATACATCAATTTAGCGGGTTTTTTTATTCTTAAGTATTTCGTTCGTAGAGAAAATACACACAAAACTTTTCAAGGTTCGCGTCTAAAAGATGAGTATAAGTTATGAACTCACTGTATAGATTTCTAAGATTGCTTAATTCTAGTTTGACCTTAAGTTTCATGACACAGTTGTAATAATGACATTCAATCGAATGGAAATTTTCTAAAATAAATCATTGGCTTTAAGTGCTTCTATTAATGTATTGTCAACATATTATTCGGTATGCCGTGTCATTGTTACCATCGATTTTGTCAATCAGAATTGTAATATATTAGTAACTACATTAATTGTTCTGAATAAAAACAAAAAGTACGGTATTTCAGAATCATGAATCAAGGTTAATAGCAGTATAGTTTAACATAAAACTATTGTTGGTAGGATATGTATAAATAACTCTGAATAGAAGTCTTATCGAGATAGAGATCAGACGTTTTGCATGGCGAAATTTTTCCGCTTCGACGAGACGAAGCGAATACTTAACATTAAGAGAGATGCTTGTTTGTTTGTTTTTACTAGTGTTGAGGATTCCGATTATGTCAGATGAAAATATTTATGTTGATAAACTAGAGTTATCCGGGGTTATTATTAGTTGTGGTGTTGGCATTGACAGTGTCAGTACGATGTTCACAATGAGGCTTTTGTTGCACACGCGATGGTATCTCGAGGGCAGATCATATGGGTTAGCGCGTTAGTTTTCTATACCATGTGTCTGGGACATGGTCGTGCGGTGTCGACATGTTAAAGAGTTTTGTTATGGTGATCATACAACCGGTATATTGTGAAGTATCATACTATATCAACAATAGTTAATCATATTCAAATAAAAGTGTTTAAGAGTTTTTAAATGGAGTTAAATAAAAGCTCAAATGTTATTTATAGTATCTGTTCGCGAAATAATTAGTGTCAGGTTTAAATGACAGATATTAAAATTTGATTAATTTTAATAATTAGTATAAGTACGGAAACTAAGATATTATTGTAGTTATCAGTGAAAATTACTATAATCATAACATTATTTATTGCTATGGATCGGCATGTAAATTAATGTAATTGCAGCTAGGCCTATACACTTACAGGTAACACACGGCTTTAGTGTAGGACTGATCTTATATTATTGTTAGATTTCCTGGTAGCAGTCTAATCCAGATATTGTGTATGATACTCTAAAATCACGGCAGGTGACTGAGCTGCGCTGTGAGTTAAATAAAATTTCTGTTTTAATTCACATAGACTATTTCTTTCTTTATTTTAAACTCAGAACATGGATTGTAGTATTACAAGATAATTTATATATTATATTTAATTCTAAGTATAAATCCATTATTATATGATTTATTTCATCACATGGAATTATGGATTAATTTATGATATGAGGGCTTTGTTAATAAGCCAATTTCTTGTAGTTATTTTGTTATCTGTTAATTAAAAAGAATTTTATGACTAAAGGCCATCGCGCTTGAAATAAGACTGGTACTCGCAAGTGCTTTTGTGTTTACTTCCGTTCCATAACAATATTAATATGCTTTTATCTATAAGTTGAACTAGTGCTTTGGGATTATAAATTGTTCTTTTTTAATAGGTATTAGAACACTGGACAGTTCGCAAGAAGCGTCTAGAGCAGTGCCAGCAGTTTGCTCTATTCGAGCGGTCAGCACGCGCTGCGGTCGAATGGATTAAGGAGACGCAGGAGCGGTGCGGCGCCGCTGCGGCCGCCGCGGCGGGTGGCGTAGCGCGTGAGTCTCGCGAGCGCGTGCGTCTGCTTGCACAACTAGCCGATGGACTCGTCGAAAAGGGCCATCCGCATGCTGTGCAGATCAAGGAGTGGGTCGCTGCTGTTGATGCTAGGTATGTACTCAGTAACACGGTCCAACCGGCTGGTGAACTAAATGAGCTTGCACATAGGGGAAATCTTAATAAAGGCTTTTATGTCAAGTATATTACTGATATGTGTATATGATATATCTAGTAATGCAGGTATTGTCACATTAGTTGATGTATTTTTTCTGAAAGCATAACTTGTAGCAGATAATTTACAATCCGCAGAATATGCCGAAAAACACGTCACTAAATTAAATCAACTTTGTACAAATACACTAATAAAGAATTATAGAAAAAAATTGTGTATTTGCGTTGCGTCTGAATTGCGGCCAATATCTATATAAAATGTGTACAGGGTAAATTAGCCTCGAAGGAGCTGGTGACCACTTGAGTAATGAGACAGTTTAGTCGCCAACAAATCAGATGACACGTGCAACATCGCGTGTCTATAGTACAAGTACAGGTATTTGTGACAAGTAACCACCGTAATATCCCTGTAACAACTTGGCTCAGTATCAATCCAACAATAATCCACTTTCATTATGTGCTTTGAGATATGAATGGCGTAGTGTTGATGTATGGTGCCAACCATTATTATTGATTCAGTTTTTTGTAGTTTGTATCAGAGATATCAGATATTAAAAACAGTGTTTTCTGTGTATGTTAACTGAATTAGGTTTGCGACTTTGTAAAATTAATCTGCCGTTTTCCAAGATACGAGTCTGTTTATCGAAAGGGATTTATTATTCATTCTTAATTATATTTTGACGTTCCTGTGGTGCCGTGTTGAAGTTCATTATGAATGTTTAATGTTGCAAACTCGAAGTGTGATAGTATGTGTATAGTATAATGAAAGTGCAGGATATAAAACCTAAGAAACTAAATAATGTGCCAGCCCAACTTGCGTTAACAGTGGTTCATACTATAGGTATACCTAGGTGTGTGTCTTAACATAGGTAACTTTAGCATTATAATTAAAATTGTACGATTGTTGCAATAATAACATCAATACATACACATAACACTGAAAACGTTTTCCATCATTGCTCAATACTCCATGAACTAAACTCTTGCAAATTACGGTGAGAGATGTGGTACGGATGCAAAACTTTCCATAGTTGCAAAAATGTCTGTTGCATTTTAGGTAATTAAAAAGTATTACCTCGTCTTTAAAAATGTTAACTTGACGTTAGAAAACATCCCAAATATCGCTATATTTGTTCCTCATTAAATTTCTTAGTTTCTCATTTCATAAAACTATAAACAGGCATCTTGATGTAACTACACGTATATATGTTGCCATACAATTATATAGACGTTTGTAACTCCAACAATTTAAATGGTATTCTACGTTTTCCACTTGTCGGTTCCAATGTCAAATGAGAATTAGTATTTGGGATGGTAACTGTAGAAAAAATACATATGGAAAACTACACTGCTATTCAGAGCTGAATAATTGAGTAATCGTTTATGTTTGAATGGTTAAATATTTTAACTCAAATATTGTGTCGACCATAAATTATCGGGCTACATTAATATTTTTTTTTTCAATTTGATTCGTAAAATTATATTTAAGTTTTGCAGACGCTAAGCAAATATTCGATGAGGAAGTCTTATTGTTAACCGATTTAATTAATAATAATAGAAGGACTCCAACTCGGTCCCTTTAAATTTCCATAAGTTTATAGCAGGTTCGGAGGACAATAGTTCTAATTAGGTTTAATTAAATCCTTAGATTCTAGAAATCGGACAAATAAATGTTTTTCAAGGAAGTATATAAGCTCGGAGTGAGGAACAATCGATTGGACTACCGGAGAAGGAGAAACTAGACAACACGAAGTATTTTTTCACACAATTTAGCACCATCGTATGTCGTGCGTAGTTACCTAGTTCCCATCCCAGTTTCGCTGTTGTAGGCCCACTTTGTTAAGGAACCCTATTTTGATAATGCAGATGTATTCATTGTTTTTATAGATATGCAGAGTTCAGCGGATCGATGGAAGGCGGAGAGAGCGAGCCAGAGAGTGATTCTGGCGTGGCACCGTCACTCGCCTCATCGCACTCGGCAGACAACGAGCGCGTTGAGCCCGCGCCCTCTACCATTGGAGACGATAAGCGACGCAGCGCAAGACGAAAAGAGTACGCTTCTCTTTTTTTATCCAACGTTATCATACAACAACATACATAAGGATGACATTATATTCATCACATCAGTCGAAAGACGCCCACAGCTGGACAAAGGCCTTCATCAAAGATAGCCTAAATTGCTGGTCTGGCGATACCCGCTTTTAGCGGCTTCCAGCGACCCTCACAAGATCATCGGTCCATCTTGTAAGGCGCAGCGCGGTAAAAAACAATCGAAATTATGTGTATTGATGTGGCGCTCCTTTGCACAAACGTGAATTGAACGTTTCAGTTCTTTAGGGCTTCAGTTCATCGCTATTTTGAAGTTGTAGTGCAGTGAAGCTATTCAGTATGATAGTGAAAATAAATATACATATATCCATGGAAGAGTTTTAAATTTCCTAAAAACATGTAAAATGTTTGTCTACTAGGTTTATAATGGCGGAGCTTCTGCAGACCGAGCGAGCGTACGTGAAGGATTTAGAAACATGCATCACATGCTACCTGCGAGAAATGCGCACCGATCCCGGAGGCGTGCCGCAAGCTTTACAGGGAAAGGTAAGCTTAGTGTTTCTGTTTTATGTGTGGATTATAATTCACTAGCTGTGCCCCGCTGTTTTACCCGCGTTAAACTTTATAAATTATAGCATCTGTGTTAATCCAGGGTGTCAACTAACTTCATACCAAATTTTATTAAAATTGCTCCAGCCGTTTAGTCGTGATGAAGCAACAAACATACACACTCACGAACTTTCGCCTTTATAACATTAGTGTGACTTATAAACACAACAAGTTAGAGTTTATGTATTAGCTTCTATTATATGTTATTTCTACTACCTATTCCAGTTCTAATTATTTTCGAAACCCCATTTAAGTTTTATGTCCCATCCAAACTTTTTGTGATAACTCTTGTTTTGGGAATTATTCACTTGTTAAACATTCAAAGCCAAAAATATGACCAGTGATATTTATGGCAGTAATACTTTCTGCAAACAGACTATTGAAAACATTTTCTAAGTTCATTCATACTATCTTTTAACATTTTTGCCCGCTAATCCACTTGTGTGACGTTTGATGCAATTTCTTCGGGTAGCGCATTGTTTGTTTATTAGGGTTTTGTCTTATAGTGAAATCATTTAAAACCTTAATTGTAGCATAAGGTTAGAAACTGTTTCTCTTTCCTACAGGAAGATACGATATTTGGGAATATAGAAGAGATCCACCGCTTCCACGAACGTGTGTTCCTGCGAGAACTAGATAAATATGAGACGATGCCCGAAGACGTCGGCCATTGTTTCGTGACTTGGGCGCGGGAGTTCGACATGTATGTTTCCTACTGCCGCAACAAGCCCGACAGCAACGCGGCCGTCGTGCAACACGCTGGGGATTACTTCGAAAGGTATACATACAGCCTATATATTTGCCTAAGCTATCACTACAACATAATATCTTGAACGTCTGAGAGAGTACATACTGTGACAAGACCGCTAATTATAACGTTCTTGGATTGAATTGTCTCCAATGCTATCGACTGACGCTTGACTTGGTTATCTATTAATAGTAGTAGTATAATATAATAGTTTGCCTTTTCAAAAAAAGTTATTTACAATAAGAAGGTCACATTAATGATGATGAACCTTGGATTGAAATATTTTTTTTTCTTAATAACGGATTGTTTCTTTTAAATCTCTTATTCTTTACATTAAATCAATAATAAATCGAATTATAACATTTATATGTAAGTCAAGGGCTGGTATTTTGTGTTGAGTCGTGCTATACAGCCGCTTTCGGTTTACCCAATTATGGCTTGTTGGTCTAGCAGTAACATGTTCAACAACATATAACGATGAGCAGATCGGGCCAAAAAAACTTATGAAGAAACGCTCATTTTATAAAGGAATAAATATTATATTATTAGAAATTTAACAATAACTAGACATAGGATATTCAAATTCCGACAATTAGTAGTTTTATTAAAGGAGGTAAGTAATAATAAGTTATTTTGGAAAATGAATTTATAGGGTAGCAAATAAGGAAGCTTGTTCAATTTGACTAGATAGAAAGATTTTATTTTGAAATATTTAATACATTCTGTTACATTTTTGTAATTTTCGTAAGAATCTCCAGTTTATTTTAATCAAATGCACCCCCAAATGACTCGCTGTACATAGCTAATCATGCTTTCTGTAGGTGAAAGGGTTTTAAAATCAGTTTAGTTTTTAGAGTTCCGTAGACAAATGGCAAAAAACGGAAACCTTATAGATTCGTCATGTTTGTCGTGTCTGTCCGTCCGTATGTCACAGCCACTTTTTCCGAAACTATAAGAACTGTATTGTTGAAACTTGGTAAGTAGATGTATTCTGTGAACCGCATTAAGATTTACACACAAAAATAGAAAATGAACAATAATTTTGGGGGTTCCCCATACATAGAACTGAAACTCAAAAAAAAATTTTTTTCGTACCTATACATGTGGGGTATCTATGGATAGGTCTTCAAAAATGATATTGAGGTTTCTAATATCATTTTGTTCTAAACTGAATAGTTTACGCGAGAGACACTTCCAAAATGGAAAAATGAGTGTTCTCCCCACCCCCCCTGTAACTTAAAACTAAAACAATCATACAACTAAAAATAAAAATGATGTACATTACCATGCAAACTTAGACAAAAAATTGGTTTGAACGAGATCGAGTTAGTATTTTTTTTTAATACGTCATACATCGTGACCGCAATTTACCTTTCATTAAATCAAAATCAACTGAAATACTTGCTGCTACGGACGTAACCTTTCATGGGCGAGTCCGACTCACACTTGGCCGGTTTTTTAGTTAATCCATACAATAAATCAATTCTTTTTTTCTTTATCATATTAGTTTCGTTTGTATTTGACGAATGCTTCTTAATTTGCGTAATAGGTTTTATTGAGATGTCTCCCAATTTCTTGTCTTTAATCTTGCTTCTGATGAACGATATGCTAGTGCATGAAATCACAACTGTGTGATCAATTATACTCACACACAATTTTTTATTCTCCCTATCGATTTAATACAGCACATATTAATTTTTATTAATGTGTATTGGATTCTAATCTTATTAATGCTGTATTCATTTCTAAAACGTCTCTCTGCCCACACTACCCTGTAGGCTATACCTGGATATAAATTATTGTGGAACGGCATAAACTGAAAGGATGGCGGTGGTATAGTCATATATCTTCGTGCGGATCTGACTAAGAATAAGGTTATTGATCGGTCTCCAAAATACGAAATCATTTGAATATTTCTTTCTATAAGTTACTATTGATCATATTAATATGCTTTTGGGTACTTTTATAATCCGAGTATAATCGAGTCAGATATATTACTTATTTTCTACTGTCTAACGTCTACTATTGAATCGAAACGCGACCATCTTCGTTCTCTATATAAATCATGTCATTTTCCTAAGAGACCGAATACCGGTTTGCTTGATGATTATCATTGGAGTCTTTGGTTCCTCTCTGGTTTTTTGTCAATATGCATGCTCATCCTCCGAATGCTACAAACCGTGCTTCTCAATCTCACAAATATCGAAAATATTTGTCTGGAACGTTTGAGGGAAGAAGTGGGAATTACTGACTGACTAATAAACAGAAGAAACTACGTATCAAGTGCAGTCGAAAGTAGAGGCGAAATAAGACACCACATTCACAATTCGATTAATAACTGCAGCATAGTGGCAGGTTTGTGACATCAGAATAAACGTGGACATCGACAGTCGATTCTGTAAAAAAACTAGCTAAGAATCACACTGTTCTTATCAACTACAATACTTCGTTGGGAATCCCAGAAGTAGGGTGCAGGAGGATGAATTGTTAATTTAAATCTATTAAATTATCTCCAAAACTTCCTAACTTCTCAGACAAAGGTCACTTTCGCACTACCTTCTACGCTTTCCTCTTCAATATGCCGCTGTTTGTTTTGTTGAAGCAATAAAATACCTTTTAGGTATGGTCGGCAGGACTTTTGCATCTGCGATTTTTGGTATACGGAAGTTCGATAACATGTTGTAGTTTGAATTCGCCGCCTGTTCGTCACCTTTGGGACCGTCATATCCTTTCTCTACTCTACCTTTGTTCCTATTATCTCCGTGAAAGTTTTGAAATCTGCTGTGTTGTGCATTGAATATTTTTAAAAGTAGAACTCTGAAATGTATATATTTTTTTTCTTCTGCTTAATTAATATTTAATACATGTATAATTTTTATATTTTTGTGAGTCCAATCGATGTTCAAGCGATCGGTGTTTCGAGGTCGTATGAGCACTCATATTTTGATTTACCCCATAGGGCACAATATGTGCATATACATGCAATTGCTGTGTGTTGACGTAATAGAATATCATCACCCCATCTCATCCCGTGGGGGGCGTAGAAATCGACCGAGAGAATACCTACCAGAGAACGAGTAGCAGCGATTTTCTGTGGACTATGACCATAGAACTGCGATCACCAACCCGTCTCCCAAGCGTGACGATTATGGCATATCCCCCCAACTTTGGCTGACATGATGACTAAATTAAAAACGCATTCATTTTTACCAAGAATAGATATAGCCAGTGCAAAGAATTTATATCATTTAAAATATAACTGTTTTAGAAAATTTGGTGTATTTTTTTTTTCATTTTTAATCACTTACAATATAATAAATAGGCTAAGCCTGACTTCTTTCCGATCGTGTCACTAGTGGTCCCATCTCATCATGAGAGTGATAGAATAGAAAATGCCCCTATATTGCACACACTTTTGCACTATAATATGTCCCTCGCAGATGGCTACTCCCCAGTGAGACTGGCCGCCGTTGTTCTGGTCCGAAATTCTCAATTATTATTAATATAACATCAGCTATTTGAAGAAAGTCGATTATACCGGGAGAATGGGAAAGGGTATTGAAAACTGATACAATGCATTCAGTACATAGTCTGAATATAATCTGTGTAGGAATTTTACGATTAACTGTACTAACAATATTAAATTCAATATTGCGTATGGAAATGGGTGAGTATTTAACCATCAACCGAGGGTTATCGAACGGTCAATTCCGTAAGTTTATTCTTCTTTGCTATTTAATAACTTGACTCCGTTTAAATCTACTAATCTAAAAAATCATAGATAGCAGCAGCAATATGAACTTAAATACAAGTTAAAACACAATTATTGGTTCATAGCTTGAAGTCAACAGAAATAACGATTTTTTTGAATATTTGATAAAAAAAATGACATTTTAAAGCTCATAACATACAATCTTACCACTGCAATGTACAGGAACATGTACTGATGGCCTTGTATTAGTTTTCGGCTTGTTGTCACTTACGCTTTGTACAGTAGGTTAGTCATTGTTGGTTTATTTGCAGTCACTGATAAACAGCTATAGTTCACATTTAGCTTCCTTATCGTGCTCAGTGCTCGATGTTTTGAGTTCCGATGGCAACATTACTCTGCATTTCGATAAACATAAGACGTTCATATTATCGAGACTAATAACGTTAGTACTCAAACAGAAATAAGTTCAAATACTCCTTATATATCATTTATAAACATTTACAAAATATACTGTATCTTATTTAATACTTTAGTATTTACTATGTTATCTATTATACACTCTTAGCATTTCTATGTGGTTTTTGAGAGTCTGGACTGGTGTTTATTTTAGAATATATGTACATATTCGGTTGTCTGGAAGAAATCGCTATTATGCGATAAGACCGCCAATTGTACATTATTTTAAATATTAAGATTTTTCCTGTAAACTTCTTTTTTATATGTTGTGCAATAAAGTGTATCTATCTATCTATATATATGAATATATTAAAAGATAAATGCATATACAGTAAATAAGTAACATTACTTATCAAATTACCCCAAAAAGGCTTTTGTCGTTTGCCAGACAAAGATCGGCTAGTAATAATACAGTTGTTGGACAAAAAGCTTCTCTTATCTAAATCATTAACTAAGAGTAGATAAGAATGTTGGTTGGAGTGTGGAATATTAGTTAAGAGTGTCGGCATCGTAGTGTAGTTTCATTAAACTGTGACGTGCTCCCAGGGTGCAACGTAAGAAGAAGTTGGAGCACCCGCTGGCTGCGTACTTGATCAAGCCCGTGCAGAGGATCACCAAATATCAGCTTCTTCTCAAGGATCTGCAAGCCTGTTGCGCCGAGGGTCAAGGCGAAATCAAGGTTAGTATACTTATAAATTGGAAAAATGGCGCACAAAAATATATTGATTTTAATCAATTTCCCTTGTTAGCCTGTATTATTGCAGCATTAGATAGTGATATAGGTCTGTGAAGTAAATCTCAAACTTCATGTTTCTTAAGAATAAAATTCTCGTTTATATTAGATATATATATATATTAAATTTTTTATAGCTAACAATTTCAACAAATCCAGTTAACATGTGTGATTCAATACTATAATCTTAGGTAATTTATGGCATATTAAAATAGTTATTTAAATAAAAATAGACATCCATCAATGTTTTCGTTGCTAATTCTTAGGAATCATCCTCCTCGCGTCGCGTTCGGTTTATATCATCGTTTCAGTTTTGCGGTGTCTAATATAATCATTAAATAACATTATAAAGCTATCACCGGTTCGTATGACTTCGCAAGGCTAAGCTACTAGGCTCGCGGCCAGTCCACAGATGGTTGTCCACTAAAGTGGTTTAATTTCGGAGCGTCTCCGTTCTTCGTAGAGCAAGTTATGCTGTCCTCTGTATTTATAGTCATTAGACAACAGTCGACAAACCACGACAAAGGTCTACAGCACAGCTTTAACAAACCTGACACCATGGTAACCACTGCCCATACGATAAGTAAGTAAGTATAAGACATTAAAACTTCACACAGGTTTTCAATCATATATAATGGACCAAAATCCTTCGGCAGCTTATTAAATAGTTCAACCTCTAATAGTCATAGTATAATAATGTTATTTAATGTGATGAGAATTAGATTATTAATTTTATAGCCCAAACCTGTATATACCGCCAATACAGGCAGTTACCCTCCCGTTTAGCTACGAACAATCCTCATTGTCGAATTAATTTAACTAATACTTTTTGAGACTTTGAAATCGTGTTGTGCCAACTTCTTTATAGAAAAAAAAGAAGTTTATAAAGACTCAGTGTCACTTTCCGTTGCATCATTACATTTACATTTACAGTTTTACATTACAGTTCGACTTAAGATTCAATACTGTAACATATTTTTTTGTATATAAGTTTCAATAAGCACCATATAATTCTGTGTAAGAAAACCAAGACACGAATAGTCATAATTATTCAACTTGTTATTATTTCTTTAACAATGTAAACATCGAATTACTCATGTATAGAATTCAACAAATCCAATTTTAACTTACTGCCGGGCTGGAGGGACAGTTTGTTTACTCATTTATCTTTTGAAATCTTTTTTAATGAATACTTAGTTGAATATTATCTATTGATTTATTGTAGTTTTTGACGTATCGAAAACGGAGATAATGGTTCTATGGCCCTAATGGAATTCAACATATTTAAGGCTAAAATTGTATTGGAGCTGCTATTGTATCTATTCAGTAAAATTATATAACTTCCAGTAAGTGAAGACCAGTGAATCACTTAACATCATCAAATATTATGATATGAGGTACATAATCCTCAAATAGGAAACCGATTTAACTATGGCATAGGAAAACCACTACAATCTACGATATGTCTTGGACGTGAATACATAGTTTATCGTACAACTTGCGCCAAGATAAGATAAAGACAGAAAAACTCGAGACAACGCCGCGCGTTGACTCAAAATATATAGCATAAATGCTTCAAGTGAAAAACACTAAATAAGACACAAAAAACTAAGGTTATATTCGATGACTACGGTTTTTATCAGTGCTTGCATCTTGAGTAGTGTAAACGTTATATTCGACAGATAACAACATCCATGTTTTGTGACTACTTGTAACAAAATGTTTATTAAAAAAACGAAAAAGGTGAGTTTACAATCTATGCTTTTATACAAATACTAGATCTTCGTATACAATCAGAAATAGCGTTGAGATTTATATAGATGTTCATTGCTTAATTTCTGTTTTGTGGTGTGATTTCATAAGTTAACTTATAAATTAAGTTGATGTTGTATCACATACCCATTTTAATAATTAAAAATAAAAACCACAAAGTATAGGAATTGTGACGGCAAATATAGTTTGGATGAGCGACGGCTATTGACCACTTAAAATTTAGTCTTTCTGAATTGTTATTCTAAATATAAAAAGTAATTTAACAAGGATCAACTAATGACTATTATAAATAGTTTAGTTTTCTTGCATCAAATTAACTAGTTTTCGTCTTCGGTCCGTCGACTCCGGGTTTGAACACCCATTAAATAGTTTGTTTTTCTATGGTCGTAATGTGTTTTTGTACTTTATCTTTAATTTGTATTGTGCTATATACACGACTAGTGATAGTATTCGAGTCCAGAGAGCTGTATTCCTTTAAATGCCAAATTAAGGAGAGCCAAATATCATGCCGATCACTACATTCATCTGAACTGAATAACAGGAATATTAACAGGATAGACTTAGTTGTTAGAATATTATTACTCATATCGTGACTTCAACGGTGACGCTTATTATATTGTGTAGAGTATTAATAACCTTTAGGTTAAGCATTCGGGGGATTTGTGCATTAAACGTACTATTGGATATAGGACTGCCATGATCATGTAGAATTGTATTCAATGTACGTGTAGTTAACTGTTTATTGATGCAAATGAATATTTTAACCTTTATATGGCAAATGGAACAGTTCCCACCTCATTTTGAAAAGCTAAAGGGTTAAGCATCTATGTGATTTTGCATCAGTTGTATTAAAAATACAGAAATATTAAACTGCGATGATGACGTTAAGAATTTTTCTGTTGCACTTTGTGAAAATACGAGTATTAAGACATACTTAAAGTATTTTTAAGAAATTTAAAAAATGGCAGATTTATTTGAATCTATGTACTTTTTATGTAATAATAAATATCTTCTGATTATTTTATATATATGTTTTTGGTTAACATCAATTTATTTGCTAGATACCTACAAGGCTAGTTTATCCCGCCGACAAACTGCTACGTAATCCCGCCGACAAATTGCTACGCAGTTTGGTGATATTTTATGTAACATGTTTTTATTCTCAATAAAATTCTATTCTATTCTATTTAAAATGGCAGATTAGACAATTTGACGTTTAGCCGCGAGGAGATAATATTAATTGCCAGGTGAAGTAATTACCATATCAAGTAATTAATTCAACTTAATAACAAAATTGAAATTATAACATTTTCCTTACATATTTCATGTTACATAAATATAATTAATTTTACAGAATCGATATCTCCTTCCGAATATTTAGTTCTATATATGAGGTTATACTTTAATAATCTGTCAAAAATGGTGTAGTAATTTTTTTGTATCTTTGTGGCATGTAATTTGCCATGTTTAGCATGTGGCTATCATATACATTTGTTTACTGATCCATTTTTCCTTGTTCATTGAAGAGCCTTACGTATTGTATATATTTGGAATTAACCGCTCTATGGCATTATATCGGTAAAGAACAGGCCCCGTAATGGCGCATGGCTATTAAGCTCTACCCGAGTGACCCAACATGTAACGCTGTGCACGTTCAATCTATTTGAGATTTAACAACTAGTTCACTTAGTAGTAATTACCAATACTACAATATTTTCCTCGTGAGTCATTAAACTGACGCTCGTGTGCCACTTTTTGTCCTTCCCAGTAGTGTTTACACGTGAGGTTCTGCCCAGTTTTATACAAGTGTGTTATGATCTTAAAATGTGATGCTTTTCTTGGGCGTGGACGATTTAATTTTCATCATGTTGAAGTATATCACTAATCCGAGGGGAAACCGCATCGGTCCTTTAATTGTTCGACATGTATGTACTATCAATTATATTTCTTTGTTTTCCAGAGGTTTCATTTGTTTTATGATGATATTCTTATATATACAAATCTCGTGTCACAGTGTTTGTCTGTAAACTCGACCGATTCTTATGAATTATTTTGTGCATGTTTGGTACGGTTAAACCCCTAAGTTATAAGGGTGGCTCACAGCAAAAATACATAAAACTCAAAATTTCCACCCTTCTGCTATCAATCTCTGTTTTTTAATATCGATTTTTATATTTCGATTTTTTTTGTTCATTATGATGCTTTTTTTGTGCCTTTGATGTTCCCTCGATTATTAAGAATTACAATTGGATTCGGTAGGTGGCGCTGCGATGAGATTCTGGCTTTTATTTCTATTATTAAGTGCAACGTTTGCCAGGCCAGCTAGTTATTATATATATTCATAGATAATTTGTTCAATTTTATCAATCACTACAAGCGAATGTGTAGCTATTTTTAGTATTAAAATTGTTAATTGCGTACCATCAAATTCGAATACTTTTATTTAAGTGTTCTTTATTTTACTACGGCTTTTTATAGAAAATAGGGAAACGCTAAGGTATTGCGTATCTATCAACTGAACCACTGGTTGCTGGACATTTTACCAAGATTTCAGTTCGAACGATGGGATTTTTTTTGCTATACAGTAAAATTTATATTGAAATCGGGAACATCTTCAAATAACTTGTAATTTTGGACAAGTCCTGATATATTCATATTCCCTAGTATAAAATGCTACTACTAAATATTCCAGCTTGATACAATGAAGCTGTACAATGCTGCATCTAAGAGAGCAAATGATACTTTCTTGTTGAATGTTGCAAAGTTTAAAAAGTTTAAAAGTAGAATAGAATAAGGTTGACATTAAATTTGAAATATTGATATGTTTTTATCTATTTACTTTATTTTTTATAGGGCCGTCTTTACTGAAATTGTTACATGTAACAGCTTCAGTACAGTTCTAGCGACTAGTAAATATACTGTGTATCACTAAATAAATTTTATTTTAAATGGAATTTGTATTCACCAGGACGGTCTGGAGGTGATGTTGTCAGTGCCGAAAAAAGCGAACGATGCGATGCACTTGTCGCTATTGGAGGGCTGCGACGTGCCCACCGACAGCCTCGGCGAGGTGGTGCTGCAAGACTCGTTTCACGTTTGGGATCTCCGGCAGATCATCAAGAAGGGCCGGGAACGACGCGTCTTCCTATTCGACCTTCATCTCTTACTGGCTAAGGAAGTGAAAGACTCTCATGGTAAAGCCAAATACATTTACAAGACTAAATTCATGGTAAGTATTGCTTGCTTTCGTTCAAAGTACCATTTATTGTAATGCTGAGGACATATCATAACAGTATTTGTTGTGTCGTAGACGTCAGAGCTGGGTGTGACAGAGCACATAGAGGGCGACGAGTGCAAGTTCTCGGTGTGGACGGGCCGGGAGCCGATGGCCAGCGACTGTCGCATTGTGCTGAAGGCTCCTTCGCTTGAGATCAAGCAGACTTGGGTCCGGCGTCTCAGGGAAGTCATCCAGGTAACACTTCTGTGCCATATGCATCTCCAATTTCTAAGTTGTACCAAACATTGATATTTTACTTGGAATGGAATTCAACATGTACATTCCTTAAATATCTTAGGACAATTAACATGCTGACATCTAATCCCAGACTAGGCAGAGCCTCTGCTATTGCAACTTGACAACCAATAAACGTATGTTTCTAAATACATACATTTAACTATATAAATTACACCTAGATAAAGAACAAATCGTCACACAAAGATTTGTAATGGGGATCGAACCCGCGACCTCTGGCTTAGTAGTCAGTCACTAACCAATAGACCAACATGCGAGTCATTAATAAGTGTCCGGCATTTATTTCCATAATACATACTCGCGGCGAAATGACGGACATTATAAACGTTAACACTATTGATCAGATAGTACAAGACGTATGTTACATATAGAAATGAAGAGCTCTTCCCTATGAAAACAAGTTGGTATGCTACAAATCTAGCAACTAGGTGTCTTAGGGTTAATGATCATAGCCTACATGCATCGTACGAAGATAACTACTCCTTATGCTTAGTACATTTTAGTGTGGAAATATTTGTTAATTCTGTGAGCTTTAATTAATTATGGTGTAATAAATTTCACATGTTTCTGATTTAATTCTATTGTGTATTGATTGTGTTTTTTTGTTTTGGCCCAATAAAATCCTTTTTTAAGGCTACGGATGGCCGTTCGGTCCCAGGAGGCAGATTTAATAATGGGTGTGAAGGGGACAGTAGTAAGGTTAATTATAACGTAATATATAATAAATAGGGTTTATTTACCGAATAAATAGCAAAACTAGTTGGGTGGTCAAGGTAGTCAAAAAGATTTTACCCGAAAACTCACTAAGGATTGTCGTAACTCGTTCACTACGTGCATATCTTCCCTGCGTGCATATGTGCTTATTATATATGATCTTACGTTCAAACAGGAAACGTACTTCAGTGGAGCCCTGCAGCCGCCTCGGAGTCCCGCACGAGTTCATCCAACGAGTTCACAACGATCTAGCGGGTAATTAACATTGTGCCCAGCTTAGGTATAAAAATCTTTATAATATATTAAATGCAGCGATCCTTTACATATTGGTAGTTCACAAAGTTAATAACAATTTTTTTGTTGGTTATTATTTTTAACGAATATATCTTAGCAGCCCTAATCACCATTAGTAAGTAGTATACATATGTTCTGCCGTAGTATCCAATATTCAGGCTCTACGGGAGTAGAAATTTAATCACTACATATGTCAAAACTTTATAAAGTTGAAGTTATGTCATGTTATATATTATATTATTTTATTTCCCAGAACCAATTCAACATTTTTGAAATATCGTACTAAGACCTATGTCCTGTTACAGATACATGGATGACACAATCCTGGACGAAACAACAGAGAATCTCGATCGTAACTCGCTCGCCTCCTTCGGCAGCGGGAACACCACCGACTCAGACAAGGTCAGTAAATTAGTTTACCCACAGGATCTACGAGCTGAACTCATCAACCCAATGTGATCAGATTACTAGTCTGTTAGATTCCATTATACTTTTCAGTGAGCAACAAGAAAACTTACGTTCTATTTAAGCACGATATTGTTTCATTGAAAAAGGTCGAAAGTAGCGTAGCATATATGACGATATTTGTTATATTTTATGAGTTTAGTCTACACTGTACAAAATACATAAATTAAATAAGAATATCGTCATTTTTGTAATAATATGGTCGCGAGAATTTGGCCGCCTATGCTAATTTTTATGTAATTGTATTCTATTGAATATTTTGTGTATCCGACTTTAGAAATGATAGCAGACGAGTATTGTGCGCGGCCACTTGTAGGTATAACCTCAATATTAAACGAGGGAAGTTTATATAAAACTTAATTATTATGATCATTAAGTTTTAACTAATACGTTAATTCTAATATATCCGACTATTCGTGTTAGATTATACTCGAGGTTCAACATCTGCCCTTTGTTCTTACCACGTCTTAATTTTTAAGATCTCGCCATGCCGGACTTAAATGGCTGATGAAAGCCATACACATACATGACAGAAAATATAAGAGCTTTAGTATAATTTTCGTCACATGACTGCCCATTATGTAAGCAGTATATATAATCCGTAAAAGTCGCCAGTATGATGCACCAGTAAAAGTATGATTTCTTGTGGCCTGGTTGATTGAGGGGGAATGTGAAGCCGTCAGTCCCGGCTCGCATGATTATATCAATGGCAAATGTTACAAGTAATCAGGAGTGTAATAGAATCAGCACTACGGTTTAACCATCTTAGTTACTGCCTAAATATGGGTAGCGAGGTCTGGTAACAGTCGCTCTAGTTATTTGGATTTCAACTAAATGATCTAGTTCCTTACTATCTTACAGTTTTATTAGCATACATGTAAACCTTTATAAACAAGTGATTTTTGCGAGGACAATATTTAATTCTGGTCTTCAAATGTTTCGATTTCACCCCTGTCCACAAGCTTGACATAAACACATTTTAAGAAAACGATTCCATTTGTGTTTTCCCGAAAAGCCGAGCAAGATTTACGAGGCCAAACAACATCGAATACAAACTAATGTTTTTCACAACGTTTTTTGTAGAAACTCTCGGTGTTTTACTTTCTTATCCGGCGTTGGGGCGACTTAAATTTTGCCTACATAATGGGCAATTCAAGCTATTTGAATACCGCTTGTTTAATTAAAGTAAATAACTTTTCTTACACAATGGAACCAGGCGTAATCAATATTATGTATTCCTAATTATCTAAATACCTGAATTCCTGACCGTTACACGAGAATAATTTTTCCATATAATTTATATATATATTGGAAACATTTTTAACTCACTTGAAAAGAAAGAAGTAAACAGTTGGACTGTATTTTATAAAAATTAATTTTATACATAATTTTAAATATCTGTATAAAATTTATTTAAAAATAATACAATCCATCAAATCCGTCATAAAAATAATGTAATATTTGATGATACCTCCCCTATCCCTATTAATAGCTTGCAATCTGTTTGTAATAAGTTAACTTTTGACGGAGTTTACAAACATTCCGCCAAGAAACTGCCGACTGATACGGGACGTGTGAAAACGGGCAATTTCGTGCAGTAACACGAAGTCTTTCAAAACAAGCCCTGCGAAGGGAACAACATGGTCTAACGGAATACTGTTTGTTCGATGTTTTGATTGATCCGATAATTGTTTAACGCCCAGGCACGAAAATTTCCACAAATCTCATCCCACTTTAATGAAGGAATGCAATGCAACAATTTCCGGGTGCAACAATTTGCACAATGCTGTTTAGCATTGAGAAAACTAGGCGCGCTTTTCGATCGAGAGCGTATTTTTACTGTACATTCACTAGAGACTACCCTTCCTTCACGTCGCAGTTCATTTGGTACAACAACACTCGTTAGATCCCTATTATTGCGCAACGAGTTAGACACAATGAAACGGTCATTTCAACTCTCCTTGGGCAACAGTTTGAGCGGCTTCTTCAGATGTAGTATAAAAGGTTTCGTAAAAACAATGAATGCAATGTCCGGAGATGTGTACCGACACGGCGACTGATTAAATTGCGTAAATAAATAAGGTCATATTTTTATAGGGTATTAATGTGAACTGAAATATTGATGGCATAAATACCTATTGTACTTTATGAAAAATTGGTGAAGGAATGCGAGTTGAAAGTATGGGTCGTTGTAGTTATAGATAACCATTAAAATTAGTTAAGATCTTCATAATTACCTATTTACTGGTAATCATAAGTATTAGACTAATTTTAATTTTTAAAGTATGTCTTTTACACGAGTACGGAAATCAGCTGTACATTGTTTGCATTCTGTGAAGGAACAGTTGACAATTCTTAGTCTAAACAGTTATTGTTCTTGAATTATACGCACCTCTATTATAACTTTGCTGTGATTATTAAAATTTTCGCAATAACGTTCATGTTGAATATACAAGGTGTCCCAAAAGAAAGTTTATGTTTAGTGGACCCATTAAAAAAAAGTAAACCATCATGGGCAATTTGTTTATTATTTATTAAAGTACACACTTTGGGAATTCATTTCGTAAAAATAATATGGTCGAAATGTAAACCCTCGCGGTCACGGCAGTCATTTATACGAACACTAATATTTCTTATGACAGCTCGGCACGTAGACTCTGTGATAGCTCTGACTCTGTCATTACTTGATGGATATTTTCTATTAAATGCGCCAGAGAAGTTGGTCTATTGGCATAAACTTTAGATAACCCCACAGGAAAATGTCCATAGGGGTTAAATCAGGACTGCGTGGAGGCCAATTTATGTCACCTCTCCTGGACATCAATTTGCGATACAAAATTTCACGAACTCGTGGCAGAGATGTGTTGGACCTGTGTGACGTTGCTCCGTCCTGCTGAAACCATGTTCTTTGATCAGGGAAGATTTGCAATTCAGGAACCAAGAAGTTGTCTAACATATCCACATAACGCTCCGAATTGACTGTTACTGCACGTCCTCTTTCATCTTTAAAAAAGTTAGGGCCGATAATTGCTCGCGCCGACATCGCAGCCCATACGGTCACTTTAGGGGAATGTAGAGGTTTCTGATGCTTGCGTTTTCGATTTGTCACACTCCACTAGCGGCAGCTTTGCTTATTCACATGCTCATTTAGATGAAAATTAGCTTCATCCGAAAACAAGATGTTAGTAAATGTTGTAAAGCGCTCAATTACCTGGTGTGCGAAGTCAAGCCTTTGACTGGCATCCTGGGGCTTTAATTCTTGTACCAATTGAATTTTATAGGGGTGCAACTTTAGGTCTTTGTGCGTAGTACGGTGTAAAGAAGATCTAGGCAAATTTAACATTAACATTTTTGGTTAACAATCTCCACGTTTTCTGCCATTCTTGATGATATTGGTCTCCCCGTTTTTGGTTTTTCCAATGTTGTGCCGTCTCTTTAAATTTCTTCACCCATTTTTGTATTAGTGGTATGCTTGGTGCCTCATTTAAGTGGCTAAAACCACGAATATTTCAGAATCTTCTACGAGCCGCAGTTGCCGAATCACTGTTTTTGTAAAACTCGCACGCGCAACGCGCGGTCTTCTCCCGAAAAGCTCTCCATAGCGACTAAATTCCCACGAGCCTGGCTACCGATTAACATAACCCCGCGCCCCTCGGATACGTTGCGTTCACGCAGGAAGCTAAACAAATATAAACTTTCTTTTCGGCCACCTTGTATTATAGGTATATATAATACAAAAAGTTGTTTTGACGGGGTTTGAAACAAGAAAAAGTAGGGCGACAAAGAAGTAGATCTTTTATTCTGACTGGCCCTTCAGTGCAGAATAAAACATCTGCTATTCAACACGCTCTTCTGACATGTGTAGGATATGTCCGCACCGCCAAAGTTGCCGAAAGCGACAACGCGATGTGCAGCTCCTCACGCGTAAAGATATTCCACGACACATGAAAACATGCAATATCGAGACCTTTAATTTGGGAAGAATTGGAGCGGGATTGTCAAGGGGCAAGTACGGGCTTTAGAGGAGCAGTGAAAATCTGAGCTCGATACAAAACGCAACGCTCTGAAAGCCTGAGAACCCGCGATTATTCAATACAATTATGTTGAAGAGAAACTCTCGTGCGTTCAGTGCGCACGACGGTTCATTAAGAGGATTGGTTTTGTCAGCCAACACCGTATCGACTAGGAGTTGAAGCGGTCGCCATGACCAAAAATCGGCCGGAACAATTGTCATAAGTTTTCAGCAAAAAAGGGATACTCTTTCTCATTTTTATGTTTATTAGGATCGTCTCAGTATTGAGAAGCGTACGCTTCAGGACTAGATTGATGGTGGTAAGCTACCAAAATTATACGGCCATCGTACTCAAAACTACGTAGCCATGTTTATTTGCTTTTGCATTGATTGCTTAAATTAGTTTTAATAAGGGCGGCTTGCACGAAATTTCGTTTAAATATATCTTAAACAAATTTAACTAAATATGTTTAAATCGATAAATGTGTTTAACATGATTACGTTTAATGACCTCTTGCATCACGTTAAATGCGTTTATCGTGTCGGTATAGCAGTTTCCCTACATTTCGTTATACGTAAGTAACAAATGACACTATTTTTTAAACCAAAATTTCGTTTTTCTGCGCGAAAGTGTGCGTAAATTGAATCCTCTATGTCATGGAAACATAACCTTTCAAAATAAATGTCAATTTTTGCTAAACGCATTTAGCTGCGCTAAATAGCTATTCATGGGTTTCGTTTTTCGTCGTTTAACTTTGACAGCTCTCTAAACGCGTTTAGCGACTTATTTAGCATGGTGCAAGGCGTTGCAATGACTTAAACGTGAATTTTAATTTAAATTGGATTTCAATAGTATTTAGTGCTATGGTGCAAGCCGCCCTAAGTAATACAAAAATACGTTTTCCTATTACCCGAGAACATATTACTCAAAAGGTTTTAATTTAATCGTTTACACGCGCACAGTAACTGCAAATGAATTCTCGATTACGTTAAAATCCTGCTTCAGCTATCATAAACAACAACGTAAAATAATTAAAACTTCACAACAAAACTGGAATATTAATTAACGAACATCCGTTTAAGTCTAAATAGAATATATAGTACACTCATTAGCATAAAAGTGTGCAGTGCCTAATAATTAGACTTACTATAAAGAGCTTTTGCTACAATGATTGCAATGGACCACTTAACGAAAGATAGATTAATTTGATGATGTGGTCCCGGGCGATTTCGGCCACGGCAACCGCTTTTTCTCTTAGCCGACGTTCGTGTGCTCGCATGTGACTTATGTAGCCAATTTTAATAGAAAAAATCGTCGCACATTGCGGACATGTGAGAACACCATTATAATAATTGTAATTGATCGCCGCAGGTATGTGTATTATGTATGTGTGTTACAGGTTTCCTTGTTTTGTAAATAAGTTTTATTTAATATGTACTTATAGAATGCTGTAGAGACGGTTCTAAATCGGCCCTCATAAAAAAATGTATAAGTCAGTTGTGTAAACCGAAACAGTGATTCTATTGTAGTATTTATACAGCGAAGGTTAACCTAACGGGCCCTCAGCAGCTCCCGGGATGGTACCCGGGACGTCAAAAATGTTGTAATAACAAAATTATCGAGAGGCCAGTTCAGCTCTTCGCCAGTGGCTCTCATCGTTAAGTGGTCGGTGAGGTTAAGCATCTATGTCCGCGGTTATTTCGAAGATGGGTGACGGCCAAAATGGTTTAACTTCTGGGCTTATTCGTGCTACACAAGGTGCGATTAGCTGTCGGTCCCGGTCGTAGTCATTAGACAACGATCGTTAAGCCCCGTCAGTGGCCTAATTGACGGCTTGAACTAGGGTTACAACCGCTCATAATGTTAGTAAGTAATATAGTGCCTACATTGAATATACGGCATGAATTGTAATTAAAACGACGCAAAGTATACATAACACGAATCATATCAACTAATTCCAGGGTCAGTTCCGGGCCTAAAACTTTTAATTAGAAGTCGACTGCTAAAATGTGTGTTCACTGAGATTGTATTGTTGATCGCTAGACTATCTACACAATATTCGGATTTAGCTGATCTTTGTCATTTTTAGATTTATTGAAAGAGTTTTATGTTCTAAGAGGTTGATATGAATCATAATCTAGGAAAGATTATTTCTATATTCGTATGAGTACGATGTCTTCTATACAATTCTGACTATTTACAAGCGCTTTTTTAAAGTCTACGTGAATAAAAACCTTATTTATTTTATATATAATACCGTTAATTGGTCATCGGACAGTTATCATGTAATATCTAAATGTTGTCTGTGTGGTGAGGAAATGAAATAATGAAATTTATTCAGCACTTGGGTATTAACATACACTTGTACTTGTCAAGCTCACAATGCAATACATAAACATAGTTGAATACAGTATTAAAGTATCAAACATACTTTGAATAAGTCCGTCCGTGCGGTCTTTTTAGTGACATATATTTTTTATTCCTTTAATTAAGTACAAAATAGCAAGTTGAGAAGTTGGCTAGCGCAAAAGGCTCTCGACCAGTAAGTTCATTTAAGCGGATATTACCGGAGGCCATGAGGGGGCTGCTGAAGTAAGAAGGCGGAATTATAAATGAGGGTCTGATCACTTGCACGGGATTGCCGATTACGTGTTAAGGGGTCAATGAGATCCTCGCCGCTAGCTAGCCTGCCCTAGCAAGCCTGCGGCTTTCTCTCGCTACCTAGCTGGGCGACCGCCACAAAGCAACTCCGGGCTTGCTTTTTTCGTCTTTAGCTTTTTATTTTCGTTTTTTTTTTCATCTTGTTATTGACAGTGTGGTTGGCTGGTATGTAGACTAATAATGTACGCACAGAACCGTTGTCATCTAGTTACTCAAAATAATTGTATTTGTGTGCTTAATTTAATAATAATGTTTATTACACATGTACGACGTCATGTCTAGTAGTGCAAGCTTATGTGAGGAAGTATTAAAAAGTAATGCTTTTACTATATTTTAGGTACCTATACAAATTAATTTGTATTTTTCTCCATACACTTCAATTTATCATATATTTAATTTTAAGTTCTATTTTTGGTATTTGTTATTAGATAATGTTCTAGTCTTAATTAATTATAAGCTGTAACTAGTGCATGCGGTGTCAACCTATTATTAATTGTTGCACCTGATAATTTTCCGTGTTTAATATAATTTATTAATGTATCGTGCAAACAATTGTTGGTTGACCTTAAATAAATAAATAAATAGGGTACTTACATATATCTATTGTCATTTTCGGGGTTCGAACCAACCAAGTAAGTTAGGGCTTTTGGTGGCTTTTGTAGCATTTCGAGAATGTTCTAGTGTGAATACTAGAAAATAAAACAAAAACGATAGTAGATGAAAGAGACGTACAAAATTCTTACCAAAAAAAATATATTATTTTTTGAATAACCTACAAGGATAAGATAAGAGAAGATAAATGTATTTGCCTTAAACAAGGTAATTACAGTCTTATAAATTATTAGAAGTTACGACATGTCCAAAGAGATACTGGTATGCAAATATTACACAAAGGGATGCTAATTAATTATTTTATATCAGACACTGTGGTCAGCTAGCATTATGAGAAAATATAAAAATCCCACCATTATGTCATATACAAACTGCTTGAAAAAGCAAAACTAAATAAGAAACCTAGTTAAAAGTAGTAGTAGGTAGTTATAAAACACTAAATACCTACAAAATGTAATAATTTGTTTTAACCCTTTATTTAATCATGGCAGAGGGGTGGTTTCTATAGGTTTCAATGGATAATTTAAGCATGTTGATATAAAATGCCACGGAGAAAATTACCTTATTGCCTTAAAAATATAGACTTATATTAAACTACGGAACATTTGTCTATATGGTCCAATGTTGAGCGTGTAGGTACCCGATAGGGTGAGTTGAAGGCCCTCGCTGTCGCATTTTGCATAGTATTCACCTTGATATGGAATAGTGCGTGATTCGAATATTCATTAAATTCACCGGTACAATATAGGCTACGATACATTTATGCGACACTTTGAGGGAGGCTTGAGTTTCAGGAGTGACGTTTAATTACTTTTATTCAAGCTATGGATATGTTGGGCGCGTTGAATACGAGGCGGCCAGGTAACGTCGTTCTCTCTTAGACAACACGTGGCTAAACTAGTAATTCCTACGAATATCCGGCGCCCACGAGAGATTATGTCGTATTAAACTCTACCTTTATTGCAGACATAAATAATTATGGGAAATATTTAGTAACATATTTATTTGCGCGTTGCCTTTCATGACGCCGCCGCGCCGTGAAGTTACAATGATTACTATTTTGTCACTATTAGGGGAGAGCAGGTAGGATTCGTACACTTTTTAATCTAAGCCGTGTAAAAAAATAACTTTAATCTTTTTCAAAATAATTTCAATGCTGCTATATGCCAGACATATTTGGCTTTAATTATACTGAAGTGGAGTTTAGATACAAACTAAAATGACGAAGCTACGACAACTTTGCAAAAAAATGGAAAACGTACGAAACTACCCCACACATGGGGTACCTTCGTACATCGTGTGGGGCACGTTCGTACAGTATGGGGGACCTATAGGATTTTCTTGTACCAACAAGAAAATCCTATTTTTATTTTCAATATAATTTAATCATGTATTAGACAAAGTTAATAGAATCACTCTTCACGTAGTAATAATTAACGCTTATTGTTTTTAAAGAGCTTAGCCACCAAAACATAACAGTTTTATTCATCTTATTTGTTAATAAAAGAACAAATAAATTAACATTATAAAATTTCCCATAACAAGGTATATTATATTATATTATATTATCTTATGTATTTTATAGGTACTATCCAATATTATAGATAGATAGATCTTTTTCGAAGCTAAATATATGAGCAGTTCTTGCCGTAAAAGCAGATTTTGATATCGATAATATTGTAGCACATCTGAGGTGTAAAAAGTACTCTCATCCTTGCTAGTAGGAAAAACAAATTTACAGGTTCCAGGCTTTCTCAAAAATGCAACTTTGTATTCGACGGGACTATATTTTTCAAGCAGCTGCCCAATAAATTGACTTTTTTCTCTGAAACTTTCCCATTGGAAAGCTTTGATATTCTCGGTCAGAACTGGAATTTCTGTCTCGGAATCTGATACTTCAGATGTCTCTTCGATGGGAGAACAAGAAATTTCTCTTAAGCCTATATTAACCTCGTCCTTACAATCTGTCTCACCATCACAATCAGTTTCATCCGGACTATTGATCTTCACAGTCATATATTACCTCTTTCGCTTAGTTATTCCTGAAGTTTTCTTCTGAATGTTTGTTGGGGTTCTTCTATCTGATAATAAATTTAGTGCTCGCTTCATCTCCTTAGCTATTGTTTACTTTCTTGCTCTTGCTTATTCAGCTTTTATGCTTTTCCCATTTATTCTAGTATATATTCTTGATTTTCCTGGCAGTTTTCCTTTCTTTGACTTTTTTAACACATCTTTGTCTAATTTGATAAGGCCGTATACTTTCTAGTGTTATTAATCCTACAGTTGATAACAATATAGGCGCGGTTGCATCTTGTGATAGCAAGGTAGGTGTAATAGGTATCTGGCACATTCGCATCTTGGCCCGCTGTAGAAGATGAATCTACCTTGTTCTTATCCTTTGTTTTACAAATATTTGTGGCATGTTCTGTAATATTAATATTAATTGTTTATATATAAGTACTTATATTTTTTTATAATATGTGTGCATATTGGGCAAATAAAGATATGTGAGAAAATATATTAATAGTAATCAATCTTTATTACCAAGCAGTTAGGAATGAGGAGCATTCGTACAGTACGAATCTACCCCATTCATAACTGTACGAAGGTACCCCAAATGGAGAACTTAATAAATTAATTGAAAATAAAATAAACCGTTCTAGTTAGACTAAAATTACCATTTACATATTAAACCAAGATATCACCCCGTTAACTATATTAGGACCCTAATATCATTCGTGCAAAACTTATAACAGCTAAGCGCGGTCAAAAGTGAATACAAAAAATACTTACGGAGACCGAAAACACGTATCGACTTGCTCCGTCGAAGCCAATGGCCGCACTGTCGTCCCGCCCCGTGGGTACACTATGCGTATGAGCGGGAGTCACTCACACAAACGCGAGCACGTCAATGTGTTGGATAGTGAAAATATCACCACTGTACGAATGCTCCCTGTGTACGAATCCTACCTGCTCTCCCCTACAGATGTCACGAATTCGCGCGGTCACAAATGTGAAAATAATATATAAATAATAATAAAAATGAGTATTATTAGCCGTTCCAGACATCCGGTGGTAACTTAAACGACAAAAGTCAGTCAGTCTTGAAATTTGTTTATAACAATAGAAAATAATTTATAACAACTTAAAAAAATAATTCTTCTTTTAACTTGGGATATATTGAAGCCTGAGGTATGACTTGGCTATTTTTCATATACGAACTACCCTCACAAGTTCTAAAGCTGTAAGTTCTCTTATTTTATTCTTCCGGAGATTTGACTTGCTGGTAGAAACTAACCATCGGTCATAAGGACTGGTTTAGTAGTACTTCACAATAATTCGTATATAACAACAAGTCAAGTCAGGCCTTAGCTTTCATTATATTACTACCTCGTAAGGCCCAACCTAAATTTAGGCCGATATAAGTTACAACCCAATGTACTAAAAATAGGTGCAAGTGGTTGCGGCCCAGAATTTTGATTTAATAAAAAAGTGTTTTCAAGAAATGTTTTTGACTTAATTCTTTTAAGGACTATTTTATATTATCTAAAGTTAACTATTTCATGCATTAAATATGTTGAAATCATTTGTCCCTTTTTTAGGTCACTGGGCCGTAGTTTTATTTTAAATAAATGAAATTTTATCAATTTTTTATCATGAAATTACAAATTAAATCAGAAATAAAATAAAAACTTATTAAAAACATATTTATTAATTCTAATAATTAATCGTTTTACGTAACAAACTCAATAAATTAGTCTCATTTTTAGGAAACAATGTATTATTAGACTTATTATTAATCGCATAACAAAATAAAAACCTTACTACTACTGCTAAACACGGTGACCGTAAGACCTGTCCCTTACGCGCGCTCAAAATAACCTTACTCTAAGCGCATATGGTCACACTGCTTGTCTAAAATCTTAACATCAATCACAATTGAATTTAAAGCAATCAATCACAATAGCCTTTTAGTAATATTCAAGTTCTCGTATCACAATAATCGGTAATATAATCAAAAAAGAAAATACAAAAATAAAAATATCAAAATCAGTAAATCTCAGTGTGGAACATATAAAAACAATTTCTTTCTTTAGTGAGGCACAAGTGAATGTTGCACTTCTTGCATATAATTGTGCTTTTCTTGTTGCATCCTGGTCTTCTGCATCTGTTTTGAACTTCTCCAGCAGAGGGCAAATGGAGTGCACCGTGAGTTCTTGAACTTGCGCTAGGAAGCGGTACAGCTGCTTTAGAGCGTTTAGGCCGAGACTGTTCTTCGTCTTCTGTTTCGGAACTAGTGGAGACATTCGCAGATACTAAAATTTCAGCTATTTCCATTTTAAAACTCTTCAGTTGTTGAATTTTTTTCACCGGGACGTTTTTGCGTAACTGATATTTTTTGTAATTTAACCATGAATTAGTTATAGCCAAATCAAACATGTGCGCGACAAATCTCGTTGTCCATTTTTTGTTCGATATCTTGACGGTGCCACAGCTAAGAGACGATCAGCAAGGTCGACTCCTCCCATATTAGAATTATATTGTTTTACTACTTCCGGTCTTGGGACAGTAACATAAACTTTATTCTGCTTACACCATCTTTGACAGGTGTCAGCAGTTTGTGCAGCGTGCACATTAGACAGAAAAGTGACTGGTTTGTTATCGAGCCATTTAGTTATAGCTATATTCTTGTCATCGTTGACTAATACTTGATAACTCCCTCTCCCTGCTTTCTTTAAGTCTTTGTCCTCTTTGAGTAATAATCTTGCGGGCTTCGGCACTCTATTCTTCATTAATGTACCAGCGCACATCAGGCCTCTGTTTTTTAATTCCAAAATCAGTGTCTCGGAGGTAAAGTACCTATCACAGTAAATTGTATGTCCCGGCATCAAATCCTCCGTTAAGGCAAGAACTGCCTTTTCTCCCAATCCAAATGATGTGTCAGCATAAGAAGGATATGTAGTTGCCCCTTGATATATATCAAAACCACACACTTCACCTGCAGGATTCGCCAAGACAAACGCTTTTAAACCTGTGGGATTAGGTTTACCTGGGCAATATTGCTTCATTCCACAGGAGCCCGTAAAAGGAATGATCATTTCGTCGATTGACAATTTTTGATCTTTTGGTATGGAATGACAACCCTTAAGAATTTCTTTGATAAGTGGGCGAACCTTCCAGAGCTTGTCTTTACTTTTATCTTCAGCAGAAAAGTCGTTGTCATTAACTAGTTTTATAGAATTTCGAAGAGTGAAAAATCTGTTTCGTGACATATGATCAGCTACAAAACCAACACGAAACTTATGTTGCCAATACATGCGTAGAATCGGATATCCAATACAAGACATAGCCAAACTAATTGCAAAAAAAATGTAGCACTCGGAAAGTGTCAAATTTAAACATTGGCCGTTTCTTGATAGATACATCTCATTGGATCTATCTACAATCATTTGCATCAGGTCATCATTTACGTATCGACGAAAGTAATCAATTTTATTGAATTCTTCATCGTTAAGAGGTAAAAACGATGGCTGTATAAAGGGAATTATATCAGGAACAAAATCCTTTTCTATCCAACCTCCAGCTTGTCCATCGTAACTGCCAATATCTTCGTCATCTACAACTTCCGCTGGCTGATGCACTCTCCCCCGAGATGTGGTTCCTCTTCTACTACTATGTCGAGAAATCGAAGAAATTCCTCGACGTCGACGGCCACCTCGAATCTGTAAGCTCCTCCCTCGCGTAACAGACGAATTAGAAATCGCTGGACTTGGAACTGCAAACTCGCTTTCAGAATCAGAAGATGATTCCTCGGAGTTATCCGACTGATGATTTCGGCCTTGAGGTCGATAACCCACATCATCGATATCATCGTTATCTTCATCATCTTCGAACTCGGATATGTCCAGATCAAGCAGATTTTCTATAGCTTCGTCGTTCATGGCTTAAACAAAGGAAAACTAAAGTAAACACCCAACGTCCTAAAATTATGACACACAAGTTAGGCTAACTTTTACAATAAAAACCCACCGACCTTATTTTGGGACACAGTTTTTACCGTTCATATATTACTGCATTAGAATGACTTAGCAATGAAAAAAATGAGTAGGAACAAAATAAAACATTTCCACAACAGTTTGCAATAAAATTCAGACATCAACATGCAATGATTATAAAGATATGAAAAGATTTACTTACCTATCTCCACGAGACTTCCACCCAGACGAGATGAAACGTCAAAAAGACCGATTCTAGGTTATAAAATGTCAAGTTGACATTGTCAAAATTAGAGATGCGTTCAAGGATAATATTTTTGTAGTGGCAGATTTAAATTGGCGGGATTATTTAAACCAAAAAATAGGATTAAATATCATGTCATAATTTTAGGTCGCTGGGCCGCAATTTAATGAATTTAAATACTGTCTTGGGCCGGAGTGCCTACATTTTTTTGTCATTAAATTAGGTCATTGGGCCTTACGAGGACTTTCACTTTTAAACTTTCGCGTATCATAATTATACAACATTGTTTACAGATAAATAAAATTAAGAAATCTAAAATTTGAATTTTCCATGTATGTCATAGATTTGAGATTATATTCAACGAGTCAACTCACATAAATAATATAATTCGCTTTGTACACATTTAGCCCAGATGTTTCCTAACCAACTCGAACAATTGAATTTTTTTTTATGTGATTAGTTTTCATAAACTGCTGTGAAAAGTTCCCTGTAATCTTTTAATATAAATGGAACCATCGCAAGTGCAAGCCTTTACCTACTGCTGTTATAATGATATCAATTTAAAATTTTAGATATTGCAAATGGATAAAATTTTTAATTTTTTTGGAAATGGGTTCAGGGTGTACAAATAAAAGCAACTGCATGTGTAGCGCAGCGGCTAAGACAGTTGCCTCGCCGCTTCGAGTCGCAGGTTCGATTCCCGCGCCGGACAACTATTTATGTGACCCATAAATAGTTGTTGTATTGAGCCTGTATGTAATTTGTGTCCGTCTATGATATGTACATATGTTAAGTCCCCGCGACGCAGGGATTAGTTTCGCTAGTGCGGCCTTTGTCTTTAAAAAAGAAAAAATAAAAAGCTCTGATTTAAGGTTTATAATATAGCACATGCCTAAACAGATATCAGTTTGAAGAAAGAGTATATATATATATATATATTGTAACTATTTATGTATTATTATCCGTTGACTAGTATCCATAGCGCGCTGTGTAAATAAATAACTAAATAGCCGCGTCATATCCCGGTTATTTATTTACTTATTGATATCTGCATACGATTAATCTATTTTAACACAATGCTACGTGTGATGCGTAACAGGTACACAAATAGGATATTGATACACAAGAAACAAATAACGAATGTCCTAGTAACTACGGTAATCATCAATACGAGATTTCAAGTCTGGGAAGGATCCATAATATCGTATTCATAACGGAAATGCATACAAGCAAAAGCAATACCTACACGGTTTTTTTTTACTTGCATCGGTTTGTTAATTTATAAGGTTTTGTTTATTTTTACTGTATACCTTACAAGACAATTATTATTGGCCTTACCGTTGCCGCCTCGCCGTCCAAAGTAATAATACAGTATTGAGCACGCACGATTAATAGATGTTCATTCTCCCTTATTTTAACTGTCTAGCAATTATCAATAAAATATTAAGTAAAATGTTTAGGTATCACACGGACTATAGACCATCCAATTAGTATCCAGAGGTAGGATTTGGTAGGTACTCATTGCTACGAAGTAGTACGTAGCAATGAGTACCTACCAATTCCTACCTCGGTGTCTGATATGGGTAAACAGCTGATCAAGCAGAAAATGCTAAGTCTAGTTTTCGGTAGGATACCTAATTTTATAGCAGCAAATGTTTTACTCGATATAGCGATTCAAATTAAAAGTTGGTATGAAGTCAATATCTTAAAGCTCCACGTGACCATATTACATAGTTAAATTAATTAATATAATAAAATATTGTACGGTAAAATCGATAGTTTTTGTCGCCGTCAACCATAGAGCACCATTTGAACGATACATATCAATTGAATTCTAAGAACTGCCTACCCGAATTTCATTATAACAGTCAAGTAGCTATATCATTCGTAAAAAACATCATACTAATATTATGAAAGCGAAAGTTTGTAAGTTTGGATGGATATTTGTTACTCTTCCCCGTAAAAACTACTGAATGGATTTTAATGAAACTTTACGATAATATAGCTTATACATCAGAATAACACACAGGCTACAATTTATAAAGATATTGTTTGAATTATCCAAAGTAGGACAATACGTGTCAAGTAAGTAGGAAAAAATCTACCATTTGCGAGCTATTCCGGCATGCACTGCCAAAACCGCTAGAGGTACACATTCTACAAATATTATAAATGCGAAAGTTTGTGAGTATAGATGTGTGTATGTATGTTTCTTACTATTTTACGCCAACACTACTTTAACGCGGGTGAAACCGCGGGGCGCAGCTTGTAATTTATATATTTTAAGTACTTAACACTATCATTACAGGTTTACACCCAATGCGATTATGCGAAAATATTTTTAATTAATACTACGTAAATCGATAGTCACCCTCACGAATTCCGCCAATGAACAAACGATATCGTGGATTATTAATTTCGCTATAAGTGGTCGAGATTTTAGTTCATAAGCTATTACTTAGCTTATACATAAGGTAGTCGTACAAATTATCATTCATCTATTTAATAGTTAGTTACCCCCTACGATTTAGCAGTATATTGAAGGGTAAATAAAATTATATTTTCAGCTAAATCCATTGAACCAGTTTGGCTTGATTGAGTAATAAACATACAAACACTCACAATAAAAAAAATATATTCAGTTTAATATTCATAAGTACACATAGTTACGAATAAAATGTTATACTTACTCCAGGTCAACAATTTTCTACAGCCGCTGCTCTGAGCGACGAAGTGTGAAGTTAACAACTTTTTGTTTCTTAATGGAGTCTGGGGTTGCAGCTTTAAACTTATTTATTCACAATAAAATATAAACCTGCGAATTATATTATAATAAGTATCCACATAATTTTCCTTGCTCTTGTTATGGTTCCGTAGCCAAATGGCAAAAAAACGGAACCCTTATAGATTCGTCATGTCTGTCTGTCCGTCCGTCCGTATGTCACAGCCACTTTTTTCCGAAACTATAAGAGCTGTGCTGCTGAAACTTGCTAAGTAGGTGTATTCTGTGAACCGCATTAAGATTTTTACACAAAAATAGAAAAAGAACAATAATTTTGGGGAGTCGCCATACATAGAACTGAAACACAAAAAAATTTTTTTGATCGTATCCATACATGTGGGGATAGGTCTTCAAAATCATATTGAGGTTTCAAATATCATTTTTGTCTAAACTGAATAGTTTGCGCGAGAGACACTTCTAAAGTGGTAAAATGAGTGTAACTACCCCTGTAACTTCTAAAATAAGAGAATGATAAAACTAAAAAAAATATATGATGTACATTACCATAGAAACTAACAACAAAAATTGGTTTGAACGAGATCTAGCAAGTAGTTTTTTTTTAATACGTTATAAACCGCAATTTACTTTCATTTAATCAACTGAAATACTTGCTGCTACGGAACCCTTGATGTGCGAGTCCCACTCGCACTTGGCCGGTTTTTTGAACTATGTTAAAGCACTTGGCCGGTTATCAGCTGTCATCAATCTATTTATATTTAGTATAAATAAAGCTTCATCTATTCTTTGTAGTCTATTCTTTGGGTAGATCCCTCGAACCAAAGGTATATAGGTAATCTAACATACATGCTTCACAATAGGTGGTAGGTACGACCCTGGGGTGAATTCGGAAGGCCCCAATTATTTCATTGTTTTAGATTTGTCCGATATACTAATATTGAAGGTATTACTGTAATGTTTCCTGCACTATGATTAATCCCGTAAGGGGTTTCAGTATATAAATTTTGCAAGAAACTTGATCAAATGTAAAAAAATAGACGAAGTGGTGTTTTTTATTAGACAGTAGGGGGAAGTTCGAAAACATACGTCACGGAGAATAGGTGACACTGACAGAAGGAATCTTAGCACGCTTTGCATTAAAAAAAATTGGCAGGAAAATAGTGTGAATTCGATTTAAAATTGGATTCCTGTTTTAGACGCGGTATGCAATGATTATTTCGGATATTTAGAATAGAATTTCATGCAACGATATATCGGAAGAAAAAATGCAATCTGAACTTTGTCAAAACACTAAACTATTAAAAAAGTCTTTATTTAAAAAAAAAATCTACCAGCTCGCGATTGGCCTAATACATTGTTATGCCAAAATTATTATTATAGAAAAATAGGTAGTTTCCTGATACAAGTTCTCATTTTCTCTAATGGAATTTTACTATACTATCCAAAAAAATGCAATCCAAATAATATGCTCATGGTTCAAAATATTTTAATATAGCTGTGTTATGACGGCATATAATATCATCACCCCATCTCGTCTCGTCTCGGGGGGCGTAGAAATCGATAATACCTACCAAAGAACGGGCAGCAGCGTTTTTCTGTGAACTATGACCATCAAACTGCGATCGCTAACCCGACTACCAAGCGTGGCGATTATGGCATATCCCCCCATTCTATGGGGAGGCTTTTGTCCAGCATTGAACGTACTGTGGCTGACATAATGATAATGATGGTTCAAAATAAAATTAACTGTATAATTATTTAAAAACAATGAAGGTGGTAAAATAGCATATAAAGGTTTTTACAAAACTTGGTCATTTTCTGAAATTTTTACTTGCATAAATGAAGAAATTCCATACAAGAATAGGGATAATGATAAACTTCAATATTTTTTCTTTAGTAAAGTACCAACGTAGGTATCTGTTTTCACATTTCTAACTTTAATAATGTTAGTTTAATTATAAATCTTATATTTCCAATATATTAATTTCTTAAGGGATGAATTTCCAAAATATCATTCTTAGTACACAATGCACATTACGTCACTTAAGATATTGATATATTTGTTTTAACGTCTTCGTTGTCTGATTTCGACTACCACGCGGACTAAGTCCCGGGCAAAAGCTAGTGTTATGATATAATTGTAATAGCCTATCACTTAGTCATGCTGCGCCGCGCCGGTTCGCTTTCCCGAAGGTCACGGCCATTACAAACACATTAAATTTGCGCCCGTTTCATACTTATCTATGACTACATTTTATGTATAATAATAGATCACTTCTAATTATTTAAACTCTCAGTCAATAATAGATTTAAAGTACAGACGCCAGCACATCAAGCTACCCCAATCTGTCAAATTTCCCCAATTGAAAGTGAACCTTATGTTCTTGTGATAAAGTTGAAAATCTATAAAAGAAATTTTATCTGTACATACATAAAACCTAACGTATTTTTAAAATATTTGAGTGAGGTGGGCGAACATAATTAATTAGACGTAACCATTTGTAGTTCTCGCTATGACAACGAGGGAGTCAATACATACATGTGAGTTCATAGATCTAGCGGTAGCGGTAGCGGTAGCGTGTTCAACGGTAAATAATCAGCTGATAAGTTCTTGGATATAATTTACGGGACAGCCAAAACTGTTACCTCGTTGCTGTTTCACCCCCTGTGTCTCGGTGAAAACGATGTACAGCCGTCGAACTTATCATAGGTTAGGTGCAGAATATAAGGGCCTGTCCACCAAGTTATATTATTAGATTATATCTTAGCTACACTTAATTTGCTTTGCATGCCGCAGGTCGTGGGTTCGATTCCCACCCAGAACAGATGTTTGTGTGCATGAACACAAATATCTGTTCAATTTCTGTTTGTCCTGAGACTGGGTGTGATTATCTATATAAGTATGTATTTACAAAAGAATGTAGTAATACATGTAGTACATGTAGTTGTAGTGTATCAGTTATCTGGTTTCCATAGTAGGTACAAGCTCTGCTTAGTTTGAGATCAGATGACCGTGTGTGAATAATGTCCTAAGATATTAAAGATACTTAAAATTTAATCTGTGGTGTTTGTTAGCTTGAACACACTAATCTACTAGTCCGATTTGAAGAATTATTCTGTGTTGGATAGCCTATTTATCGAGGAAGGCTATATATCATCACGCTAAGGCCAATAGGAGTGGAGCACTAATGAAAAATTGTTCACAATCGGGGTCACTTTTTCCTTTTTGAGAGCTTCCGCTGCGTAAACCTAAAAACCTAACCGCCAACCAAAATTTCGCAAAAATCATGTGATAGAATTGTTACCCTTTAAAAGTTCTAAGAAAAGGTTTGCGACAGCATATGTCTATATTTTAAAGTTGGCTCAGTATAAGCTTTTTTAAGCCAACCAAATTTCTTCTAAAATATGCATGATATTAATCCTTATCCAAATAAATACGTTTATCCGACCCCAAAAAAAGCTAACAATTGACTGTTTGGGGTTTGATTAGTTTTGGCTCTTGTATAAAAAAGGGCCAAAACCAACCAAAGTACACAACGGTAGCTTTTCAGGATCCTTCTACGATAAATAGTAATTCTTACACCACCGTTTGCCAGAAACAATAGATGAAGTCCAATCCTATAAGCAAAATCGTCACCGTATTATTTTGCACCACCACAGTGTCAGCGATTATGGGTACGATAAAAAAGTTTTTGAGTTTCAGTTCTATGTATGAGGTACAACCGCCAAAATTATTGTTCTAACTCAATTTTTGTATGAAAATCTTAATGCAGTTCACAGAATAGATCTACTTACCAAGTTTCAACAGTACAGCTCTTATAGTTTCGGAAAAAAGTGGCTGTGACATACGGACGCACAGACAGACAGACAGACATAACGAATCCATAAGGGTTACTTTTTTTGCCATTTAGCTACGGAACCCTAAAAACGGCAAAAAAATCACGTTTGTTGTATTAGAGCCCCCCTTAAATACTTGTTTTATTTTAATGTGATTATTTATTTTTAAGTAAATATAAAACTAAATATATATCAATATCGAGAAATAACGTGCAAAAATTAACTTTTGTTGTATGGTAGCCCATACAACAAAAGTTAAAATACCCTTACCTTAAATTTTTAAGTATCTTATTCAATTTTTTTGTATTTGTTGTTTTAGCGGCAAGAGAAATACATCATTTATGAAAATTTTAACTTTCTGCCTATCACGGTTCATGAGATATAGCCTGGTGATAGACAGACAGACAGACGGTAGAGTCTTAGTAATAGGGTCCCGTTTTATCCTTCGGACACGGGACCCTAAAAGGCAAAAGCGTATATTTTTTTACTGTAGTATTAGCTGGTTTTGTTTTATTGTTATTGACCAAATGTGTCAACATTTTGGGCATCCAATAGAGGTTTTCTTCGAATAGAATACTCAATATCTTATTGTAATCTTCAAACGGGTTACTTTTATAAATAGTAGACATGCAAACACATAATAGGCTTTCATGTGTTTGCATGTGTACTATTTATAAAAGTTGTGGCAATTATTGAATGATTACATTCCATTTTTTTAAACTGAACTTTGTATTCGTTGTCTATACAAATGGTTAATTAATTTTTATTTATGGAATATAAATATCGAACTTCGTTCCTCCTAAGAGTCGATTCTTAAATGGTTTAGTTTTTTATATTATGGTAACTACTTAATTTCATTTTAATTTTACTTATTCCAAATTAAGTTATATTCTTATTGACAATAACTGTACCAGCGCTTCGTCCGCGTGTTAATTAGATTATTACGTATTTTGGTGTTTCTAAAATAAAAGTTTTATTCTAATATATACGTAGCCTAAGTTACTTCTTATTACATCAGCTACCTGCCAATAAAAGTCCCGTCAAAATCGGTCCAACCATTTCAGAGATTAGCCGGAACAAACAGACAGACGAACAGACGGACATATGTACAAAAGATTGTAAAAAATGTTATTTTGGTGTAGGTATGTACCTACCGGATCTATATTTATATATGTACATGTAGTAAAAAACGGCTATTCCAGTATTACCAACAGACACTCCAATTTTGTTTATATAGAGTATACATAGTTATCTTAGTGACAAATATAAACTTAGAGAACGAAAATATTGTGACCGCTTTAATTAGTTTATAGACCAAAGTAACGATAAAGAGATATATAGCTTAAACAATTTCATGAAAACTACGCCATTAGTGCTACCACAAGGACAAACTTTTATTTTAAATATGAGGAAGGAATAAAATTTTGCAGTTATGATATCCAGTAACCATGGACATCATAATTAGCAATTCTGTTGGTAGGGATTTGAGGTCAAAAGGAGTTTAATTGGAGCACCCCTTGAATCCCGGTCTAAAGATGACGTAACGATACCTACGCATTCGGATTTGCACCCACTCGTGTTAGTAAAAGTTTCGTTATATTTTTATGTCATGCTTTTTAAGTATTTGCAATTTGTATTTCGGAATGAACAATGTAAACCCTTTTCGATATCATATCTTGTGTATAAAACCAATATTATTGTAAATCATTGAAGAGACTTTTATAAACACATACTGTAAAATTATATATATAGTAGCTTAATAGATATATATTCAGTAGCTTAATAGATTAGAAAAAAGCCTAAGGCTACAAATCCTGCAATGTTTTATAATTTTGCTGAATTGTAGTCTTAGTTTTATTACCTGTTACCTTAGTACGCAATTAGAGCAATCTATATATGTATATATATATACTTATATATAAAAGTAGAAACTAACTGATCGATCAACGCACAGCTGAAACCTACTTGGTTCTAGAACAATGAAATTTTGCACATATATTTCTTAAATTACGTAGGTCTGCCCTAAGAGGGGATTATTAAAACCTAAGAGGGTGGAAGGAGGTTGTGAAGTTTGTATCGAACAGCGTGTTTTCTTGGTCTGATCAACTTCCAACCTGGCATTTATATTCTTTAAAAGATTGAATTAAACACGTGTTTTATCGTAATGTTCAGCCTCTAAAATGTAAAACCAAAAATTGATCTATCCATCAATGAATCAAACAGTCTTCCAGTCGGTTCCTTCTTTTAATATGATCTTGATTTATCAGTCTTTCCGCGTGATAGTCAAAATCAGGCATCGAAGAGGTTATCTGAGATTACTGATTTTGACGAAAAAAAAGTTATGTATTATGTAGGTATTCAAGTTAGCGTTTTGATAGGGAAATATCTAGTATAGTCTAGTGGTTACTGACCCTGACTGTTAAAGTGGTCGTGAGTTTGATGCTAGCCGGGGACAAATCTTTGTGAAATTTATTTATTTATTTGTAGCAAAAGACATGAATCTTTAATATGACAAAATAATTATTAATATAATTTAATTCTAAATCTAAGAAACATTTTTACGAGATTAACAACGTGAGCTGCAATCGATTAAACAATGACCGCCTTGAATGAGTTGTTTAAAAACAACAACATGGCTGCGATTTTGAACTTTTTGTTCCCGAGCGACCATTTTAAATCGAAATCATCGAGCATTTTAAAAAAAATGTATGTCTATAGCCAATACCGAACAAGATATACAATAGAAAAATACAATAGAAAAATTGTGCCATTTAAAAATTTCACCTTTATTTCAAGAAAACGAGATTGGTGCCATTTCTTTAAGATTTGTACGCAAATCGCCTTTGTGGTTGTAGGCCATGATTTAAGCTGATAGTGAGTACTAGTTAAGTGATAGTGTTTTCATAGTAAGTATTTAGGTAGTATGTGTATATATAATTCATTAGATTTTAAGTACCCTGTAACCTTGAAAGTGGGCTGTTGCGGCAGGTGGTAACCGCAAGAGAGGCGGCGGCGCCGCCGTCGCTCACTGCGACAGCCGCTCCTCCGTCAGCTAGAAACGGATTAGACGCGGCCTTCACACGACGCTGTGGCGGCTGCCTTTGTGGAATAAATTCGGGAAATGTAGCTCGATACGGAGCGGAGGCTGCGTAGTGAACTGTGTGGCGTGCGAGAAGGAGCGATCGCGGCGGGCTGCGGTGCGCGGCGGCGGCAGTGGCGACAGCGCCGCGCGCCCGGTCGGACGAGGCGGCGTCGCGACCATCGCCCGCGACACGTGTCGCGGCACTCGCGATGGGGACTACCCCACCGCCTGCCTCCTCCAAACAAAACAAGAGTAGACGGAAAATCTCGCTGCCATGGTTCAGACAGAGTTCAGTGAGCGTGCCTCACGCGGCACTTTCTCGCCAGCATACCATCGACACGCCAGGCTCGTTTCATGCGCGGCTGCTGAAGGGGAACCGCGAACGACAGGTGATGCTTCGGCGGCACTCTCGCCTATAAATGCAGCGGCGCAGGCGATGCATCCCAACCCCTGTGTGCCGCGCAGCCGCTGCGGCGCCGCCTCACTCCCGCGCTTGCACCGCTACTTGCATCCGCACCCCTCATCACAACACCATTAGACCCTGTTATGCACGCAATGCGACGTACCGAGACTACGATAGCACTGATTGACACTAGTACCTATAGGATTTAGTATCATTTGAAGCCATTGTTACCTTGTAACGTTGTTATTTAAAAATGGCATAAGCCCTTGCGAGTGCTTGTTATTGTGTGTGGAAGGATTGAACTTTATACCACATTACGTGGTTTTCCCAGATTTAGGTTCAATACTTAGACGGAAAATTGTGTCTATTTAATAATTCTATTGAAGTACGTTGAATAAAATCATAATTAAAATAAATAAATTATAAAATCTATGGTGTACTATTAATTATTGGGTTCTTTTTTATTATTTCGATTACTGCTAAATTAATTTTAGTTTACTACTGAATTGGCACAATTATTCGTATGATTTATATATGTATTTAAATATTTTACTCAGTTGCTTGATGCGTTCACGACTTTTGTTAGGAGTAATTACTGATGGCTGATATGAGTTTTGGTAATAATGGCAACATAATATTGGCCAATCAACCGAAATAACAAATCGGCTATCTGTGGGCGTTATTAATGGTTTCTTTGACAGGTGATAAAAGCAAAGTAGGTGTATATATACATGTAATAATAAACATATATACATGTAACAATAATAGTGTCAAGTATTTAAGCCATTCTTATCATAAAAAAAAATATTCCTTTGCACGTAGCAAATAAACACAGTAAGACAGTAAGTTTAAGCCGATATAGTATATTTCTAATGCAACTTGAAATAGAATTAAGATTTTTTTTAAATTTGTCCCATGATTGGTATGACTTATAAATTATCATTCAGAACATTATTATTATACCTATACGCTGTACCTATCGTATAAAATAAGTGACAAGTGACTTACCAAAGTGAACTGTGATGTCCAATTTTACAAGATGTTTTAGAATTACCATTACTAAAATTAAATTGCATAAATTAACATTACATAAATAACAATTATTTAATGATGCGCAATACTGGCGATTCTGACTTTTACTGCACTAAACTAATATAAATGTCATAACATCTGTGTAATTTCATTATATCAGCCGAAAGATGTCCACCGCTGGACAAAGGCCTCCCCCAAGGATCTCCACAATAGCCGGTCCTGTCTAATTTAGCTCGTATCAAAATAATAGGTATACATGGAATTGCCAAACATCTAAAACTGCGCACTTAAGCGGGCGCCGCGGCGCCGGTACGTGTTTGTATTTATATATTGCACTTAAGTAATCACACCAGGCGCTTTTCTTATATCAACATTGTTATAAATATTATTAAGTACGCTAGCCTTCACTCAGTTGAAATAAGGTAGTTATGGTCCTATGAAAAATAAAGGGTAATATTTTAAAATGCCGTTCCTACAGCAGGCATGCCTGTTGTATTCACTCTATAATTTCACAGATCAAGCGGTAGCATAGTATACCTCCACATACAGACAAAACATTGGTAGATTGTTCTAAAGATATGTGAGCTAAAATGAAAACAATTGTGTATTCCTATTTATTTACATACTCAGGAGCTCATCAAATAAAATGATAATTCAAATATTTTAAACTGCGTTTAATGATCATGTAGGCTTTCGAGTTTAATTGAGTGATCTTTGTTTTAGAATTGTCTTACTGGGAAGAACTGTCTAATTGGGAATATAAGTAAGTTTATTAATACGAGAGGGTATCTCGTATAGTATGAAATAGCACCGTATTGCTCTTCCGCCCCAATTTTACTGACTGATTAATTTCCAATCGAAGTGATTATCTTTTGAATAATAAAGTCGAGTCTCTATTCCTTCAACTGGTATCTTTAGACTTTATGAAGAAATATTTCGTTGAAGGTATCTTGATTATAGTTAAATTGTGAATTGTCTCGTGATGCGTAATATTAATATGTAAATTGGCATTCCACAACTCTGACCACGAAAATATATTTGTAAGTTACGTGAAACATGAATTCAAAATTGTATTACTTGTTTCAGTTTGTTCTAGTTTGGGACATGCCTTTTAAAAATAAGTTAAAAGCAGTTGTCCTTTATAAGCTGTGAAAGGTCTGTAAGTTCCTAATTTGGCCTGCCGCGGGGCTTTTAACCTAGCGCTTTTAAATGTTTACAAGTCCCTGGCTACATTACATATCGCATTATCAATCGGATTGAAAAGTAATTATATACAGGAAGATTACTCTTTGGTCGCATGCTCTCGAACTCTGAAAGTTATTCTCTGGGCAATCATTTCAAATCAGTCGGCTCCTGTTTTAACCGGTAATCTATTCTCTTGTTCCTTAAGTTCGCCATCCCATTATGACAATTAAACTGTATATGATGTCACAAAAAGGTTTCTATCGTTTTTATACTAAAACTATGAACCCAGTTTGAAGCCTCGTCTCTGTGTTTTGTGTGACACTCGGTCAATGGTAACTTTGCTGCAAACGAATGGATCGGTTGAATACAGCTTTTTGTGTGATAGCTTTTATTTCTTTCGAGATGGTATTTGTTACTTTATTCTTTTTATTCGTTGAGAAATACTTTAAGAAAGAAAATAATATCCTGGGTCATTATTCACGCTAAACTAAGCAGAGCCTGTACTATGGAAACCAGATAATTGATATATTACATTTACTTCTTTTCTTTTAATGCTATCTGTTTACTCTTATATTCATTTTATTGAAAACGATTCTAATAAAGAAAAGTTGAAGGTAGTGCTATGTTTGTAAAACAGTAATGATATACTAGTGTTATTTATTGGAAGAATACTCGTTAGTGCTAATACTTTAAATTTATTTATCACACCTCGCCCACGTTTTCTCGCACCGTGTTGATAAAGATGTGAGGCTGACTTTCATCATAAAGAAATAAATAAAAAATGTAACAGACGTATCCCTGTATTTTACAATATTTACTAGCTACTTTAGCTGGAGAGTGAACCCGATTATAACATGAATTGTATTGGATGTCATAAGAAACTACCAAAACGGGGACCATAAAAAATATTATATTATATATTTATAAATGTATGTTTCATGTATTTCTAATACAACGTATTATGTATTCCACGCGTCCTAAATTTCGCTTACTTTTATAATTTAACGTCTTTTTGACATTAATAGTAGAAAAATAAATTTTAATCGCCTGAACAACACAATTTTTTTCACAATAACCATTTAGGAAACCCGTTATGTTATGGAATGAAGGTTGTAAACAATGTTAACTTTCTAATCAGAATTATTTTCTCCAATTGTCCAAATCGGTTTGAATTATGCTACCAAGTTGGACCAAGCGGCCCACTTAGAGTAGCCTGACGTTTACTGTTAGCCTATGAGACTGCTTCTCCGGAAAATCTTTTAGTCTTCTCCAGTAGAGTGCCATGCGAAAAATTGCTATTCTCTTCGAATTCTCCCCGAAACAGGCTCAGCCTAGTGTGAAGTGTTTTAGCGAAGACAAACCCTTGTACAAATGTTTTCTGCCAATAAACGTTTTATTTATTTATTTATTTGACTGTCACCATAGCCTAGTTGGTAGTGCTCCTGCCTACGAAGCTGGTGGTCCTGGGTTCGAATACCGGTAAGTGCAAATATTTGTGTGATGAGCACGAATATTTGTTTCTGAGTCATGGATGTTTTCTATGTATATATGTATTTATCTATCTATATAAGTATGTATATCGTCGCCTGGTACCCATAGTACAAGCTTTGCTTAGTTTGGGGCTAGGATGATCTGTGTGACATAGTCCCCAGATATTATTATTATTTTTGTCTGTTCTTTATTTTCTCGAAATATTTTTCGGTTAGTAATGATGCCTACGGGCTTACGCCAAGTCAGCATCATATTCTTGCAGGGATTCGTTATTGTAGGTGTCATCCTGTAAAAACTTTCGCACAATTCGGCAAGTGTTAAGAATTGCTGCTTTTTGCATAGTTATGTATGTATTTTCTGGTAAATCTAACAAACGGAGTGAGTGATGTAAGTATTTTGGAATGATACCAGTACTGGAGAGCACCAATGGCACAATGAATACTTTCTCCATTTTCCATATTCTTACTACTTCTTCTTTTAAATCTGTGTACTTCTGTATTTTCTCTGTAACAGTTTTTTGGACGTTATGTGTGTTAGGAACGGCAATATCAATCAAATATGTTATTTTATTGGCTTTATCTATTAAAGTAATATCAGGTCTATTATTATGTATTGTTTTGTCTGTTAGTATGGCTCTGTCGAAATATAATTTGTGGATGATGCTGTCCAATACTGGTTTGGGAGAATATTGGTAATAAGGCGTCAGATTTCTCTCAATTAATTTGTGTTTAACAGCAAGTTTTTGGTGAATTATGTATGCTACTTGGTTATGTCGATGGGTGTAATCCGATTGGGTAAGACTAGGGCAAGCACTCGTAATATGTTGGATTGTTTCTGAGTGTCGGTGACATTTACGGCATTTATCAGTTTTTAAATTAGGGTCCTTCAGAATGAATTTTTTGTAATTATTTGTATTAATGATTTGATCTTGAATAGCAACGATAAAGCCCTCTGTTTCTGGAAAAAGATATCCAAGTTTTAACCACTTATTAGAAGCTTGTAAATCAATATGGTTGTTTTCAAGATCCTGCAGGTGTCTACCGTGTAACTCCTTACTACGCCATTTCGTTAATTTTATTGTTTCATTTTCCTTACTTGAACTAAATGTGCGATCTGTGTTTATTAAGTTTAATGGCGTAAATTTTTTATCAGATTCTACTGTAGCTAAATGTATTTTACTTTTTTCAGCCTTACTATAAAAGAATGTTCTAAGATTGTTTACCTGGTTTTCCCAAAGAGCTTTGATATCTGTAAGCCCTCTTCCACCCATACGCCTTTGGATCGAAATACGTTCTATTGCGGACTTTGGATGTAGATGTTTATATTTCGTTAAAATGGTGCGGATTTTAATTTCTAATTTATTTATGTCGGTAACTGACCACTTGATTACTCCAAAGGAATAAGTCAGAATTGGAACAGCGTAGGTGTTAATAGCTTTAAATAGATTTTTGGAGCACAATGGTCTCTTACAGATTTTATGTATCCTATTAGTAAATTCTTCACTCAGACCTTTTTTTAATTCAGTGTGGTTAACAGACTTCCCTTCGTGCAGACCTAAATATTTATATGTTTCGCCTTCTTCCATTGTTGTGAAAAAATCATTCTGCTTATTCTCATTAGTTATTTTACCTGATTTCAATTTAAGCATTTTATATTTATCTAATCCAAAAGTCATGTTAATATCTTTACTAAATTGAGCAGTTATTTGTATTAATTTATTCATTTCCGTCTCAGATTTAGCGAATAATTTAATATCATCCATATACATAAGATGATTAACAGATACACCTAATGTTAGTTTATATCCTAAATTTGACCTGTTGAGTATGTTAGATAATGGATTAAGGGCCATACAAAACCATAGGGGACTCAGAGAATCTCCTTGGAAAATGCCATTTGATATTGATATCTCGTCAGTTGTTACAGAATTATTACCAATTTTTAAAGAAAGTGTGGTTCTCCAAGTTTTCATGGAATTTTTCAAAAAGGTTATTATATGATTATCAATTTTGTACAACTGCAATACTCGTATGAGCCAAGAATGAGGGACACTGTCGAATGCTTTCTTATAATCTATATATGTGAGGTATAAGTTACGATTATGAGTAGTCGCATGTTTAAGTATAGTAGAATCTATTATCAACTGTTCTTTGCATCCCATATGGTTTTGACGGCAGCCTTTTTGTTCTTCAGCAAGAAGGTTGTTTTGAGAGATGTGTGCATTAATTTTTACAGTAATACATGAAGTTATTAATTTATAAATCGTCGGTAGACATGTAATGGGACGATACTGAGACGGGTCAGCAGTATTACTGCTTTTTGGAATCATAAAAGTTATTCCTTTAGTGATAAACGAGGGTAGTGTTACAGTTCCTCTTATAATATCTGTTATAACCTTAGCGAGTCTGCAGTGTAACCTAACAAATTTTTTATACCAAAAATTATATATACGATCAATGCCGGCAGCTTTCCAATTCTTCATTCTCTTTGTTATTACTTCTATATCTGTTCTGCTGATTTCTGTAAATTTCATCGCTCCAACATTTTCTGTACTTTCTTCTTCATTTTTTATCCACTCAGCTGAATTATTATGGTCATCTCCTTTTTTCCATAGGTTGCTCCAATAGTTTGTAAGTTCTATATTTGAGGGTAATTCAGCATTAGCTCTCGTATTTTCGTGTGTAGCTTGAAGTGATCTGTAAAAGCCTTTCTCATTTGTTGTAAATAGTACGTTATCTACTTTTCTTTGAAGCGATTTCTTATATCTTGCCAACCTTTGTGCCTTGAGTGTTACTTTTTGTTTTAAAGTGTCCAAAAATTCTTCTGGTCGCCTATTATTTCTTTCATGAGATGAATGCAATTTATATGTTTTAAAAATTTGGTCGACGTGTTTTTGTAATTTAATATGTCTATTGCCATTTATGTAATGTGTCAATCTCGCGATATCTGCCCGCAATTTCTTAATGTCATTTTCTAATCTCATAAGCCACGCTGGTTTAATATTATCAAATCTCTGTTTATAATGTTCGGATTCTGAAAATATTTTATAGCGCAGCTCTTTTGTTATTACAAATGCGCAACAATAGATTAGTGTGTTTAATTGTGTTATGTCAGATTCTATTGAATGAAAATTATCTAAAATCTTTTCATTGAAGATGTGTAGCAATTCATACAGTTGCCTATTTTCCCGTAATCGAGGTAGTTTAGGGCGCGAAGATGGGTCGGTGCCTGTATATAGAGTAATAGCATCTTGGAGTTTACTTGATAGATTTAGAATATATAAATCTTCCGGTTCAGTAATTGTTGGTAGAGAGATACTAGCTGTATTTACTTGCGTAGGAGTTAATATGCATTCTGAAACCTGGGAATGTGAGAACCAAGAATGATGCAGTGTTATGTCATCATTATGTGTATCTGTAAGTTGACTGCGTGTATCAGTGTGTGGTAACGAATTTTGATCTACAGAACGTCTTGATGGTTCAGAATAGGTGATGGTGCTCATTTCTCTTTCTATCTGTTCTGACACTTCATTTCTTAACCTATTAATAAGATCTTCCGATAAAAGGTTATTTCTTATAATGACCCTTCTTTGATCTGCTACTCTTTGTGCAGTGGCGTTAAAATGAGGGTATTTTAATTTAAAATGTTCGAATAGTTTACTACAATACATTGTCTTATCAGTATCTAATTTAGTTATATATAAATATGTACGCATGATAAATATATTTATATCCTTGTCCCATTTCATGCGTACTCTTGGTTTGCCAGCTTTGGTGGTCGCAGGTTGGTGGACAAATTCCTCTTGCGAAACATCCTCAGCCAGATTAGCTGTTGGAGGTGTATGATGGTTTAATTTACTATCGTCAGTTTGTTGGTCAGAATATTCGGCAGTAAATGTGTAGGTCGAAACCCGCCTGTTCAGTTTCGGACCACCGATGGTTCGCATGCTGTGACACCCAGCACCGGCTCCAGGTGTACCCTGGCTGCTACCCCCAGGAAGTGCTTCTACTTGAGATTTAGTTGTAGAACGGAGATTGTATCGCCTTTCGACAAATACAGGTATAAAATTATTGGTCTGAATATTTGAAGTGTGATAGGGTGCGAAGCTTTGGTATTCTGAAGAAGATGGGGATGGTATGAAGGAAGAAGTTGATGGGCTAAATGGTTCCACTGTCAAAGGGCTACTAGAGATTGAAGCTGCTAAAGCTTGAGAGTGAAAAGTTGTCTGCGGTACGTTGCCCCCCCCAGAGTACGAAGGGCTGCCCGAGCTAGGCTCGGGACGGGATTCTCCAGTGGGGTTACCACTGGTACCCGCCTGGGGACGTCTTTTTCTTGTAAGTACCATTTTCATACCGCAGATAAAGAGTTTGCCTTAGCCTTGTTGGCCGCGTAAGTTTCATCAGTACGCGTGTCCGTCCCCCACGTGGCCAGATGGTCAGCACGGACGTAAGGTAGGGCTTTGGGGGACTTATTATTATTATTATTATTATTAGCGCTCTCGGGGGTTGGGGAGGGGGAGGGGTTCCGGATCTAAAGCCTAAACATGCGATAGCATTCAACGACCAAAAAAGTGGTCTGGGTAGCCATATGTGCCTTAATTTACACCTTACTTTTGTGTTATGGTTTGATAATGCCATTTGTACTGGTAGATAGCGCCTCGAATACCTCATGTTCTGTCGATGATAAATAACGTCCTACTTTTTGTCGGGGGTAAGAAAAGAGCGGTGTTACTCACTGCTCTTTTCTTCTCACATTTTGATCTTCGTTCCAGAAGGAATTTTATATTAGTAACCAAATAAATCAATTGCAAATGTCGTGTGGTATAAGAGTGCTAAGCTTATTACGAACTCGTGACCAGATTGAGCCTCCCCTCATTCTGCTCGGGCATCCATTTGCATTCAATCGTAATAACCTAACTATCGCCCTTGTTCCACATGTAGTTGAAAAGATCTATTTCAATGATTTGTAAGTAATAAAACATTTAAGAGCGATAAAAGCTAATATCAGTAGCGCTTAGACATTGTAGGATGCTTCCCGTGGTATACTATCTCACTAATAAAGCCACATGCCGAATATATAATCGAGGTCTCTCCATACGCAACGAACACAAATTTAAAAAGTACAGACAGCTCAAAATAGTCAAGTAATAACGTCGTATAGCTTTATTTACATTTACATCACTTCTTCTTTCGGATTTTTAGGTCACTGATAAAGACTAACAGTGGTCTCGTAACGTTTGTTTCCCCATGTTCCAAGCGATCAAAAAAAACATACAAAAAAGTTACCTATACGTTTGTTCAACACATACCTTCATATTATATTATTGAAATTAACTATGCATATTAACGTTCAGAGTACAGGACAAATGCTCGAAACAAGTACGTGAAGGACATTGATTCAGAAGGAAAATGAAAGACATAATAGATAAGTACAGTGACTGCACTTATAAGTACATAATAATATTATGGTAAATAAATTCCACCCATACAGAGTTGAGAAATGACGATCCATTCGTACGAATCTTTAAGACCAAGTTATGAAACAGATGAGCGTTTAGCAAAATCGATTAAAATAAAATAATAAAAACAAATCTAATGGTAAAATTTTCGGGAAACACATCTTCATAAAATGGACTGAAAATCTATTTGTAGAATGTTAATACAAAGATAGCAAAGAAGCTCAATTACTAAACCTGCTCTCCGTCTATCTAACACAGGAATATACATACATACAGGTAACGTTAGTTTGAAGGCTGTTCATATTTTCACAGAATATGTGAAAATATGTATATTCTATCATATGAAACAGCAATCTAACGTAGAAATTTTTGGGATGGATACTTCATAACAAGAAATCACCATTATTTTGTTTGGCTGGCTAATTGTCCCATTCGTACTTGGTTCAATGAATATGATGAAAATTGTATTGTTCGCTTGTTCAGCATTCGTTGTTATGTGATGACTGTGAAATAATAACATTCATTTGTCTCATACTTCCTGATCCACGGGGTTCTATGCATTATCCATTTTCTTTAAATTATTCCGGAGTTAGTGTTGCAGTTCCATTTCATAAAGTGAATCTATTTGTTATGTAGGGAACACAAGTTTAGTTACGGCAAATGAACCTTGTTCGGTGAAGCCGAGAAATCCCTCTACGCTAACATGAAAAAAGTAAAATGCGTACACACAAAAGTATAATACATAAAAAGTATACTTATGCAATTCACACACGGCAGAAGTGAATCTTTAGAAACGTTACCTACAATAAAATGAGATGCATAGATTATTAGAATAATTAAAAGGTTTAATATTTTTATAATATTTTTTACGAATCTTAAAACTTATTTTAATTTTTATGCACAATATTACATTTCGTATATATTTACATATTTAAGATATATTATGACACATTAATATGATTGAATAATTTCACTTTGAACAAACGACACGACATGTTTAGGATAACTAAAGTAGGAAATAAACGCTCTTGTTTTAATTTGATTATCTTTGGTATTTGATTAGTCTTTTTAAATTAAATTTCGTGTCTAGAAACTCAATATACGATATATCTGTATCATGCATCTAATCCTAAATTTACATTAAAATTGTATAGAAACAAATACCCAGTATAAACACAAATATAACTGTTTGTAAAATTAATACTAATAAAGTAATAATGTTAATAAATTTAAATGGATATAATTTTTATAAATAACTAGCTGTGCCCCGCGGTGTTACCTGTGTTAAATTTTATAAATTTTCTTTGCTATAAACCTCACGGAGTCCGAGAGCTTTCCAACGAATGCAAAACCGTGGAAATCGGTTCGTGCGTTCTGGAGTTATAGCGTCAGGAAGGAAAACCCGACTTATTTTTATATATTAGACAACTGCCGATAGAAGTGCGAACTATTTTTAAACTTGTAATCTAAGTAATCTACAATATAATAGTTATACATGTAGCTAATAGAAAGCGTGACGTTACGATGCGATGACGCGAGTTTCACGCCGTTTGTTTACCCAAAAAAGTATACATATAGCTCATGGGAAGTGTGACGTAAGGATGACGCCAGTTCCATGAGTTATGTTCAACCAAAAAGGTCTCAACGCGCCTAAAGAAGTTTTCACTTCAATAAAAAAGGGAATGATATACTACGTTATTTATGGCACATTTTCCGAAGGCTTCGTTGTACGCAAGCGCAAAGACACGTGATAGCATTGTAATGTTTTCTTCTTATGAATATATTTGTCGCTTTTTCGTTTCATCGTATTTTCAAATCACAACGGTGCTAAAGAAGTTTCACATAAAAATAAGAATGGACCACGAATACAGTCAAGAAAGAAAATAAGCTACTACTATCTTATCTGTTTTCCTGAACCCATATGCTTTATTTTTCGAGATTGTGAATCTTGGCAGTTTTTTAAGAATTAAATCGCATTTTGTGTGCTTAAGAGTTGTTGAAATTGCTGGTTTATAACTTAAGATATTTTCAAAGATATGGTATGGTAAAGTTAAAGAGAGATTTGATTCGAATTTGATAATGAAATAGAATTTAGTACCATACATTAAAGCAACACTTTCAATATGAAGATTAAAGGTAGCTGCATATGTAACGTGTACGGGACGGAGACCGAAACTGGTTGGTAAATACCGACTGGGGTTTTTAATTCATACGCACCATGACAGTAGCTCGGAACTAGCATGGTAGTGTTTTGAACAAGGAACGATGGATTTTTCATTTGAAGAATTGGCTGTAAATACCATGGCGTTAGATGACAAGAAGTTAAAATTATAGGTATCATTCAAGAAATAAAGCAAGGGAGAAGGGCCTATTGACGAAGGCTGATTGGAAAACCTAGTGAATAATGAAATATTAAAGAAAATAGTGGGAAAATAAAGGCTCTTGAAGGGACGGTTCAATGCAAACTCGTTTTTATTCTCTTTTAAAATACAGAATATTAAAAAGGTAAAATATTAAAAGAGTTCATAACAGGCGGCAGATATACCGAGTATCACTTCTTAGCTCTCTGGAGCGAAAAGAGCGACTGTGCATAGGCAACGGAATTACGGACGGGGCACGTACGGAACGGGACGTGCTAAACATCGTCGCCGACGATATTTCTCAGTCCCGTTGGTACATCCGCGACGTAAGTCCACTTTTGCTCACATTTTCTATGAAAATATATTTCCAAAATTTCGCGCCACGTTCCGTCCGGGTAAAAACACATTACGTATGCAGCGACCTTAAGCCCCATGCACCGTTGCTCTACACACCAATGATTGCGTCGCCACAGCCGGCGCAGTGATCAACTCGCAACATTACACCTATGGTCACGAGTGACTGGGGTCCAGAGCATCACGGTTGTTTTCTTTATATCACGACTATTATTTTAATTTCCTAAATAACACTATTAGTTATAGCATAAGGACATATTAGACTAGAACGTGTGAAGAAAACAACTTTATGGCTTATTTTTCCCATAGGCAACAACTGTACATTTTTTTCCATTATGTATGTATATAAAGATAATGTTAGAATTAATAGTTACAGCGACCAGTTGTCAGCCATACATAAAAGAAACAATTCAGAAGTTTAAACCCTGCATTACCTTGGTAAACAGAGTTTCAAGTCTTGTCTGAGTATCTATTACTATTTAAAGATTTGAAATGCTTTAGAGCCATCTTCTAGGCACTTAAAATCTTCTTTTTCATAATTTGCTAAAATTACAGAAAATGAGGTACAGATAAAGAAATAGCAACGGTTGCAAGTTCATTATTTAATAGGATTACAATAAATCATCCCTGGGAGGAATAAAATATATACACATGATAAGAGTTAGATGTTATGTAGTGAAAATTTGTTCACGAGGTTAAACGTACTTACATACAAACTATGAAAAATATTAGTTATTTAAGTAAGTACGGTAAAACAACATATCCTAGCACAGTCATCACTATAGATTATCAATAAATAATAATATGTTATTGTTCTATTTAATAAAACTATAATATAAACTAATCCAGCCTCGAAAGATATCGTACATATTAAGAAATATGGCTTGTCTCTTTATCTGCTGCTTATTAACATGTAAACAAATAGCCACGAAGTTAACCGCATAAATAAATGGTTACTTTTATTTATTTTCATAAAATGGAAGGGATACCTTTGCAATAATGTCAGCTGAATATATGCCAATTTCAACAGACACTAACCAACTTGGTAGAAGAATTTTGCACATGTGCACTATCTACAAAGTTACTTTGAATTCTATCCATTTCTTCAAATTCTAGAAGATGGGACGCAATCTTCTCACCGATGAGAAACCGTCGCAAGAGCGACGGCTGTATATGTTATTTGCCTATTATGTTACTGAGAATATTTCGTGCTGCGATCACAGTTACATTTTAAGACTGGTCTTAAGAATCGAACTATTATTAATTATTAAAGTAATAATTATCTTAATTGTAATTATATACAAATAATAGAAACGGAGCATTATAATTTAAAAAATATAGTCTGTCTGTCTGTAGTGAGTTTTTTTATACTCCCAATTTTCAGCACCTACATAATAGAGTACACATAGTAAGTACTTTTAACATACATTATCTATCATAATGTCATCGTATCTCATAATAATGTAAAAGTTGTATCGTAGGCGTACGTGATGTTCGTGACATCAATTACCATCGCTATATAGGCGTAACTATTCAAACCTAAACATTTTAACTATACATTCCTGTCATAAGTAGGTGCCTAATGGATAAATTTCGTCGCATGTCTAAATATTATGCCCAAAAAGCGCCGGCTATATTATTTGATGTTCTGGTTTATTTAAAGGAATATAAATTCGCAGTGGAAACAAATGGTATTACTATTTAAATTGGTTGAGACGTAATGAGAACAGCTTAGCTGGGTTTTTATAGGCTACTAGTGTTTGCTACTTTAGGAAGTGTTTGTATATAAGGAACTGAATCTTTTCTACAGCTGCTTTTGCCAAACCACGTAACAAAGATTTTAACTTTTTTTTCATTTCATTTTATTTTTTTCGCTTATCGGCATGTATGCGCTTTTCCGAAAAGCAAAACTATCGTATAATTACGTAACTGACGTTTTATAAATTGTTCGTTTTAATTACAATATTGATGTTAAACGCTGTTTAATTACACTTATTACTCTACTTGGTTCACTTCAATTAATGAGCGAAACTTTGTTGGAAAGTCCGATATCGATAACAGATTTTTTTAAGAAAGAACAATATAATTTACAATGTATCCGCGTTAACTTTAAAGATTTTATAGAAATTTTGTTTTGTGTCTCATAATTCATAACGTTCAATGTACGTATCATCAGTGTGCCGATGATCCACACTCAGCTTTACGTCCAAAACCCAATAGACAGACTCCTTGAAGCTATTTCTAAGATTAATTGTGAATTAGATGATAAAATTTGGGTTAACCTTGAATCCGACAAAGTGTCAAGCCATCATAGTATGGACCTCCCACTCAGTTTCAAAGGTGGAGTTACGAGATCTTCCATTGATAGTGTTTAATCATAAGAACATACCTATTAGCCAAAATCCGTGATACCTTAGATTATTCATTGGTGCCTCTTTAAGCTGGCTACACCAAATAGCAAGTCAAAGAGTCAATGGTGATATATGCTTCTGTGACCTGAATCCAGATCTCCTCAATAAACTTGACAGACTTCCGAATAACTGCATTCGGTTCATTTTCGATCTTCGTATGACCACGTCTTAAGTATGACTACGTCTCTTCTCACCGATCCCAACTGCAGTGGTTACCGATCCGCCAACGATGCTTACTACGAGCTTTAACCACCTTATATTCTATACGCACGAATATTATGGATGTTTTATATGTATTTAAGTATTTATCTATCTATATAAGTATGTATATCGTCGCTTGGTACCCATAGTATAAGCTCTTAGTTTGGGGCTAGGATGATCTGTGTGACATTGCCACCTAAATATTATTATTATTATACTAGACTCTTCTTGTATTCCGTCTTACTTGAGCTGGTTCTTATTTTATTTATTAGGTAACTTATAATCCCTGTGTCGCGGGGTACTTTACAAACATATAATAAACGGACACAAATGACATCCAGACTATTTATGGGTCACACAAATAGTGGTCCAGCGCGGGACTCGAACCTGCGACACGAAGCTGCGAGGCGACTGTCTTAGCCGCTGCGCCATACGTGCACTTATCTTCCCACTTTCAATATATCTTTACCAACAACATTAAAAAATTCCGCTCTTCTTACAATGGTCTCCTTCAGGGTCCATCTCGACACCACTCTGGCGTCCTTGACTCTTCTTTCTATGTACAGTCTTTTCTTCAGTGGAATGAACTGTCTCTCGAAATCAGGATGTCCGAGAGTCTCTTCTCATTTAAATGAATTAATAAACTTGTTATGGGAGACCTATAGATTTTATTAGTCGGACAAATTGAATTGAATCTAGTTAACACAAATGGGATGGGATATGACACAATGGGAATCGGTAATTTATAGGATTTTTGTATAATGTATATACATATAAACATTAGGTAAGGCAGGTCACGTTTTCCCTCGATGATTTTCAATTCACTAGTAGCCAATTGTTTGAAGTGGAGGAAATTAAATAACGTTTTAACTGGGGACCGGCTTGTTGTCGTTGGCCGAGGCCATAGCTCCCCCTAGGGGCCGACATCTACACATTATTCTAGGACTATATATTGGCCAGTAGTTGACCAGTAGTCTTTGGGCCAAACTTCAATCCTTTTACTGTAATATAAAATACTACTACGTATATACCTACTAGTACCTATGCAAATATTTTAAAAAATAAGAAAATGACATAAGTAATAAATATTGACATTTAATTAAGTCATCTCTGCTTCAAAGACCACAGAGATGGAAACTGAAAGTCAGTTGTCCTTTCCATATTAGATATCCACACGAGTATCTGTTCGCTAAAATCAGCTAGGATTACTTATATCGAACAGCTACAATGTTTTGAGAGTTCAAAAATGTTCCGTATTAACTTAAGTTCTACAAGTTATTTACATTTTCGTTTTTTATTAATTATTTTGGTTTAGTAAGGTTATTGTTTATTGTTAAAAAAACTCCAAAACAAATAATTTATTTATGAATAAACTATATAAACGATGTTGATACTAGGAGCTAAATCTATTCATGAGCCGTCTTAACTACTTGTACGTGTAGAACCTACAAGTGATCCTGGAGAGGTGCTCTCTAGGTAGTAACACTTAGCGAGGTAGAACATAGCGTTCTTTCGCTCTGCGTAGACTTTATTCAGGTTCGTGTAGACTACATTATAGAGATAGACTATATACCAGGTAAAAGCATTTATATATTAATGTAAGTAAAAAAGTAAATAATGAGAGTAAGTAAAGTCTCCAGAGCTCTATAGAAAGTGGGAAGGATCAAGCGTTAAAGGCCATAGTAACCATGTGTTTATTTGTCGACATGGTATCCGTCCGACATATACTAAAACTACGAGCTACTATAACCACAAAAACTAAACGAAGAGGTATAAAGACTAAAAAAAAACATTACGGGACTCCAGGACAGGTTGCCTTTCAAAAATCTGTGAGAAGGCATGGTCCCTGAACGTGTTTGTTTGTGGTCAGTATAGAAACAAAATAATTGTTCAAAAATAAATGTAATTCGGCCTTAATGCCCATTATTATAATACAGTTTTGTGCACTATCCTAGTTAGCAAGCTTAACGTACATCGCAAAGATAATGTTTTAAGCTAATTTACAATAAAACTACAAAAGAAACGACTAGCTGGCTACATATAATAAGTCACGTGGTCGCTTTACCGCCCGAAATGGGGCACGTTTATGTATCTATCGCCATGTTTCGATTACGATCAGCTCAATATCAAAATCATAGGTAAATTTGAGGGTTTGACGAAGTAATTTCGAAATGAATTGGTTTGCTTAAAGTGTTTAATTTAATTAAGTAAGGTTTCGTTTGAACGGTTATTGGAAATGCTGATTGGAATATATCCAGATTTGTTTTTCACTCAATTTGCAGGTGCTTCTCGAACTTTATATTTAATTTACTAGGCATCTTTTAGTAACTGTAAACAAAAAAATGTAATTTATATTTTGTTTCTGTCTCTACTCACCCCATGTTACGGTGTATAACTTCGTAAGTAAATTGCTTATTTTGTTATACGGACTTATTGTACTCACTTTATATAAAATAAAATTGGACCGACACAGTTGAATAAGTGCTATTACAAAGCATTAGACTGTGTCTGCCTAATTTTATACTACATAAAGTGTGTATAGATACGTCCGTATAACATAATAATCATCCCTTACAAACTTGGATAAAAATCTATATGTGTATTTATTATTAGTCCATTACAATATACTAATTCATAACTTGCCCCTTTCCACATACTGCGAATTGCCAAGGTCATTGTCATCGTAACAGAAAGGGGAGAGAATCCCAGTAAGGGGACCGTTATGAGGTCTGTTTAGTCTGTTTTATTGTTTGATATTACACGATGCGATTTGTTTTCCCCTACAATTACAAGAATTGTTTATATGGTTGTCAAACGAAAATAACATTTTTTTTTTTACTTTAATTTGAAAATGTATGTAATATATTCGTCTAGGTCTACGTAAACAGTGATACTTATGCTTTTCAAGCTCACCATGTGACGGAGTAATACGTATTATATTGTTTCCTCTTGATTACTGTTTTAACCGATCATTATGACTATATACAAAAGTATGTTGTATCGTAATTTACTAACTTATATTCTACAAACAGTTTCATTGGCCGATGGATTTTCTAAAAGGTTTACAGATGATATGTTTCACTATATTTCTTTAATATTCAGACCCGATTATCTCCATGGGGCGCACAATAGTGATACATTTTTCACAGAGGGAGGGAAGTGACCGTTTACGTCCAGTTAAGAATAGCACCTACTCTGAAGACAATAGTCCTGATATATACATATCAAAAGAAAGAAGTTACGATGAAAATATAAAATAACATAGTTTAGTGCAGCCAGCAGTCGCGCAATCAACTCTATGAATATGAATCCACAATATTGGATTTACCTAGCTATCGCCCAAAGAGCACCCAATACGATATACTGGCTAGTTAAATTTGTGAACGAAAGTTCGCTTCAATATATAGAATAACGAATGTGTGGGAATAGATATCGATATTAAATTACAAAATATAGGTATGTATATAGTTTGATTATTTGTAAGAGTCTTGATGTGCAGCAAAAATACACATGCAGGGCAGTTTTTGGGGACTGCCGATAGAAATGGTTTATTCTTACACTTCTAATATAAATAATCTGTAATTTAATTATTGCCACGTGACATTGAGATATAATGTATAATAATAACGCACGGGAGTATATCTATGTATATATGTATAAATACAGGAAACGTATAGCTCATGGGATGCGTGCGGTGACGATGACGCCAGTTTCACGCTTTTTCTTCACCCAAAAAGTGCGAAACGCGCCTAAAGAAGCTTTTACTTCAAAAATATAAGAATGAATTAATTTTTCTACGATTGTATTCGTCTTCTTGATGGTAAACACAGGCAAATCAAAGGAGAATGCAAAAATTAATCAACTAGCTAGTTACTAGCCACCGCTCGTTTGCAAGTTTTAAGCATACGTGAGCAAGAAAAGTTCGTAATTATTTATATTTAATGCATATCACAACTCTATCCGACATCACTAACTATAGAAATAGACGTTATTTTGTCATTTCAATTCAGATAAAACAATGAAATGAAATAAATGTTTACAGTTAATATACGAGTACCTGTTTACATAAAACGTAGAGGTATGCTAGATTAAACTCCCTTTTCCTAATGTTCTTACATTAATTGTATACTTAAACGCTATTTACATGTATTTCAGATTCTACGCAATCTAAGAGAAACTTTTAACTTTGTTTAAACATGCTTTTGGTAAGGTTTCCGTTATTATTTAGGACTAACGAAAATTTATTCTTAAGTTTAGAGACCCAATCATTTCTATGTCTTTTACCAAAATAATTGTGATACATTACGTGTTAAATTCTTGTTTACGTTTAATAATCGGTAAAAGTTCATTTCTTTTGGCAGATTTCTAGTTTGTTCGGAAACCTTATGCGACGTGGACAAAATAATAACAGATAAACTAAAAGAAAATGCATTTCACCTTCTATGTTTCCGAACATCAAAAAGACAAATGGATCGTCATAGGATCATTTCGTTGTCTATCGTTATGTCTTTTTCACATAAACGCGCCGCAGTTTCAAGATTCAAGAGTCAAAACCTGTAGGGTTCGTCACGTTGCCCTAGAATCGTTTAATTTTACTAGAATCAAAGTGTAATCGCACAAGTAAACGGATAAATCTGAAATGCGTGGTATTTTTTGTAGTTTCATACATCGCAATCACAAACATACCCACAAATCTGTCTTTACCCTTGGGTGGTCAAATCGCAGGCTGCCATTTTATTGATCGTATAGACCGTGAGGCATCTGAACTTATTATATAATTAAAATTCGGTTTATAGTAAAGTTTATAGTAAAGTCCTTCAAAGTAATAAACTGAAATTACTATTTTATTTTTACAAGTCCGATCGCCTTCTAATTCGTTATATCGTGGATACCGTGAAGCCACGGGGCACGAGATGAGATTTATAGACCGAGCCGAAAAAAAATACTCACTTTTTACAGAGCACCTATTACTTTACCAAGGGAAAGTAGAGAAGGAAATACAGGTGGCCTTAGTTCAGACATATCCTTTGTAGACTGTACCTGCATAAGTTTTTGCGAACTGTGAAGACTTTTTGCTAACATGTGTATTTTGTCGGATTGTTAAAAGTATGGTTGGATTTTTTTTTCGTAATATAATATTTAATATTATATGACCAAACGAACTTCTTGAAGTGAAGTTTGATCATTGTTATATGAGTATGAGATATAATTTAATTACAAGCTAATACCTACCTACCCTACTCGTATTATAACCTATAGGCAACACAGCACGCGATTTTAGAGAGTCATTTGATATATTTCCCCTTGACAGTTATTCATTTTTTCAGTGATTCGCTTTGAACAAAATTCTGATCTTAACTTAACCGTGGCTCAGTTCAACCCTGCTCAGCCGCTGCAACCACGCGCAAGTATTTTATATTCAAAACTTACATGTTTCTCATTAAGAAATGTGATATTATTTTACTCGGTCAACATCCGATGATGTCTCAATACTTTATGATTTTTCTTTATTGTGGAGATGGAAAAATAAGATCTATAATCGTGCAAGTGTATTTTCAAGGGCTTTTCAGTTTCTTGGGTAGTTATTTCAAGTCTGTGAAAATGAATCCAACTGGTATTAATTTTAAAAAGTAAAACAGCATAAATCTTCCATTTTCCAAACCTCAATTCAAACACAAAGGTCAAACAAAACGTCAGTTGATGTAAATAAAATCCGCGATCTTCATGCACTATACTCTACTAGGGTTAAACCAGGGTCCGACGCGGTTTCAAATTTGCCATTACTTAGCCACCACACAGTCTTGTGTAAACGGTAAATTGGATTTTTTATAATTGTGCTAAACCATGGCCAAGCGGCCAGCATAAATTTAAGTAATGTTTTTAAATAAGGCTTTTAATGTTCAAATCACTGAAATCATTCTATAAGAATGTGATGGAAGGAGGGTGTTTATATCTTCGAATGAAGCAACTCATAAAATAATGATCAAACTTCAAGATAGATGTAATTTGTGTCCGTCTATTATATGTTTGTAAAGTACCCCGCAACACAGGGTTAGCTTACCTATTGCGGGTGTTATCTTAAAAAAAATTAAATATATTCGTTGCTTCATTCTTCAGATACTTACAGGGGAGATTTTCAGAGAAATGAGGTTTGGTCAGTTTAGTAATTTATAATTAAATTAAAGCAAACGAAATGTAACAAATTACATCATAGCATTCTTAATTTTATAAAGATAACAAACATTACCTACTCACTTATAGCGTAATCGGTTAATTACCTACTATCACTAGTAAATACAACTACGTTTTAAAATTATCATCTATCTGAATTGGCGGATTATAAAAACGGGCAAAGGCTGAAGGCATTTGTCCAAGCAGCTGTCTTCCTAATGGTGTCCAGTGACGCGAGCAGCTGACGTCGCGTGCACACTGAACAAGCTTACATCCACACCGCTTTCCGACAACACATGCCTTATCCATCGACTTATGGAGTGGGCTCTACCGGATTTGTGTGTTTATGTATTTACATGACCTCTCGAATTTAGAACTTAAAAATTAAATCATAAATATTTTCTACCAGATCGTGATATGAGCACTAATGACTAGGCCTCTTTGAGGTTGTTTCATCTCTCTTCGGTCCCGGCTGTACACTATTGTCGATAAGTCATGTCAGAGAACTATTTGGTGATGAACTTGAAAAACTTCAGAGTAGTTAATGGCATTTGATACTCTAGTATCAGTACTGGGTTATCCATTACCCATAGTGGCATCGATCAAGTTATGATAAAATAATAATACAAAGGTACGATAACAGGCTTCGCGAAATAAACAGACACACGAAGGTACAGGTTATACAGGGCTGTATGAAGTGTAGTTAGTGTTCACTATCCAAATTACTTTTGAACGAAGACAAAAAGGCAAATTTAAAATCTCAAGTAAAATTATTAAAAAAAAAAAAAATATTGATCATTATCTTTTAAAAAAATTAAGATCATATATTTATGAAGCTTAGTCAGCATACTACATTGAACAACTTAAAATCAGCTATATTGGAAAATCCGAAAGATTTTACTTCGCCCACAAAGAATAGGTATTGGTACGCACGGCGCACGTAGATGCTCAAAATTGTGTAAGGACGCGTAATGGCTGCCTTAATTCTGAAGTTACTATCTTTACCGACTGAGATGAAAATTTACGAGTAAAATTTTGTTGTGATCATAAAATTCCGGTATGACGAAGATCATATTATTGCCAAAATGTTATAACCAGAACTGAACATTTTATTTATTTAAATGTTTAAACTTACTTTCCGAACAATTAGTAATAGTTAATTGTTGTGTAGAGAACAAGAGTAAAAAGGCTTGAATCGGCGTGCTATCACAATTATATTTCTACAGTTGAAGAATCAACTAAAAACAATTCTAAAAATTTTTGGGCATTTGTAAAAAATCGGAAAAAATCATCTGGGATACCTGGATCTGTGAAATATGGTAATTCAATTGCATACACCGACGAGGACATATGTAATATGTTCTCTGGCAAATATTATTCGACTTTTTTACAGTCTTCTCATTTAACTGGAATGGCAAATTCTCTTACTAATGAATACACATCAGTATCCGACATATCAAACATTTCTATTAACATTACACATATAACCAAAACACTCAAGACTCTCGATTTAAATAAATCTGCGGGACCTGATCGGTTGCCACCCGTTTTCTTAGCAAAATGCGCTATCAGTACCTATCGCACTGCTATACTCAAAGTCCATTTCTGAATGTTTTGTGCCACCTCTATGGAAGTCTGCGTTCATAACTCCAATTCAGAAAAAAGGTTCAAAAACTGACGTGACAAACTATAGACCCGTTTCCAAATTATGTGTATTAGCTAAAGTTTTTGAAAAAGTCACACGCAGCATATACGCAGCTGTAAAAAATAGTATTGGGGATTTCCGAAATGGAATTCTGCCAGGACGTTCAACAGCATCCAATCTAATTCTCCTTAATGATCATATATCCGCTATGAGTAAAAAGAAGCAAGTCGATGTCATTTACTCAGATTACAGCAAATGCTTCGATCGAATTGATCATGTGATTCTTATTCAGAAATTGGAACGGTTTGGGATATTAAGATGGTTTTCATCGTACATCTCGGACCGATCGCAAGCAGTTGTAATTAACAATTACGTATCCAGCTGGGTTTTAGTACCAAGTGGTGTGCCTCAGCGCTCACTGCTAGGTCCCCTGCTTTTTAGGGTTCCGTAGCCGAATGGCAAAAAACGGAACCCTAAAAAGCAGGGGACCTAGCAGTGAATGTTTTTTCTTTTTTAAAATGTTTGGACATTCTCATCATATAACCCAACATTTGAGATGCTTTGGAAACTATATTATCAATGTGCTCTTGAAATAACAGCTTAGTATCGTGAAGTGAATAACGCCAAGGTAGCGTATATTCGAAGTTTTCTGTATTGTTTGCCCTTTAAGAGAATACGCAGAAGGCGTGCTATTATTCAATCTGCTAAAATTTAACCTTCCCTGGACTTCCACGAATAATTCAAGACAAAAATTAGCCAAATCGGTAAAGGCGTTGTTGAGTTATAACACTTATAACATTACAACGAAAAGTGGCATTGATTTTTATATATATAGATATGTGTTATCGACTTAATCGCATGAAGAATATCATAAGCTCTGTGCTGAATTTCACATTCTACCATTGGTCACTAGTCGTGAAATCGCTAATGTTTTATTCTTTTTAAAATTGTTAAGAGGATCCATCGATTGTCCAGAACTTCTTTCAAAAATCCCATTAAATGTACCAAGAACAAGTGCAAGACAAACGAATCCCATTCATCTTCCTTTAGTACCAACAAATTACAGACAGAATGCATATTTGTGGCGAGCTAGCAGTAACCTTAATAAATATTACAAAGAGCATAAATATATATATATATATATATATATTATGTAAGAATATTCACACTAGTTGATAACTAACATAACTAACGTAAGATATTACCTGTTAGCGAAGACCTGTTAGTGGCTTTTTGTCGCTTATTATATTGTTATCTTTGTTAATATTGTATAGCTGTTGGTCTTCCAAGAATTATTCAATAAATATATAATTACTACACTGTCCCTGGTACCTATTGCAGAGTGTACCTACAATATAGCGATGCTGTTATATTCTCTGCTTTTAACATAACATTCAATTTAATGTAAACACTGGCCTAGTTTATTCATAGTTTGCTTGGTAGTAATAAATCGCAACGAATATTTTTGAGTAAAGTTGTTTGTTTTTTGACGTTAATCTTTAAAACTGCTGGCCCGATCTAGAAAATTTCCAAACCCGATTACGGGAGGATTCCCATTTCACGCGATCAAAGCTCACTCATCCGCGAAATCATTTTGAAAATACATGTGACTAGTCGCAATAGTTCATTTATATAATACTAGCTGCCTGCCCCCTTGCTTTTATTGTACGTATCGTATTATTAGTACAATTAATCAAGACAACAGGAAGATTTTAACAAAGTAATTGTGAAAACTAAGCAGTTAAATAAACGCAAAAACTCCATTAAAATTATAGATAAAACGTGAATTTGATAATATTAATTATACTTCATGGCACTCTCAATACTCATTCATCTATCTTACAGAACTTGAACATTCCAATTTGATTTCTTTTGTATCCCTCATAAACCCACGTTTCTACAACTTTCAGTATAAATTTTGTTAAATATGTATTTTATTTATTTCATTACTGGCTTGATTTCAGTATCCTACATAATGATATTGCAGATAATCAAGGGTGAAAATATGGAAGGGATCATAATGTATGTGATGCGAATAAGTTTTATGATGAATAATTTAGTACACGGCCTAGTTGCTTCTGACGTCTTACTTGTAAGGAATATTGTATTCTGGTAAAAATTAAGTGAGATTAAGGTACGGGTAGAAACTTCCTTAACTTCAATCGATAGAATCACGTATGCGGATTTCCAACGTATGAGCTCAAATTTAATTTACTTTGGCTGACTCGTACTCGACTGATGTACAACTCGTACGGTAATATGTACAAACTCCAATTTATGTATTGATTCCATGAAGAGCGCTGTGATGAAGGAAGTTAAATGTTTGTAAAAACAACGCGTATTATCAAAGTATATTTCTCAAAAACAAAATCTAATCTGTTTAGGAATGCAGATAAGTGATCACGAAGCAACGATTTCTACCCTATGCAGATACTTAATTTATTAAAATGATAATCGATGAGACAGCTATAATTTTAAATAGGATTTGAATATTTACTCTCTTACTTCTCGAGCGTATAAATTACAAACGGACAGATGGACCTATCGACACGCTGACCTATGAGAAATTATAAATGGAGTATGCCCATTTACTGTATCGCCAAAATTCAAGTTATGCCATAAATTCATTATTATATTTATTATTATTTATAAAAACATTTTCTACTTAAAAGTAATCGGTACATCTCGGGACAAAAGTAACCATATTATTAGGTTTTGTTTACAATTTTATACTTATTGTTTTCATTTTTTATTTATCTGTATACGGTAATATTAATATCCGTAAAGAATACGAATTCTAATACTAACCTTAACAATAATTCTCCTTTATCTATTACGACTTAAATAAAACTATATATGTGTTATTCTCTTCATAATACTTATATCTTTGTTGACAATTACATTTTAAATGTAAAGAATGAAATATAGAAAATAACCAGACTACAACCAAATGGTTATCGATTATTTTGTTTTGAATATGGTATTTGTGGCAATACCGTCACTTTCACGTTTTTGCATTCTGATGCCTTTGTTATCCGCATTAATTACAGTGATCTGTAAATTTGAGCTAGTGACTTCATTAATTAAGTTTACAATGGCAGATTGAGTTCGCCGTTGTGTTAACTGGTCACTGCGACTGTAATGTGCAATTTTGTCATTTTAAATAGTAACAAAACACATAACAATAAATTAGTATGCGGTGAATTATCATTAAATGGAAAACATCAGATTATAGTTTTAAAATTGATCTTTCAATTAAGCCATATTTAATTATGGCACAGTAAATTTTGACTTAAGCTTAAATTTCAGCGAACAACAGCATACCTATCGTGCGTAATCGAGCCGCATTTACTCTTTGTCGACTTTACTGCCGGTCGAATACACGTGGTAAAATGCCCCTTGCCAACATCGTAAAAATTGACACCACTTGTAAACGACCTCTCATGACCTACGTGAGTCCAGTTTTTGCGCAAGCCGCTACGATTTTAAGTATATCGACTCCTAATTCTTTTAAATCGTTCATTCGACGTGCCGTGGGCACCCAGTTGTACGTTCTCAATAAAAGCTAACACGACGAGATCCAATTGCATACCATCAAGCATTGGTTGAAGCGTGAGTATAAACGCTTCATCGAGTCAGCCTAGCACTATCCTTCTTTGGTGGTTGCGGCAGACAAATAAGCTTCGATCGCCCTATCCCGTACGCACCGTTTTAGAATATCCTAGGATCGTCTTAGAATATCCGGACGATGAGACGGTGAACCAAGAATAAGTAAAGTCAATTACGTCTCATCTGCAATGCCTTATCAGTCTTATCGTACTCGCCCGCCAACATAGCCACCGCAAAACCATCGCACTACATGACCCTTGTTTGAGTTCACCCCCTCTGATACTGAATCGAGCGAGTGGGCCGCGTCTTCCCGTATTAACGTAGAGCGACAGTTGCACATGACGCTCCTAAAACCACAGTTATGAAGCATCTCCACGTAACCATGTCCTGAGTCGAGGCTCGAACCCTAAAGACGTGGCGTCTTATTTGTTAGCTGACTTGAGCTCCCGCTCGCCTCTATCGTCTGGTGAAGTAGTGAAATCATCCTAGACTAACTGTAAACGTCCTCTAAAAAGTCATAGATCAGTCGGTCTTGCATGATATCTGTGTTTATATAGATAGGTAAATGGTATTGTATTGTTAGAACCATATTCTAGAAAACAAACAAAAACAGCGGTACCTATATGTAAGTACTTGGAGATATGGCTGGCTTATATATAATTACTACTTCTCTTATATTGGAATGGCTTTTGCCTTATTCATTCATGCGCTATTTATGAGTTACTTTACGATATTTGTGTCACAGGAATCACATTGTTTGTATAACAGGGTTGATTGCTTGCTGAAAACATGACTGAGAAATTCTAAATAATTGTGTCCACCGCCGAAATCGGTTAGCTGGAAACACGGCTACACTTAAACAATTTTCGCTATAACCGCACATTTAGACGACCTTCGGCCGCATCCACCTAGTTAGTGACGCTCTCGGAAGCGACACATCAATCTATATGGTAGTAAGGTACGATGAAATATAGCATGAGTAAAGCCGATCGCTTTTCTAAAATCAATTTTAATACCAACCTGAAGATGTGTTGATGAAAGAACTATACAATAATAGTCGATGTACAATGAACATACTTATGATTGTAACACCTAGGGGCATCCAGAAACCGTATCAACCTCGGTGAATGAGAGCTAACGATTATTTAAAGCTAAAATTTGTACTACTAGTACGTAATGTTATTAGTAATCGACTTCACTCATAATCTTCATTAAAAGTTTTACATGGACCTCTTGTCGTTCGTATGTAGGTATAAATATATATTGACCAACTCACTCTCTCTCTTTGTTCCATAATGTAATACTCAACTGAATATTGCGTCAAAAACTTCATGTTTACTTTTTGGAATTGAGCAAACTATATTCCATCTATAAATTAATACCTAAAACTAATTCAAAATAGATATAAACCGTTGGTAGTATTAACTCACATAAATGTTTACCATTTACCTTCCCCTTCCCCCCGTAACTCTCGAGGCGTTCAGATGTGGTTTTAGTGGACCCCCTATTTATTTTAACTTATTGACTTTTAAACTTAAATATGTACTTACTTTACTTAACATAACGTACTTAACGTACTAAACATAAGAGATTTTTTTGGATAACCTCCAAAAAAATCTCTTATGTTTAGGCACTGTCATTTTTATTTAATTAGTTCAGGGGCGGTTTTATTTTATTCACTTTTTATCTGTTTGCTACCTGTTTGTCTTTAGTTCATACAAAAACTACTACTTTCAGTTGGAAAACGGTAAAGGCCTTCCTAAAAGGGTAGTTTGAAATTGAATAAAACGAGCTGTGTTAAAACTCCCATGAACGTATGCCAATTGTGTTTTGAAATTAATAACGCGTACTGTCTACCGCGTCTCCCCAACGCAGAACAGATCGGCCTGGTGGGCCAATTTTCAATGACTGTCATGAATTTGTATGATAGCGGTGACTATGTAGACTTTGAGCGCAGCATTCAAATGTGGGTTATTGACATTGACCTGCGACTTCGGGACACCTAAAAAGAATAAATCTATCGAGGTCTAATACTGGAGGTCTACTATTTTCAGTTGGAAAACGGTAAAGGCCTTCCAAAAAGGGTAGTTTGAAATTGAATAAAACGAGCTGTGTTAAAAGTCCCATGAATGCATGCCAATTGTGTATTGAAAATAATAACGTGTACTGTCTACCGCAACTTCCCAAAGCAGAACAGACCGGCCTGGTGGGCTAATTTTCAATGACTCTCATGAATTTGTATGATAGCGGTGACTTTGCAGATTTTGAGCGCAGCATTCATATGTGGCTTATTGACATTGACCTGCTACTGCCTACCTGCGACACCTAACAAGAATAAATCTATATATGTCTAATAGCAGATCATGATGGTCAAATCTCGTCATTTGTTGCAAGAGATAACCATACCTGCACAGCAAAACGTTAATACAGAATGCTCTTTTAGCGTCCGCTGTATGGTACGTAGTCAACACCTTTGTCATCCAATTTGGGCCAAAAATAATCTGCTATCATCCTTCTATAACGTTGTTTTCAAAAAACAAAAGAACTGAACACGTTGTTCTAGGTCCGATTTTGGGGTGTTGTTGGTGTCGCCTTATATACGGCAATGTTTATTCTACCAAAAACGGAGTCGTCTTCTATACATTCCAATACCTAGTCAGCGAACGCCGTTTTCTATGATCTGATTTGCCATTTGAAGTCTGCGAAACACCGAGTTGTAGTGCATTTCGAGGAAATAAGTCCCTTGGGTTCTCCTGCGCCCTTTTACGGAACGCAGCAATATTCGTGTCTGGTCTGATGTTTTTTAACGTGCAGATGTGTACTGAATGTTTAGCGAACCAGGCGTGTAAAAATTGGCTGCCAGGAAGTCTTGGTAGAGGGACCACCAAGTCTACCGTAAAATGGGCATAAAGTTTTATCATTTCGGGTGTGCTGATTTGGCATCGTTGACTGGAACGTTAACAATTGTATAGACAGACTCTAACAAAACAACATAGCCACCACAGGCTATCAACATCGACCCGCCCAAAATAGACGCCACGTCAGTTAAGTTCAGTCAGCAAAGTTCAGTTAAGCATTAACAAATAAACCATATGGATCCTCATTACTGGTTTACTAGACATCCAAATACCTACACGGTTATTCTATTATTGGTTGTTCGAAATAAAACCGGATCGAAGTCGCGGGTATAAGCTAGTATAGGTTAAGGGGCCATCCATTAATTACATACAGGTAGAAAGAGGGGTCAACAAAGTGTGACATCGTGTAACAAGTGGTTCGCTAAGGCTTCGTGATGTTATATTTATAAATACTACACGTGACTAAAATAAATTAGAATAGTGTTGATAAAACACTATAAATTAACACTATAAAGTATCAATTTAATAATTTCTAAATATGTGTCGTTACTCCAGCAGGATTAACCGTTACAATGACGACGTTCCAAAAAAAATAGCTTAGAAGTAATTTATGGATGCCCCCTAAATTATAGTATATTAAAGTCAATAGCGTCGCTATCTGGAAATATGGCGCTATCGATGTCCGTATTGTAGTTGGCGCTGGATGTTATCGCGTGAACGCAATCCCTTATCGGTAGCCTAGTGTAATACCATACATGCCCTGCTCTCCTCCCTTGTATCTTCTACAACTCGTTACAAAATAGGTACACAATTTTCTCTCTGTAATACTTTAAAATAAACTTCCTCAGGTCATATATTACTTTACTCAATTTATCACTTTCTTAAGATGTACAGTGTGCCGAATTATCATAAATGGGTAGTCAATTCAAATTAATGATCGTCCAAACAGACAGACAGACAGACGTTCCAGACATGTCAAAATAATTACTGAAAAAGTGCCGTTGCTAATGCGCCTCAAATGCGAATTATCTTCCAGATTATTCTCTTATACGTTATAAACGATATTTTTTTTCCGCAGGCTGGTCCAGAAATGACGTGGGTGGTAGGTGAACACGCCGCAACGGGGGCCGGAGAGCTCTCGGTGACTAAAGGCCAGCAGGTGGAAGTGGTGGAGCCCTGGCAAGCCCGCGCTGAGTGGTGGATCGTGCGAGTGCCCGGTGAGCCACCGCAGGAAGGCGCGGTACCCGGACATGTGCTCAAGCCCCAACCGCACCATCATCCACAACAGAAAACATCGCCGTCGAGACGACCACTCAGTCAACACTGTGAAGAAGCACTAGGTAAGTCCCCATAACTCTTCTTCTTCTCGTATAATGCCCAAGGCAAGGTGTACATTGGGTAATTTTTATAGCAATGAAGCTGAACGATTCCATTCTATTTTTAAATACAATAGCAGCGGCAACATAATTACTGTAAATAAATACTTGCTTTGGTGTCCATGGTGACTTCAAATCCTAAAAAGCGGCTACCAAAGTACTCAATAAAAGGGTAGGTCTTAAATAACAAGAAAGCATACTTAATTTTAATTAATAATAAATTTACCCTGAATATAATGGATAAAATCCACTATGTCGACCATCTAAGTTCATTACTTTGAATCAAAAGGCCATGCTCTGTATCCACATTACCGTTAGCCTTTTAAAAGTATCCTATCCATTAGAGATACTGGTCCTCCCATCACCCCTTGTCTAATTTTGTCCCATAACCGTATCAATTGAGATACTTGTTTCATTAAATTGGGTTAATAATAATTAGTGCCATATTTTAATGTGTTTATTAAATATGGGACTTGAGGGATTGCTGATAGATGTAAAAATATATTTTATCTAGATTATCCACAACATAATAGTTATACATATAGGTCATGTGAAGCGTGACGTGATGACGCGAGTTGGACGCTTATTGTTCATCTTTAAAGTACACATATATACACAGAGCTCATGGGAAACGTGACGTGACGATGATACGAGCTCCATGAGTTTTGTTTAACCAAAGAGTGCTCGACGCGACAATAAACAGAAATTGTTTTTATTTTTACGTCAACATACAGGAAGCATGTGTTTAAAAATAATTATGTTTTTGAGCTGTTAGCTATACGATTAAATTTTTTATCAACCAGTATACACATATACTTAATTAAGGGTTTGAAACATAATTATTTTAAAATTTGTATTGCAGTGCATTGAGCACTTTAGGACCAGATATGTTTCGTCTAATCGCGTTTAGTTTGTTCTGTCCATGTCCATGTTTTGCTTTAAAACATAAATTATTAGTATTGTAGTGGACATTATACATATACGACTAAGAAAAAACTTAGTGGGTTCTCTACCACTGTTTTTTGGGCCAACATCACGCGTACCCAAGTTTGGATCCAGTTAGTGCGAGAGATAAGTAGGAAATTTACTTAGAATAGTATTTATAAAATCATGTTTGACAAGAGACTCGGAAAATTTCTGTATGTATCAATATTATGAATGTGCTTATGTGGATTCAATACAATAAATTTTGGAAATAATTGTATAATTACATAACTACACACTACTACATAACTACGTACAAGTAGCTAAAAAAATAACAACAAGATAACAGAGCTGGAGTAACTAGGCTCGCGGTTAGTCCATAGATGGGTAACCGCCAAAGTGGTTTAATTTATGAACATCACCGAGCTTAGGAGAGCACGGTAAACTGTCGGTCAGGAGGGTGGGCCATTAGAAAAAAGCCGTCAAACTTCTGGGCGGCTTGAACAACCCTGACACTAGAGTAATCACTGCCTATACGTTAGTAAGTAACTCCAAAACCGTTTCGAATGCCTAGCAGACTGCGAGGAAGTGGACTCATACTGTGACAGGCTCGTAGAAGTTGTCCATACGGCTGGGTCTAAGGTCTTCAAGGCCCGTCGTACAAACAGAACTAAAAAGATCTCTGACTTTACCCTGCAACTTATGGAAGAAAGACGGAAAATGGTTCTGACATCCTCAGATGATGCTACCAGATATCGGCAGCTCAACAGACAGATCTCAAAGTCTTTGACTCGCGACACGCGTCAATTTAATACAAATAGTATTAAAGAGGCCATCGAGCGGAACAAAGGCTCCAAAGTGTTCGCAAGAGCTCTGTCTGTTGGACAGAACCAACTGACGAAGCTGAAGACTGAGGATGGTAGAATCGTCACGTCTAAACCTGAGTTGCTGGGAGAGATCGAGAAGTTCTACGGACAGTTATATACGACAACACAGCCACCTGTCAAAAGTCATGCCTCAGATCCCAGAGCACGACTAACCCGACATTACACCGAAGACATCCCGGACGTCAGCCTGTACGAGATTAGAATGGCTCTCAGACAACTCAAGAACAACAAAGCGCCTGGTGATGATGGAGTTACAGCTGAGCTTCTGAAGGCGGGTGGTACACCAATCCTACGGGCCCTTCAGAAGTTATTTAACTCCGTCATACTGGATGGTCAAACGCCACAAGCATAGCACAGGAGTGTGGTGGTGCTCTTCTTCAAAAAGGGCGACAAAACCCTATTGAAGAATTATAGACCCATCACACTGCTGAGCCATGTTTACAAGTTGTTTTCGAGGGTCGTTACGAACCGTATCGCGCGCAGGTTTGACGACTTCCAGCCACCCGAACAAACCGGTTTCCGAAAAGGCTTTAGCACCATAGACCACATACATACGCTGATATAGGTACATATTTAACAATATTTAATACAAAATATAAACTTCTTACTTTTGTGTTCAGTATGCACTTATTTTGTACTCAGCCTTTTTTTTCTCTTCCGCTAAATGGGTCGGTTTGTGTGTGCATTACTAATTTAATTTAATAATTTAATGTAATAATTCTCATGCCTCATAGGGCAGAATAAGCTGTAACTATTATAATCCTCCAACACCTCATATCAAATAAAATAATTGAATTGAAACATCAACAACTGGTACAGGTATTGCAAATGAATTCAAGGTGCGGTCTTGGTTACATTACTTTCATTCGGGAAATTTGGACTACATTAATATGCCCCGGGTCAGCTTTCAATTCATCGTTATCGACTTTCGTCAGTGTTCAGTCGATAACAATGAATAGAAAGCCGTAACGGGAGCAGAATCATCTCAAAATACATCGGAATCAGAAGCAACCATCAACGTAAGTGAGAAATTAAACAGATTTATGTAAATCACATGGAAAGATACAAATCTGAAAAGTAGATAACATGTGAACTCAAAAAACTACTACAGCATTCGCATTGAAGTAAACTGCGAAGAATTACTAATGATGATGGCCAAGCTCGCTGTCCTACAACCGAGATTGGTAAATTACCTTGGTCTAATCCTTCACGACGACGTTCGCAAACACCCCGCACAACGGAACGTCTCTAAATTTCAGGAAAAAGGTCTGAAACACCATACCCAATACTCACCAGACCTTGCTCTAACTTGTTTACTCTGATTTTGGACAACTTTTGAGAATGTATAAATTCGCGGCGCTTAAAACAGCCTTTTAAGTTTTTCGCTTCCTGTCTGCAGTATTTTTATAGAAGTGCCATCAATGAACGTTTTCGTGTCTCTAAGTTGATTTCAAATTTACAATGTTTGGCAATAATTGGTACCTTTTTGTCATATTTTGAGATTACTGATGACTAAACTGTAGGTCTAGTGGTTAGCGCCCCTAACTGCTACGCCAGAGCCCGTGGTTTTGATCCTCACCCAGGTCAATTATTTGATGAGCATGAATATTTCTTCTGTTTTTGGTAGTGTATGTTAGTTATCCCAAGATATTTGTTTATTTTTATAGATATTATGGGCTCAGCAGCTCGTTAGCATGATCGCACGGATATTACATTGGAAATAAGTGCTTTATCTGGAATCGCCATGAGCAAAATGACATGTCATGGTGGAGAAGATACGAAGTAATTTCACTCAGTATCAGTATCTTACGCATTTATTAGTGTCTAACCGCTTATATATTCCAGTCTCTTTGTATTAAGAATAGGAGGATGCTGTAAGCTAGAAGTTAGCTGAAACTTGGCAATTACAAAGTACTGATTCTTAAGTTGCACAATCCTCTGATATTGGAATCGTTAAAATTAATCCTCACAGCTAAATGGTAAAGCAGTCTGTTAATCTGTCAGCTTGTATTACAATCAATGTTTACACCAGTTTCTTCGTTAACAATCCGCTAGTGCCGCCCAATTAGCTAAAATTGTACTTGGCATCGTTATCGTGATTTTTATGTGTAATACATATAATGTTTTAATTTAGTAGTAGTTAGTGTAGTAGTAGTTTAATTAGTAAATTTTTAAATAGTAAGTATGTAAAAATATTTTTCATGTATTCATAAGCACGTATCAAATTGTTATTATGTACTCGGTTTATGTATTGTTAAAAACAAAAAAAGTCGAGATAGCCTAGTGGGTAGACCGTTGAAATGTAGAGTCAGATCTCGAGTCACTGACTTTACGAATTCGTGTGCGGATTAGAAATTAATCATCTCGTATGGAAAACGGTGAAGGAAACTTCACGATGTGTGAAGAATTCTGCATGGCTGAGAGTTCTCAAGAATGTTCTCTTTATGGCACGTGAAGCCATGCAATGGGAAAGTAATAGGCTGCATAATCAATCAATCATCATCAAAAACAAGTCGTTGTAGTGTTTGGAAGGAAAATAAATAAATTTTAAATACATCAATGCTATTGCGTAAATACTATTCAAAGGTAAGGTGGAGGTACTTCGCCAGTCGAGCTGCTTATAGAACGAAACATCATTGTACTCTGCCTCACAAAGTTGCTACCGTTTAACACTACCAAGGTGGGAGTTTAAACTTTCGGAAACGGTAGCACTCCCTAATTATTATAGTTTAAGTGAGAGTTGAACTATTTTATAAAAAATATATTATTAGAATTTGAAATCATCTCATTTTCAGTAGGCATACAATGTAAGAATTTCTGATACTTGTATTAATACTTGAATTTTTGCAGCAGTATTTTGTGTTCGGTTATGAACAAGGAACTTATTTGTCTGTTAAGAAACGTATTCATATCGAATCTTGGTAATGCAATTTTCACGTGAATTATAATATATACTATTCATTTTCCATTATAATGAAATCGTTTTCATAATAATGGAATTGTTCACTTAAAATTGAGTGTATGTTGACAGCGAGTCGGGGCGGTTTCGATAGGTTATTCGCATATCTACACTTGCATAAAATGAAAAAAAAACTCCCGTAATTTGTACAAAAATTGTATATTTATAAGTTCAATAGGTTTATTTTATGAAATTAAGCCTCTTTCATCTTTACATATTCTTTTTAGCCGCGTAGGGTATATGCATCTCGATTATAGTTTACCGGATTTAAGCTGGTAGTAGAGAACGCGTTCAGTTGATTCCGCCGGATCTTCTCGGTTGGATGCGGATAGCGCGACTGACGTCATACACATAAGGTTCGCTCTAATAATAACTTCCATAATATACTTCAAATACTATATCGTATTATGAAACTCACAAAATTTGTTATTTATACAAATATTTAATTACACTAACGATGAATTGTTAATAAAAGTTTTGATTCGAAAAATAAATGTAAAAAGTTGTATATAAGTAATTTAATAGCTCAACTATGTTTAGATTATTTTCAAGCGCATATATTATAAGTTTGCACACGTAAAATAACTTTAACCGCTTAAGTCTCAAATTCCTACAATGTCTTCTGTATAATAAAAGTCAGGCTATCAATAATATCCTTCTAAGAAATGCATTCATTGAGCCAGATAAGATTGTCTCACTAGCAGCACAATAGGGTCGTTTGCTGTACGTAACTCACAACGCTTCTTTTCGCTGTCAATGAGTTGAAAAGAAACAGGAAACATATTTCCTGTTGCGTCCATCCTAGAAATAATGTTAGAATATACAGGAAAATCATATTGGTATTTTTAAAATGATTGTTAATTATAACGAAGACTAGCAATTATTTAATCATTACTAACGTATTTGTGCCATAGACTTAATTCATTGTTGTATACCTATTATATTAACAAAGAATAATTAAGACCAAAGTCTTTTTTAGTGCTCCTAATTGAATTTTGGCTATTGAAATTGTGACTGGCTGATCTCCATTACCAGTAGCCGGTAATGGAGATCAGCGAGTCACGAGTGTGTTTTAAACTCAGTTGCACTCTCTATACCCACACTAGCATGATCTGATGAGACGGATTAACCGCCACGACAAGAAATAAATTACGGTTTTTTTGCTCCTTTAGGCAAGGGAGTGTAACTCCCCCAAATTCTAGACTACGGGCTTATATCGAAAATTTTTCTTAAAACTATAATACCAATATCGCTTTTCTCGACTCGGGATTTGAATCCAGGACCTCAATATATACGGTTGAACACGCTGCCGCTAGCCCCACGAGGCAGTCAACAATATATATAATTTAATATCAATAAAATACCACAAGATATTACAGTAGGATGATGTTCAAATTAAAATTTCGTTAAATTTGACATAGACTCATAATCGTTCTAGAATTGGTTAGTTCTGTAATCAAATCTTTTATAGACTGCCCACTACTTTGGGGTTCCCCAAAACAGCAGCATACAAAAGAAAACTGATTGGTTGAGTGTTTATCCGAAGGTCTTAAGCAGGTTGTGAATTTTCTTAAAGACTATAATTATTTTAATATCTATGAGATTTGGGGTATATTCATTCAAACAATTCATATATTTTCTTTGTACAAGAGTCCGAAGGTCGGGTAGGGAGGAATGTTCCAAGTTACATAACCCAATCAAAGAATCCAAAATCCAAGCTCATTCTAAGTAAAACCTGTACTATGGATATTCGGCGGCGGGTAAAAATACTTATATATTATTTTTGTTAATTCATACAATACACAGAAGACACCCAAAGCAAGACTAATAAACAAGTAAATGAACACAAATATTTTCCCAATAAATAGTTGCAGTTATGTGGTAATCAAACCCGGGAACCACAAAGGGGCGAGGCCGCTACATTAATCGCTGCACCACAAGTGGACTTGTGACTTGTCACTTGTCTTTGCAAGCATTGCAGGAAAAAAGAAACCGATGTAAATAACTAATAGGTTTTAACCTCCTCAAAGCAATTTTTGTTATGCGTTCTGTTTTTTTGCTTTACAACTAATGGAACCCTTGATACGATAGACTCTAGATCTAGCTAGACTTGGTGGATTTATTTATATACTTAAAATAATTTTCTTTAATTTTTCACATCATATAACCCCTGTCTGGCTGTCACACATACACACGCACGCATGCATGCATGCATTTAACGCAAATATAGATCGTTGTTTATCAATTGGGGTTGGTAGTAAAAGGATGAACTTAATGTTCACCCTGATACTACCGTATACGTTTGTATGTATTTTTCAATGCTAAATTATAGTACAATAAAAATAATTGTCAAAATAATAAAATATATATACATATATAGGAGTGGCCTTATCATTTAGAGTATTTTAGAGGTATGAAAAATAGATGTTGGCCCGAAAAGTAACGAAAGTATCTATTTTCACATACATAATAGGTACACTCATATACATTTTATGATATCATATACAAAGCTGTAAATAACACTATGCTCTATTCATTAATTCGGAGGATCTACTATGCAGTTTAATAATGTGATTTGACTGGATTACAAAGTGGATTCAGGGCAGATACGAATTCCATTAATGGTATGAACACTATCAATGGAATGTGTCCCAGTTTACTAATAATTATGGAATATTCGTATTCAACTAACAATAAACAATTTCCAAATAAGTCACAAGTACTCCGACGGTTGGTGCGTTCGGTGACTATTGTTGATCTTTGTTGGAATTAATTTGAAGTGGCTTTGTCATCTGAAATGCGCGGTTTACAGAATGATTCTAATTTTCGCTACAAACTGCACGTAGTGTTGTTTAGGTTCCGTTATTTTAACAACATTTGTTTTTTGGCGTATGTGGTGAAATTTTATAAGTATGGTATTCGCCACAGAAACTTGTGAAAAATAAATAACAAATTCATTAATAAAGGTTTTCTTCTACTGAAGAACGTCAATCAGTATTTTATCAAAATTAAAAACTTGTGTAATGGGCAACAGGTACTCATAGTCTACGGTGCGATGGTCACATCAGAATGATTATGAATTGATTTAGCTTATTTTTTAATATTTGAGTTTAGGCTACCAGATTCTAAACATTTCTCTGAGGACTGATGCTACAGACACATATCCAAAATATTATGTTAATCCGTTACATTTTAGATTTCTTTTATAGATAAAGTATATTTTTAATGTGTAGATGGACCCAAAACGTTGTCCCGGAATCCCCTCTTTAAACCAAACATGCTTTGTGCATTTAGTTGTAAATTTAATTATAAATAATTTTTACTATTCAAGGCAAAACTGATGGATCGGTATTTTCGAAAAATATGTAGGTACAGGTACCAAATTTAATGATATACAATTTAACCCTAGGATGTTTACCGTAGTATTGTTTAAATAATTTTCGAATATTCGTAGCAAAATATTTGGCATACTTTATCTGTTATGAAAAACAAATAGGGAAAAACTAATATACTTAGATGTTACGCTGATGAGGTATTTTGTCCTAAGTGTAAAATAATTCTGCATGAGAAACCAATAACACATGTTTATAACGTGCTCCTGAATATTCATGGAGTTCCTTTCATGTCATTTACTTACCACTATATTTACTAGAAGATAATATGTTTTTAATTGTTAATAAAATAAATAAAAAAGGATTTTATTCACGTAGACTTTAAAAAAGTGCTTCTAAATAGTCAGAACATGTTTATAGTAATATAGCTAAGTATACATAATTATTTCTAGTTACATAGATATTTAGGTACACGGATTGTATGAAAACATTTATAAAATTTATTTTATAATAATAATGATATTTAGCTAGCTAGCTATAAGTTATTGTCAAAGAGATTATGTTTAGGTTTAAGTATCGAAATTTATAGTTTTAGCTATATTTTACTATATTTTGTCTGAATGGTTCTGTCTATATTAAGGTACGAATTCAATTTTATTAGTATGGTGGACCTTGTGTTTATAACGACGGTCGCGCTTTAATACTACCATCGGATCCAATGCGCCCCAACTGAGAAGACCCAGCGAAACAAACTCAGCGAGTTCATCTAAAACCGGTTTCAAAACGGCCCAGTTGAGACGGTCCGGCACAATTATTAATTAAAATAATAATTAATAAAGTGTAGACGACTGGTCCAATATAAAATCGCTACCATTAGCAGTTGTTGAGGTTACTGCTGTGTTAGGTGGGCGGAGTAAGTTGACTTCAAGAGTTCGTTCTCCCTGCAGTTTATATATTATGAAGTCTGTAATCCGTCTCTTTGGAAAACAATAATCCTCGTTGCAAGCTACACAAAAGGCCTCGTCGTGACGTTCTTTGGTCTTAGACTTTGTCGATGAAAGAGTTGTTACAGATACCGGAAATTATAATACTCACAAAGACGGATCATCTTTCTGTAAAAGGAGCTATCTAAAACATATATCGTCAATTGACCTGACTAATACACTCGTTATTCGATTATTGACTGTAAATGATACTTCTATGTTGATTTTCTTCATTGAAAGACCACAACGTTTTAATTTCACATACATTGGAGTAAATGCCTAGTAGCAAAATGCGGTAAAAACGACTAGATCTTATAAAAGATAAACAAATCATGTTAGAGAATAAGAAAGAGCTAAAGCTGCTTTTGTCACATGTGGTGTGTCACAACTACACGTGCAATACACAGATGCTATTGACTCGGGATAGACTCCTAAACATCATACAAGAAAATGGTCTTTAATGACTATGACTTTACGTTGAACAAATCCCATAGCCTAGAAGAACAATTGCATCATCAGGACAATAATGAAATAACAACTAAAATCTCAGTTAAAAATATTTCGTTGCCTTGCAGTACCAAACGCTTTATGATGAATGAAAGACCCTACCATGGTCTCTGTTGCCACCAATAACCAATGCTATATCACTCAATTCCCCACAAAGGATGATTTTGAACAAATAATTTTATGTTCTTAGTAACAATAGCCAGTGATAATATACTTAAGTAAAAATTTAGGGCGGTTACTGTCAACAGAGGCACATTCAAATATCATCATAAAATTGTTATGCTCTCATTTTCCTACAGCCACAGTTTGTCACAGGAGGAAAATATGATTAGGTATATTTTGAATTTGACATAACATAAAATATACACCTACATATAAGAAAAAATGCATGTCATTGACATTGATTATTATGTTAAGAAACTATTTTATCTGACAAAAGATAACTATTGTTATCTGCCTATTTTTTATACCAGACAAATAGCTTTGTTGCTATGTTATTTCTGTCATATTTCGGCAAAAAACTAGGCTAAACATATTGCTTCTATCGAGCTATGTACTATTGACATAGATTATGTCAGTACTTTTCCTGTTGACAATGACATATCCAGATTGAATGAGGACATCTGTATATAGAATAATTTAAATTAACTGGTATGAAAATAGACAATTTCTCTTGCATCTGCCATTACGATACAAATTTTCTATTACAATATCTGAACATGTCTAATCATGCATGACAGTATTAGTAGAGGTAGGGCATAGTCTTCATACGCTCAAAGAGTAGCCCGACTGGGGAAGTACCTCCACCTTACAGATGACACTCCTTAATAATAACATTAATAATTTTAATGTTGTTTTTCCGAGTGTGAGTAAGGTCGCCAGATTTCATTGGGGTGGGGAAGAAGGGTCAGCAACACTTGTTTGCTGACTTTTAAAGGCCGGCAACGCACCCGCGACATCTCTGGTGTTGCGTGTGTCAATGGGCGGCGGTGATCACTTACCATCAGGTGACCCACTTGCTCGTTTGTCGCCCTCTCATATATAAAAAAAGCATAATTATGATTTGCATCTGCCATTACGCAAGAGAATTTCTCTATTTTCATACCAGTTAATTTAAATTATTCTATATACAGATGTCCTCATTAATGATTAGAGATGTTTTGAATGCTGCAGAATGTTGAGTTGAAATTTTAACGAATTAACCCGAAGTTACTTCATTTTAGCCTAGCCTTTGGTGCAAGTTGGCCTTAGACTATTACAAAACCATAAATTTGCTACGTGAAACAAACATTTTAGCGAATTAAAATTATTTATTTGTTTGTATAATCCATTAGACATGCGTTCATATTTTATCTGGTGCAGATTATTAAATAATTTTGTTTAATATTTGCATGATATAATAAAAGTGAAAGTAAGTTTTGCACCATCGAATATTAATGTTAAAATTACTTGAAACCCTGAAAGATTCATTTGTGAATGAGATTTATTACATGGAAATTATTGCCATTTCAATAACACTTATCTAACAGGTACTTAAGGTGTTAAACGATATTCAGCATTTTTGTGCTGAGGTGTAGCATCTTAATTAATCCTTAATTAAGATGCTACGCCGCCGTGACTATTATTTAGCAGTAGCGAAATATCGGTAAGCATACCGTAATGATTAGTATGGTCATAGTGTTTAATAGAGACGGAGATTGAATACCAATTAAAAAATATAAACTTCAAGCAACTGGTTATTGGCATTCAATTGTTTGATACCCATGTGTACCTTCATATACGTATATAATGTACACCTACGGTATAGAATCATCCTCGTGGATATCTATACCTACAGTACAATATAACACATTCATATTATTTAAAAGAATTAAGGTTTAAATATATGGTTTAAATATTAATAAAAAATATATGGACATTTTATACCATATTGTATGCTTAATTTACACATATGAATTCAGTTCGATTGATGTTGTGGCACTAATTTTTTAATGGGTGTTATAATTATGTGGTGGGTCTGTCTGCCATAGCGGTAGATATCAACTTCTACTTATGGCAGCGATTTTTAATACATAATTATTTTAGAAAATATTAATGTGTAAGTTTTTACATATTTTGATGCAAAAAGGGGCTAAAGTGGGTTGTGTTGTGATCGTTCACGGCTACCCAGAGCCCCCGCTACAAGCACTGTGAGGCTGCCTACCGTGATTGTTTTAGTGGGGTGTCCTACATACCCCGTAGCCTCCCCAAGCGACGGACTTGCGATTTAGCATTTCCACCACGTAAAAAAAATTTTTTATTAAAATAGAAAAAGAAGACCTTCATTAAGTTAGGAATTTTGCTTTACAATTAAGATGTGTGTATTGTATCTATTCAACTAGGGTTGTTGTGTTGTTCTAACTGGCATTTTCTTAGTTATACGCAGCACCAAATACGACCTATAGCCCTTTTCGCTTATATTTGTTAAAGTTGAATATCATATGGGTTTACGTAGCCAATGCTAGAGATCCTCTATCATTAAATATCTTTCTAATAACTCTTATTAATACAACAAGACATACTGAGGATTGGCAAACTAATACATACAACTGCTACAACTGGCCCCACCTTTGTTCAAAATAATCTATCGTTTTGCTTACATTCGCTCAGAATTACGTGGCTGTATCCGAAAGTTCACACGTTCACTGGACAGATCTATTTGTAAAAAACGAAGATTCGTTATGAGTGTTGTTGATTGCGAGTAAAGCTGTCCCACAGGTTCTAGTTGTCAATAGAAAAGTATGACAATCGTTACAGTTATTCTTAACCCTAATATATTCTGATGTTTTCCCGTAATTCGGAATTCCAGGAAAATAATAATGACAGCCAGAAAATATGATTAAAACAGCCAAATAACTAGTGATATGAGTTTAATATGTTTGTCAAAATAGCTTATGGGGATACGAATGGCCTCCCCAAATAATATAATAAATTTATAGACTTGTCTTTATTTTTTATTCAATCTTGAATATGAACTTTTCTCAATCAGCGCATTCTTTTACCACATAACATGTATATACCTAGACGGTGAGACGCGAAGTCAGAAACTCGATAGCCAATACCACTCTAGTTAAGGTGTTTGCCATCAATGACGTCACTCAATCTGTTCTGCCTACGCATCGATAACGTTTACATAGATACAAATGAAACGATTCATTGCTCTGTCGACAAACTGCCCTGAAGCAACAAGTTTTATGCACGAATACTTCTAAGATATGTTTAGAACTCTAGCGCACCCCAGCCGTATACACTACACGGCGCGATAAAGCAATATTGTCCTTGTAATTTTTTTCTTGTGTCTATTAAGGATTCCATTTTTGATAAAATAAAAGTAGTGTAAAATTTTCATATCTATAACATTTTTTCTAGTTAATTATCATTTCCCGTAATAACTTTTTAACTTATTTATTTCCCCCTTATAACTATCTTCTTCTTACGCGATAGTGTAGTCTCTTTTAATTATACAAACTACTAGAAAACTATTAGGAACTTTCACTTACCTACATATATAATATAACTTTAACTAAATAATAAACTAAACATACTACACTATTCTAGTTTAAGTATAACATGAAATAAATACGTATAGATTTGAATATTGTTAATGACCCGAATTGCTCGAGTTGGTGGTACTTAGGGCGAATAAGTTACTCCTGACATTAAAAGCATCGTGTTTTTAAATTCATACTTACAGTGTAAAAAAAATAATCGATCATGAATAAGACCCAGCCTATGAGCCCTCTGCTCAGCAGACTCATTGGCTATTCGATCATTAATAAGACCTGGTCTCAAGAGCCCTCCGCACACAGACTCATTGGCTATTCATATTAGATTCATGATGTTCAAGTGTTTCAGACTAGCGTTTAATACGCGCTTAAAAGCTCTTTTTTGGTAGCGCATGTCGGCGCACCTTTTAACACACGCGCATTTTTTATGTACACACGGCTACACTTCCATTCTATACAAATCCAGTATAAGCTGACCTCGCATTGTATAGGATTTCCATACAATGACAGGTCAGCTTATATTGGAAATGTATAGCTTGATATGTAGCCGTGCGTACGTACGCCGATTTCGTTGAGATTTATGAACCGATTTCCGTCAATCTTCTTTAGTTTTATGCGGAATAGCTGCCATTTTAGGGTTCCGTAGCCACATGGCAAAAAAGCGGAACCGTCATGATCGTCAGATTCGTCATGTCTGTCTGTCTGTTCTTCCGTATATCACAGCCACCTTTTTTTATATATAGAATATATTTTTGAATTATCTATATATATAAAAATCAATGCCACTTTTCGTTGTAATGTTATAACTCAACAACGCCTTTACCGATTTGGCTAATTTTGGTCTTGAATTATTCGTGGAAGTCCAGGGAAGGTTTGTACGTAGAGAAAATTTCAAAAAAGTCTTGAAAAAGTGTAAAATATCTTTCTATATTTTTTTTGTTTGAATAAATGAACTTACTAATCATTTTTTATTACTATGCCTATACGTAGCGAAGCACGTACCGGGCTAGTATTCTATATATTTGCGGCGCGCGGCACCTTTCGTCGGTCTACTCATAGCTAGACACTAAAAAGTAACAAATCAAAATACTTCGTTACAAAAATCGACTTCAAAAATATAAAAAATTACTTAATAAAGATTTAATGTAATACATCTCTTATGCAGACCGAAATACCTTTAATATTAATAAAATACTATATACTATTGATAGGTTTGAAGTCGTCATATGCGAATTGGATTCTTTTAAGCCGTTTTTGCCGCAGGCCATTGCTAACAGAAACGACTTGTTTTGTTTTATGAAAAAGAAATATTGATCTTTATAGACGTCCCTGTATTTTTTTTAATGTTTGTAAAATGAAAGTTCATTAGTGAAAATCATAGATTTTTATTTCAGTTGGTGTATATAATTCTACGATTATCAGATGTTAAAAAACCAATATAAATTATTAGGTTGTCGAGCTCTATTGACCAGGAAGGACCCCATAGAGTCGAATGTCGCGTTATGCAACCTACTGTTTAAATTATTACCAGAACTGTCAAAAGAACAAAGCAAAAAAGAAATCATCATTTATTTCACAAAAGTTACGCACAATATTTTGCTCAACAAAATCTAAACTATATGATTTTAGGTCGGAAAAGTTATTTCTAGTCAAAAAGACAACTTAAATGTACTGAAATGTACTATTTAATGAACTAAACCCTAATATTTATTTATTTTTTATTTTGTTTTATTGGGACATCAAACAGTTACACATTAATACATAATTTTAAGCAGACATGTAAAGACCGTAGTAAACGTGTAACCCACACCAATGTCCGCGAAATAATGTTAAGTGCGTATTTAAGAATACTCGCGCGATTTAATTAAGAGCGTGATAAGGTAATCTTGATATTTTATTTTAATAAATCAATGGCCATTATTTTAAATTTTGACTTGGAAAGTGAAAAAATATCTAACTTAAAGAAGTGTGTGTTATATGTTTCTACTAGGCGTTGGAGAGGCGCCCGTGCGCCGGCGTTACTTCTGCAGCGTGCAGTGTAAAACAGCCGGGGCACGCGCACCTCTCGCCGTATAACCGTTCTAGGTACACTGTAACATAATTGATTTGTGATGTCAGTGCAATCATACATATTGTTACAAAATCCATAAAGCATCATACACATTAGTAGTTTTCTTCTGGACTCCATGCATAAGAGTTTATACCTATTAAGTAGTTGTAAATACGGTAGCTTCGATCGGAAACAACGGAAATGCATAGAACGTAGAAATTTTTTTTGGATCATTTCCAATCTATTTATGTAAATGTCGTAGAAAGGACACCATACCGGGACTGCGTACTCTAATTGGGAGCGGACTAAAGTTTAGTATAAAGTCAAAAATGTCCGAGGCCTCTTAAAATCCCTAGACGATCTCATTACAAAGCCATACATCTGATATGCTTTGTTAATAATGTTATCAATGTGGTTATTGAGGTGTAGTTTTGTGTCTAGTGTAACCCCCAGGTCTCGAATAGAGTTGACTTTTTGTAAAATGATGCCCTGTAAACTGTAATAAAAACTTATGATATTTTTATTTTTTGTGTAAGTTATGGCTTTACATTTTGGCAGGCTTAGCAATAGTTTATTATTGGAACAATACTGAGAGAGTTTGTCAAGATCGTGCTGTAGTAATAAACAATCTTCAGGACTCTTGCATGTTTTATAAATTTTGATATCGTCCGCATACAGTAAAAATTGGGAGTTCTTGAAGCAGTCCGCAATATCATTGATGAACAATGTGAACAATAGAGGGCCAAGAATTGAGCCTTGTGGAACTCCGGAAGTGACAACTACTGAATCGGACTCGAAACCGTTTATTACAATTTTTTGGGTTCTATTAAAAATATAAGACATGAACCATCTGAGTAAATTGCCACGTATGCCATTAAAGGCAATTTTGTCCAGAAGCAATTTGTGATCCACTTTATCGAAGACCTTTTGAAAATCGGTGTACACTGCGTCGACTTGAGTTTGCGTATCCATATTTTGGAACAGATAGTTAGTAAAACTCATGAGATTCGTGGCAGTTGACCGACGCTTTACAAAGCCATGTTGTTGACGAATAATAATCTGATGGCAGTGAGAGTATAGTTTATTGTGTACAAGCCTCTCAAAAAGCTTGGATAATATGGGCAGGATAGAGATAGGACGATAGTTTTGAATGCAGTTTTTGTCACCATTTTTAAATACCGGCGTAATAAATGCGGTCTTCCAGATTTTAGGGAATGTGCCTTCGCGTAAACATTTATTAAATAGGATACAAAGAGGAAGATATATGCTATCAGAAACTTTTTTTAAGAATATAGGCGGCAAACCATCTGGCCCAGCTCCTTTATTCACATCAATTTTTTTAAGAGCATTGTATATATTTTCTGGTGTTAGATATATATCAGCAATGTAGGAACAATTGGCTGTATATGAACTAGGTGGTTGCCAACTCGCTGGGTTTAAGAGAGTGGGTTCATGTACTGAGGTAAAAAAGGTTGAGAACAAGTTACAAATTTCTGTTGGGTTATTTGAATGTATATTACCGAGATACATGTGAGCAGGAATATTTACCTTGCCCCTGCGCTTTGAGACATATGTCCAAAAGTGTTTAACATTAAGTGGTATGCTCTCTTCGACCGATGAGATATATCTATCGAAGCACTTACATGCCTCAGACTTAAAATGTCTGCGACGGATAGAAAAAGTTTCATAGTCCGATATGTTGCCGTATTTTTTCCATTTAGCCCATGCCTTTTCTTTGTAATAAAATATACGTCTTAACGCAGGAGTGAGCCAAATTGGAAAGTTGGAGTTTTTAGGGCGTATCAACGGGGTATTTAATTTAATAATATTGTAAATTATGTCGTAAAAAGCGTCAACAGATTGCTCGGCGGGAAGATCGACAAGTAAAAGGTTCCAGTCCAATTTCATAAGTTCCCTATTAATTGTGTCATAATCCGCCTTGAAAAAGTTGTATTTGGACTGCGTATGTCGAACCATAGGCGTGAATTTAGTTGTAAGTGACGTCATAACAGTAAAAGGAGGGTGATGTGGGTCGGGTGGAAGTAGGGATGTACACATTTTAATGTGACATTCATTGTTTGATAAGAACAAGTCTAGTATACGACCTAGACTGTTTCTCAATACGTTGTACTGATGTATGTTTAAAACAGAAATGAAATTACTGACGTAACTGCTTATTGTACTAGTTGATTGAGGAGTAACATAAGCGTGGTCGCAATGGTCCATCCAGTTGATGCATGGTAAATTATAATCACCCACAATGTAGAATGTTTCGATACAAGGGTCACTAATAACGTCCTGCAAAGCGTCAAGATGAGATATGTATACATCATCTTGCGTTCGGGGTGGTATGTATACCGCACTTATTATATGATATTTTTTCGGACTCGATGCGGGCAGTTGTACCACAACATGTTCCACCTCGGCATGTACAGGGCGCATCATTCTACATATAGGTCGTAACGTGCGTAAGACGGCTATAAGAACCCCACCACCATCATGCTTACCCGAGATGCAGCGGTCGCGGTCACATCTAAATACTAAGTAACGATCATCAATGATCTCCGTATCCGAGATATTCGGTATAAGCCAAGTTTCGGTTAATATGATCACGTCGTACGAAAAGGACAGAATATTCGTGAATAGAGTATTTAGTTTCGTACGCAGTCCACGGCAATTTTGGTAGTAGATATTGGTCTATTTACAGAAGTTATTTGCTACTTACTAATCCACGTATTTAAAGGGCATTCAACTTGTTTATACTTTACTATTACTGAGCTAAGTCTTATGCTCCTTGCTCCAGTCTTGATTGTTTACATGCATTGTTGTTTATTAGTTTTATTATTCTAACTGAAAATAATAAAATTTACACCATAATTTTATTTTCGTTTTTGGTAAGAAATATTTCAGAATGCGGTTTCAAAATTCTTACTATTCTTGCCAGAAGTTCTAGAATGACAGGGCTGAAATATCGTAATATCGTTATTCCAAGTAGAATATCATATGAATATAAATAATTAATTTGCATAGTCTTAAAAAAACATTAAAAGCATCGTGTTTTTAAATTCAAACTTACAGTGAAAAAAAATAATCGATCATGAATAAGATCCCTCTATGAGCCCTCTGCTCAGCAGACTCATTGGCTATTCGATCATTAATAAGACCTAGTCTCAAGAGCCTTCCGCACACCGACTCATTGGCTATTCATACTAGACTCATGATGTTCAAGTGCTCAACAATGATTTTAGGTCAGAAAAGTTATTTTTTATCAAAGAGTGAACTTAAATGTACACAAAAGTTATAAAAAACTAGCGGCATGGAACGTGCTTCGCTACGTATAAGGCAGAGTAATAAAAAAAATGATTATTAAGTTCATTTCTTCAAACAATAAAAATATTTAAATCTGCTAAAAGATGATGACACTTTCAAGACTTTTTTTAAATTTTCTCTACGTACAAACCTTCCCTGGACTTCCACGAATACTTCAAGACCAAAATTAGCCAAATCGATAAAGGCGTTGTTGAGTTATAACATTACGACGAAAAGTGGCATTGATTTTTATATATATAGATAAAGAGTATTTTTATTTATTTTTATATATATAGATAAGTTAAAGATTTGACTAAATGCGATTGAAAGTTTGACTAAATACCCAGTAAAGATTATATTTTTGCTTTAAACTTTATATTGAAGTATCGATGTTTGAGTTATTAATTCAAATTTTTGAAGTCAATACATGTGTATACAAGAGGATATGTGAGTCTCCGACATGAAAATACCCACAGATATCTGAACATATACATATCTGTGGAAATACCAGACAATTCGTAGTTATCATATTTCAGGGGTGAAATCATTTTTTATGGTTCCGTACCCAAAAATGTAAAAGGGACCACAATTTGTTATACTGTATCAGGACCGCGATCATTTTTTCAGGACGGCGCGCGTGAATGTATCAATTTAATAATCGCACAATTATTCAAGCCTTAGCTCTTGGAGTTCATAGTTAGGTATTGCAATCAAAAGACACGGCCGTGTATGACGCATATTTTGGTACTCCCAAGGTCTCAAGATCCATAGGGATACTCTCATTGTACTTTAATAATTTAAATGAAATTTAACAAAAAGCAATGTTTCGTAGCACAAGTAAAGTAAAAAGTCCGTAAATGTTTAGTTACATCATGCAAAAAGAAGGAAAAATATTTATTTATTTCGAAAAACGTTGGTATGTTTAAGGAAATTTGAAACACATTAATTATGTGTCTTGTTTAGCGTAGTTTCAGCGTTCGGGTAGATTTTATATGCAATCAAGTCTGCTATTCGTAAAGTTAACTATTTCGTTATTATTCAATATTACGACGAACATACAGCGATTGCAAAATCAGTGGACGTGATCTTACGTAGAGAGCTCGCGCGGCGGGCCGCCACTATAATTTGTGTCGTGACGCTTATAATCCCAGTTAAATAAGGCACAGTGAAAAGAAAACCTGCCCGAACGCTCGTTTCTTTTACGCTCTCAATATTTATTTTTACGAAATAACTGTGAACTAATTTTTTCCCTAAAATACGTTAAAGTATTTGAATAATTGAATGTTCCAATATAGTAATGCCGTTTGCAGCAGTGTGTATAGTAAGTAGTGTGATAGACTAGTGTTGTGCTCCGCGTGTGGTAGCGTGTGTGTGCGTATTGTGACGCTGTGGCAATTACGTGCAAAGGTGTGCTTCGGGCAGTGGTAGAGGCGCCGCTGACAATGAATGGGCGTGCTGTTGTCGGGAGGATCAGTCGGGCGGGCGGTCGTAGTTCGCACACCCGCCCGCGCCTCTCCTTCGGGCCGGTCTTCCTCTCGTTGGTCCTCCTGCATATTTGCATCTCGGTGCAGTAGGCACGCCTCCCATAGCGCTGGGTTCAGCTCATGCGTCGTGGATGCGTTCATAGTTTGATTAACATCCGGTCTGGCTGGACGTATCATAATTCCGATTACCAATCTATAGTTCCTGTGCGGGTAAATCGAGTCGCGTACTAACGAGTTAGTAGGTCTAGCCAGGCTTACATTTTTCCCAATTCATTGTGTAATAGCTTTCAAGATAGGTTACCGGGAGTTCTTTGAATGCTTCTTAGAGTGTTTTAGAATGAATACGGATTCTGTGAATACTTCAAGTGAAAGCGATTACCGTGACAACAGTTCACCATGTAATGACGGAACTACTTCTTCATCGCCGTCGCTATCGTTTAGGCTGGCGTATGCGCGAATGTCGCGTTTTATGACCCCAAATTCCAGCACCTATGTGATAGATGGCAGTTTTGAGAGCCATTCGAGCGAGGGGGCTATGATTCCAAGTAAGTAGATTTGTTTCTCCAATTAATGTTATTTAAAATAAATCATTTTTATTAAGTATACATTACCTATAATATCTATTAAAAAACGTGTACCGGTAATTAAACTATTCATATCGTTGGCGGAGATAATAAGGAAGTTTATTTTGAGATTACGGTTTTTTTAATACATTATGCTCCCACCGATGCGCTTGAACTAAAATAGGTAATAACTGTTTTATTTAGAAATAAAGTTCTTCTATATTTTTAGTTTTTGAGTGCGCTGTATTTTCTATTCATTAGTTTTACGAACAGATTTTGATAATATTGTTTTTATATTATTTGTAAGTTTGCCGAAATGGAATTTTATTCATATTTCTGCAGTTTGATCTTACACTTGGATTAATTGGAAGGTAATAGTTTTTACCTTGCGCGTTGCGCCCATGTCTGTATTTGGTGCTTTATGTCCGCAAGTACTCGTACTTTATCTGTAAACCGCTTCGTTAACAACCTTATAAAAGTGAAACTTTTTTTACACCGACTCCATTTTTGGCGCCAATGGTTCGCATCAGCTGACCGTGTAGCATTTACATTGTCACTCATTTGATACTTCATTGATATAAATGTTGTTGTTCACTTATTGAGATAGATAACAATACAGTTGGTGAGTCAAATAAACAGGGCAACGGAAAAATCAAGAATAATGCGAATATTACGAAAATATTCGCAAATTAATTAGTTTTACGCCGTAAAGGACAAAGTTTCACTAGCATAATAACGTATTTTTTATAAATAACTGCATTAAATTGATGCATCCGTTTGGGAGTTACGACCTTATAGACAGATTTACATAAAGATCTTATTACATAAAGGCTTATGACTTCCGCGTTTTTGTCGGGGCTGGAGAGAAAATACCATAAATTTAATCACTTCGATTCATTTTACGCAGTTACATGTTTCGTGGTGTGGTGAAAATAATAAGGATATATCACGTATAATCTATAGAGGGACCATATTATTGGAATCTATAGCTATGTTTTAAACGGCTTAATACTAAACACCAAAATTTATGTAAGTTCCTTTCAAGTGTAAAATCCGACTATGGAAGATAATTGGAAGTTCAGTTCGTTATGTGGTGCCGTATAATATATCATAATTTTTGTCGAAATATGTATATGTGATATGATTTACAAACAAACATAGGTTTCAAATCTTTAAATACCTCTCTTTTTGTGTTGGTATTATTATAAATTGTGCGAAAATAATATCGATATAACTAGCTATGTCCCTTGCAACGTATATCTGGTACCTACAGAATCTGGCAATCAACACTTGTAAAAGTGTTTCATTTATACTGTTTTGATGCAGGAGGCTTTTTGGGTATACAACATACCAAATAAGTTACATCACAAAACTATTCAATCGTTACATCGGAAAAACGTTTATTTTAGTTTATAGAGTACTGATATTTTTACAATTTATGATCAAACAGTAAATCAGCAAAGGTCTCGACCAAACCTAGTCGGGAAATTAATTTCGTTTTTATAAAATCTGCTATTAGCAGACTTGGAACAACGAGAATACATCTTCCGGGATTTGCCGATAATTTTAGAGGTTGGGAATATTTTCAGGCTATATGCATACAGGCGGCCAATCCGCCTGGTATTTTGCCGCGCTCTGGTAGAATTGAACGCCGTAGAAAGCCGCGAAGCAGAGTTTTGTCAAACTACCCGTCCGACATGGTCGCTGAAGTGTGCCGACGGGTGACGCGTGGCGCCAGCGGCATTTCTGGACGACTGTAATATTAATAGGGCACAAATTACACTCGTTCAGAACTGCCGCTTGGTTACAGAAAAGTATAAAGCGATGGAGATTAGCAGCAAATGCGTGTGCAATTTATAATGTTAGGTATTTTAAAATATAGTAGTTTAAGTTGCATAGTCGTTATTCGAAGCGGAATGAAAATCCTTATCGGTGTTTAGGACATACATTACACCCGTCTACAAGTGCCGTTTTGCGCTGCTGTTGCGGCGCTGCGTTCTGTTGCTTTGTGGTGTTAACCAAACGTGCTAGTTTGTATTGACTTTTACATACGGGAATAATAATACAAAATATGCAACTTATACTACCAATATTTATAAATTGCACGCGCATTTGCTGCTAATTCCCAGCACAATAAACTATAATTATTCAAGTGATTGGGGCGTTTTTCGTATCGTAGTAATTAATGAAGAGTTTAAGACAGTTTTGAGTTTGGGTGAAAGCCAAACATTGCGAGAAATGCTTGGAAATTAAAACAACAGGTTGAAAGTGTTATCAATATATTTTGTAGTCAACTGATCATGTTTCAATCGGCCAGTAGAGAATTTTAATTGCCGATGTGCTGGTTTCTTCTTCTAACGTGTGTGTAAATGACAAAAAATAAATTTAATTTAATTTAATTGACATCGAAATTGCATCTCCGTCGAGACATTACGTTCATAAGTCACAAACGCTTGAAAAAGAAGGAAAAGGACTCTGTCAAATAAACTGTATTTTATTTATACATTACTTTGATGCACTGTTTACTACGCAAAGTTGAAAGTGAATCATGGTATTCTGTTTAATGTTTCCCACACATTCGCATACACTAGACGAAGATTCATATTTTTTGGACCATTATTTTGCACGTTGAAAATCCCAAATTTTGAAGTGCTCTAGTGGTAGGGTTCAGAAGTTGCTTGGATGGACCCAAGCAAGTTCTGTACGCAAAATAAAAATCTTAAAAAGTGAAATCTTAAAAAGTTTTGGTTTTGTTATTTTAATTTTACATTTAAACTCGCTTGTCACCCCGAACGAATAGAACAAGAAGTCTATAAAAGTAGATTTTAATTAAAAAGCTGTTATTTGGCCATTTATAATGTACGACAGGTTTTTGCTTTCGTATAATAAATGAATGTATTGCTTCATAAAATTATTAATTCAATAATTGACATTATGTAACCGATGCATACAGGTTGGATCCCAGCACAGGTCAACTATTCTTGTGACCATATTTAGTTTTTCAGTGTCTAGCTTTTATCCGTAAATTGTATGTTTGTGAATTCGCTGCGAGACAGAGACGTATTTCACTAGTGCGGGGTTTTTTTTTATTTCTAACTTCCTTACGTAACTATTTAAATTGATTTTATTGGAAAGCTTATCGTCGGCAGTATTAAAAATCGCTTCTAATCCAATTTTAACACAATGTCTAAATGGAGTCCATGATATTATTAACTATTGTGTTATGGCAACCTGCCATTTACCACATATTATCTCAGCTTTGCAGTCCCTCATGCATACTAGTTCATACCTGGCCAACATTTCGGCAATAATTATTATACATCCAGTATCCCAAAGGCAATTCAAAAAATCTCCCACGGTGAGATCTGATGAAATACTCCCAAGATATCGAAGATGGACGTATCCTAAGGCTCTATTTGAAGATAAGTGACCTCTATGTACTGCACTGCATTCATTTTATTAAGTCAGTTTTCCTTTTATTAGTCGTAGAGTCATTTGAATATCTATAAACACATTCAGATTAATCGGCTATTTGGATGGCGAATTTGTAGTGATCCAATGATTTATTTACAATTCGTTTGCCACCGTTCGGTTATGCTGTAACTGCCTAATGGAACGTGCGCGCGTGGCCGCTTCCATATTTGAAATTGAATAGAACCCGGCACGGGTCTTGCACAATAATGTACGACTAGTGAACTCGTGGCCGGCGTAGGAGTCGCTCTCGGTGTCCCGCCCGTGCGATTAACTGTCCTCGTATCTAATACTGATTGATGGTTTCGACTGTGTTTAAATGGATAAAGACAACGGTAAGAGGGCACTTACTACAGCGACTAACGTCATCACTCAACCATTACCTTTGGTGCGAAATAATAGCAAAATGCAAGTGATTTATTTGTCGGCGTATAGTTTCACTAATCAACGTTGTCATATTATGCCCACTAAAGCAATGTTAAAAAGGCGTTTATTGACCTTCGTGCCAATAAGTTTCCGGTAGTAAACCCATTTAATGCATAATGAGTTATTATTTGATTCTTATATTAAAACTTAAATTTAATTAATAAAAATCAAATAACCATTAATGAGTTTCTTAACTGCAACATAGATTATTAAATAAAATATCCGTAGTACATTAAGTTGAAAAAACTCAGGTTGTACTTGTCAGAAATTAGTGAGTGATGTTAAAGAATTTTGAAGAGATAGAGAAAAAGGTAGCTTCTTTTTCTGTTCGAAATTGTCTCCTCAACTATCGGTATGTTTCTAGGCCAGTCATTTGAAAGTTAACTACGTAAATAAATGTAGAGTACTAAACAAAAAAAAATCGATACTTGTATCTCCCGGAACTTGTATAAAATGATTTGATTTTCAAATTATGTCCATGCCTTATGTTCAATCCAAGTACATGGCAATGTTTATTTTAAGTAAGATAACAATACCAAAATGGAAGTTCAATAAATATTGGGTAGGGGAATTAGTTCGGAAAACAATAAAGCTTAAAAATCGTCATCAGCATCAGCCTACTAATGCCTGTTTTTTACATTTAATGTTTCCCGTTATGTTTGTTCTCTACCTTTTACCAATCAGAGACCTTTTGCCAGAGTTTACCTACTCTATACTCTGAGCACAAAAATGTTTTAAAATATTCATAAAAAGAAAACTAAATACATAAAAACAAAAATCTAAACTCTTAGGTAAGATTAACATTATTTGTGAAAATGTCTAGATGCTTCTGCTCTGAGCGCTTAAATATAGAAACAAATTGAAACTTGAATAAACTATGATATGACTACGGATTATTTTTAATGAAAATATTGAAAAAAGAGATTCCTGTTTAAAATTATAGTATAAATTTTCCCTTCAACAAAAAATTACCGTTTCGTGCATTTGAAATCAATTACCGTAGGTGTAGGGAAGAGTTACCTCTCCGTTCATAGATATGAAATAGTCAAGAAACTATTTAATAGTGATGAATAGAAAGGCAACCATTTATAAATAGTTCAGTGCTCCATAAGGTGACAAAAAATTTAATTATGATCATCTTTGGTACTTTTACTAACCATGTTATGTTGTCAGCTTTCATTTTGTTTGAAACATATATGTATATAGCTTAGCATGCGCAATTAAATTGATTTGTAATATTATGTCTTGCATTATTTTTCAAGTGAAGGTACATTCAGGACATCATGTATTTTCTACGACATAATTTTGCTAGTATGGAATTTCAACCTGCGTTTAATGTATATCCCAAACAATTATTCATTATTCAGGAATCCTGAATTGTGACACCTTCAGATTACATTTTTTACTACCGATATCCATCGTTTCCAAATTATTATTCAATACTTATACCGAATGTGATCTTTAGATGATATTTTTTTCACATAATTATGGTTATTTAATGGTATATTCAATTACATACATTCAATGAATTACTATAACCATTGAATGCTAATTATGTAAATAAAATCATAGCACAATATTATCTGTGTGCTTACCCTTGATTGCTATTGATGCCGTCTTTTACACTAGTAATCTAATATGATAGTCATTACATCTCTCTCCTCCAAATAATGCGCACTTTTCCTACGATGTATATTATCGTAGAAAAAGTACGCATTATTTGGTCGATAGTTTTGTAACGTGTCGCTTATTTTCTTTTAGTATTTTGCACTTAAAATTAAATTGTCATAGCTGTCATGTTTTTGCCGTATGACCTATGTTACAAAGAAATTCAAATATACGAGTATGACAATTACACAACATTGTTTACAGGTATTTAATCCTAATGTCGGTTACACGCTTCACTAACTGAGGACTCAGTCCACCGTGTTACCGGCCAATGTTGTGTTATTATGATACACGAAAGTTTAAAACTGTATATATGACAATTAGTTGGTAATGGATGGGGATTATTATATTTCAAGTCCAAACAACATGATGCGCCGCGGCTCTCACTCACATGTTTCACATTATCGTCCGACCCTTCTCCGTTTAACATTTATAGCGTATACTAATTAACAAGGCGAATAGGAATCTTGTTTTAATCTGGAACTTAGTGCTCTATTTGCGTACGACTTCATTCATAAAACCGTATGTGCCAGGCGGCTACAGAGCGTTACTTATGTGTTTAAGTCGAACAAAACACACATTGTCTAGATGTTTGTAATCAATCCGTCTAGACTTTATTTTTTCTATAATGTTTTCTAATGGCCATCAAATAATATTTCACATATCTAGTGGCTATCAAATCCTTTGGAACCGACTTCAAGAGAGAGAGAGAGAGAGAGAGGTTTTAAATTTGAATATTTATTTTTTTATATATGTTACGCAATATCTTTTGTCGACCTAATTTTATAATACCTTTATTATTCAACAAGCAATGCTTTCGTGATGGGCATATTATATTTGTTAAAATCTCTTGACACAAAGAAAATCTGGAGGCGGTATATGTCTCTTAAAACAGTAAAGTATTTGTTGCCGCACAGTATTTACTTATTGGTAAAACAATTAGATTCAGATTTTATTGTTATAAAAACCTCATTTTTAAATTAACGGCAATGTCATGTACCCTGTTACCAAAGCATATGCACTATTACTCTATAACACTCAGGAGTATTAAGACGATTAATATTCGTTGAAATCGGTCCATAGTGTAAGAAACGTAGCTAGTGCCTGCCTGCGAACTACAGTAATTCCTCCGTCGAATAGTCCTTTGCAGTATGACAACTAGCATTCTTCAATTACATATTCGTATAAATATAACACGAATTTGCAATAGACTAGTAGTTATTCCAAATATTTTGCTATCGGTTTAAATATGATAATTGTAATTGAATTATCTAACACACCACTTGTATAATGGTATAAGTTGAAAGTGCTAACCGCCCGGTCATTACATAATACATGTTTATAATTACTTCTAAACATTAAATAAGTACAAATCCAATAAGTTTAAAAAATAAATAAATTTATAAGGAGTAGGTACTCACCTCTAATAATAAAAAATATTTTTATTTTAATATCATCAGACAATCATTCGGAGAATTGTCGTTAACTAGTTGAATTATTTAATTTAATCTTAATAAACAGAATACTCATAGCACTTGGCGCTCTTCAGGTCATGAATTATTAAACTACAACAGCGCAATCAGTGCTTCAATAAGAATAGTTGAGTTCCAAGAGATCCTAAGCTTACAGCTATTATGCCTACTGAAACCTACTCGTTATCGCTCTAAATATTAAATTAGCATCTTTATTTACTTTCTACGTAGACAAACTATGTCAACTGCGTAAAAACGTCAACGTAAGTCCGTAGTAAAACTATTCGCAACCAATGTCAGCCTACTTAAACGTTGAATTACATGGAGTACAAGGTTAATTTTCATTTATTTGATATGTGTGTCAGTGGTGCGGCGCATTGACCGGCGTGGCTGCGCCGCACCGCCGCGCCGCCGCCGACTACAACGCCGCACGCGCTTAAAATAAGCTTTTATATTATTTTAATCCGCAAACTGTGTCATATTTTTGTACATCACTAAATTTGTACTATTTTCGTCCGCTCTTACGAAACTTCTCTATATCATAGAATACAAACACATGCTAAAGCACGTTTATATATATATAGTGTTCTATAGATAAAACTATGTTTGTTTCTAGTGAGGGAAAATCGGAAACTATTCGAGGTGGTTAGTTTCGTTATAAGGAACCTTTTCAATAATGTTTAATTTTATTTTAATCTGCAAACTCTTTCATATTTTTGTACATCACTAAATGTGTACTATTTTCGTCCGCTCTTACGAAACTTCTCTATATCATAGAATAAAAACACATGCTGTAAGCATTATTATATGTACAGTGCTCTATATACATAGATACAGTATTTATATATATAGATAAAACTGCTTGTTTGTTTGTAGTGAGGGGAAATCGGAAACTATTCAAGGTGATGATTAATTTCGTTATAAGGAACCTTGTCACAGACTTCAGAGAACATAATAACTGCTTTTGAATGTGACTTATTGAAGTAAAACATCTTTACGCACGCTTGGGTTGTAAGCCGGTGGAATGCGTGACGAGAGCGTTACGAAAAATGTGATCGGGTGAGACGAATCTAAGCTGAGGGGGAGATATAAGTGAATATAGAAAAAGAGAGAAAGAAAGAGAGTTTCGTATACTTCTGTAGGGCTCTCTTGCCCCTACAGGTTGCCCATAGGAGGTGCGAGCACACATTTTCTCTCTTTCTCTTATAGCCAGTTACGTTTCGTAAATTTAAGTTTTACCTCAATAGTATGGAAAAGCACTCCTCCTCAAGCTCCTTTTTTCAGTATTTTATACCTATTGAGGTAGGTCATGGTGGAGTAATGTAATGTTTTTAATTCTATAGAATCGCCAATATTTAACGCAAGTGATGCCATTCGTGGTCCCGTAAGAATAATACATGTGTATCTTAATCGGTGAATTTTTTTATTTTTTTTATTTAGTTTAATGTGTAAGCATATTAACGCCAAGCAAAACTGTTAAACGTCGAAAGATGACTGATGTGTCATCTTTCACTATCCCTCACTAGGAAAAATTCTGTGTTTTTTCAATTTTCAAAGGTTAGGAAATAAATACTTAGTTCTCTTCAATGAGCCATCGAAAAGAAAGACAACGCACATCTAAACACATTATTTATAAAAGAAAGATGGTCCTTATTCTTTTTCATTAAATCTCCCCCTAAATCAGTACCGCCAACTACTAACAGGACCTATAAAAATTTGGTAAGAGGTCTTTTATTATGTACACAATACTCGGTCCAATTATGCTTTTATGACTTTATTGTACCTACGTAGTTTAACGTTGCGGCTTGACATAGGTTTCGGGTCGGAACTACCGAGGTACATATAAAAGATGCACACGGCAGAGGCTAACGAGAATCGGGGTAAAGAGCTGTTTGATATGTGTTAATGCATTTAAGCCGGGAGCTTCGAGAGTTTGACGTCGCCCCAGAGATTTCGTCCGGGCTTGACCATATACATTTAAAAAATATTTACAATAAAGACATTTAACAACTTTGATAATTTGTTTGAACTTTACTGAACATCAACTTTCTTAGTTATTATAGTCAGGGTTACTTGTAAAACACCAAAAACTTTGCAGGACTAGATAGATAACACCATAAGCTAAAACTTTTGTTCTACGAGTCTGGACATACTAACTCAATACATGAAAAAAGAAATAGGTACTACTGGCGACTAGAGAAATCGGTCAAGTTCAAAGGCGCTATCACTGCACCCCATCCCCGCGCCCTCAAAAGAGCATATTTACGTAGTCTTTGTGATCGCGTGGGATGCTGGAAATTAAATTAATACTCATTCTTGTACGAAAATAAAATCTAACTAATTATGAAAAGTTGTAGAACAAAAATTGTTCCTTATTGTATTAGATATCCTGCGAGATTGTTGGTGTTTTAGAAGTAACCTTTTATATATAAGAGTTCGTGTGGCACATATGTGCATTTATTCTAGAATACTGAATGGCCAATTTTACATATATCTAGGTACATACTTAAAGACAAAGCCCGCTCTAGGGAAACAAATGTTGCCTGTATCAAGATACAAAGCACATCCAGACTCTGAACAAGTGCATATGGGTCACATAAATATTTTTCTTACGCAAGAATCATACCCCAAAGAAGTGGACGCAGAGGTAGTAACGGGGTACCAGGAGGGCGGCCATAAGTGCTACGCCACACGTGTAGTTATATAATCGCCTGCCAGTGATTTTATAGTTCGACTCATTGTATGTACAAGATACGTAGTAAAAAAGTTATTTAAGACGATTACGTTACGACTTACTTGTTATCGATCGAATTCTCAAGAAAAAGAAAAGTACATAAGATATCGATGTTAACTTAACTTACCTACTTATAACTATTCCAATTATACTATTAATATTATTAGCTTTTAATTGAAACAATAGCGTAAAACATACTTACTTACTAAAAGAATAACCAACGAAAAAGTCCGTCCGTGCGGTTTGTTTCGTTACATATATTTTTTGAATCCTTAAATAAATAGCAAGTTACTACGCTATTATACTTACATTTAGCTATAGTATATTAAAATAAAAGAATTGAAAACAACGAGCAGTTGGCTGGCGCAAAAGGCTCTCAACCAGTAACTTTAATATAAGCGTCTAATACCTGAGGGCACCTTAAAATTAAAATACAAAAGTATACTCTTAATACTTATAAGTTCCCCATATATGTATGTCTCGCATATCTCAATAAAATACCTAAATTTAACATGTACATGTTTATGTAAAAGTTTTTGAGTTATGAGAGGGTCAAAAGTTTGTGTAATATTACACACGTTTAATATTAACCTAACAGAACTGGTAAGCTACTGCTCACCAGTTGACTCTTGCTTGACACGCTGCCGCGTGCTTAGATACCGCTGTGACATAAACACTTGTGCTACCGTTTATAATGTGGGTATGGATACTTAACCTTATAAATTTAATATTGTTCCTTTGACAGTAAATCATTTAAGAATAACTATAACAATGCAGCTGTTTATTTTAATGTTGGTATGTAATGAAAAATTTGAAAATTAGAGAAAATACTACTACCATAATGCTACCTATAGAGTTGGTGTGTAAATTGATAGCACAACAAATTGGGCTAGTTACATATTAAAGTTAGGGAACTTCCGAAAATATGTAAAATTAGTTTTATTTGTTTACTTTTGTGATCATCTCGATGTTACGAGCGACATATTTATTGATAATGTTATTTGTTCGTTATGCAACAAAGTTGCACACAACTATTATAATTGTTTTTCAATCTTTTTTTAAACACACGTTTACAGGTTTTACGAGGTTCCTGAAAATATAAAAAAATGTATAAATGTGAAACTAGAAGTTCTGCCAATAGCCTTGCTGACAAAAAAAATGGCAGTTGCTATCCCTTCGTGAGATACAATAATCACATACTCTCAGTGCTTTGTTTACTCATATCCAAAAGTTTTCACTGATTATAGAACTACTAAACAAATCTATTACAATGTCGGGCAGGATAAGGTCTGTTATTTCAGTAATTAATGTAAACATGTACATACTTATTTTATGTTGTATTCGACGTATCACCTTGTGTGAACCAAAAATAAGATATTTACGTGGTCTTATCTATAAAATCTTATCTATAAATACGCTCATTATGGAGGTATGGACGAGTGAACTAATTAACAAAACACCTTCACTAAAGTAGAGATAAAAATCACCTGTAAATTTACCTTGTACGAGGCATTCCTAAAAAGTTTCTTCTTTAAATTCAATTTTATCGATTATTCTCACGAATTCTATAAACGGTTTTCATAAAGTTTAAAGGTAGTGTGATAGTAATCATCTCTAGAATCTCACTCACCTATAAAATTCTCTACTGGAGAATCTCTTTAAAAAATATATACTGGAGAATGTAAAATAAAGCGAGCGTATCACGATTGACCTTTTGACCACGTTTGATTGGTAAGATACTGAATAGTTTTTGTCTGTTTATGTCTTCGAACCTCCTAATTGATGCACTGATTTTTAGTGCATCAATTAGGAGATTCGAAGACATAAACAGACAAATTCACAAACATAAACAGACAAAAACTATGATTTTAAGTTAATTATTTATAATAAATATAATAATAATTTTAATTTACACACCTTTTTAACATTTTCAACCCTTGTCAATATTTATAGTAATTTAATAGCTCCAAATTAAACAGAATCACAACAGATCAGTGCAATAGGCCTACCTGGGAAACCACAATAAAAAAACGCACTTAGTACACTACCTCTCTCTTAGGAAAGAAAGTATTGAGATATTTTTTATAGATTTTATATAAAAATCTTACCACTTTGCACGTGCCGGGTCGATGAGGACTTTTCACGTTTCCTGTAGATAGATAGATAGATAAAACTCTTTATTGTACACCTCAAGAAACAATACGAACTGACAACATAAATAAATTACAGTACAAATGGCGGCCTTATCACAAGGTGTGATCTCTTCCAGGCAACCTAGGTAGTGAAAGAATAGAGGAGTTACAGAGATGGGGGTAGTTGCGGGTGTACACAACAAATTTCCTAAAAGGTACTACTGTACCATACTTATAATTACACTTATTAACTAATTTATCATAATGTCTGTTCAAATTATGTACCTATGATAAATAAACGATCGGCATCGTTGAAAATTAACCAAAGCCTTAGCTCGGAGTACTTTCAAGGCTAAGCTTTAAGTAGTGATCCTTGACAAGTTGTTGGAATCCACTAAGTGTTTGCGCACGCCTAATAGACAATGGCAGCGCATTCCACAAACGAGCACCTTGTACAACAAACGATTTATCAAGAAAATTTGTGGAATGCGCTGGTATTTTCAACAGCTGATTATTATTAGATCTCAAGGCTTTCGAATGTGATTCATGAAGGAAAGAAAAACGTTCTTTAAGATAAGAGGGAGTAGTAGGAATAAACAGTATACTGTATAGAAGTGATAGAATATGAGCATTCCGGCGAAGGCGTATAGGCAGCCACTTGAGTTTATTTCGAAATTCAGAGACATGATCATATTTGCGAAGGCTAAATATGAATCTAATGCAAACATTCTGGAGTCGCTCAAGTTTATCCAATTGGGCTTCGGTGAGATCAAGATAGCTGACATCTGCATAATCTAGTATTGGAAGAAGGAGGGACTCAGCAAGCATAATTTTGGTGGGTATAGGCAGAAAATTTCGGAATCTTCGTAGAGATCCCACGGACGCGTAAAGTTTCTGACTAACATTTTGCAGCTGTGGACCCCGGGAAAAACAGTGATCAAAATAGACCCCCAAGTTCTTAACTTCACGATTTATATGCAAAATAGTACCCTCAAATAAAAACTTAGGGAGTTGAGAATAACAAACCTTAGACATCATTCTTGAGCTGCCGATAAGAGTGACCTGAGTCTTAAGAGGGTTAACTTGCAGACCGTATGCACGACTCCACTCACTAATACTGATAAAATCTTTATTAATAGTGCTAACAGCATCAGCCAGCTTATTAAGAGGAGCTTGTAAGTAAATTTGAAGGTCATCTGCGTAAAGGTGGTAGGAGGAAAGAAGTCGATTTGAGATAGAATTTATGAAAACTGCGAAAAGTAACGGAGATAAAACGCCACCCTGCGGCACGCCAGCAGTAGTATTGCACCAAGAGGAGTGAGAATCATCAATGCGTATACGTTGCCGGCGGCCAGACAGGTAACTATGAAACCAGCCAATGACTGTTGGAGATATATTAAGAGAGCGTAAAATCATTAGCAACACGTCGAAATCTACAGTATTGAAAGCATTACTAAAATCTAATAATGCAAGCACCGTTAGGTTTCCGCGTTCCATTCCAGTTCTAATATCATCCGTAATATGGACCAGGGCTGAAGTAGTGCTATGCCCAGGGCGAAAACCAGATTGGAGAGGATTAAGGAGATTATTAGTACAGAGAAAACTACTAAGTTGCTTATGGACTAGACGTTCAAGGACCTTGGAGAGGAAAGGTAATATTGATATAGGACGATAATCGGCAAACGAAGCAGGGTTGGACTTTTTAGGAAGAGGAATGATGTGTGCATTTTTCCATGCAGATGGAAATACACCGCAGGATACAGAATGATTGAGGATGTGACATATAGGGGATAGGATTTCATCAAGTATTGGAAGAACCATATTACGGGTGATATTATCGCTGCCCACTGCGTTCGATGCTATGGATAAAATACTCTTCTTAACATCACAAGCAGAAAATTGGCTAAAGCTAAAAGAAGAATAGTTGGGAGATGGAATGGATGAAAGATAATTCAAAGTGCTTGTTTTAGTTGCCCTGTCAAAAATAGGCGAAGTAGAGAAATTACTATTCAGTGAATTGATATCTAAATTATTTGGAATTGCATCATTTCGAGCTTTTCCAACTCCCAATGATCGTAAATATTTCCATATTTTTGCAGAATCTCCATTTTCAACGGAGCTGTGAATATGTTGGCGTTGTGCGCTCCTACACACCTTATTAGAGTGATTTCGCAGACGTAGATATTTCTCACGATTGACGTCATTAGGTCGACCCGCATACCGAGACTTAGCTGATGCTTTCTTAGACAGTAGAGTTTTTATTTCCGCAGTTAGCCACGGTGCCGGTAAATGCTTAACTTTAATAGGTCGAATGGGAGCATGAACATCGTATAATCGGATTATGTTGGTATTAAATATATTAACTTTCTCATCTATTGACTCAGTAGCAGTAAGAGGTGACCAGTCAATCCTACCGGCATCTGTACGAAGATGATCAAGGTCCATCCCACCAAAATTACGTTGTAAGAGAATTTTAGATTTTGCCTTAGGAGGGCGAACTTTATAAGAAAGGTAGAGGAGATCATGGTAAGAGAACGCGTCTGCAGAGCATTGTCCGTGCTTAGCAACATGATCTTTTGAAGAGACCAGGACGAGATCGAGGAGAGAAGGTGAGGAGTGAGGAAAATGGTGAGTGGCATTAAGAGGAAGAATAGATAGATTACTAGATTCTATTGCAGATATAAGAGATAAAGAACGAGAATCATTCTTTAGAAGACACGTGTTGAAATCACCCATTATTATGGTGTGACTATAGGAAGGAAGAAAGGTTTCAAGTAAAAGTTCAAAAGAAGCAAAAAAATTTATACGTAGAGAAGGGCAGTAATATACACCAAGTAGAATTTTAGTATGATGGAGCTCCACATCTATAAATAGATGCTCACCAGCATCCAGTGGTGGCGGCTGTGAGGACATACTAACAATTGAAAAGTTGAAATTATTTCGAAGATAAATGGCAACTCCACCACCCCCGGCTCCAGTTCGATCATTTCTGATGAGTTGAAAGCCAGGGAGTGTATAAGAGGCCGAAGTGAGACATGGCTTTAACCAGGACTCGGAAACAAGAATAGCATGAATATATTTATGTTCAAGATTTGCCAGCATATCAGAGTAATGAGCCGGAATACTTTGTGCATTGATATGAATCACATTGAAATTCTTAGGAACGTCAGCAAAGTGGCATTTAATTGTGTCACCGAGAGACGGTATGCTGACAAAACTATCATCGTCACTATTTGCCGAAAAGAAACTATCAACGTCGCTATTAATATCGTCATTATGAACATCTGACAACATATTTTATGAACAGACACACAAATACAATAACTAAACAAAATAACTATCTACAACAAAAATAAAACCCCACCAGTTCAGTGCTAACTAGGTAACAACATAATTTTATACGTAACTATGTAGGCAAGTCTCAATTTTTGTGCACACTAATCAATCATATTTATAAATAAAATTAATAAAAAGAAAAGAATAATAATAATAAAATTTAACAAAATATTTATAAATTTGAAACTAAAAATAAAAAATTATTAAGAACCGTAAAACGAAAACACGACAATTGGCCTACGTTCACACGAACTGTCCGTTTCTGATCACCCCTCTTAACAAGTACTGTACCATAGATATTACGAATGTTGTACACGAATTTACTACAAGAAATAATGAATGAATGTGGAGGTAGGTAACATATTAATATGGAATTATGAGACTAAAAGTGGGCACAAATACTTTATACTACGAGGTAAACACGGTGGAAGTTGCACTAACAAAATATAAACACAGGATCATAAAATAAAGTTACTTCTTGGCAGCGGTGGCTCTTTTGGATCTGCTCTGTGTGGCCTTACTCGTCGTTTGATCCTCCTTCGGAACGTCCTTCTGAACCAACACAGGCCCAATTTTGTCGAGGTCTTCCATTGATGTGATCTTATGGCGAATGCCACTAGGCCCCTGCACGTATATAATTCCTTCGCGACTCCAGCAACTTGAAATTCCATACCGCTGACGAGCAGCTAAGAATGCTTCATGCCGGGGCCTAGTCAAGAACTCTGATAAAGTTATACCCGTACCTTTACACTTGGTCTTTGCAAACCAAACATCGTCGCGGACTCTGCAGCTTACGAACTCAACCAAAATTGGCCTAGGCTTATCCCCACTTGGCGAACGACCGAGGCGATGGCACCGTTCAAGAGCTTTGTCAGAAAAACCGGATATCTCAAGATGACTGGTGATAGCAGTGACAACAGCCTTTATTGTCTGCTCCTTTTTCTCCTCGGGTAGACCATGAAAGAGCAGCATGCGGCGCCTTCCCCGCATCTCTATCTGATCATTACACCGTGCCAGCATATCCAATTGCTTTTGGAAGCAGCTCAGTGACTCGATGACGAACTTCTTGAAAGCAGCATAATCTTCGGGAAAAGTAGTAGGTGTGATAACTGTGCCTGAGGTCTTCTGATCTTCAAACTGGGCCATCCGCGTCAGGAGCTGCTCCTTCAAGCTGGAGAAAGCGTGTTGCATGGACTCCATTTTGATATATAGTGAAGTGAAAAAGATATGGTGTTAGTGATATAATAAGGCAGTGAGAGAAAGTGAAAAATAACACTGGACTGGTAGGCTATTTATGTTAACTATTCTTCGAACACATTTGATGTAATTATAAGTTCAGTATATTACTTTAATTATAAAAATTATCACGAGCTAAAATCAAATACACTTCTTTCTACAACCACCCTCCTATTCTGTATTATAGTCTAATGACGGATCCTACCAATTTTCAGTCTAATGGGAATTATTGTAACGTTTGATGTCTAAACTGACCGGACCGGACTATAACAAATTTGAATTATTTCTAAATGAAAAATATACCGAAATTATAGCCACATTACCTCAATTTACCTCCTGTCCTCTTTGAGAAACCTCGATGTTCATAAATCTATGATTTAGTAATCATTTTGACGCTGTAATTAGTACAAAGCTTTATTTAAATGGATATATGTGATAAATAACTGTAATTTAATTGCTACTACATTACACTACCCTTTATCGTTATTCCGTTACCATCAAGAATTACATATTCAACTGGAAAGAGGTGCATAATAAATTTCCATGTGGTGAATATGGTTCATTATAAAATTGTACAAGCCCATACACGGGTAGTACCCGTGACGCAAACGTTCGGGAATTCAACCTTAACATTGCAGATGAGCGGCGTGATTTAAATATAACTTCGCATCTGTACTTGTACAAACTTTGTTACCGCTCCAACAATATAATCTAAACCATATCCCCTCACGTTAACGGTCCGAAGGGCGTAAACATAAACCTTCACAGAGATAAGCCGCCCAGCGGGGCCACACGTAATCACCATTCGGCCACTGGGTTACCCGCGCCATATATGGTGAGTAGCACAATCATACATAATTAAAAACAAAATTATTTATTTGGCAATCTCCGTCAGGGACAACTTTCCATCAAGTAGCTATTATGTTTTTGACACAAGAACAAGTTGCTGATGTTAATTATTTATATTTTTATTGATATTGCCTAGGTTTGTAAGTTACTATATAATATAGTAGTCGTATCTCATGCAAAATATGATAAATTTAACATAGTAAGTTAACATCGCAAAAGTGAAGGAAATAGTGACTGAAAATCCTCATTCAACTCTGAGAGAGATAGCCGCCGAACTATCTGTGTCTCACGAGTCGATTCGTACCATTTTAACTAATCATTTGGGTATGAAAGAACGAAGACATGGTAGAACGAGTCAATTCCAACCCAACATTCATGAAACGCATTGCTACTGATGACGAGACGTGGGTTTACGAGTTTGACATGCAAACTAGTCAACAAGCTTCGGAGTGGCGCCTTCCAACTGAACCGAAACCGAAAAAACCACGCCAAAGTCGATCAAAAGTCAAAGTCATGTTGACTGTTTTCTTTGACTATCGCGGTGTTGTGCACTCTGAATTCTTACCGGTCGGTCGAACAGTAAATAAAGAATATTATTTGAGCGTTATTCGGCGTTTAAGAGAGCAAAGTCGACGAAAAAGGCCAGATTTGTGGAAAGAAAATTCTTGGTTTTTGCACCACGATAATGCGCCTTCGCACAAGGCCATCATTGTGAACGCATTTTTGACCAAACACTCAACAAATACCATCCAGCAACCACCATATTCACCAGATATGGCTCCAGCTGACTTCTTTCTTTTTCCTAAACTCAAATTAACACTTCGTAATACCCGTTTTCAATCGGTAGAAGACATAAAGGAGAATTCGCGGCGAAACCTGAACTCAATTCCGAAGAAGCGTTTAAAAAATGTTTTGATGAATGGATTATTCGTTGGCGTAAGTGTATCGTTTCTGAAGGAGCATACTTTGAAGGTGATAAAATAAATTTGGATGAATAGCAATCATATTGTATATTATTGATCTTTTCCCGGTACTTTCTTGACAGAGTAGTACCGAAAGCTGTTCGGTAACACGAAATAAATATTACCGAACAACGGTCTAATTTAGCGCAAGAATAAAATGCCTCAAAAAGGTTTAATACTTCTAAATTGGGCTCCCTGTACCCACCCATTACGACGTCATAATCACAAGACTAACAAAAACACGGTACTAATAAAAAAATTCCTTACCGGTTATTAATTAAATAAAACTATCTGGAAGCAACCATGCTATAAAACTTAGAATCTGCCATCGTCAGATCACGGCAAGTTCTTTAAGTAATTAGCTACTAGCACTTAATTACTTGAATGTGAAAATGAACGTTTATTAAAAGTAACGACTTAAGTCCTATCAAAAGCAGAAAACACACATATAACATTTGCTATGTTTTCTTTATTAAGACTGGAATATCGCAGAGTTTTAAACTGCTTCCCCTTTATCTAACTTTAAATTATAACGTTTGAAATAAGATCGTCTTTCAAATAGTTGTAGTAGATTAAGCTCAACTTTTTTCCTTTACAAAATTTTCACTCGTGGTTTTCAAGAGTCATCTGGTAGAGCTATATTAAACGTTAAGGTTTAAGTTTTCGAACCTACGCAGGAATGTTAGCTATAGATTACAAAAATACTAGACGAAATTAAAAATGTAAAAAAGTATTTCGATTTTCCTTAGCTTTATGTCGTAAATTTTGGTTTTGAAGTTACAGCTCTTAAATTTTATTTAACCCGCGAATCTGACTGAAGCTCGGTTCCATCCATCGTGATTACCGGTAAACGGAGGTCTATTATATACTACTGCCTCGTCGACATAATGCGATTACAATCCTTTTCTGTGGACTAAAGAGAATTCACACAGATTTGACACGCTTTCGATCTTAACGTACCGTAATGCGTCAGAAGAATTTGTGTTACGGACTATGGCACAGCTTTCATATACTTACGTGGACAATTTGCAACGCATTCCATTGAAACCGGGATTATTACCACAAAATATTATAGTGCTGTTTATATATTTGTTATTACTAACGGTTAACAGGTTTTATTCGTATATGTCTTTTAGTTGTACAAATCACATATTACTACGCTCAATGCTGATTCAGCAAGAACTGACTATCTTATTTGTCTAATTGTTGTTTGTATTGATTGGTAAGTATGTCCGTCTGGTAATGAATAAATGGTATTTCTTTCGTCTGTCTCTCTATAATTCACAGTATCTGGTGAGAATTCAGTCATTTACAACGATACGAAACTAATATGTCATATTTAAACATAAATCTCAACCGATGTAAACACAGCATTTATGAATAAGTGGATAAGCCCATAAGATTGGGAAGATAAACAAAAAGCGATTTGTTAAACGACCAGTCGACTACTTCCCACCGTGACACTGAACCATCATGTTATTCTTTAACAATCATAATATAGCCATTATAGCGGTAGTGATAAAAGACGCACAGTCAGGCCGGATGCCAAACGTTTTCGCACGCCCAGGCTTATTATCGGCAACGTACAAATAGTTTGAGGATACCTATGCTTAACCTTTGAGTATCCGATTTAATCTTTACAACATACCGTGGAGTAAGTTTAGTCAGACCAATATAATAAAAACAACGTTACGAAACTCACAATAAAGGTATTCACAAATGAGGCTAAAAGCAATGTCTTCGTACTTTTTCTGACAAATTTTACACAAGGCTTATTTGTAATATGTATTATCGCTACTTTTACCCAGAGTTATTTAGGTAATCAATATTCCCACTTCTTCAGAATTAGACAGGACAGATTCCCTCTTCTCCAGTCCTGCAGGAGGCTGGATCAAATACGATATTTTCAGTGCACGACACTCTCGCATTATCATATGTTCGCAGTGTTACTCTTTGTATTAGAATAATAATAAACATATTTATCCTATTATTTATTTATTATATTATTATATTTTATTATTATTTATATTATTATTATATTATTATTATATTATATATTATTATATTTTATTTATTATTATTATATTATATATATATATATATTATTATTATTTATAAATATTCATACTCGAGCTTACTCGGTCTTTTGTTTTACTCCTAACTCCCGCCCTGAGACCCTCAGGGAAGAGGAGGTTCGGACTCCCTATTGACAAAAACGGTGTCTCCTAAAACTTTACTTATTATAGTAACTGTGTGTATTGCTGCTTGTTTCTGTAGTATATGGACATTAACTTTAGAATCTAGCTTATCCTATTATTTATAATGTTTGTTTTTGAAAAATTTTCATACTCGAGCTTACTCGGTCTTTTGTTTTACTCCTAACTCCCGCCCTGAGACCCTCAGGGAAGAGGAGGTTCGGACTCCCTATTGACAAAAACGGTGTCTCCTAAAACTTTACTTATTATAGTAACTGTGTGTATTGCTGCTTGTTTCTGTAGTATATGGACATTAACTTTAGAATCTAGCTTATCCAGATATCTACCTATATTTTTGGCTACCACTCCTGTTGCGCCTATTACGATAGGTATGATTTCTGTAGGGGTGTTCCATAATCGGGTTATTTCTGTTTTAAGTGGATGGTATTTGCTTAATTTTTCTAGTTCTTTCGGCCCTATATTATAATCTGATGGTACTGTTACGTCTATTAAATATGTTTTATTTTCTATTTTATTTATGTATATAATGTCTGGTCTGTTATGTACTATTGTCTGATCCGTCTGTACCGGTATCTCCCACATTATTTTTGCATAATTATTTTCTTTAACCAGAGGCAGCGTTAGATGTTCAAGCCACCACAGATTAGAAACCTCGAAATTATGTTTTTTGGCTAGGGTCCAAAATATGTACTGGACCAGGTTAGTGTCGCTTTGTATAGTAAGTGCCAGCCAGCTTTTCACACCCTGAAATAATGTGTTGTGTAGTTTCGTCTTTAACCAAACACAGCAGGCACTTACCATCCACAGCCCTTTTAAAAATGTCTCTCTCATGTTGTTTAGTTACTACCGCTTGGTCCTGGATCGAAAATACTGCTGACTCTAATAATGGCGTGACGATCTGTTTCTTAAGCCAACAAAATGATTGTATTGTATCTATATTTTCTCTTTCCAAGACTGCTCTATAAAATTGTCCATGAAGTGGTTTTCCTTTATAATATTATATTATTATTTATTATATATTATTATTTGTGAATTATCAAATAATAATGACAAATTTTAAAATTTTATTTTACCTAATCTATACATATAATAAAATCGTAGGAAAGTCGAAACTGTACATTAAATATTTTTTTAAAAGGATATTTGATGCGTGATCTACAATTGATATCGAAGCCAAAAATATAGTTTTCAGAATTATTGTCTGTGTGTCTGTTTGTCTGTATGTATGTCCGGGCTAAACTCAAAAATGCATGGATTTACTTAAAATTTTGCATGAATATTACTAAGAGGTTGGGTCAACATATGGGCTACATATTATCACGCTATCACCTACGGGGAAGGAGCTATGATAATTTATAAAATTTAACGCGGGTAAAACCGCGGGGCACAGCTAGTTTATAATAATTTTATAAATATATATATTTTATTTTGATAGGTATATGGTTTACGTGCACCATTTGCAGACAGTAAACAGAGATATTTGTACTGAATATAAAAGTACGGTTGATATGTATTTCAATCTTTGCCTGTATGCAGGCCTATTGGTGGCATTGATGCTCGCCAAAGGAACTTTTTAATTAAACCTGACAGTCAATCATCCGTTGGATAAATCAATACCGAATACTTTGTCTCAAAGGCTTTCAAAGCTAGTCAAATAAACCGTTGTAGCAGTGATTCGGCATTTCATAGAAACTTTGAGATATTGAATCTGTTATAGATTTCGTTTTGTGTCACATGCGTTCAGAACCTGTTACGAATTTTTATTTAGCCAAAATATCCGGGAATTGCTATCGAACTTCAACTATTTATTTAACTCACAATTAATAATAGATGGAGTTTTCATTGAAATATAAAATTTCTTAAAATTTACATGTTATCTCTCGCCAGAAAAGAGGTTATTGCATTAATAGCACAAATGCAACCTGTTGCTCAATCCCACTTTTCTTGTATCAGAACATTGTCTTTTTTCTTAATGCCTTTTTAACGTTTTTCTTTATCCAAGTGCCAAGTGAACATTGATGCTATAGAGCGAAATACTTAAATATTTTAAGACCATTGTTATTTTATTAATGTGTGAATTGTGTGTGTGAACAATAATAAACACTTTTACTGGAACAGTAAGAGTTCAAGGCTATTAAAAACTTTAAAGATGCTGTACATAATCCAACATCGTTGTCGCCCGCCGAAAGATTGACCGCGCCACACGACTACGACTACCATCGCCCTAAGTTTACATTCTTATTGATAAATTATTAATGTTAAACCTAGAGTGTTTGTAAGGTACACTATATAAATATAGTTACGATATACTGTACCTGTCTTTAAAAAGTAACAGGGCCTTAGAATATGCATGTGATTAGGAGTGACGATTAAGGGTCTCAGGTGGATGATCTTTAAACGAACTCGGTTCGTGTGAACGGAACATATCTTACGGTACACTGGTTTTGGACATACACCCATGTAGCGCTCTAGGCAGGTGTCGTAAATAGTATTTATTTACTCTGAAACTTAATTACCTTTATAATACTAAAATATTTTTGGCAAATACTACATTTCATTTAGGTAAAGCCAAGTTCAGCCAGTTGATCTGAATCATATCCATACCTACAATATTTATATACACTCTAGTTGATTGTGTGGGTGTTTAATTATTATGCGTTTGTGCACTCGATTTAATACCATATTCGGCACTTGTGTGTGGGTTTCTGACAGATTACCAACTTCTTCTATAAACATTAAGTTTATTTGTCGGCAGTAAAGCATACGGTACATCTGATTGTGGGCAGTTACCGTAGCCTAAAGCTCGCATTTCACTTTGCATCACTCATGCGTTGCCTACCATTTTCTCCTCAGGCCTAGTGACCTGACTCACATCCATGACCGTAACATTAACATGATCATTCTATTATCTTAAATGTATCCGTACTATTCAGCGATGGAGGGCGCTATCCCAGTCGTACTGCTCATATAATAATTGCTATGCCTTGTTCCTTTTAAACATACATATAGCTGAAGGAATAGTTCTACCGTTTGGTGGCTTTACCATGTCATATTTTTGTGTAGGTCCTGTAGTATAAATGTTGTTCACTGTATACTGTACTGTGTCGGTGTGTTGTCATATATCTTGTTGTATCATAGATCGGTTGCATGGAAGAGATCGCTTTCAGCGATACGGCCATATAATACCTTAAGCACAGCTTTTGTTGTGCAATAAAGAGTCAAACAGTATCTATTTATATACAGACAGCCTGGCTATAATATATATAATAAAGCGAACGAGTAATAAAACAAGATGTAATTGAACAAATTGTATTTACAACAATATGTATTTATAATTTTAATGTTAAACCTAAAATCACAAAGTTTTATAAAACATTACATCCAACATAGAAAGTACTCTTTGAGGTAGTATTGTGATTTTTATCTTTAATCAAAGTTGTTTAGTCGTCTTTTGGGGATTAATATAAGTAGTTCTTAAAAATATATAGACACATTTGACACCTATATTTTTAAATAAGGTAAACCTCCCAAGTTATTTGAATGAAACTATGTATTTGCTAGTAACTGATTTGTGTGTCTTGTCAGCTCATTAGAGACACCAGATACATAAATTGGTTACCTTAAGAGGTAATGACCCCGCTACGAATAACTTAAAAACGAGAAATATTTATAGGTAGGTATCTACATGGTTCCCTCTATATACAACACAATTAATTATACATGGTTCCTGTATACATTTAAATATTCCTGGTTGAATAGTATAGGATGTGGAATATGGCACTGAATTAACACTGAATGAACACTTAACCTTTAAAAATTAAACACACATGAGTTTTGTAGTACTTGGAAAATTTAAAATAAGAGCTTCCTTGCTCCCTTTCAATTAGAATAGCATGTTTTAGTTCGCACTCATCAGTCCATTCGAATCCATTATCTCGACAGAGAGCTGATGTTTTGTTTGTTTCCCAAATAATTAGTTAATAGCTTTGTTTATTGAACTAGAACTTTTTGATTTCGGTCAGCAGATAAAGCTATTGCGGACGACTCTACATAATTAGTTACTATGTTCAAATTACTTGTATTTTATCTTTTTCTAGAATATTGTCTGGTGAAGCGTTTAATGCCTCCAAAGTTAATTGTAACCGTCATGTTAAAAAACAAATAATGTGCTCTTAATTAAGCTGTGGACGGTGTAAACGGTGTCAGATCAATACCAACCGCATTGGTTTATGTCCAAAATCGAGGAAACAAATTAGTACTACGCCTACATGTATTAATATTAACATCATTTGTAATTCTAAATGTCTAGGTCGGGCGTTACAACCATACGATACACAGATAGAAAAAGCTTATCATTCGGTCCACATTTCTGAAGATCACACAAATCGATACTTCTATTCGTAGGTATGGAAATAGTATCGTAGTGACTTCAAGGTACTTGTACCACATATTTGGATGTATAATAATCTCATATAAATTGTACTACGGCTACTTCGGACCGTCATTTCTCAGTTTCGCATTGGATAAGTGCGCAAATACTTTAATACTGAGAGGCGCCGAACATATATATGACGGTAATAGTAAGCCAGATGGATCATTCATTCATTAGTATATTGTTTATAAGATTTTTATTTACCGGCAAATCGTACCAATTCGCGCTTTTGATATACCTACTATTGGAATCAAGAATAACTGTGAGACATGACAGAAGACTTAAATAAAATATATGCTTGGTGCTTTTGCACCTTGCTTCTCTTCCAAATATTGTGGTTTATGAGTCCTAGAGCCTCGTTGTATCATTCTATGTATCTCCGCTTAGCGCCGGAGGAAAGTAGGACTAGTTCTTTCCAACTTCTCTTTGTTTCTTTCTGACCGGGACATGCTTGAAGCCTAATGCTTAGTGTTATTTCATCGTGTGCCACTGTTGACCCTGGCTTACAGGATCTTTAGTGGTAGGCAAGGGGAGCGGGCCGGTGAGGGCATCTGGCTATGAGCGCCGTAAATAGGTAATAATAATAATATCCTAGGACATTATTTACACACCGCCATCTTTTTCCACACTAAGCGGAGCTTCTACTATGGAAACGCGATAACTGATATACTACATATACTACTTTTCTTTTGTAAATACAAACTTATATACATAATTACACCCAGAGTCAGGACCAAACAGATATGTTCATGCACACAAATATCTCTCCTGGGTGGGAATCGAACCCCAAGTATTTCCCAACCACGCCAACAGGCCTTATAACGGTACTAATAGATGTAGACTTTTTAATTAAAATAAATTAGTGGGTCGATGTGTCCCATCCGAACCCGGTATCCTCCAGTGACTTGACTCCTCTTGATATTTAGTATATACTTCACTACATTATTGGCAGCGTATGGAATGGCTCCCCGACACGCAAGGTGTATGTGTCCTAATTTGTTTTGTCGCATATTTTGATCTTATCTTCGATTCACAATTATATTCCTCGTTGTCTTGTGAACGAACTATGCTACTAACTATACTTTTAATACGGAGTGAAGTATTAATAAGTCTTTAATGTCTCTCCTTTACCAGGTATCTGTATTGTAACAACGTTATTGTATTCTTGGAGATATATCGGCAAATGTTTTGATTGGCTTATTGATCTAGCTAGAGTCAGAGGTCGTGGTTTTGATTCCCACCGGGGACAAATTTTTGTGCGTTTAACGCGATGATTTGTTCTGTAAATGGGTGTAATTTATCTGTAATATGTATGTATCTAGAAATATATAAGTATATTTATCAGTTGACTGGTTGCCATAGTACAGGATTTGCCTAGTTTGGTATCCGATGGTACTTTGTTAGTTGTCCCAAGATATTTATTATAATTAAAAATATTTTATTATTATATTCTTTAATATTATTGTAAGTTATGCACTCTCTCATTTACTATAATATTTCAGAATCAAATTTAAATTCTTGTACCGATTGCTTTTTATGAACTTTCATAAATTTATGGTTATGTCGTGAGCAATAAGTACCGCTGTAACAAACCAATGAGGTGTACAATATTTTTGTAAAATTAAGGGTCGTAAAATCTATTCATCTAATTCTAAACAAACATATAGGATCAATTTATAACTAAGAAAAAATATTAAAAATTTATTTATCATGTCAGCTTTATAAGGTATAATGTACATATATTATTATTAACCAATCAATAGTCAAGCAACACAATTAATGCATATTAAGTAACATAAATAATATTAATTAAATTTAGCATAACTAAAAATTAAAATGAAAATTTATATAATTCCTTATAGATAAAAACATGGTTTTGTTTAGATTTGGTTAGGAGTTCACAATCCCAAAAAGAACACTTTGAAAATATGTGGTTTTAAATTTTGATAACACAATATTTAATTTAATGTCTAAGATTTTAAGACATTCATAATCTCGTGTATTTATTTTACTATCTATAAATGTTAAGTTAGTACTTTTATTTTCTAAAATATGGTTCACATCAATATGTCTGGTTTAGTCCATACGTACAACAAACACACTTTTTTATACCCTGAAGGCTAATTATTTGTTGGTTGAGTTGCCCTAGAAAAGGATCACATATTTTAGACATCCCTCATAAGCATAATAATTAAAGAGAACTTTCGTTGACTAATTTTCTGAGCATGTAAAGTGTGTAAGAAATTGGCTCAACTTATTGGAGACACACAGGATAATTGCAATATAATGTGATTATCCAAAAATGTAGTTACAGCAACTTCGTGTATTTGGTTTTACTTATATTTTATTATCAGGTTATTGACAGATTTAATATTATTATAAAATGTCATTCGTATTTTCTTGTTAAAATTTACATTAAAATTATTTAGGTTTAATCAGTTCATGATACCCTTTATTGTATTGTCATTGTTATGACTGAATAATGTAGACACGTATACATTCATAGACGTTTTTACTAGCCTTATATACATTTCCAATTGAATAATAATTATATAAAAAGCAATGTTATATGTTTGTTGCAGAAGCTTCTAACTCTGATCCGGGGAACGTCAGCGCTGCCAGTCCAGTTAAACAACGAAAACCATTTAGTGGGTAAGTTATCTACATACATACATACATAGGTTACCAGTGCCGCTTGAACGTTTAGTTGGGATGGAATACAGTAGCCTCCTCAATCGCAATTTGAGAGATGAAATCTTCATGTTGCGTCGGGAATAGATAGGTGAATCTTTTCGAGCGCGATGGTGGTAATCTATAGATATTTTGTATTAACGGTCTTATACAAAAATTATATTTTGTAAAACTTCCTTTCGAATACAATAAATTCTGTTTTATCTACCTGAGTAGATATCTTGAATGATTCATTGTTTTATTAGTCGTCTTTTTATCTTCGCATAGCTTTATCTAATTCCTGGCGATATGTAGGCAGTGGTAGGCTCAGTCGCTCATTGGTGTAGAGGCGTCGCACGCGCAGCTGCCAATGATGCCCGCCAACAACGCGGAGTCCTCGCGACATTGTTGCGCTAACAGTTTACGATATATCAGGTTGTTATTACTCTCACATTATTTTCAATATCTTCTTATACACCTCAAGTTTGATAAACATGTTTTTGGTGACAGTGTAACGTCATAGAGCCGCGTCAGTGCAATTATTTACAAACCTGAAGAATGAAGATGTTTGTACGGATGTCTAATGTCACAACTGATTGAGATATGTACGTGGCTAATAGGTTTGTTTAGTTTATTCATGGAAATGGATATATTTGGTGATTTTTCTGCTGTCTCGAGTTTTCGATATCAAAAATATCAAATATTTTGGAAATATTGAAAAATTATCTGTATCGGTACGCTATTGTAACATATCACTTTTTTTGGAGTTCGCATGACGCATATGAAATAAACAGGTCGACTTGCTGTTGGCTCATTTAACATTTCTTTCATACAGTCGTCGCCTCTGGTAGACTTCGTTTCACTTCTTACTTTTATAAATGGGCGCGGATGCACCCACTGTGTGTTCGTCTTGCTAGAGGTCATTCTAATTACTTGAGTGAAATTGAATATTATTGTTTAATAATTATTATTAGGTAAATTGTTATTATTTAGATTAAATACTTTCAATCACAATGTATAATACAAAAAAAGCAAAATAAGATGAATAAGGAATTCCCGGAGTTTCTTTCTGGCTTTCTATTCCGGGTCGTACACCTAGGTAGCTAGAGAAGCCGCAAGTTAGTTAGGGTATGGTCATCGCCGGTGAGGATCGCGTTGGCCCCTTTGCCCCTGATAGGTGATCCTGTGCCTGTATTCCGTGCCAGTGACCCCACTCTTTTTTATAGTTCCGTATTTTTACTTTAGCGGTCCCATAAGCTATGGCTGGTACCCTATAATGGTGCCCTCAGGTATTAGACGTTTAATTAAGCTATTGGTTGAGAGACTTCTGCCCTAACCAACTTCTCGGCGTCTTAATTTTTTAAAGTTTAATATAACAGTTCTAGATTTAAAAATTGTTGGTAAGCAACTTGTTATTTATTTAAGGATTCAAAAATGTGATATAACAAATCGCAGGACGGACTAGTTCAATTTTTTTGTTACTTTACTATTGTATTTGACTATATTTTACACTGCATTGTGAGCAATTACAAGTTTATGTAAATACCCAAGTTCTGAATAAATTTCACTATTTCATTATTCAAACACTGCGTATAATACAACAGTTAGAGTAAATATTTTTAATTACATTATAAAGCAGAATTTGAAATCTGCCTCTCTATCGGAGGCATAAGTAATATGTACGCATTTCATTCGTTTTCTCTTTGTTATACCTATATCGCGTGAGACGACACGTAACCCGATACATTTTTTATAAAAAAAAACTTACAGATTTATATTTATAAAATCCGCCACATCGTATTTACGGTTACGTTATATAGCCTTGACACTGTTAAATTCAATACCCATCAGGACTAGATACAAATAAGTCTTTATCTGCGGTTGAGCACTGCTCCAACTATACTATACAATATTATAATAAGGTCTTGACTTCAAATCCGGGGTTGGACGAATTTTGGATTTTTTCCGTAAAGAAATACTTCTTGATATCAGCCCAAAGTCTAGAATATATATCGATCGGCTCGTAGCCCACGTAAATCCGTCGGTCCCGTAGCTGATCTCTTTCCAGTCGGCCCGTCGGCTCATGAGAGTGATGTAATAGAAAGTGCCCCTATGTTTACGTACACTTGTGCGAAATAATATGTCTCCATTGAGACTGGCCGCTGTGGCCAAAATTCGACCCGAATTAACTTTGTTGAAGGCAGTAGTTCTAAATTGTAGATATAAATAATAATGTTATATAACTACATATTGACCATATCTAGTTCGATCTCGAGTGTAATTAGTAATGCTTATTAATATTAATATCCTGCACATAGAAATACTTAACTTCGTACTTCAATATTGGGATGTATAAATTTGTCTGACAAATCTCATTAGATCCCCTAACAAAGCAAAGATATAATCAAGGAAACAACAGAAAGCGGCGGCAGTATTGTCAGCCGGGGTTGCCCTCCTGGAGTGTTGTCGCGAGGAAGCCTACGGGTAGATGTCATTATTTCCATAAACTTCATGCGGAAACGACTTAATTTGTAAATTGTAATCGTTTACAAAACACTAAGGTTTCATACGACAGAATTCTATAAAGTGGAAGCCAATATACTGTTCTTGTTGTGAATGTACATATGTATTAGTCATACATAGCTTATATATCTCAGTAATTGATCCAAAATTTGTTTATTTCTATTAAGTAGCTTTATAATTGTTGATAATTTATATATTGCATATTTCACTAGATACAAGTACGTAGCTCGCTAACGTGCCCGAATATTACACTTATCAATTCTTTACAATTTACACTATCTAATCTAGCTCGTTCTTATTTAACTGCGTACCTACATTATCTACCAAAGATAATTAAATATTTCGTAACAATTCTCATCTGTGGTAAATTAAAACTATAAAGCTGCCACTTATTGAGGTACATGGTCTTAAGTCAAAAAAGAGTTGCTTTTTATTTTTGCAATTTTACTCATTCTTCTCCTTGACTCATACAAGTAAAGCCGTACTTTTCGGGTTGCCTTTGCGAGTTTATACAATAATATATACATCGAAGCGAACTCCTCCAATCAGTTAGTAAATAAATAATAATAAATATCTTGGGACATCTAACACGCTGCCTTCTGATCCCAAACTAGGCAGACCCTGTACTATGACAACCAGACACCTGATAAATATAATTTATATATGTCTAAACACACATATTACCTCTAGATAAATTACACCCACAACAAATAATCGTGGTCATCACACAAAGATTTTTCCTGGGTAGGGATCGAACCCACTATCCGTAGGAGTCGGGGTAATCCAGAGGTTGTGGGCTCGATGTTCTTGCAACCCGTAATCAAGACGGAGTCACAGCCACTCATAAAGAAATTTATTGTTAGTGTTGTCACTGGACTAGAAATATACGTCGTCTGGTGAGGCTTGCTTAGATGATGTAGTGGTAAGGAACTGCCTTGGTGCTGGGTCTGCGGCTCGCGTTATGATCCCACACAGTTAATATTTTTGTTGTATGTACAGACAATCACTTACGGGCATTACTTTATGCCTATGATATGTATGTCTATTAAGACAGCTACGATACAGGAATTTCCCGTATAGGGGTATTGTCTTAAAATGTGGGAATGTAAGCAAGATTGCCGGTCTAGTAAATGTTTAAAAGTAATTTGAGTTATCGAAGTCTACGTAGGTATGTGTGAAAAGCGATCGATGACAAGTCAGACGAGTTCATTAGTTGATAATGTTCTCGTTTTGAAAGTGTTAGCGATGTATGCACACAGCAGGTGCGGGCACATGTCATAAACCGACAATTGTATTAGCCAGAGTGCTGAAGTGTCATAGCCGGCGGTCCTCTCGCTCATTACAACACTATCGCGGCTATATCTCGTCTGATAAGTTCCGATAGCGCTCCTTGACGCCCGTCCCCTCATCAGATTACATATTTACTCCTTCGAAATAGAATCTAGATAGCAATGTTTGTGCACATTTTGCATGTCAGTCAGTGTACACGTGAGTGTGGCCGCGATTGAGTGCGAGCGCAGTGATGCGGTGCGGTGAAGGTGTCAGCTATGTGGAATCAAGTAGTGGTTGTGAAGTAAGTTTGCAACAAGTTCGAAGCGATAGCAAGTAATGTGATCTTGAGTATACTATTGTGTAACATTCGGACCACGGAGTTGTATTATACAACGTCGCTTGGGGTGTTTTGTCGGTCATGAGATCGACCGCAATGCGGTGATAAGTCCTTGGATCTAAGTGCAGCTAGCAGCCGGTCTCGCCTGATGTAAAATCATTTAAATTGTTATCCTTAACAGAATCATTTACATATATGTATATTACATATATGCAACGAGTTTACATTCGATGATATTGTAACGGCATGCCTGGTGTTTGCGTAACTTACTATCGTACAACTTCTTCAGACGCTTATTAGTACTGCCATCGAAAATTGTGGCCTTGTTAGTTCCTTATAATTTCATTACCAATCATCATCCATACTGTTAAAGTAAGTGCTAAAGTCGATCAAGTAATTGAAAACAAATATCTGTTTTCTTACTCCTAATTCTACTTTTTGGCCCCCATTGCCAAGTTACAAATTAGGGATGAAGTGTTTCTCTACAGCCCCGCTCGGTCAGTGCACGCAAGTGGCTCATGTGGTCAATCTTTGTGAGAAAAGTTAGATTACACTACAGGTCTGCTGATCGGGACGTCTCAGCAATAATAATAATTTATAGCCAGCCACAGAGGGTCAGCCTCATCGCCTTTAGGTGCAAACTACTGAAACGCTCGTCAAAACAAAAAGTTTAAACGTTCCCTACTATGGTTTTATTTTTTATATATAATTTAATAGTTCGAAGTTTTCTAAAGTAAATTTTCTAGACCATATCCTTCTGATCAACGTAGCTGTTACTTATGCATTTATATATATATATTTGTAACAGCTATTATATTATGCATATGCAGATTTTATGGGAGTGGAAAGGAAACGAAAATTGCATCTCAGTTTGATTAACTGATTTAGCGGTATAAACTGTACCTAGTTTTATTAATTTGCGCATTGTTACGACTGATTCCATTACAATTTTTTATATTTAATGGATTATGGTTAGACTTAAAAACTGATACAAATTGAAGTGGTTTAAGAGAAAAAAAGTCCTAAGTTCGGGTCTTCCACACATACACAAGTAATTTTATACAAACAAACGCGCAATTATGCGATCTGGTGTTAAGAATTATATATGTTTATGTTAACAGTGACTCAACTGCATAAGTACGTTTGTTTGAGAAAAAGTTTCGATGATACAATTAAATCTCTTTTAGCAAACAATCTGAAATTTTAGAAGCCAGGAACCTCTAGCTTTTGTTCATTTCTTCAAGCGTCGTGGCAAACCTGGCTGCCACTAAATCTATGCTTCGTAACTTACTATTATTTTAAGGTTGTATCCAAAGAATTAAGATCAACACTTGCAGTAAATCTTCAGAGATCGACCAATCTGGTTATTTCACGTCCATCCAATATTGGGTCGATTTCAAATTGTGTGGTGGTTTGAATCTTCTTAAAATATCCATTTTCTAGCAACAGAGTTTCCGTCGTTGTGAAGGAGAGGGCGGATTCGACCATAGGCGTTACTGAGCTGGCGCCAAAATCTATGGATGGTAAACCAGTGTCGTTTTAGCTAGCTAAATTTTCGATGAGCAGGTTCCAGCTTGTACCTCCGTAAAGTGCAAAATGATATGATAATGCGATATTTTTTTCATTTTTATACTCCTTACTGTGATGTATATTCTTCTACTGCAATTACAAATAGAAACAGAAAATATACTGAACAATATAACGAATAGAATACAAGGAAGTATTCGCTTGCCAAACAACCCAATCACAATAGCATGAGAATTTCAATTGAAAATGGAGCACGTATGGGTTTGCAAAATAGGCAGGAATCTTCAATTTTTTAACAATCTTTGTTTGTTCAGTTATCCATTCCCTAAAAGTATCTCTATGCCAGTAAAGGCTATTTGTTATTGGAGTGGTCGTAGGCCTAGTACCTACCAAGGTATACATTGATTGCACTAGAATCAAAACTCTATTTATGATGATTATTTTACTGAAAGAGGTATTAAAAATAAGTAGAGAACTGTTTTAATTGACAATTACCGTCACTTTCCTTCCAAATATCTGCTAACTTTAGCCATATTATGGAACTATATGATTTAATCAGATATGGTATAATAACTCCGATAAGAGATTTGAATTGATTCATTACATCGAGATATGTGATGTAATGAATCTAGTACAATCGCTATTTTAGTTTATTATTTCCTCATCGATAGGTAGGATCCATAAAATTGGTAGACTAATATACGAGGTAAACTAGTAACTAATAGGGAATTAAATATCGGATGTAAGGGATATCATGCTAAACAGTTACCATGTATTGAGTAATCATTGGTATTATTTGTGAAGGTGGTCCTAATCGATGTATGCCAATGGTATTTAATACTCAGCTCAGACGGAGTGGAAGTGTTGCAACTAAGAATTATATCTCCCGAATTTTGAAGAGTCAATCAATAAATTAAGATATTCTCGGTGAATCACAGCTAAGGTCGAGGTATCGCTATAATGGTATAGATTGCTCAAATTGGACGAACTTTTATTAAAATCTATCAAGCCGTTTAGCCGCAGCGCAGCGGTGGCATAGCGAATATGAAGCTGATAGTACATTAAAGTTGTCAGGCAAGGAATAGTCTTTTGTTTTGTATATATTCCTTAAAGGACAAAGTCCACATTAGGGACATCAATCCCTGTATCGTTGGAACATTTACAAATCTACAAGCCACGGAAAAATTCACACCCAGACTCAATACTACTGTGTGTCAATACAACGATGTGGCTCACACAAGTAGTTGTTCAAAGTGATGATCGAACCTAAAAACCGAGTGCATTGAAGTAGTGGCGAGCCAACTACCACCGCTGAGTCACACGGACGATTTTGGATGTATTTAGCGATCATATACATTGTTCTATGTAATTGTGAATATTTCGGAACTGATACGGTCAAAACTCCGAAGAAAAAAAGAAAAAGGAATGCAATCAGATTACATTTTCTTTTAGTTCTTTATACGAAGCATTATTCCAATAATTAGTACGTATAGTTTACGACTGTCAACTTTGGTAAGTCGTAAACTATACGTAATAATTATTGAAAAAATAATGGTGATAAGTGACACATATATTAGGTCTTTACCTATGAAATTGCCGTTCTGCAGTACTGGCCATTTCAAATCAAAATAATTTTTGTTTGGCTAAGAATTCTAATTTCAAATTAATTTTATTTTAAAAACATGGATTCTTTTTTCCAAAAGTAGTCATTTCTTTATTGATTAGTGTTACATTTTCATCGCATTTCAATCTTTTTCGTCATCATGGATACGTTAAAAATTCGAGTAATTATGGAATATGAGTACCGTCGTGGCAGCAACGCGGCACAAGCGGCACGCAACATCAACGACGTTTACGGAGCTAACACTACAAACCAACGCACCACCTGTTATTGGTTTGCTCGCTTCCGTTCTGGAAATTTCGACCTGAAAAATGAACCTCGCGGTCGTCCGAAGACTTTGGTCGACAATGACGAATTAAAGGCGGTTGTGGAAGCTGATGATACACAATCTACGGCTGAATTAGCAGCAGCTTTCGACGTTAGCGTCAAAACAATATTGGTCCATTTGCGTCAAATTGGCAAGGTAAAAAAGCTTGACAAATGGGTGCCCCACGAACTCAATGATCGCCAGCGCGAAGTACGCGTCGAGACGTGCCTTGCACTGCTCAACAGACACACAAATGAAGGAATTTTGAACCGCATTGTTACCTGCGATGAAAAATGGATTCTGTTTGATAACCGCAAGCGCTCAACAAGTTGGTTGGATCCTGGTTCAGCACCTAAACAATGCCCTAAACGAAAACTTACCCCTAGAAAAGTGATGGTCACTGTTTGGTGGTCTAGCGCCGGTGTGATTCATCACAGCTTCTTACCAAACGGGGTGAGCATTACTGCAGATGTGTACTGTGAAGAACTGAGCACAATGATGGAGAAGCTGGCGCATCTCCAACCAGCATTGGTCAATCGCTCGTCTCCGCTGCTCCTGCACGACAACGCGCGACCTCATACTGCACAGCAGACGGTCTCCAAGTTGCAAGAACTGGGGTTGGAAGCTCTCCGTCATCCGCCCTACTCACCAGACCTTGCGCCTACAGACTACTACTTTTTCCAGAATTTGGATAACTTCTTGGCGGGAAAAAAATTCAATACCCGAGAGGCAGTACAAAATGCCTTTGAAGAATTTGTTGCCTCCCGTCCAGCTGATTTCTTTAAGAAGGGTATCAATAAACTGCCACTGCGATGGCAAAGATGCATTGATTGCATGGGTGATTACTTCGATTAATACAAATAAAAAAATTCATGAAAAAAATTCGTTTAAATTTTTTCATACAAAACGGCAATTTCATAGGTAAAGACCTATTATTTCGTATGAGTGCTAAAGAAACATGTAGAAAAACGCACGATAGTAATTTGCGTTAGTCTGTTACTATATCCTGTATCAGTAAGCAGCGGTTAACGTATTCGATTACAATTTTTATGTACATATGTGCAATTGTGGTCAGTTGATATACTATCGCGTACGCAATACGTTGCGCCTAAATACTACCAGATGTGGATTAGTGAAACTACGCATGACAGAACATCACTGCAGACAACAAGAGTTACGACCGATTGATTCATTGCTTTAACTAAAATGATGTGTCTCACTTACCCGAGATTATTATTTTATAAATTTCTATTTATGTTAGTCAATTTTGCGTGTTGCTACTCAGCTTTTCATGTCCAGCTTTGGTTATTTAGTTTGAATGTCAATAACTATCTTCTGCTCGCAGCTTCGTCCGCGTGTTAGTCAAAGTCAGACATCAAACGAAGATGTTTAAACGAACCTATTCTGTGTTACCTATGGTTTAGGACTTTCCCCTATTGTCTAAAACAAAATATAAACATAGTTTATTACATTGGATCAAGTGTCTTACAAAATTTCAACCCCTACTTTAAGCCGTTACAGGCTGAATCTTAGTATTCAATCATGTCAAAATTCAATGTTAATAGTCGATAGCACTCAAGAGTTTTAATGCCAATTTCGAAAACTTAAATCTGATGAAAAATGTATTGCAACCCGCTTTTGTTATTCTAGGGGTTGAATATTAATAATAATATTCAAGTTAAGTTTCTGCTTTTATAAATATAGATTATTAATATATATATATATATATATATATATATATATATATATATATATATATATATATATATATATATATATATATATATATATATATATATATATATATATATATATATATATGATGAATTGTATAAGAATACTGTGTATTGTATCATCGTACTAAGTTAATTCTATTATGGTTTGATAATTTGAAATTTGTCTGACTTTTATTTACTTTTTCTTGAAGAAAGCGATGGCTGGGTATGCGGAAGCAGTCGCAAGGGAAGGCGGACAAGTCGCCTAGCGGACCCCAATCTCCAGCGACTGCAGAGAAACCACTAAGCCTGAAGAAAATACCGTCTGATAAAAAATTCAAAGTAAGCATTCACTATGCCTATAAATTAAATATAGCGAAATCAGCTCCATTAGATTCTGGGTTGCGTGTGCCTGTACAAGTAACATTATTGAGATTTGGATTTCAATTATATTTTGTTCTTTATTGTGGGTGACAGGCCTACAACGGCTATGCAAGCCACAGATACTGTTAGCTGCAGTTCTATTATGAAAACAGCCGGGACCAATAACCTGTGTTTCCGAGAACGGCGCTAAGAAAATTAAACTAGCAATCTGTCCTGCCTATCCTCGTAGTTAACATCTTTTTAGTATCTAATCTTTCCTATAGACCTGATTAATCATCGTATTTACTGTCCAGCTACCGTACGGTGGCGCGGCAGACAATGGGCGCTCTGAAGAACATGACGTCGGCAAAGGCTCTGGCGCCGTCGATGAGGCGGAGGATGAGGCAGCAGACGTCGAGCTGCCTCCACCCATGAAACCTATACAGGTAATAATTATATGACTTCCACGCATAGCAAAAAAACAAGATCTAGGGGACAATCTAGGGGACAATATCTAGGGACAATGTCACACAGATCATCCTAGCCCCAAACTAAGCAAAGCTTGTACTATGGGTACCAGGCGACGATATACATACGTATATAGATAGATAAATACATAGAAAACATCCATGACTCAGAAACAAATATTCGTGCTCATCACACAAATATTTTCACTTACCGGGATTCGAACCCAGGACCACCAGCTTCGTAGGCAGGAGCACTACCAACTAGGCTACGCTGACCGTCAATGACAAGATGACGAAACGGTATCTCTTTAAGTAAACTCTAAAAATGGGCTGACATTTCGTACCCCCAGTGGAAAAAAAGCATAAGAAGTGTTACGTCAAACTATTAATTTTATCATTTTCACCATCAATTTAAGAGTAATATATGCTGATATTTTTTTATATTTTTCTTGTTAAATTTGACGAACTAATGCAAGATTGAATGTGTCAAAATTGCATGTGTAACTCTAAATTCGCTATTTGAAAATGATAAACGTAACACTACTTATGCTTTTTTTCCACTCTGGGTACGATTTAAAAAGAAAAATTCGATTAAGTGAGATATAAAAAATAAAATATAAATAAATTTTACCGAAGAATCACAAACTTGGAGAGACACTGGGCAGCGTAGGGTAGTAAGCAAGTTCTACTACTACCCCAGCTACTCTCTTCTACTCCTGTTGTTCTTTTACTACACCAGCTACTCTCTACTACTCCAGTTGTTCTTTTACTACCCCATCTAGTTTCTACTACTCCAGTTACTCTCTATTACTCTAGCTTGGCGATTCGTCTGGTCCGGCAGCCCGTCAACAAAATGGACCGTTGATCTTGTGGGCCCGCTGGAAACCGCTGGATGCGGCTAGGGCAATACCGGCATTTGTGGAGATCTTTGGGGATGCCTTTTTCCAGCAGTAGACCTCTTTCAGCTGATATGAGTATAGAAAAAGGGGAGTGCAAAATGCTGCTGCCGAATTAGTGACACCTGAGTTATTTCTTGGCAAAGTAAGCTTTACCTCTGCCGTAATAAAGTCTAGCTTCTACTATTTCAACTCGTAGATTGTGAGGTTATGGCGTAATGTTTTGTTTGAGGAAGCATAAACAGTTTTTAGAGAAGAATATTGTTTAATTGGTAATAAATTATAATCATCTATATTACTCGTCCCCATTAACATACATTAAAGTTTACTTTGGACTATATTAACATCAACATTTCCTCTTTATTGACCTAAAAATGATTTACCATGATCTAATTCTTTAATGTTGCCTTTAATCGTCCTCCATGCTTATGTAATTTCGGAAGGCTCCAACCAACAACTTATCTGTTAGTTTTTGCTAACACTCCGTGATTAATACTTACACAGTAGTATAAAATTGAAATCGGTTCAAAGCCAAATAAACTCTTCATGAGACGAGTATTTCTCAAAAGATTCATATTCGCAGTAATACAGCGTTAAAATTGGTAGAAAATTGCGTAATATTGACTGGTTGCACTTACGTCCTCTCGTTAATACCTCGTAGTGACCACTTAGCAGTTATCAAACATCTCTCATTCACTAACGCAGTAACTACACCACACTTCACCTACATATGCTGTCGTCGTAATTAACAGCATTACATGCCGAAGTGGCAAGTGAACTGATCATGGAAATAGCGTTACAGAGTCAGCCTAATTGGTATCACGGATTCAGCAGATGTTTTTTCAATATATAACCAAATAAATACGTTGCCTTTCTGAACTTAAATATCATTATTTTTATTTCTGTGAGTAATATGATTAATAAGTTAATTTGAGGCTGACATCAAACATGAGGCTTGAGCATATGAGAAACTTATTTGTCCTCCAATGATAACTCGTAATACAGAATAAATTGATTTTATGTCCTGGTCATTAGAGATTGTATTACTTGTAGAAGGAAATTTAAAAAACGAATGATACTTAAAAATAAGTATCGTTCGAAGCAGGTTCAGTCGTTTCCTTTTAAAAATTGTTGTTCGCGCTCGATGTTAGAAAACGGTCAAGATTCTATGTTCTCTAAGACAGTGTCCACATTAGGGCTTTTACACCATTAAAGAAACATTTTTTATATTTAATGTCATAGTATAGTTTTCTTTTTTATATTTCACACTCAAAATAAATACCTGCACACCCGGCTACCATATCGTTGAAATCTATATTGTATCAATATATTCCACTATCGTTTATCTATACACGGTAAAATGATTATGACTGAGTGAATCTGAACTATTCACCCGTGAGCCATAGCGTTGCCTAAGAAATATCACCGCGCAACGGTCAGTGAAAACTCAGCAGTACAACATCTCAGCATATGCAATTAATTACTACTCATTATTTGAATTTGTCTTTCATATCCACGTTACTACTTCAATGTGCTATTGGGTTTGATCGCACTTAACAATTACTTGTATGACTAGCTGTACCCCCGGTTTTACCCGCGCTAAACTTAAATTATAGCCTATGTGTTAATCTAGGGTGTCAGCTAACTCCATGCCAAATTTTATTGAAAACGCATCAGCCGTTTAGACGTGAAGAAGCAATAAACATACACACTCACAAACTTTCTCCTTTATAATATTAGTGTGATACATAATTGTCCTGAGTGTTAGTGTTCTTTTCACAGTCAATTGCTTGTTTGTAATGTGCGGAGTTTTACTACAGAGTGTAGGAGTGAAGTAGACGAGAGGCCGCATGTGTGATGCCCGAACAAAATATTCTTTATGTGAAACGTAGGTTGCATTTATAGGAGGAAATAGGAGAATTCGAAACCTAATTTTCTATATTTCGTATTTTTTTTTATTCCACACATTTTATTGCGTGGAGAGCGAGGCATCTTGGCACTAGACATCCTTTTAGAGTTAAGTAATAAATTCACTTCTGTTCTATTTTGGCCTTCATTGCGCGCGGTATATGTTGGATTTTTGCTATAGAATAATATTGAGTGAGTCTGGTGCGGCGATACGATGATTACATGAGCCAAAGCGTATTTTTATATCAATAATGTAGTCCTAGATTTATGACAGCTTTTTAAGTAATGTTTGAAAGAGACCTCGGTTTTCTACAGAATACCCATTGATCTTCTACTAATATGGGTTCGCCTAGCAAAATACTTTATATTATGAGTATTAATAAAACGGATTACATTAAACATACATTGTAAGAACTATCATCCGTCATACTTAAAAAAGCCGTGTGATAATAAAAGACGTTAAATATATATATCTAAAATATAAATCTATCTATCTAATCATTAGAACAGTTAATACAAACAAGCAGTACGTATAACCCTGTGTATATTAATGGTGTAAGTATTTTCCCTCCATATTTGTTGTTTAATGTCGTTAATATATCTCGTTACGTTATTCTGATGTTGATCGTGGGAAGACAAGTTTGTACCAATTTGAATGAACAATCTTTGTGGTAAATAATATTAATAATGTACACGTAATTAGCATGTTCTATGCTCCGAATAAACAATTGCTTAAAATTGTTATTATGTCACGATAACATCATTTTTATGTTTATTGTGAGGTGAACTAGAACTATGTGAGGTGAATCTATATTGGCGAACAACCAATTATCGTGGTGTAATAATAATTATGTACTGTAACTGTTATCGTCGCTCTACATAGGTTGTTTAATGGTTATTATGGCATGATAACATAAGTTTTATGTTGATCGTGAAGTGACCAAATTAACCCAATTTGAACAACCAATTTTGGTTGCGAATTGTAATAAAATGAACTCGCAGTTGGTATCTTCGCTTCAAAATTGGTTATTTAATTCGCACTCCGTTCGGTTCCGTTAAACATGAAAACAGCAGGCATTGTATCAATTAATAATAATTAGATATCTTACCCGTGAACGTACGATCGAAGGTTTATAGTGTTCTAATTTGAACGATTCAATACAACCTGTTGCGACGAACCAAAATAATTAACTCAACACCACATATAAAATATTGCTTGTACTCCTTGAGTGACCGAAATTTATAATACTACTACTGACTAATATTATAAATGCGGAAGTAACATTGTATGAGTAACTAACTGTTTGTGTGCCGGTCTGTTACGCTTTCTCCCCAAAACTAGTCTAAAACCTGGGAAAGGACATATGCTACTTTGTAATGCGATAAAAGGGTTGAAAGTGGGGAGATGAAAAGTTTATGGAAGTATCGTCATTTTACGCAATAATGTCTTCGTCTGCTTTTGTTTTGTTAGCTTATAGTCAGAGGTGATTAAGGCGCTCAATAGGCTTCTTACATGGCATAAATACTGTTTTCTAATCACTAAAAACGGGGCCAAAGTATGCTCCGAAGACACGCTTACAAATCTAAACAGTGTGGTGGTTTATCATTTATAGAATGACTGCGTGTCACACATGGATGCTTAACCCCACTGGTCATTTACGGAGCATTAAGGGCACCTTTCGCCTGCAATGTTAAATATAATATACTAATACGCGGCAACCATACCGATGCGACCCTACAATTCATAATATCACCACATTATTCTACTATTTTCGAAAATAGTACGTCATCAAGTCAAGTAAACTGTACCATGTTATGGATGTTAGTAGACTATAAAATTGTTTGTTTTCCTTCTTTATTCACGAATTACTCATACCATTTGCAAATACCTAATTTACCTAAATACCGATACACAACATAAGACTTTATTATCATTTGAAACTATCGTTTTATTATAGGTACATACTTCAAAGTTAAACCAATTGCAAGACGTATATTACACATGAATTGTGTTGCATGCTTAAAATCAATATATACTTGAAACTGAACACTTGTATGAATATTGATTTGAACTACGTAATTAAAATCGTTGAGTATATTTTTTGCTTATTTCGCATGACGAACCGCCGCCGGGGCCCCATTGACTCGTGAAATAAATTTACGCGTATTCCAGATTAGAACACTATAAATTTTACTTGACATAACTTTGCAAATGAAAGTACCTAACAGTAGACTTTTTCATACAGAACCCTCAAGCGGTGTTGCAACAAACTCCGACGCCCGCTGCCGCCACATCTACACCGGCCAGGGTAAGTCATACGGCCCTCTAAGTTATTAGAACAGACTTACTTACATCAAACTTACTAACTTTCATTTATACTATTAACTCTTGGGTTCATACAGATGCTTAAATAACTCATAATAATACATACCTACGCTGAATTATCTTGTCCGGGAAAAATATGACACGGAAAATAGTAAAAATGAAACGGGCCCTCAAAACGCCTGATGTATAAATGTAACTATTGGCAGAGTATTCTGCGCCCGGCAATCCGTTGAACGATTGAGTGAAAGCCTCCCAGCTAATACCTTGTCACGTCCGTACTACAAAGTGTTTTAACGCTCGACAATAGATACCTATATTGGTGAACGTTTTCAGAACTCTCTCACGATGGACATGGTTTTGGAAAATAACGGCGGTCCCGCCGATATTGCCGAGATTGAACAGATTGTAAAAGAAAAAATGGTTCGCCTCTGTTTATAGCATGATGTGTGCATGCCCTTTGATTATCTCTTTTACTGACCCGTACTGTTCAAAATGTTGTGGATTTGATAATCTAAATGCCACACACGTTGGACTTCGTAGTTTGTTTGTCACAAATATCTAGCAGTATTAGAAGTAGTCTGCAAGATACGTCAACATAATGTTCTTGCATAGAACAAACGGATACTATTATCTATTCTAACAGCAGCGCGCACGGATACACTGAGCCGCCTAAATAATTTTATTTAGGCGGCTAGTGTTAGCTAATATGTAGTTGTATTCAAATTAACTGCTCAGTTGTGATCTTGACACGTACAACGTGTATATTAGTTCCTAATTGCTGAGTACATTTTATTTGAGTAAATGTAGGTAACTTCGTTTTGTTAAATCATATACTTGGAGTGGCTGATATATGTATAAATATTTAAGTGTTGGGAGATGCGCCACTTAACAACTATAATAAGACAACGTCGATTTAATATATTTTTAAATACTGTAGTCTTCAATGTCATTGAATTTAGTTTTATTTAAATATAAGCTCCTTAAAAATCATAAGCTTCCCAATATGCCGAACTCGCACCAAGTGTTGTCATTTTGGGTAATAGATGATTTGTAATGACAACCGATTTACAAGATTTAATGTTAAAGGAACAAGGAAGGCATGTCTAATTCTCTTGTAACTTTATAGCAGGTGTAGTAAGTATATTATTTCGATTTCCTTGTAAGATTAACTACAAATAGGTCGACGAAACCGCAAACTATAGGTAGATCGTGGATACATAGATGTTGTGTAGTTTTATAGCTACCGTGTGACCCCACGAGCTCTCGCTCGCCAGAATACACTTATGAATTGTGCAGTATTAACAGTACTGTTTGTAAGCAAACAGGCAACTCTGTTTGGACAGTACGCGGTTGCCGTAGATGTTTTTATTTTGATTTTCACGTAGTAATTTGTTGTAGGCCAATATGTTTTTGAATTATAAGCATATGAGTTTCAGCTGAAGCTTCCGAGATATTATGTGTTTAGCTTGTGTAAAGATTTCTCATATCATTTGGCTTTATATCGCATGCTGTATTTTATAGTTATATTAACGAGTCTTTCATATTTTTGTATTACCTGCATGGTGGGTGAATTTTATTATTTTAGGATGTACGTTGATGAATCTAGATGTGCTGTTCTGCATTTGTGAAACGGTTACCTACAACCGGGGTCTTGTAATGCCACTTTGAACGGTTTCATTTGGATTTTTAATGATTACATATTCCTAATCCTATTTAAACAAAATATTTATAGTTCTTTCGTTTAAATTGAATCCCCTAATACTTAGAAGTGGTAACCAGGCGACAATTTGTCAATAGTGAGCTAGTAATTTTACTAGATCGATCGTAATAAAAAGGCCTTGTCCTTTGGATAAGTAATTTAATGATACTCGTATAAAAAGTTTATAATATGAATGTTACATTTTTACTTCTACCTTAATTTTATTACCACCACAGTAAGAAAACATAGAATAAATTTTATAAGTGCCATCACTGAAGTCTTCTAATGGATACATAATCCTTCTACTGCGTTTATCATTAGTTAACTAATAATCTTAAATCAATTAGTTTATTGAATATTAAAATAGAGTGCGACAGGAAATAGAAAGAATTCAAGTAAGTCGGCGGTATTAATATAGTTTTACAAATGGATTCCGCTAACGTCGTATTTAATCTGTGCATTTTTAGGATTTAGCGAAGTGTGCGTTTTTATTGAACTGCAAGTTGTTATGTTGCTATAGTATAAGTCTATGAGTTGCATACCATGGGCATTGTATGACGAGGATACAACAAATATCTTCTTGACTAATGAATTAAAAATAAACAAAAACAAGCAAGCTTTTTATTTTTAAATAAGTAATAATAGCTTTCTGTCGTTTGTTTTCTTTCCTGTCTTATTTTGGTTGCACCCCGACTACGTACCATACGCTTTCACTTTCAGTCGTTGATTGCCCAAAATGATGTTTCTCAATATCTTGGCAGTCCTCAGCTGGAAATGTTGCGTTTTAGGGATTGTCGGGGTAAATAAAAAACAAACATACAGATTTATTGAATGATTTGTGTTATTTAGGAGCAGCATGGATGCTCCGCCAGCAGCTCGGGCCGTGGGACCGATGCTGATGATGAAGAACCGGCTACTCCCGGACCCGACACCAGCGAAGCAATTTTAAAGAAACGGGAATTTGTTCTACGGGAACTTGTAGAAACAGAAGAGATCTACGTTTCCGACCTGCGACTCGTTTGTGAGGGATATGTTAGGCATATGCAAGTACGTAACCTACCCGTGTAGCGCTATCTACAAGTGGGCAATGAAACCATAAGGTGTTACGAGGGCCTTAATCAAGCTTTCTAGGTTAAATTTTTCACTATGTAACCATATTCGGATACAGTCAAATATTTTCTCAATGACAAGAAAAGATGTAGAATCTTTTTTAAAAACACACAAATAATTATTTAAAAACTACAATGAGGATAAATCAAAGTGATTTGGCGTTTAGTTCAAGGGCAATATTTTTAAATTAAGCATATGTAAATAATATACGAGCTTGACTAAGCTCGTACAAGTTGTTGTTCTTTTGTACCGATCTGTTTAGGTAAATGCTATTTATAAACTGACATTTTACTTAATGCTGTCTGGTCAGTTTAATTTCAATATGTTAAATATTATTTTGTCTCTAATAATCATCGTATCGTATCATTAGGCAATGTGTGGATGGACTGACTGATGTGTTATAAAATTACTGGATATTGTTTACCAATTCTAACGTCATAATGCTTTTAGAAGATGAAAAACCGAAACCAAATTTCCGATAGTAGATACACTTGTTCAGTCATTATGCACTACGAAAGTAATCCCTGCACATGCAAGTGAAAGATTACGTTTAATAAAGACGCCATATTTACGTCAAATTCAGCAAGTCGGTAGGAAAACCGTAAAAGTCTAGTCATCGCAATTTTGTGGGAGTGGTTGTCCCAACCGTGCTCGACTGTCCATGTACTGCGCATGAGAAAACTCGCCGAGAGGAGGATATATTGTACTGTTTATATGAACAATTGGAGACTAACTCTACTTATGATCTTTTTATTCGGTGTGTATACTGCTACTAGTGACAAAGTTACACATACACAAAGACACACTGTGAGGTGCCGTGCCTCATTGACATGGTTTGTCTGTGCACGCTACGCACAATTTTTTTCCGCCGACTCTCGCGAGGATGTGAGTGATCCGAAATTCGATCGAATCCGAAATTAATATTAACTTAAAAACTGGGCACATCTAGTGTGACATACCGACAATAAGACGCGAGGCTTGATTATTATCTAACTTGATTTATTGTTCGATTTTTCAAAAGATCAGAGGGAACTGTATGTAACGTAAGCCACTCGCAATATTGTGTCGCATTATTTGTGTGCTATTTATTAATTGTGTATATGTGTCCAGGAACCCAATTCTGTGCCGCCCCTACCTGAGGGCCTGCGCCAGCGACTACGCATGATTTTCGGGAACATTGAGGCCATTTATGAATGGCACCGAGAGTGAGTATTATAATATTTTATGTTTTACTTTGAGAATATGCCGATGAAGAATGTTAATTGTATCAAATTACTTAAACAATATGAATGCAAGAGAGTATGACTTCAAATTAAACTATGTCATGACATGGTATACCAAGGTACCACAAAAGAGTGAATGATGAATTGAATGAGTGAATAACAACATCATACTTGTGATGTTGTTATTAATTATGTTTACTATTTTGATTTTATTTATGTGTGCTTCACGTTATGCGAAAGATTAACTATGCTGTGCGAAAAGATTTCCAATTGTTTTTATAGAAACGAGACTCTTCAATACGCTCGATGTGCTGGAATTTGACATAGAGAAATTCAAAGCGATAAACAGTGTGATAGTACATCTGTGTATCGCAATAATTTAATTCAATACATATGATTTTTATACTACAAATCCGGGTTTCGCACTTCTTCGCATCCTATGATGTGGCAAACAAAGTGTGAAAATCGGAATATCTGCATAGGAATTCCTTATTTTGAACATGTGGCATCATGTTCAAAATAAAAATTTCATATGCACATAACTAAAAACAAATATTTTAAATAGTCAAAATCACCGTGTGTTTTGATGAGTCCCACTAGCATGCTTTGCGACTTTCAAGTATTGATGTTCCGTATGGCTACCAAGTTCCTTAAAGCCTCGGCTTAGTTTGAATATTAATGTCAACTTCCATATATGATGTAATGTTCTGTGCAGTAAATTCCTGTGCGAGATCCAAGATTGCGTGGAGAAGCCCGAACTTCTTGGGCCACTATTTCGCCGGTTTCTGGAGAAACGGATGTTCCTTTATGAAACCTACTGTCGGAACAAACCAGTTTCCGAATACATTGTGTCGGACTATGACCCGTACTTCCAAGAGTTGCGGGTCACACTTGGTCACAAGTTACAGGTGCGTGGACTTTAAACTTCACTTTACGCTTTAATTTTAATACAAGCAACCATAGTTATAAACTGAATTCTATCCAAAGTTTAATATAAACTGAATTCTATCTTAGTTTTTAGATATATTTTCAATTCGTTGTCAGACAATAAGAAATATGCAAACAGTCAGGTTGTTTTAGGGTTAAAGTTGTTAGTGCTGCCGCGGTGTAATGTTTGAACAATCTAACTTTAAAATATTATTTAACTATTAGCAAATCGTAAAGCCATCAGCCTATGCATTAGCGAGCTTAATTAAAAGTTAAGAAATTAAATGAACGTTTAGTGAGTGTTTAGTTTTTACTGTTGTTGATCTTGAAATTACAGAATTGCCAATTTACCATAAACGTTTAAATTAAGAGCACACATTCGTGTTCTAAATCATTATCATTCATCTCATTCCACAACACTCGTAAACATCAGATGCCACTCCATACTCTCTCATGTCGAAAAATATTAAAAGAGTCACAGAAGGTCCAAACTATTACGGTTTAATCGAAGCAATATTCGTATAAGTCCAATAAGAAAAGAAAATATTAAATAGTTTTAAATACGGTTCGCTGATACGGAAACATCGTTCGTTGTCAGTTGGCGGAAAATCGTGAAAGGGGAACGATGTCAATATATACTAGTATAGAAAGAGAAAGAAAAATAAATGAAGATTGGAGCATTAACAACATTTTAACGATAAAAAAATCATACAATTATATTCACGTCCCAGGCCCGCTGGCCAGAGCTGGCTGCTTACATGTGGCGCGCGCGCTTTGTGCATTCTGGTATCGAATCGTATGAATTCTCTCCTATGAACTGAAGTACGTAGCCTGTCACCCCAGACTCAGCAGAAAAATAAACGAATTTGATTTTTATCCGCATCAGTTTTTACTCGTAAGGTCGGAGTGCAACCATTATGTGTGCATACGCCGCTGGAAACAGTATACGATAACCGCTTAAGAAAGCCGTTATGCGTGGGTATAAGATTTGTATTATTCGGCGAAGATCTTACAAGGGTTCTTGTGTTACAACCGCTTTCATCATAAATATAAAAGAGCGCGCCGATTCTTGGCACTGGTAGGTAGCAATATTACTCAGACAACTCCGGTGCCTTTTTGGATACTTCAAATTCGAATAAAAGCATTTTAAACCGTTCTGCTTGTTAATAGACAAAACTCAATATTTAGAGCACAGCTAAACTGAATATTGGATCTTCGTCTCTCATAAACATGAATCAGGGGGACAAATGGATTTATCTTTGTCATTCAAATAATACATAAAAGGTTGATCAAGTTTTTGTATTTTTTGAGCTCAATGTGTATTCAAATAACTATTAATTTTGAGTCGTCGGTATATATATCTTGCATAATCGGTCCAGTAACGTATTTTACACAGCAATAGCGATAGGTTTAAATAACATTATTGTACTATAAATCTACGATGACGGATTTAATTAGATGGACATAATTTCACTTATGATACACATTTGTTACCCGTCGTCACTGTCACTTAGTTATGTTATGTGTCGGGGTCATTATTTTTATTTCCTCACACATTTCATCACACCTCACCGCTATAAGTGTCATTTTTCATTATGGTTACTTGCTGTATTCGCATGCCGGCAGTTCGATCAACCCCGTATCCGAACTGTTTTTATCAGACAACATACGATTCCTAAAGTGATGCATTACCTCGCGGTTCGCATTAAGTGATAATTACTCCATAGTGGGAAGCCATTATTTTTATATGGGTGTGTTGTGTTCTAGCTGGGAGATCTGCTGATAAAACCAATCCAGCGCATACAAAAGTACCACTTGCTTGTCCGAAAGATTCTTATATATTCGGAGCAAGCCAATGCCCCGCCGCAGGTGGTGGCGGCGCTGCGCGATGCCGTCTACTGCACCGATATCATACCGAAGAATGCCAACAACATGATGGATGTCGGCAGATTGCAAGGGTTTGCGGTAAGACCATATTATATTTTATTACTAACTTATTGCAACTTTAAATAAAATATTTAAGGACATTTGCGGAGCTCAGTCAACTCATACTATAAAACATCTTAAAGCATACGTTTTCGAAATAACAAGGAAGATTTTTATCTCTTCATACAAAGAACGTTATCCGTTCGGCATGTTTGAATGCAAAGTGGATTTTATTTCGTGTGTTGTTTAATTTAAAGGCTGGATTATGCTCCGCATGTGTCTACGCTTTGTATTTTACACTGTGTAAGTTCTTTCTCAATTTTGATGATGCGATTTTATTTTTTTTTACTTTATCTTGTATTACTAAAAGCGAACTTGTTATGTTATTTACATTACTCTTAACGCCGCAGCACGTTGAGTTTTAACTGTGCGACTTTACATATACTTGCGATCTGTATATACGCCACGCTATACAATAATTTTATTAGAACTGTTAATAAATAATATACATGTATAAATATATATGTATATTATTACGACAAAGGAATAATCAGCTGATTAATGCTGTCGTCAGCTTGATTGTTGGATCCATCACCGGTTTCAGCACACGAGCGTTTCTCACTGTAGGCGACATATGCTAATATGTAACAAAGTCAGTCCAAAATTCTATGAAATGAAACATTTAAAGAAAATGAAAGCTTCGCCATAAATAACATCAAATAAAAACATGGTTAAAGATAAAGAAATATAATTGATTGTAACACAATTCCAGTATAGACTGATCTCGCGTTGTATAGGATTTCCATACAATGACAGGTCAGCTTATATTGGAATATAGCTTGATGTGTAGCTGTGTGTACGTACTTAACTACATCTTGCTGTAAGCGTTGCTGCGAATTGTTTATTTACTTATTAGCTAATTATCCCTTCTACTGGACTAGAGTTAATTAATGGACCAAAGAAAAAGATAGCGCAAGACCGGCAATTGTGCAGATCTTTGGGGGAGGCCCTTTTCCGGCGGTGGGCGTCTCTCGGCTGATATGATGATGATGAATGTACTAAAGATTCTAAACATACTAAATGACAGATAATAAGAAATATGTCATTAAAACAAAAATCTGTGGTTATATTTTATCGTCGTAGAAAGGTTGACTACCATACTAACTTAGGTATCACATAGACAGATTGTATAATAACAATAAAGCTCGCAAAGCCGCATATTATTATACTATCCTGTGGATTATAATTATGCTTAATAAACTTGGGTTTCATAAGTAAAATATAGCTAACTAGAATTATTTACATGGATACGGTAACAATTAACGACCATTGAGAATTACTTAGATCGTGCACTTTTTTATACTTAGCAAATCACTCGCTGTGCCTGAAACAGGATTACAGTTGATATAACTTACTGAAGCATTTTCTTTAAGTCCTGCTGTATATTTACTTGAACTTATGACACATAGCCATTAGTTCAAACAATGTGTGGAGAAGAAATGCAGGTCTATTACGAATGCTAATTATGTACCCGGGAACTTTATATATATCATTTGTTTACTTTGTACCTATATGTATATTCTATCTATAATTGAAAACTAAAATGTAAAAAGTAAAATCCAAGTTCATTAATCAAAATTAAAACATCACAGTTATATAAGTGTAATTTAAAACCCTAACTGTTACATGGTCGGTAAACAGCTCAGTAACTACTGTGTCTGTTTGTAAAATAAATAGGCAAGAGAAATGATTAACTTCTCCTATGTGAATGCTATGTGTAAAACGCCTTCGTGGCGTGGTCATGGCGATTGAACTATATAATACTAATGGTCTAGCAGCTGAATAAAAGTGCTTATATTTTATTTTCAGGGTAATATTCCGGCGCAAGGCAAGCTATTGCTGCAAGAGATGATGCCAGTGGCGGACATGAGTAATGGGAGTGATAAAACAAAAGAACTGCAAGTGTTTCTGTTTGAACAATGCATCATATTCAGCGATGTCGTCGGCAAGAAGGGCCCGTACACAAGCCCCACTTACAATTACAAGGCTCATATTCAAGTCAGTATTTAATTATTATATTTAAACATATTACTTATATCTATATTTAATACATAATTAGAAATGAAAGAGGAAGTAAAGAGTCCACCCGTGTTTATGCATACTTGGCCATATTTTAGTGCACGAGCGTGCACTAACTGTCCGTTAAAACGGACTACCGTAGCTGACATTCGATGTGAGATTTCTTCGGGGAATAAATTCAATTAATAACTTTGGCGTTATTTAATTCGTTATATACGACCACGAACCAGAAGACGCTGCGTCAGCAGGTTTCCTACAAAATGGACGAATGATCTTGTGCTGGTGGCTTGAAAACCGGCAATTATGGAGATTAGGGGAGGCCTTTATCTAGTAGCGGGCGTTTTTCGGCTGATATGATGATGATGATGTCCGCAAATATATTTTGTTAATAAACTATTTTTATAATCATATTAGACAAGTCCCCCTAAGTTCCTTTATATTTTGTTTATAATATTAAGCAGCTTATCACTACATAGGCCATTCCAAACAGAATGGACATTGCATGAAGGAGGAATATATATATAGTAGATAATCACACACGGATTTTCTTCACAATTAATTTATTATCACTATCACATTATACAGTTGAAAAGATTTATCACATTAAATAAGAAGTATCCAACACATATTGATTTAATTTGTTGAAAAATAAAAGTTATTAAGAGTTCGTCAAAAGTTTATTTATAAAGATTCTAAATGCAACTGGCCTTGTACTCATTTGTACCTTAAAGCTATATGACCCAGAGTGTAATATATGTATAACAGATACCTACCTAAATAATCTACAGTTTTCAATAACTAATAAAAAATTACGTTGCTAGGTAAGGTCGTGAAGTGCTATGGACAGTTTTAAACTCTCCTTAGCACTTCACTACCTAGCAAGAAAAAAAATATTAGTTGTTGAAACAGTACGAAAACAGTCACTGCCGCACTTCTCAGAGTAACCCGAAGATGTCCCAGACATCGGTACCACTACTCAAACAACTCAAGAACAGTAAGTTGCCTGGTGTAGATCATGTGTAGCGGAGCTTCTGAAAGCAGGTGGTACCCCGATCCTAAGGGCCAAAAGTTATTTGTAAAACCCAAACGCTATAAGCATAGCATAACGCTATAACACAACCAAACTTATGCATCACCTGCTAAGAGCGATAAACCCCTATTGAATGATTGTCTCATGGTGTTTACAAGTCGTTTCGGGAGTCAATACGAATCTTGCCCACTGGTTTGACGATTTTCACCCTACCGAAATAACCGGTCTCAAAATAGGCGCAGGCGAAGTTAAGTAATATAAGCTGAAAGTTGCCCTAAGAATCGTCAAATTACCTTGGGCTCTGTAATCTGATAATTTTTAGGGCACGTCGTACGTACAAAACAATCTTCAGTGGTGTTCAGATTTTATTAATGTGAAGAATAGGTGGATCTTGTCGACGAACGCTATCTTACATGTTGTGTCGATGAACTTTCTAACATATATAACTCTTCTATGGTTATTCATACACGGTTCCCATTTTGATCAGTCCGAAGAGTTGGTCGACAAATCCGAAAAGCATTAATTTTCGGTTTTCTACAGTTCAACTCAAGATTTTTTTATAAGTTCCGGCTCCGTTAGCGAATTTTGGGTTTCATAAAAATAAACAAAGAGAATGTTGAGAGTTTCGACATTCCTCTCATTCAATCTGTATATTTAACAGTTACATCTGTGTTTTCCTGATATTCCCAACATAACACAAAGTCAACATGATGTAGATTATCACTATTCGTTATATTTTCAGGCTAACAAAATGGATATGAAGGAGATGGACACTTCGGGCGGCTTCATCGTTCACACTGTTGACGATCGCAACGACCAATCAAAGCCAAAGTTGTCTTTTCTATGCCGCCCGTCAGCAGCCACGCGACACGAATGGATTTCGATCTTGTCAAGCATGTTACAACTGCAACAGAACTTCGGGGCTGCGTTGGAAAATCCCGGCGCTTATCTTCGGGAACAGTTTAACCGGGAACCCGCCCGCGAACCCGCCGCGTAAGTAACGGGAACGACGCCTACCGATGAGCACGTTAGCACGACTAACTACCAACATTTATAACTGACTGTATCCTAGCCAATAAGGTTTAACGTGCTTACTAGAGCTTGACCGCGTTTGATAAGTCTTCCAAGGTCAGAGTGCGTTGGTCGCGTATACGTATGCGCACCTGAATAATAATAACAATTTATCCGTTGGATCATGTAATCATTTTTACAATATACACATCTCATTCATCATTATCAACTCTAAAAGTATAATATTTCTTCCTGTTTTAGTAAATCAGGTATGAATAAATAATTTCTTTTTATTCCAACAGCACCACCTATTCCAACCTATAGAAGACTCCATTAAACGCGGATTAACTTTAGTTCCTTAGTACAGTCAAACCAATTAAAGTCTGGACGAAAGTATAAATTGCGTGCTATTCTTCTTAGTTGTGAAACTTATAAGGAATATTTGATGTTTCAGTTGCCCTCACAATTTTAAAAGAAATATTGTGTATTGTAATAAACATCCTTGGCTTGGCTGTACTATTGTAACAAATAAAACATACATAATTGTGTATATGTGTTTGATATTTCTGCTTGTGGTATAACAAATTTATTAACCGGTAACAGTCAGTCTTCCTATCTTTCTTGATAGCTTGAACACCAATCATCTTATACAAAAAAAAAATACAAATTGGGTTAATGGTTCGTATCGTGTCTCCTAGAAACGAAAATTACGAACTTAGTAAAGATATCAAAACAAGAATAGTATGAGATCAGAACATTCATAACTAAAAATCGTCATTTAGTTTATTACACTCGTTTTATATAAGAATTGTATTACGTCTTCAAGTAAATAAAATATTACCAGAGGTATTGTCAACTTACACCGTAAGTCAATGACGAGCTAAATTAATCATCTGAAGGTGTGTAATATTGCCTGTCATTTTTTCGAAATACTTATTGCTCTCCGTAGTAAGTAATATATAAAGTTCTGATCTGTTCCGATTTCTAAACTTAAATGTTAATTACTTGTCAAGAATACCAATGGCTGATGAGGTGATGGCAGGCTGCATGTGGGCAACATATGTGTGTAAAAGTGTGTAATGATGATGGATGAGATAACTGCAATACGAGTATGATAATATTTTATAATAATTTGTTGTACGGCGAAGTGCGCACTTAACGCGACATGGAGATGCTACGTCACCATTTGACGTGCGAATAATTATGTCCATGTTAGGTTAATCAAACACTGGAATTGATATTTAGATGTATTTATTTAGATATTTTAAATGTTATTATATGATTAGGGACCTTATGTTGTAAAAATTATAGTGTTAGAGATTTGCTGCTGTATGCTAATTGTCACCAGAATATTGTAGATATTCTGGTGTACAATTAGAAACACTAATTTCGTGCGGTTGGAGTGAGAAAAGCGTTTGTTTTAGGCCGTATACCAACATTTACCTTAAATAGCAATAATATACGTCATTACTCTAAATAAATGTCACTGCCGTATAAATATCATATTAAATTATAAATACATCTCGTAGACCTTAAATTAAACTGCCACTAAAAACTAATCACTCGCCGTCGACATATTAAATGCTCAAGCGGTACGCTGAAACTGATTAATAAGGTTCGGCTATTAATATACATTTGTGATCCAGGCCGCGGAACGGAATCAAACAAGGCTGCCTTAAAATCGAAATGAGATATCATCGCCTCCTTAACTGTAACGCCACTAAAAGTAACGTAGGAGAAATAACTTTAGAAAATTATTGATAGAACTAGCATACATGCCAGATTGTTAAAAAAATATATTAAAAGTATAATTGTGTAGACCGCGTGACGTGACGGGATTCGGAATAAAAAGATGAAGTTAATAATATTATTTTCCCAATACTGTCGAGAAGTATTTGCCACAGTAATCAGTATAATATATCAATACAAATAATAATCTGTGGTATCTTAGCTTTATGTAGATATAATCGGCGAAATAAACTGTGAGACACAATAAAGTTCCGCGAATGGAAAACATGTCATTTGTTTGTAATATACGCGTGTACACAAGTCATGTGATCTCTTTACCGCTATGAGAGCGATCAACTATATCATATCGTATAATATAATAACGCCGACTTCGCTATCGTATTACAGTGCATATCTAAACTCATTTCCATTAATATGTTTAATCTTCGATGTACAACGAATAACATAAAGAGTGAGTGGTACTTATCGAGATCAATAATCTACCCATCGAATTGAACACCTTGTGGATAGTGTGTTACCAAAATTAACCATATAGTATTATGGTCTTCTTTCAACGTACACGATTTGCTCTCATCATCATCATATCAGCCGAAAGACGTCCACTGCTGGACAAAGGCCTCCCCCAAGGATCTCCACAATAGCCGGTCCTGCGCTGCCCGCATCCAACGGCTTCCCGCGACCTGCACAAGATCGTCGGTCCACCGTGTAGGGGGCCTGCCCAAGCTGCGTCTTCCGGATCGTGGTCGCCACTCGTTAACCTTTCTGTCCCAACGGCTGTCAGTTCTACGAGCTATGTGCCCTGCCTACTGCCACTTCAGTTTGGCAATTCTTTGGGCTAGGTCCGTTACTTTGTTCCGCCTGCGGATCTCAGCATTTCTGATTCGATCTCGCAGGGAAACTCCAAGCATAGCCCTTTCCATTGCTCTTTGGGTGACCTTGAGCCGCCTGATTTGCTCTACTGCTAAAGAAATCGTGTCGTTTGAGTGAAGACCAAAAGATTTTATTCTCGAACAATACTTTTCGTCCGCAATTTGTTTAGTTTTATGAGGAGAATTTAAGCATCCCTTACTATTGATGTTACAAGTTGAAGATGTATCCATTGGTGGGCATAATGTGGCTGATCTGTCGCCAGCCGCTGTGTCGTATGCCATAGAACTCACTCAGTTCATAAACTCACTAACTTAGTATCGTATAATTAAAACAAATATTTATACCATTTCACTTAGTTGTTAAGTAGGAAATGAAGAAGACTGGATATAAAGGAATGAACGTAAAGTTATTTTGGATGAATGGATTTATTGATATTGCATGTTAGCGTAAGTCACAATCACATTTCATAGATATAAGAAGGCGGAAAGTTTAGTGTAGCCAATGTACGACCGAACATCAAATTTTGAAGTCAAAGACTAAAGAAAACGAAACACTCGACTCGGGCTCACGAAACAATTTAAGATAAAATTTATTATTAAGTATTTACAGTAATATTAGGGTCGAATATTAATATTAAAACCGTTACTACACCAGTCATAAATATAGTGAGCTACGCTATAATAGATCTTCTACAAAACAACTTCGTTCGTAAGCCGAATACATAAAAATTACATACTTAAATACATTTTGCTTTGTTATTTGACTGTATAATTATTTCAACAGTGGCATCCATACTGAATTACACTACCCCCAATTTAACACTTTCGTAACATACCCGATATATACAATTTATATTTGAAAATCTTATCGAAGTTTTCCATGTGTAGGGGCCAACATTTGCGTTCGTTCCGTTTCCCTAATTAATTAAATACCTCGAAGCGTTTATACTTAAGATTTATCGATGATAAGAATATAATAAATTGCAATATAAAATCAGCTTTTGATGTTGATAGTTTGTAAGACGTATGAAATAATGTATTCTATTATTTGCTGATTATGCTGCGCTGAGATGATGAGTTCAGTTGGACAGTGTAGTGTACTCGAACTGCGCTATCGCACTAGCTTTGTGAGCAGAAGGCGCGTGGCAAGTTATCAAGTACCGTGTGTGCGTATTGATAGTTCCCACGCGTCTGCATACAAGTTACTCGTTTGTTAACAGACCATTGTTATATTGAGGGCTAGGTTCGCTTTTAGTGAGGCGCTGACCACGCTTCGGTATCGCTAATTAGTTATTGATTCACAAAACTTAGTCTGTATTATTTTAGACTTAATGTAATAACTTCGCCGTCGACTCGATAGTGATCGCACATTGCGTATCATATTTCGCTTCTAACATTAGGTATCTAAGCTATTCAGAACTATAAACACTGATGTTTTTGCTCCACGATTCGAAATTAACCGATCGTGGCTATCATGATCTGTACTAGAATATTATTATATTTTAATATATAAATGGAAAAATGTATCGCTGGCTATCTTTTGAATTCGAAAATCTTAAAAATCTGTTTGTGTGTGACAACACACAGTGGGCTGGAAATCCACTTTCATAAAATTAGGTCATTCAATTTTAAGTTAATCTTTTTGCCGGATATTACTTCTATTAGCTATTACTATACGCAAAAAGGTCATCTCGAGTAAATTCTGCGCAAACACGGATTAATTATATAATTCTTTACCGAAAAATTTTATGAAATTAGTGTTTAAAATCAGTTTCAAAGAAAATCGTGTTTTTCATACTAGTTTTATACAATTTTTTCGTTATTAAATTATAATTAATTAGTTTCTTTGCAGAGTTTGCCCGGATAACTTTTTGGTAATAGTAATAGAAGCAAAATCCGGCAAAAAATATACACTTAAAAATTTAATGCCCTTAGCCGATGAAAGGCGATTTCTAGCCCACTGTGCGACACGTAGACCTTATAGTTTTGTAACTGTAATATATATATACATATTATCTGTCGTATCCTAACTTATATGTATATTATATTAACATCTAACAATCACTGTAATACTTGACTATTATGTTACATGAGTAACCAATAAATGTCAATAAAATACGCTTGTGGTTTTCTGCTTTTAGTCCCGCATGCTTCTTTATGTTTTAATATGTTTATTTCGTTCTGGTTTTCTTTGGGGCCCAGCTTGCTAACCAATACTAATAAATAGATATAACACGAGCGGCGCTTGATAACTACCACCAAGTAATTACTAACGTTAGTGAACGGTCAGCATAAAAAGTAACACGGACTAAAGTATCACTGCTTGATATTAATTTTACACTCTCAGCGAACTATCAGCGAATGTGTGCTTGGATAGATACATTTACGCCTAGCCTTTCAACTTTTACTGATGGTTTACTGAGAATTCAGAATTATTATAGTCTGAAAGTACTTCATCCAAATACTTCAGTTGCCGACTGTACCGAGAGTTAGACATGATTAATTTGTAGAGCAGTACAATAACTTAGAAAATGTACTACATATTTATAGATGCCGTGAACCATCGAGGCCGGGGGCACCGATCTTTATAGCTAAAATATTCGTGCAAACTGAATTTTTTTATTTAATCGCAGATGTTTTATTGTTTTAAAGATAAAAACAGTTGAAGAGTATTGAAGCACTAAATATCGGTACGGTCGGCCTATTGTAGTATACAAGTAAACTTGGAAAAATACAAATAAAGCTTTCCTATTAATTTTAACTCATTAAGTTTGCCCTTTTGATTTTGTTTTTATACACGAAAAGAGTACAAAATATTAATGCAAAGTGTAATAAGATGATGCGGAGAAAGATATCTCGTTCATATAAAGTCGGGACCACGTTCTGAGTTCTAAAATTACCTGAGTATGAGACCTTGACAGAGCAAATTGACAATTGTTTCTTGTATTGCCACAATTTGTTAAATTGGTCATTGATCATTAAATAAAGTCGCCAATGGGCATTGCCATTCAAACCCCATGTATAAACTTAATCCTATTGGCTTGTTTACATCATTATATCCACTGAAAACATTCCTGGTGTGAAATGCGCCTCAGGCTCCGCCTGGTAATGATGATCCTTGATGAGATTGTAAATTTTGTCTTTGTCCTCTGTTGCTTTAAAGCAGTTTTTTTCAACGTGTGGGTCGCGACCCCCAGGGGGGTCGCGCAACCTGTTTGGGAGGTCGCGAAGCTGCTATAAGGCGCAATGCTATATTTGTCACAAAATAAAATACTTGAAAAGAAAGCAATGTTTAGGGGGGGTCGTGAGATATTTATTCATACTAAAGGGTCCGTGTCATGAAAAAGGTTGAAAAACACTGCTTTAAAGGTTTAGTATGTTTAAGATCCAAAATTGAATACTTATATTTTATTTTGTATTGAGTGGTGCTAAAGATTATTAAACAAATCCAAGCCAGCGCCACAACTACAAGGGTGGAGCTGGCCGGATGTCCGCTCTATACAGACAGCTAGGTAAACCATTAGTGCACAGTACGTTGTCCTCAGATTATGATATCTATATATCTTTCTCCGCCGCTCAGTTTAAAAAAACACGCTTCGAATTTCTTAACAAGCTCAAATGCTCGTTATCGTATTGGATCAAAAAGGGAAGACCGATTTTCATTAATTCTGGATTTCAGTATTGATTGATATACACTTATACCAATTAAACTTCAACGCAAAATGAATAGGAATTGGGAATCTTTCCGTTTCACTTTTTCTCCAACAGTCCATTTCTAGCCCTGTATATTAAAACAGGTCTGAAAAAAAAACTAATTATAAAATAAATAGTAGCTATGCAGCTAATTCTTTTGCTGGCCTTGACAAAATTTCGATATGATGGCACAAGTTCCTATGTCAATGACATAATATTTCATAGCAGCCTGTTAAGAAGTTCGCTGTGTTTTAAACTGGAAAGAAAACAAACCTACTTACACGACTTTAACAACATGAAATTAAAAAGTACTCGTACTAAAGATAAAGAGCTGGTGCACCCGTTTTGATTTATTTGAATTATCCTGTTCCCGTCCCACTAGTGTAGGGGATGGTTGGTGCGGGCTGCGTAAAACTGAGAGCGTACCGCCATCGCTCGGGGGACGGCTGGCGCCTGAACTGCGCGGGCGCACACAGCGCCCTCACGCCAAGGCCAACACGATCAACTTACCAACGAGCACGACACGTGACGAGCGCAAGAAACCATCTAGTGGTGCGGCCGTTAGTCCCACCTCGCCGCCGCATGCCAATGTAAGTACCGATAAATTGAAGCTTCCCGCTTTTAACATTTGCAATCAATACAACTTTTAACTAATCACCTTGTTAGCATTAGTAATAAACTTACCCCCGCAGGTTTTATATGGACGGTAAATAATCTATAAACCAGTTGTTGTCGAAGTAAAGTCTCAGTATTTGTTCACTAACCGGTTCCTTGAATTATAGGCTTAGAGTGGATATTTGCCATTATTTTTCGCAGATCACTCTCTGGTCAGGACTTTGACATTAACAGCTTCGATTTGTTTTAATATCGGAAGGTAGCTCAATTGTGCTGCCGACTGTTTGATGTAACTCGTCAATCCAGCTAATACTGTCGAAAACATCGAAGATCCTTGGTCGTCGTGGCAAATACACTGCGATCGTGTTCTCTCGTATGTACCGTCTCACTTTTAACGTCTTTGAAGATCCGGATGACGAGCGCTACGCATAATTAGATTGCTCTAAGTAAGAGTAGATGTCGTCCTCCCTATCATCGACGCGTTAAAAAGGAGACGGTTAAGACTATTGGAAGTTCCCGCCGCCCAAGAGTAAAACTGTATGGAATCACGCCAGCGTCCTTCATGACCCTTTGTTTACATTCATATCGATGAAATTACTTCCTCTTTCTTCAAACGAACGAGTGACCTGCCTCTTCCCGTATTAACGTAGAATTACAGTTGGATAAAATGTGACTAAAAACAACCAATGCTGTCATGCATCCTCGCTTCCCAACCGCCCAAAGTTGAATCTTGAACCCGAACCCCATGTTCATTCCTTGTCTGTTAAGTAATAACCGTTTACTGTGAAAGTCCAACTTCATATCATTCAAATTACATTGTTTTGTACAGAATACGCTTCTCGCGCCCAGATATTGTTATAGAGAATACACGTTTAGAGCTGTCAGTATTTTATTTTTCTCGTAAGTAACAATAACAATGGATAGAACTAAAATAATTTAACCAGTTGTGGTATAAGCAATCCATAGGTTGCCACATACAGTATTTGCATAAAGAGTTCAAAAATAACTTAAAAATAGATAATGTAATTTTATTTTAAAGATGACTACATTAATCATTGTCTCTTAAGATAGTAGTCAGTGCATGTTTAATCATAAAAACTTTACATAGCTATTAAATTAAAAATAATTGAGCATTGAATATAGCCGACTCGTAGGCCTCGGACATGGCTTATCAACTGTTTGATAAAACATCCCAACTTAAAACGTCGTCTGCAAAAAAATAACTACTACTATTACTACTAATTTAAAATAAATATGGGCATTGACATTCTTGTGCGAAGCTTTAGCTTTTTTCTAATCATCACTGAACTTGAACACTAGATTTGTAACTAACATTACTTCTTCACACTTTTTAATTTAATTTATTTTATTACTTTAGATAATTTACAGATAGAATACAAATGACACATAGAATAAAAGATGAAGGCCAATTAAAAGTTTTCACATATATAAAAATTGGATCGAATATAAACTGTAATAATGTAAATAGAAGAGCTCGGAGATAAACTTGTAACTTCTTGGTTCCATGGGGGAATAAAACTTTTTATGGCATAAATATTATTACTTTTTATAAGTTCTATGACGCGTACCTTGCACATATTTATAGATATATTACTAGACCAAACCAACAGTCTCGTGGTCTGCCTGCTAAGCCAGAGGTCGTGAGATCGATTCCCACCCGGGACAAATCTTTGTGTGGTGAAGAATATTGTTTGTTATGTGTCTGGGTGTAATTTATCTATATTATACTTATATGTATTTAGATATATGTATTTAAGTACGTTTATCCTTTGTCTGGTTGCCATAATATAGGATCTGCCTAGTTGGAGATCAGATGGCAGTGTAAAAAAAATATATAGTAAAGGGTGGACCAACCATAACGTTGAGCAAATGAGAATTTCTGCATTTGGCTAAATGAGAATCCAAGAGCTATTGTTGAAAGGGCCGATGAATGTGTGAATTTTTCGTTATCTCACGGGGTGGCGATGTCCATTGACATTGAGATCATGTGCTTTGACACCTCTAGACTTCTGCCCTTGTAGATATTTAAATTAAAAAGGGTACTTCATTAAGCCAAGAGCAATCCAACAGCTTAAGGATGAGATAATTCGGCACGTTAACGACATTGAATCTGTTTTATGGCTTAATGTCATAAAAAAATGTAAGAGTATTTTGATTCACGCACTCCTTATATTAACTTTCAAGATACACTATCATTATAAAAATAAAATATACCTCTGAAAACTTTTTCTTTATTTGGAATTAACATCATGCATGTTGACAAATCCAGTTCGTTGAGAGTGTGCCTCAGCGCTGAAAATGATTTTCTTTGAAGTCACCATCCAGCAGATTTTTTCCGCAAAACGAACTAGCACGTAGCATCCACGTATACAGACCCGATTTGCAGAATTTTGCGCACAGTTCTCCTAATTGTGGATACATTTGTTCGATAATGCATACAAAAAAAAAAGACGAAATACCTACACGAAATGCATTTTGATTTGAACGCCCATTTTCCCATAAAAAGCTTACCGCCTTTCTCAATGCACCTCAAAGGGTTGAATTTGTCATAGACTGCTACAAAGAAAAGTCAAATAAAGTTGGGCGAAAAACTCTTGAGGTGTCATTTACGGTTAACACTGTGCATTATGGTTGATTCGGCCTGTTTATTAACATAATTAATTAAGTCATCATTCGTATCAAATATAACATTTATCGTATGAAATATGATTCTTCTTTTTTAACCAGGGTGTAAGTAGTTAGCTTACATTGAGTTTCTTTCTTCTTTTCTGCTGCATGATTTTTATTTTAACGCTTGCTTTATTTCTTTTGTTTTAGGTATGATTTACACTGGAATGCATTTTTAAATAGACTGTGATATCGGGCCGGTTTGACTAACGTGCAACCTATTGTGCTATGTGACACTGGGTAGCCGTCGTATTAGTTATATTTATTTATTGTATATAGTAGGTGTAAATAACAAAGTGCTGACAATTAGACTAAGATGCGGAGGTGCATGCATGATAAGCTTTTGACGCGAGGGGAGGCGAATGGCGTTTTGTCGGCCGAGTGTCATCACTGTGTGCACGTCACAGGGACTGCCCAAGCGGCCATGGCACAAGCTGCGGCGAGGTGGAGGTGGAAGCGGAGGAGGAGAGCCCGGCGCCGAAGGCGTCGTAACCGAGCTTCGGCCACCCGAGCTAGCGGAGCCCGCACAAGACGTGACGGTAGCACCCGGCGCTAGCGCCACGCTCGCGTGCCGTACGCTCGCACCCCGCGCCGCTGCAATTTGGCGTAAGACTGCTCCTGAGACCCACGCACTGCGCCATGGTGGCCGGTATGCCATCACACTCGCCGCAGATGGACGCGCCACATTAACAATACACGGATGCCGCGCTTCCGATGCTGGCGTCTACTGTTGCCAGGTGACTAACGAGCTTGGAGGCGTGCACAGCTCGGCGAGGCTAACCGTGGGCAGTGGTGGCGTTCCCGGCACGCCCGTGGTGCGAGCGCATCCCGGCGGCGGGCTGGTAGTGCAGTGGGATGAACAAGCGCCGGCGCATCTGGAGTATTGCCGAGTGGGAGAGGGCGAGTGGCGGCGCGCGACGGAGACACCCGCTGCCGCCGGCACGCTTGCGCTAGAGGAGCTGCCGGCGGGGCAGTATAGTTTCCGGCTGGTATGCGCGCGCAGCGGTGCTGCGGGTAGCGCGTCCAGCCCTGCGGCCTGTGGCGGCGGTGGCGCATGGCAGCGTGAGCAGTTCGCACGGCGCTATAGCGTGGAGGAGGAGATCGGCCGCGGCCGCACGGCGCGTGTGCTTGCCGCCAGGGACACTGGAACCGGACAACGAGTAGCTTTAAAACAGGTCAGCACCAATTTATTGTTTTGATTCTATTATTATTCGTTAAACAGTTGTTGTAAGATAAATTATGAGGCAGATTATTCGAAGCCTCTTTTAAAAACTCTGTAGATTAGAAATGGGTCGCCTCCAACCTTCATACCAAACATTCCACCGTCACTGGGACGCATGTCGCATGAGCATCGTTGTGTGTGTCAGGTGGTCGCGGGGCGCGGCGCGGATGCGATGCGTGAGTACCGCATCCTGGCGCGCGTGGCACACGGCGCGGTGGCCCGTGCACTGGCGGTATTCGCCGAGGTCCCGCGCGCCGGCGCCCACACGCTCGTGCTGGAGCTGGTGGCGGGCGGCGCGCTGCTGGACTGGGCCGCTGCCACGCCCGCGCTCTACACGCACCGCGTCGTCGCTGCTCATACCAAGCAGCTGCTCTCCGCGCTCGACTGGCTGCATTCCATCAACGTCGCACATTTAGACGTCAGGGTGAGTAGTAAATTTTACCGTCTACTTTTACATGCCCGCTAAATCATAAAACATTAAACGCCATTTTCTATTCGTTGAATAGAATAACTCAATTGAGTAATAACTTAACAATACTTCAACCATGTAACGAAAAAAAGGGTGTTTTAAAAGGTAATTGAGATATCCGACGAACTAGTCGTTTTCGGATATAATTATATATAACGATAGAATGGCTTAGTTTCATCCGCATAATATTGGTGTCAAAGAGATTTTGAATATGGACCGTCATATTTGAGAGTGCCAACTTATAACTACTTATTTGATTTGTTTGACTTGCCTTATACCTTTAACTAACTGTAAAATAAGAATCAAATGCATTCAAGTAAATTATCCAACAACATACACTCTGCAAACTGTACACTGCCTATGCAAGTTTAAATGTTTGCATCAATCGTAAATAAATGATGTCCGAAAATTTTCTCAATTTTAATTGTATAGTGTACTTTTATTTAAGTCCATTTTTAAGGTTACTATATTATTATTTCTATGATGGTATTAATATAAATCATAAACCTATGTACTCATTAATCTAAGCAAATTATATATATTCATTAACAAAATACGCGGAAATGATGTTTGCCTCTTCTTATAAACTTTTACTCATAAGAAATAATTACAACAATATAGTGATAGTGAAATTATTTTAAAATGTTTGCATACATATCACTAATATTAGTAGACGTGAATGTATTCCTATTATTGATTTGTTTTGTCTTATTTAAATAGTTTTAAAAATTATTGCTACTACTAAATAATATATAATAATACTTAATTTATCCTGCCCTTGCCCTATCGCAAGGTTTTATTATAAATTTAATATTTCTTTTACAGCCTGAAAACATCTTAATAGAGCTAGGTGGACCTCAGCCGCAGCTTAAGTTAGTTGACTTAGGGTCCGCGGTAGAGACGGGCGAGGGAGCCAATGTTAACGCGGGCCGGGAGGTTTTGCCACCCGCTCCCGCGCAACTGGAGTTCGCGCCCCCCGAGTGCGTGCTCGGCAGGCCCCCTGCGCCCGCCTGGGACGCTTGGGCTGCTGGCGTTTTCTTATATGTGTTTCTCACAGGGGTAAGATTAAATCATTATTTTATAACTAATAATACTGACAGTTATGTTAACTATATTATAACTCTTAGGGACTTCATGATGCGGCCACTAATGATCAAAATTAAGAGTTGTTCTCTTTTTGTCGTTAAATGGGTGCCATAACCTCAATGTTATTGTTAATTTTGAAAATGGCAATTGTGATCTACGCTTTTAGGTAGCTAGTAATAAATGGTTGACTACACAGTGTCGTAGGTGGGCCTCTCTATCTTCTTACCATTTTGAGATATCTAGACAGACCGTCAAAATTTGGTTTAATATTGTTCCTTCGAATTAACAAGTGTGTCAACAATAAAACTTTTTGTGCAGCTATCACCATTCCTAGACGAGTCGATAGAAGAAACAACGGCGAACATCATTAAGTGCGACTATTGCTTCCCTCCGGAGCATTGGGGTGCCATCGACGAGCGGGCACAGCGCACCATCCGCGGCCTTCTGGAGCGGGAGCCCAGCCGACGTATCGCGCCGCGAGAGGCCCTCGCCGACCCTTGGTTCGAAGAGGTACTATCGCACTATATTAATTTACCATTACAATAGAAATATGAAATGTCCTGCCCAATCTTTCATTCAATTAGCAGCTTCGCGTATAAACGTAACACTTTTACGAAACAACGCTAATAACTGATCCTGTCATCAGTTACAGCTCTGAAAAGGTACAAACTTTCAAAGGCTTTCTTCGGCGGTTTACTTAGTTTGTAGTTGGTTGCTAGATGGTTTGAGTAGTCGCCCCCCGTCATTATCCGGTGATGCAGTAAAAGCCTCCTAGAATAACTGCAAATCTAATTTTAAAATTAGTCGAGCCGCCACTCTGGTTACGTGTACATGTCTGGTAACGAAAGACAAGGGTGAGCAAATTGCGGAGGTTTTTCCGCCAAATAACTTTTCAAAGCAGCTCATAACCAGAAAAGCCATTGGAACTGCTTTAGGTCACTGACCAGTCTTATGACGTATGCACGCCGACTTGGGTACTATACTATCTCGAGGAGGAGAGGCCGGCAAGTTATATAAGGTGAAAGAAAAAATATAATGAAGACGGAATTATGCCACATATGTAAAGGGTGTAAAGGACAATAGTTGAGATGAAATTGTACAAAATATAAATGTGTCTGATGATTAGTAATAAGGCAATGAATGTATTTTCCATTTACACTAAGAAGGAGAAGAACATGGCATATTTTTATTCAGTGAGCTAGAGACTAGGATATTCGGAATGGATCAACAAATACGCCGTATGTGTGTTTGCTAATTTAGAATTAGTCAAGAAACAAAAATGAATATGTTTGGCAAACGAAAATACATTTACGACCTGATACGTATTGATTGCCTTTGTCCGCTGAAGAATTTGCAATGTTCATGTTTGTTTTTTTATATTCGACAGGCCCCCGCAACTCCTCTATCAGCTACTCAACTAAAGACTTTCCTGGATCGACGGCGGCCAGCGGGGCACGGCAATGCGCTGCACTCGCTGCGCTCGCCCGACACCTGACGGGACGAGCACGACGCGAGCTAACCGCGCCACACATGAACATGACTCACATATCCATGCATATACGCATTACATAACACCACCAAATATGTAAACACAGTGATTTTCTTCAGGCTATAGTGAACTGGAGTTCCCTGGAGAATGAACTCTGCCACAACTTGAGAGATAGATAGGGTATTTGATTGCGCAATCCTATATGATATCATGTATGCATTGATGTCATACTCAAATTGGAAGAAGAAGTGTCGTTTCTTGGACTGATATTAATATGAAGCGAACGGAAATATTGTTCATAGGTTTTTCAGTTTATAACCAATCTTTATGTAGCCAAGTAATTAAGAAACAAAGGCGCTAGCCAAATTTAGATCTTATTGGATATTCACTCAATAGGATTAGGTTTATTTTTCTCATAAACTGTAGTTTACTGTAATCATTCTATAGTCAATGTGCCCACCTGTTGAGTTCGGTACTTTAGTTGTTGAGAATAGAGTCGCATCTTGTTTGCTGATGTAGAACACGTGAAACAGGCTACTGCCCGATATCGACGCCTGCACAGACTCCACCCAGCGGGCTGTCCAATCGTTACGGTTCGATCCAATATGCTAACCAATTAATTTGACAGTAGACGGTATGTGAAATTTTATATATTATTCCTAAAGTGGCCGATTTTTAAAGAAAAGTGTCTGTGATTTATGCTAAAGTGAATTTTTCATGCTTATTCTTAATTTTAACGTATGTACTTGTTAAATTAATATTTAACTGATGATAAACTAACGAATTGTATATAGAACTAAGTCTTAGTGTGTAATTTTGTCCTAATTTGTGACCAAAACGCAGAACTTTAATCGTGAATGTGTAATGTACCACGAGTAATTATAGTATATAGGTGAGATAATATGTATTATGTAGTACCTATATCATAGCTGTTACGATGCAATGTGCTCTACACTGCCGCGACGGACGCTCATACTGATGCCTGCACCTGCTATAGATTACTATTGTAGTGTAATAAAGCAAACAGCGATACACTGAACCGGTATTAAGTTCACAACTAATTTTGATATTAATGCACGTATAAATTTTAAATAGTATTCCAATCGGTAATAATCCACAGTACTGTACTACTATTCTATTTAACCCGCTTCCTACTACCACGTTATGACCAGTGAGAGGTTACATCCTATTGATCGTAGTACTTGTGTTATGTGGGAGAGAGCGAGGTGAATCTGAGGACTGGTCGTCGATTATCATGGACACTTAGGTTAGCCCGCAAGCTACTACTGCACGATATAAACGTCACGCACAACAGACCAGTGGTTACATCTGATGATCGTAGTACCTGGCTTTTGTATTGATTACAATCTTTTTCCTTGCTCAAGTTTTATTATTTTAAGGATGTTGTGAAATGTTTTAACTTAACTACTATCCAGATTTTACATTATATACAAATTTTCAGTAATATTTTGTATTAAAGTGACTGCCCTGTTCCTTACACTTTAGAAGTGTGAACAATTGTGAACATGTTTATTAAAGTGGGTTAATGGATGAGTCTTAACACTAAAGAAAAAGTCGATAAAATGGGAAACGAAGCGATTTGTACCTCGCATTAAATTCTGATCGTCCAACATTTTCATGCTCGGTTGAATCAAATATAGTGGAAGCTTATACTTTTAGAAAACATATATACCATTTTTTTTTTCAAAATTCGGCACTAAAACGTCCTTTGTTCTGATCTATGTAGGATTCCGTAGAGACAGTTGCGTTACGTAAAGACATACAAATTGCAATGTACTTGTAGTTCTCTGCACCTAGTGCGAAGTGCGCAGGGCTATTCAATATTAGTTTACTGAACTTCGTCTACTGAACTCATCTGAATGAACTGTTTACAACTCCCCAGTAGTCCCCAGTTAAGGTAAGGAAATATAGTCTTTAGTAACCCCTTCCGTTTTATGTTCTATAACACATCAACATCTGTATAGGAAAATAGTTTTAATTTCCAAGTAAGTAAAAGTGGAACAGTTTAAGTACCTGTGTTATATTTGATTGGTATGCATAAAAAGTATACTTTTGATTCTTGATTCAATTTTTAGTATACTGTAATGTCGTTTGTCTGGCAAATTTAAATGTGGGTTCCATTACCTTTGTTTCATAGCCTAATAGAAGTTCACGATTGTCCTCAATAACCGTATCTGTGGATTTTCATACAAACTTATGACATATTTACACTCCTGTGAAAATATATGTTTGTATGTTTTGTATAGTATAAGAAAGGATGCTACTTGCAGATTCTTTAAACGATATGAGACACGTATCTTTGTGTGTCTTTCTGTATCACGGCTTGGCCGTAATAACGGGTGTATCTTTCGGCTATATTCTTAAACGACCTTTAATGTTTACTTAAATTGGTTATTTGTCAGTTTTAAGTCTACTAATAACAGTAGCCATAAATCCGACATATGTCATACCCGGATGAACACTAACTTCCCATAGTTATAAAAACATTGACACATATCAACTTTTGGCAGATTTTATTTAACCATAGTCTCGTTATTTGTGCATGATATTATCAGTGACATTTTTTGCGGTACAGTATTTCACACATCCAGGAAAGAAAACCGTTTATCTATTTTATTTTCCATGTTTCATCACACTCAGTTCAAATTTCAAAACGACAGAATCTGCCAAAAGCTGATTCGCGGTTTAATGTTTTTATAAGTAAGAGGAGTTATGTGTCGTTTAAAAATAGAACAATATGTTTGTAAGCGAGCTACCCGCCACACACACATATATTTATAAATAAATATATATAAAGCTGATGTATGTTATAAAGTCTTATTAAATAATTTTGAAAATAAATAGTTTTTCATTATATTTATTATAAGATAATTAAGCGTTATTATGCAGTAAGTATCATTTTAATAATGTGAGTTCTTTTATTAATAAGGAATTCTACAAGAAATATATATATATATTATAACCAGTATTATATTTTCCTTTGTACTTGTCATGTTGATACCGAAGTGAGGCTTGCCTGATAGCAGTAATTTAATTTTGATAATGGGACTCTATTGAAAACTTTTTCAACTATTGTTTTTTACCATCTAACTCTTTCCATAGTCAAGCGTAAATTTAGGCTCGTATAGCTTCGAGCATTTAGCTGTCAAATGCTCGAAGTCGTATAGGCACAAAGAGCTATTTATTATACATCAACAGGGATTCCATAGTATTATTATCTATTTATTATTAAGAGGCCTATTACAGTCCACTAGCGCCGCCAATCGAAAAAATGTCATAACTCGTAAATAGAATCAAAAATACAAAAAAATATATTCTATTATTACTGTGGAAAAGGCAATATCATAATTTTATAACACATTGTCAACACTTGAAATATAGCTGTTTAGCTAAATCGTGCATTCAAAACATAAACGGCCGTTTTTGTTACAAATGCACGATTTAGCTAAACAGCTATATTTCAAGTGTTGACAATGTGTTATAAAATTATGATATTGCCTTTTCTACAGTAATAAAAGACCACATTTTGTATTTTTGTTTCTATTTACGAGTTATGACATTTTTTCAATTGGCGGCGCTAGTGGACTGTAAAAGGCCCCTTAAATAGGGTAGGATACAGCTAGGGTTGCCAACTTTGTTTTACTAGAAATAAAGTATATTCAGGTCTATGAACAATATTAAACAGTATTTTAGAAAAATTAACAGTATTTTATATATTGTTTTAAATTCATATTATTTAGAGCTTCTCGCTCAAGTTACTAATTTACTTGTTTGGCTGCGCTGCACGCAGCAGTGAACGCTCTCTGACTAAATAAATGTAAACAATATTTTGTATACTTTATTTTTGTTTAACAGTAAAACGTTTAATTTAGTGAAAAACAGTATAATACTGTTCAAAACAGTATAGTTGGCAACCCTAGACACAGCGTTCATTCGCTCAAAGAGCAGCCCGACCGGGGAAGTACCTCCGCCTTACAGAAGACATTCCTTAATAATAACATTAATAACTTTAATGTTGTGTTTCTGCCTGTGCTTACGGTCGCCAGAGCTCATCTCTCGACTCTTTTAAGGGCCGGCAACGCACCCGCTACTCCTCAGGTATTGCGTGCGGCGGTGATCACTTGCCATCAAGTGACCCGCATCATCGTTTGTCGCCCAATGAAATAAATAAAACGGATTCAGGACTTGAGTTTTAAAATTTGTGAAATAATAATAGACATTGAAGTTCAAGGAAATGTAATTATAAACAACAGAATTTATAAATTAGCAACATTTATTTATAAATAATTGAAAAATATTGGTATTCTAAAAAATACAATTATGTAAGATATACAGCAGTTTACGAGAAACTTACGTATATATAAATTACTTAAACACAAGAAAAACATTGCATACTAAATGCTGAAAGAAGAGTGTCGAGTCGTGTGAGTTTCTTTGCTTATTTTTCATTTAAAACTTATTACATAATACTTTTATGACTATACGATTTACACACATAGTACGACTAAAGTGATTTAAACGGCAATCTTAAAACACTGACACAATATCTAAATATTGACTACATGACACATTTATAAGTTATACAAGAATACAATTTTTAACATTCTTATCTAGAATCTAAATAACTCTTAAACAAACTCTAAAAAACTATAAAAATCGACTAAAATATATATATATTTAAATCAGACTGAAATATATGATACAGTCGTTTTATTATTTTGGAAATCCGTCCTTAAAAAATCCAGCTTACTGTAGATAAAATTTCAAAATGCAGATATATTTTACTTTGTCCTAACCTACTAATAAAATTTTATACTTAATAATAATTGCATAGTATCATCAAAAATACATAAGTATATTTGTGTGTAGATACTTGTATTATAGATACCAGTTAGGTACTGTAAATAATGCTATGATATCAAAATGTTAATTAAAATTCGTTATCAGTTATCAGACTTATCACTGGTTGGTTACACTTTTAACACTTGTGAATTCTAATTATGGCTACGTAATTCGGTAGGCGTACATCGTGAGTCGATTCATTGGTGCCTTTATTTTAGAGTTTTTGAAAAATATTTCAGTTATGCTGTGAGATGTTGATCCCTAATTGTTAAAATATCTTTTAGGAATCCTTGATCAGTAAAAAATAACATGAAATGATTTGTGACAGATTATTGATTAAACATGCTATCTACCGCTGGTCGAGTCCAGCTTCTGTTAAAAGGGATCGTATCCGGCAAGGAGCTTGATACTGGTAGGCGGCAAAGATTTACAAATCTTCGTGACTTTTCGAACTTATTCAATTCTAGGCAAAAATGGAAATTTCTATGATAATTTAAAATAAATTCAGTGGTCGTCATAATGGACATCGACTCCTAAATTCTAGAACATAATATGGTAAGTAGTAAACAGCCTTGTCCTAATCTAGAACATAGTACGGTAAATGTGAAACTACGATGGATTCTGGTATTAAAAGACATACGTACAAGGCCAAAAATGGGCCAATTTATAAGAACATAAATGCAAAATAAACGTTATATGATACGAGAAGCAATAAAGATTGACTCGTTGATTGGTTCAGACATTTTTATGGAATATCTACTTCTTAATTCAAAAGCAAATGTGCGTTTATGAAGTTTAGTTTATTGAAGTGGGAACAACTGCACTTCATAAACGTTAACATAATAATGACGAAGTTTAATCAGAAGGCGTACTAGTGGATAAAGTACTCCTTAAGAATAAACTTCAAAAATGCTTATAAGTATGTTTCATATGGAATTTAGAAAAATTTGAATGATTATTGAGATTCTAGACCTCAAAGAGCACAAATACTAATTTAAAACACTCATTTAAGAAATTGGTACCTACATTACTTTTAGGTTTGCAAATAATACTTTAGTAAAACATTAAAGGATAATGACAATAGCTTCTTGTTTAGAAGTTAATGCCATCTTGTACTGTAGCCATGAGTTGTGCGGAGGCGTGTAGCTGCCCTCGCTCGGTCTCGGTGAGCGGCTGTCGTATGACGTCATACACGCCGCAGCGGCCCAGCACGCACGGCAGCGACAGGAACACCTCCTCTTTGATTCCGTGTTCACCCTGGGAATGAGAAAAAATAATCTTAGACCAACAATTTTGGAAACATTTCTTACGATTACGAGAGAGACATATACATACATTGATATTTTATTGATATCGGTAGACCAGTACATGTCCTCCCAGAATTTCTAATAAGTTATATAATAAATATAGGTTTAAATTTCAATGTTATAGCATTATTCGCAATGCAAAGCGTTAATTTAATCTCAAAAATGGGAAATCATAAACTTAATCGTCCGGTGGGTCCCGAAGCAGCATCATCTAACAATCCGGGGTAGGCACTCTGCAGCTACAAGCAGACGATTTAATTTAGGATTTCCCATTTTTTAGATTAGATTAACGCTCTGAAATTGGCCGATAAAATTGTTTCGTTAATCTGCAATTTAGATAGTAGTTACCAGAACACTACTACGTGTTACTATAACTATAGATAAAATTAAAGGTTGCCGATGAAAATAAAGTTAGTTCGTTATACTAAGGAGCAAATGTATTCGTTCTGTGATAAATTTGTTTCTACCTAATGTCAAAATGTGAATCCACCACCGTCGTCGTTCATACCACAAATTAGGTATTATGACAATAAGTGCAACGTATATATTTTCTTACTTTAAAATAGTTTAATCAGAAGAATTAATTTAAAAATCTTAGAATCGGATCGGACGTACCTTGAGGTAGGTGGACACCGCGTGCACGCTATTTGCATTAGTCAAGATGGCCCTTGCGAGCTGGGAGAGCGAGAGGCCGATGGCCCACGAGGTGTAACCTTTCAGGCGGATCACTTCGTATGCGCTTTTCACCACCATGGTGTGCGTCTCCTTCCAGTTCTCAGGATCGTTATCAGAGCCAATCTTTTGGTTCAAATCGCTCAGTCGAACCCCCGCGATGTTCACCCCGGACCATACTGGCACTGAAAAAGAAAAAAATATATAATACTAGCTGCCCTGAATAACGTTGTACTGGTTAAACAATGGAAATAAGTATCTAAAACCCGGAATCTGAACGCAAACCCACATACCGGGTCCAATTCTAAATCTAAATCATCGAGGGACCAAAACAAATGCACAAAATGTGCATATTTTGTGCTTTTGTTTGGGTATGTATGTAGTAGTATCCAAATATAATAATAGCATTACAAAATAGGGGTTGCTAGTAGAAAGGTAAAAATTGACGAATGTATGTATTTCAATGCTTCATTATAAAAAAAATAAAATGAAATATGGGTGGGCTACCCTAATAACTTAACGATATAAAAATATTTCACGACTGATTCTAAGACCTACCAAATATACACAAAAATGTTCATAAGAATTGGTCAAGCTGTTTCGGAGTATTTTGTTGACAAACACTGTCATGAGAATTTCATATAGGTATTAGATGAGGTATTTTGTTTAAAAACGTACCATTTGACCTAATAGACCTTAATAAGCAAAATAAGTGTGAGGGTTACCTACGGTATTAGACGGTCTGCCTATAGCGGGTTAAAAGATATCTATTATATATCTATAATATAATATATGATAGTTACGACAAAAAGCAATGCAATGGAATATCTCGTATAGATGAAGAACTTGTATCAACTTGTTATAGATGCCCCTATGAATTCAACGCATCCGGAGTGCCACAGACAGTATCTTTGGGTCACTCCAATTTCTTTTGATATACAAATACCTTCCCCAAAGTAACAACTCAGAAACGCGTACTATTTGCGGACGACATCGAATCACAAAAACACGTTTACATTAACACTGGAGTATATTTTTCAATGGCTCTACTAAATAATAATTGTGCAGTTTAGTAATTATAAATTAAAAACAAAACAGATACACCGTTCTTTTAACTGGGAAACAATTGATAAATATAATTAATTTTTTTAGGTAAAACTGTAGATGAAAATTGCACCTGGCGAAGTCATATAAATAAAATATCTGATAAATTAAGGAGGCTCGTATACCTACGCTTCAAACAATTAGACAAAACGCGAATGCTACGGTGCAAGGTGTGTCAGTTTAAGTATATTGTGATATCGGATGATCGGCAAAAAGGCATTTCAAAGGTGAAACAAATGTCACGAATTCACGATCGTGAAAAATCACGAGTTTCACACAATATTAATGCTCAAGTAACGCACGAAGTATTCAATGCAGCTGTTTTGTTTTGTTGTTAGTTGCTGACAAGTTGTTTTGTTTGTTAGTTGCTTGCTTATTTACATTTTGTTATACAAAGTACAACAGCATTGTAGTTGTCTATGTAAAAAATTTGCATCCACACAATCAAAAAATTTGCTTTCACATTCCACTGTACCGCGGGACAGTTTACACGTGGACATTTGTTATCTCTGAATACTCTTCGATGTTGCACTTACTTCTTAACTAAGGGTTATCTAGCTATAAATAACGCAACGTATTACTTGATAGTAAATGTTGTCAAAGTGTAAAATACTAAGCTATTACCTACGCCATTATTTATAATTTTACCACGATTAATAATATAATTTATTATTTCGTTATATACTTTCAACTGTTTTGCGATTCAAAATTTAAACACATCCGAATATAGAACAGTTCCAAACTCAACATTGCGGGAAATATGGAAACGACAGGCCACTTAAAATAGGTACTACCTATTTTAAGTGGCCTGTCGTTTTCATATGCTAAATGCTAAATAAGCATTCGTATGCTAACAATTAATGCGAATGCTAATTAATCCATCACTTAGGTAGGTAGTAGTGCATGAATGTGAAAAAGAGTACAAAGTAGACTTTGGTTTTAAGTTAGATACCTAATTAAATATTGATAATTATGTGAGGGTCACTAGAAACCGCGGATAGCGTAAGATTAACGATCCAATGAAGCGCCCTGAGCTGTGGCCCGAACCCCAAAAGAGTGATCTCAGCTATTAGCTGCTTAAATTCAGCTTCTGGTTGAGAGCCTTCTGCGCTAGCCAACTGATCGTTGTCTTCAATTGTTTTATTTTAATATACTAATTTTAAAAATAACAGCATAGTAACTTGTTATTTATATACGGATTTAAAAAATATATACGTGTTTATCCAACAAACTACACTGGCGGACTAATTCAAAATTTGTTTTTTAGTTTAATACTGTATTCGATTATGTTTATGTACTGCATACCCAAGTGCTGAATAAATTTCATGTCACAAGATTGATATTGATGATTAGTGATCTAACTAAGATTGATGTAGGGAATCCTTATAATGAACATAAAAATCTGATGAATCTACTAGCATGGGATCTTCTAAAAGGAATACTACTTACCACTGCTATCACCGTGTTCACCGATGATATACCCATGGCAGGAAGTAGTGGCAATACCAAGTTTCTCCGAAAGCAAATAGCGGAACCTGGCGGAGTCCAGGTTAGTGCCGGAGCCGATGACACGATGCTTCGGTAGGCCACTGATCTTCCACGTCACGTAGGTAAGAATATCCACAGGGTTGCTTGCGATTATAAGGATTGTATCTGGACTGTATTTAACAAGCTGCAAAAGAAAGAAGACCAATATAGATTGTGTGTAGGAACAATAATAATACGGTATAGCGTATACCTTCATGGAATAATAGCCATCAACATTATACATGAAATAAAAAGAAATATGGGACAACTAAGTCACTGCCATTCCCAAACTAAGCAGAGCAGACTTTACTATTGGCAACAAGACAACTGATAAACATACTAATATATTTCTAAATACAAACATATTGGAACGAAGTTCCTTATCGCGCGTTGTGAAAGGGGGCTAGACAGAAAAAATTCTATCGAAAAGTTGTCACGACACTTTGCAGCTGTGCGGCGTGCGCATGTTTCTCTGTCTGTCTCTCTCTCTCTCTTATAGAAAGCAAGCCAGATATTTTCATTTCTATTTCGCATTGAACAGTGTGGTGTCGCGACGAGACGTTGTTGAGTGTATACAGGATTTTTGTACATAATAAATAATGAGAAATAACTTCGTTCCATCCGGGTGTCCCTTGACACCTCTCAAGTTTTTATTGATGCTTTACACCCAGACAGAACAAATAATCGTATTTATCACAAAGAGATTTGTCCTGGGTGAGGATCGAACTCACAACCTCAGGCTTAGCAGTCAGGGTCACTAGGTACCACTAGAACAATAGGCCCGATATAAGACTCTGGGGCTCTACCGGCTAAGTCGCCGAACATCGTTTTCGTGAATGGCGTTCAAATAAATAAAGGTTAAAAATGACTTAATCAATCGTTAAATCGGCTTCCATGAACACATGTGACGTCATAAATGGTGAGGAATCGATTGTCGACGTTGAAGCCGATTTAACGATTGATTAAGTAATTTTTAACCTTTATTTATTTGAACGCCATTTAAGAAATCGATGTTCCCTGACTTAGCCGGTAAGAGCCCCTGCTTAATTGCCTATAGTTCAAAATATAGGTATATCAATATATTGTATATATGACTGCCCTATTGTCGTGGTTGGTAGATACGCTGCCTTTCACGCTGGGGGTCGTGGGTTCGATTCCCATCCAGGTCAAATATGTGTGTGCATGAACATGTCTGCTTGTCTTGAGTCTGGGTGTAAATTATCTATATATGTATGTAATTACAAAATAAAAATAGTATAGGTAGTATATCAGTTATCTGGTTTCCATAGTACAAGCTCTGCTTAGTTTGGGATCAGATGGCCGTGTATAAATAATGTCCCAGGATATTATATACCTACGTATGTAGAATTTTATCCGTCTATAATATTTCACGTACTTATTAGATTTTGTATGGGCATCACAAGGAGACTATGGCATGTAAATTATATCTGTATGTGACATCACCATTGTTAATCCAGCCAGTAGTTCTTATTAGCCCGTAAGTGACGGGCAAGGTTAAGCAACCCGGCACGCGGTTCGTCCATAAATGGATGACTGCCAAAGTGGTTTAATTTCTGCGCGCCGTCCTTCCTAGGGTACTAACGTACGGGTCCCTATACTAGTTATTAGACAACAGCAGTAAAGCCATAGCAGTTGCCTACTAGGCAGTCCATCCAAATCTTTCTACATAGCAAAAAATGCCTATTGGCAAATATTAATATTAAATAGGGCTACCCTGTATCCGTAGTAAAATAAAACTTAAGAATGCACTGAAACATGACTATACTGTATATCACCTGCGGAATTATGTTTTTGAGAACATCCGTGTTCCTCTGCACCAGGTCCAGACGACTCTCGCCTTCTCTCTGCCGGACACCAGCTGTCACCACGCATATTTTAGAGCCAGCAGATATCGAATAATCTATGAAAGGAAAACAGTTCTTGTTAAAAAAGTAACTTTACTCAACAAATAGAAATAACTTACTGTCACCATTTGCAGTCGTAGGTAGGGTAAGTGCTCCAGTGAATGAACACTTAAGCGATATTCGAACTTCATAAAAACATTACAGTATGTTGCCTCTGAGGGATACGTTCTAAAACTATATTTTGATAATATGATATTATTAATAAATATTTTTTAAATTGGTTTTACGACAAAATCTTTATAGTTTCTTAGATATTTAGAAATAAAGTGAAAAATACCCTAAAATCCCAGTAAATGAACAAAATTTTCTAGTTAATGAACTAAATAAAACCAGTAAATGAACATACATTTTATTTAATTAACAATTCAGAGAAATCCTTATTATCATAATAAATCCAGTGTTACAATCAAAGTAAATCAACGAACTTCAATCATTTGCCTATTAATTAGTTACAAACATTTACATGTTTATATGAAAAGAAAATGATTTTTTTATATTTGAACGAAATTGTTTTATTTGAATAAAATTGTTATATTTGAAATGAAATTGTTATAGGCCTAGCAGGCAGCTAAATATCTTTTAATTCAAAGAAAATGAAAAATATAACTAAGTATATCAAAATAATAAAAAATCTAGTATGAAATAACTAGGTAACATAATTGTAAGCTTCGCTTAAAGAAACATTTCTTAAACTTTAATCAACTTCGTTCATAAGTAATTAATATAACTAGAATCACAATAATCAGTCTCAATAGTAATTTTTATTATTTGGCATTTGTATTCTTTATTCTATATCTCTAAATGTAACATCGTGAAAAGAGACCAAGCCACGTCTAGAACAAGTAGGTTCACATAACACACGTTCTATGTCCTTAAAATCAACTTCTATTATATCAGGTACGAGTGGTTTTACAAAGCTGACAATGTTATCACATACAGATTTTTTCTAAGAAAATCTATCTTATATTTCTGTTCTTTGTCGTTCACCATAAGAACTTTACCTACATAATGACGTACTCTTTTTTCTGTTTTGAACCTTGCCATAATGTATTTGCCATATAAATCTTTCTGTATGGGTATAAACTCATCAACTTCAATTTCGTCGTTCGGCTTAGCTTTTTTACCTGATTTCTTTTTTTATTATCCTCAGAGCTTTCTTCGTGGTCTTTAGCGTTACGTTTTCGCGAAATCTTTTCTTCTTCTTTCTTTTTGTATTTTTTTTGTCTTCCTGTTTCAGAAATGACTTCCGTATTTCTTTTAGTGATCTCAGGATGCCGGTTTAAAAAGAATTTAAGCCACTTTTTTCCCGGCCTATTCCCTGTAAACTTGCTGTTTATATTGTTGGTGTTTCAAAAATTTTCAACAGTATCAAAAACTTCCTCTGGGTGCATTGGAAAACCTAATTTAGCTTTATTTATTATCCACTCAGCCATCTTGGCCTCTTCATCCACAGAGAGTTCAGATGGAGGAACCATTTTTCTTTGCAAGGGAACTTTATTTGTTAATTTGATAAGTAGGGTGGATTTGGGTATCTTATAAACGTTACTTGCTTTATAAATAGTTAGTTCTCCATTAGAAATTGACCTAAGAGCTCTTTCCAATGTTTCTTGCGTATATCAAAACCTTTCGTATTTTTTTTTGGTATCCATGGTAACCTAAAGGGACAGTAATATAAAAAAAATAATAAAACCTAGGTCTTAAACCCATAAAATCTACACTCATAACGTTGTGTTCATTCATTGGTTACATCTTCATGACAAAATCTAATATTGAACATGTTAAAAAATGTTAGTTCATTCACTAGATTTTATGAACCAATAAATGAACATTCCTGTCCCAATATTGGCCTAAAGATCAGAAATCGTTTTTTAAAACGACTCCCAAAACTTGAATCTTATGGTATAAGAATAAATTACATATTTCAACAAAAATATGAAATCGAGATTGGTCTAGTGAATGAACGGTCGTTCATTCACCGGGTTTCAACCAATTTTTAGTTCCAGTACTGGGACACGTCATAATTATTTTAATACTTGCTAAAATAGCAATGGAACCAATTTGAAACATATAGAATAACTATGCTTTACTAGAATGCATCAATAACTTATAGTTTGTTCCACTATTATGGCTACAATGTGGTATCAAAAAGGTTATGTCTTACCCGAGGCCTAAATTTTTGCTTGAACAAATAACAGATGCACTAACACTGCCAACTTTCAACACTCGCCATTTTAAAACAAACAGTAACATGAGAAATGAGTGTGGACACTATAATAAAAAAAAGAGTTACAACCACGAAAAAAAATACTGTGTTGGGTACAAATATTTTAATTTCTTAATAATTAGAAAATACTGCGTTTTGTTCATTCACTGGGGCGTGTTCATTTACTGGAGCATCTACCCTATGTATCGTTAAGCAAGCGCATCATATAAACGCCTTCTTTTTTGATTGACATAAAATTGCTATATAATAATCGACTCAAAGCATTTGTAACAGGGTTTAAAATTATTTGTAATACGATGATACAATCCGCACCATTAGCCGTTGACCAATTTTTTTTTTTTATCTAGGGACAATGTCACACAGATCATCGTAGCCCCAAACTAAGCAAAGCTTGTACTATGGATACCAGGCGACGATATACATACTTATATAGATAGATAAATACTTAAATACATAGAAAACATCCATGACTCAGAAACAAATATGCGTGCTTATCACACAAATATTTGCAATTACCGGGATTCGAACCCAGGACCACCAGCTTCGTAGGCAGGAGCACTACCAACTAGGCTACGGTGACCGTAGTATCGTTTAACACATCATAATACACAACACCTTTTTTAATCGCCATAAAATTGCTATATAATAATCGACTCAAAGCATTTGTAACAGGGTTTAAAGCGACTTAAAGTACGATGATACAAATCCGCACAATTAGCCGTTGACTGATGGAACTTTCAACTTTTTTTTTGGTTCCAATTTACATAATTAGCCGTCAAAGCCTTAATAAAATCCATAGGTATTGGCCACAGAAATACCTATTCTTTCAGTATTAGAGCTACGCGTGTGGTAGTTCATGTAATTGCATGTGAATTATATTATGAGTAGAGAACACTGTCATAAATTGCGACATATAATATATAAATATATCAACAATACACAAAATCCTGAGTGATACACTGGGTGTTGCAAGCGTCTGTAAGCTACGGTAACTGCATAAACTCGGCGAGTTGTGTTCGTGTTTGCTCACAGTCTGTGTAAGCAACGAAAATCCTCAAGCCAAGCTTTTGACTAGGCTATTAGATTTTAATTATTTGTATGAGGTAACCCATCTAAAATGTGCTCTAATGCCTAGGTGCTTAATGTAAATAAATGTCTTAAACCGTTGATGTCGCCGATCGTTAATGGACCGGTGAGGGGAAATGGTTAATACCGCGCTCAGCTTTCGACTAATAGTATGGAATAACCCTGAACGTCCATTAGCTATAGAAGTAAAATTGAATCTTATTACAATATTATTATTTCTTCTTAGTTATTACAATATTTAAATTACAATTCTATTAATTTTCAATGTTGCATTTAACTAACAATATATTGTATATTTTTAAATTAATTATGAAAAAAAATATCCTAATGATTATCAAACTAATATTATAAAGTTTGTGAGTGTGTATGTTTGTTACTTCTTCGCTTCTAAATGGCTGGAGCTAAAATTTGTTATGGAGTTAGCTGACACCCTGGATTAACATATATTTTATAAAGTTTAACGCGGGTAAAACTGCGGGGCACAGCTAGTTATAAATAATAATTATTTTGGGACAACCAGCACACTGCCATCCGATTCCATACTAGGCTGAGTCTGTACAATTGCAAACCAATAACTGATAAACATCATCATCATCATCAGACTGATATCGGCTACTGCTAGACATAGGCCTCTCCAAATTTTGCTATAATGTTGCCATTGGGATAGGTTTGTATAACACCGCGCTTGGCATGCGAGTTGGTGACCGTAGCCAGTACACAGGTGGCGCTGCTATACCTGGTGTATCCTTTAGTCACCTTTTACGACACCTAGGGGATGAAATGGGGTAGCTCTGTTATTCTTTCTCGACCGGAAACTACACGGCTAACCGATAAACATACTTACATATTATAGATAAATTACACCCAGATACAAAACAAATAATCGTGCTCATCATACAAAGATTTGTCCTGGGTGGGTATCGAACTTAAGGCCCTTGGCGTTACATATCTATGGGTAATATCTGGATCTACTGAATCGATTTTCGAAATTATTTCTCCAATAGAAAGCTACGTTATTGTGGAGTGTCAAAGGATATGATTCATCATTATTATTTTTAATTATCCTGAACTTTTAACCCGAAGTATTACGCCGAAAAAACGGGCAGGGACAAACATAATTTTTATGTCCACTGCTAGTAAGCTATACGATGCGTTCGGTAGTTTGTTCCAGAAAGAGTAGTAAACATCAATACTCACAAACTTTTGCATTTATAAGTTTAGTAGGATGATGTTCCGGCTATAATTTGCCAGTAGTATACCTATGCTTAGGTACCAAAATATTTGACAATAAGTTAGGACGCTTTCAGTTTCAGGCGGTTGGAGATATATTTACCAGTGCTCGCTTGTATCTTGGCGTTCCTCATGAATGCTGACCCGTGCTGCAGGTCCATCATCTCGCCCTTCAGCTTGTCAGCCATCACGTCGACCAGCGCAATGTTGTTGGTCACCCCCTACAACAACATCACAAGGCGTTAAAACTGCAACCATAGATAGGGCCAACTAGATAACTCAATCCATTTAACTAATGATATTTATTTCATAACATAAGAACTCTTTTGTTAGAGAAGAAAATAAAAGTACGGAAAGAAAAATCAAAGATAACTTGACCGCCGTGACAGTAGTTGTCAAATTTTAACCACTGAACCCGCCTTCTGTTCCTAAGGTTGCGGGTTCGATTCTCCCCCAATACCAATTTTTGTCTTCGTGAATATGTCTATTTGTCATGTTTTGGGTGTATTATATGTCTATATTTTCAAAGAACAAGTAAATAAGTGTTAATGTACGTTCTCTTGTATACATAGTACAAGCTTTTCTTGGTTTGGGCCAGAGGGCGCTGTATGTTATATTGCCATTTAAATTATTCATTTATTTGTACGAATTAATGAGTTTATAATTAGTCTTTATGTCTCTTTATATACTTCTTTATTAATAATATTATTATATTGTGGATAAGAAGGAAATCTGCAGTGATTTATTTCAGGATCAGGATATTCATAGGTATATTGAAACCACGACCGTAAAACCAAAGCATATGATCTGAAAGTTCCTTTCAAGTTTCAACGGAAGTGAATATATAAAATTCAAAATGAATAATCGTTATTTGTTGGTTTTTATGATTTTATCGCAATAGGTGGTAAATTTACATTTCGCTAGCGAGCTATCAACTGTATGGGCTATCACCCCCATGTAAGTGCTAGTGCACTATAGGTGCACTATAGGGTTTAATAAAAAAATCTCGGTACCTATATTTATTCTAAATTTGTATAAGTACGTATAGTATATGCGATTTCTCCATTGCTTATAAATGGATAAATACACACATCAACAAAGTCTAGGGATACGTTATTTTGAAATCAAACATGGCTTTATTGTTTAAAACCTATTTAGTTTCCTTAAAAAGTTTATTTACAGATTTAAACCTTGTCTATTCTTTATTCAAAATTTAAAAATTAAAATGAGAAACAAATGAAAACACGCAAAGCACAGCGCAATCTTGAGTTGTATCTAATTTCAAGAAGTTGCATTAAAATTTTTTTTGCGTGTTAATTGAAGAAAACCTGATAAATTGTTTTATTTTCTTTTCTCAATTGGTTGTGTAAGCTTTTTAGCGTCATGCCACGCCATCATTTGAGTCGAGATGAAATGTTACGGGCAGTTGGCATGTTACAAAACGGTGCTATTCAACGCGTCGTTGCTGAGTCTCTGGGCACAAGCCAAAATGTGGTATCCAGGCTGTGGTCACGTTATCGCGCTACTGGAGATGTGGCAGAACGGCACACAGGTAGATATCGTGTTACCACTCAGAGACAGGATCGATTTCTCCAAATGACCGCCAGAAGACTACCCAATATCACAGCGATGCAACTAGTGCAAAGGCTCCAGGAGGGTCAGCAGCTGCTGGTGAGCGACCAAACCGTGCGAAGGAGGCTGCATGAAGTTGGTCTTCATGCTCGCAGACCGCTACGAGTCCCAGCGCTGCGACGTGGCAATCGCGGTAGGCGACTTTTATGGGCTCAAGAACATTTGACATGGAGTGATCAACAATGGTCATTGGTGCTGTTCACTGATGAGTCCCGCTATGGATTTCATCCAGATTCGAGACGAACACGCGTTTGGAGAACTCCAGGCAGGGTCAGCCGTCTCCGACATCCACAGGAGGTCCACTCTTACCAAGGCGGGACAATTATGGTGTGGGCAGGAATACGAATCGGCGGACGAACCCAACTCATTTGGATTCAGGGCAGCATGACTGCCCATAGATACCGTGAGGAGGTAGTAGAACGTGTCATTGTCCCGCTCAGGGCCCTAACGGGGCAAGAATTTCAGCTCATGCATGACAATGCACCTTCCCATACAGCGCGGCTGGTGAGGGCCGCCCTTCGAGAACACGATGTTCAGGTATTAGATTGGCCTCCACAGTCGCCAGACTTAAACCCAATTGAACACGCCTGGGACATGTTACAGCGAAGAGCATTGAGGGATTTTCCGCCCAACTTGACAACAGAAGAACAACTTTTCGAACATTTAAAAAGAACTTGGGACTGCATACCCCAGCAAGACATTGACACCTTAATTTTAAGTATGGAAAATCGTTGCCGCTGTGTGATTAATGTTAGAGGAGGAAATACCGATTACTGATTATCAGATTTGGTAAGATTTTTATTCATTTAATTCGATTGAATAATTTTATAAGAATAAAATGTTTTTGTTCACTCAGTAATTTTCTATGGCTTAATTAATTTAAGACTTTTATTAATTAGAAAAACAAAATCGCATCGTGTTGTTAGGTTTAAATATCGGCCATGAAATTATCTTTAATTCTTCCATTTACAGTCATAACAAAATGTTTATAGTTTTCTAGATAATCAATGAAATGTTCAATATCCCTAGATTGTGTTGATGTGTGTATTTGTGTGCATTAACATGTCTGTTTGTCTAGAGTCTGGGTGTAATTATGTATATAAGTATGTATTTACAATGGATCCGATAGATCCAAAATGACTTAGGCTATGGAGTTTTAGGAGAGCGGCCCAGGTTTAAAGCCAGTTAAAACTGGGGAAAATACGCCTCAATTTTCCAGGCAGAAGTTTATGCTATCATTGTATGTGCAGAAGCCAACCTGCAAAAAGGCTATGTCAATCACACAATCTATATCCATTCAGACAGTCAAGCGGCTCTCCTAACCTAGCTCTAGATATCTGGCACTATAACGCCAGGGCTGGTTATGAACTGCATTGACAGTCTCAACACCCTGTGCCTTAAGAACAAGGTGATATTTCTGTCATGCAGGTATCGAGGGCAACGAAAGTGCCGATGAACTTGCACGGGTTGGAACTAAATTGGTTCAATACTGCCGATATGCGGAATACTAAAAAGCACAGTCCAACTCACCCTAAGGAACCAGTACCAACAGGAAGCTATTAAACGCTGGCACAAACTTCCAGGTTTGACTCATTCTAAAAAGGCTATCAAGGGCTACGACCGCAAAACTGCAAATGAGGTCTTCGAGCTTAATAGGAGGATTTTATGCATCATATCTAGGATGACGCCTAAAATAAGAGTAGGATGTTAACGGGACATTGCCGTCTCAGGAAACATCTGACCACGGTGGGCATCGGAGACTGTAGAGTATGTAGATTCTGCAATAATGCGGACAAAACACCTCCACACTTGTTCTGCCACTGTGAACCACTGATACATAAACGTAACACCGTCGTGGGCCAACACTTCTTGCACCAGGACGATGTAATCGACACTCCTGCCAAAACGATTTTGCTATTGATCTATGTTGCAGGGTTGGACAGGGAAGTTTAGTTGGAGCGGCGAGCACAATAGTTCATCGTTGGACGCAGTGTTACCAGGACCTCCTGTGACTGGAAATACCGCCACCAGAAGAATAAGAATAATAATAAGAATGTATTTACAAAAGAAAAGTAGTATATGTAATATATGAGTTATCTGGTTTCCACAGTACAAGCTCTGCTTTCTTTGGGATCAGATGGCCGATTGTGAAGATATCCCAGGATATTATTAATAAAAGACAATATTTTAATATTGGAACACAAATATTGCCTTAACAATTTCGCTCCGTCATTTGTATTATGGTCAGCGAAGTCAAGCACCAAGGCACTACTTAGCTGGATGTTCGCCATCTTATAGTTTCGTTAGTCCTCAGTAATATCACTGGATGGAAATTTAGAAACAAATGCCTGGATTCCCGCAGATACCAGTTTTAACTGCACGTGTGGCGCAGTGCTTAATGTGTTTACCTAGTTAGGTACTACGTCGGCGCCATTGTGTTTCTGGTTAGAGTCCCGCACAGGATAACTATTTGTTTGACCCATAAATTGTTGTTCGGAGTCTGTTTTTTTATGCTGAATGGGTTTGCGCTTGACCACCATCTCATCTGATGGTAAGTGAAAATGTGGACCGCGCGTATCCATAAGATGCCTGATCACTCTAACCTTGAATAAACCCATGTTATATGAGTCTGGAAACACGTCGTTTGGGAGGTCATTCCACAGCTTAGACGTGCTTCGTTGTGCTTGATCTTCGTGATATACAGCCGTGATGTGATTTGTAAAGTCCCTTAAAAAAAGGTTAAATTCGCTAATACGGGCGAGGTCTTTTAATGAAGAAACAAAATAACGCAGATTCAATTCCTGGGTTAGCCAAAAGTGATTTAATAATATTTCTGTTAAGAACATTTCTCAGTATTAGCCCGAAGTTTGAGAGTTGGTGGCATTACACCCCCGTACCTCGGAGAGCACGTAAATCCGTCGGTCCTGTAGAAGAACTCTCTCCAGTCGTGTAGCTAGTCTGCCACCGGCTCATGAGAGTGATGGAATAGAAAGTGTAGTTGCGCCCTTATGCCCGGCGCATACAGCTAGTCTCTATTAAGAGTGGCCGCCGTGGCTGAAATTCTACCATGAGAACATTATACTAATAACGTAAATTGTTTCAATCAATTTACATTTAAAATCAGAAATATCAAATTGGAGTGAAAAAATCTTGAATTTATGGTTTTATTTGGAACGTTTTATATACCTTCAATGTGCATTCTCTTTTGTTTCGGTTTTAGGTATAATTGACTAAATTTGTTTTAGTCGAAGCTAGAGTTAGTAATTGTTCGTTGTCTTAGGCACGGCGAACGATAGGAAACAAAAAAATGTGCTCAGGTTGATGCCCATCTCGTGCACTATTTATGGACGGATCTTATTATTATTTTGTGTTTATTGCATTACAGAGTTTGCTATTAATACTTTATAACGGACAGCTTGTGCGTAGTCTACCATTACTAGTCCATACAATAATGACTGGTTAAAAACCAGTGACATGCGATTGGAACAAAATATGGGACCATTCTGAAAGTATCACTAATAACGGACACATTTCATTATAGACATAAATAATAATTATAACCTGAGACATTATTCACACACGGCCATCTGATCCCAAACTAAGCAGAGCTTGTACTATGGAAGCCAGATAGATATACTGCATATACTACTTTTCTTGTAAATACATACTTATATAGATAACTAGCGGCCCGGTACGTGCTTCGCTACGCTTTTAAGTATTAGTACAATTTGTTTGTATAAGGGAGTATAGAAACATGTTTATTCTACACTTTTTCAAGACTTTTTTAAAATTTTCTCTACGTACAAACCTTCCCTGCGCTTCCACAAATAATTCAAGACCAAAATTAGCCAAATCGGTAAAGGCGTTGTTGAGTTATAACATTACAACGAAAAGTGGCATTGATTTTTATATATATAGATTACAATATATAGACTATAGACTACGGCAAAGAGACATTCATGCACACAAATATCTCTCCTGGGTGGGAATCACAACTCACGACCTGCGGCGTGAAAGGCAGTATCTACCAACCGCACCGCACGTTAAATAACCAAAAAAAAAAAATACATATGCAGTCGGCTTGAGAACTTCTTTCTGTGTAATGGGCTCCGTACCCGAAGCGAGCCCACGGATCCCTATTACTACGCCTCCTCTGTCCGACAGTCTGTTTGTCTGTCAGCGGATATAGGTACGGTTGAAACGTTATTACGTTTCAACCTATCGGTAGAGATTTTATTTTCACTATTACTAAAACAAATCCTAAGTTAAAGTAAAAAATTCTTTATTCCGTAAAAATTATACATTTATGTGGAATCGTCATATTTTTTACCCTACCGTGCAGTGCATGACGTGGCAGCTACTGAGAAACACTGCCAGAAAACTCAGTAAGAATCCTTTTTTAAAATAAAATATACTTGAGATTAATAACAATCATGTGTGTTGACTCAGAACAACTCAATCCCAAGCACTTTTATCACTTAAATAATCTGATATTTTGTAATATGCCCTGCTGGCTGCTACACAATTTGGCTTTAATAATTCTTTTAAACTTATTCGTAGACAATTCTCGAATATCATTGGGAAGTTTGTTATAGAATCTTATACGTTGATGTATAATATTGAAATCCTAAAAATATAATACATGTCATTAGTTTCTCAACAGTACATAACCCTTGGTGTGTTAGCCGGATTCGTACTTGGCCGGTAATTTGTTAATCATATTTTTAAGTTTATCTTAAATATATATCCGTATTTATTTATCTGTATTAAACCGCAATGGTACATCCGCCACCCTTATCGACACCATTTTAACGCCTCCATCAAGAAAGATTATGTAAGTAAAATGACTCCTACTCTACCTAAATCATTCGTGGGAAATTGTAATAGGTTTTATAACAAGCTTCCTACTCATATAACTAAACTACCTGATACCTACTAAGTTCAAGTCACACATTAAACGTGTCCTTAAGGCTAAGGGCCTATGCACACCACGTTTTTTAAAAGCGCCGTTGGCGCGCCCGCAAGTCGTACGCAGGCGACGCAGCTCTGTAGGATAAAAGCTGAAAAGTATAAAAAACGTGGTGTGCACATGCTCTAAGAGTTAATACACTACTAAGGATTAAATAGATGACAAAGACATTTGGCGGACGGCATCTACCTGCCCATAGTCCGCTGGGGATCTTATATCCATATAGACATGGGTAATCTATTATATCTGTAAAATCTACCTGCACAGTACCAAAAATGTTGACAGAGTAAAATATTATCACGTCCCTTAGATGAGAAATCTCTAAGTAGAGTTTTTAAATAAAGAAATAGTAGAGCGTGGTTCTACTGGTTGAGCAAGGTTTACCTGAGCCACGGTCAAGCGGCGGATCACAGCATTAGTTTAAATAAGAACGTTAATGTTTTCATAAAATTCTTATACCTATATATCTATATGTACCGAGAAATCATTATGTATAAATAACAAATAAAAACAAATATAAAATAAAAAACATGTTTAGTAGTACGGTTACCTATCGTAAGTTTCAAAAATATTTGACCAAATTTCATTTGACCTAAAACTTTACAACTTTCGATGTTTCGTGTTTTTTTATTTCACCGAAGTCACGCATGCCACGCTGTATTAGTTGACCTATCATTAACTACTCCGACGTTTTATTTGGTCGAAAAACTTATCATCGATGTTACACTTAGCCGAAATAACATTTGTTTGAATTATTATGTTTCCGAACATTCATTACACGACTGTGTTAATTACCATATTTTCATTTCACTAAACGCCTACAAGCTAATGAGCTTGTAGGCGTTTGGCGGCATGCAACTTGCAGCAAGTATTGTTTCTGTCAAACTGAAGCTGCGGTGGTGAGTGTGCTGCTCCGCTCGCGGGCCGACCTAATCCTCCGCACCTACACGACTTAAATTACACTCTAGGTGTAGACAAACAAGCAACAAACAAGACTGTGGGTAGTCGGCTTTGGAGCGAGTCGTTTCTGTCACTAAATTTTATAGCATAACATATCGAATGTTTATGACACTATTCTAATTTAATATTGAAAATTCTACCAACCAAGTAACCGTCTATATATTTGTGACCAAAATTCAGTAAAATGTTGTTTAGGTGTGGAGAAAATATGGCAAATAAATCATTTGGCAAATGAAAAAAGTTCAAACGAGGCTTACGCCAATAACAAAAAGTTATTTGGAAAATCGGCGAAAAATAGTTCGGTAAAATAATACCTATGACACTTGATACTTCGATGATCTTAAAATATGTCAAATAATGCATATAGCAAAAAAGACGTTGGTCAATAGTTTTCGATAAAATGAATATCGAACAAAAAAGAATCAGAAAAGTGACCGGTTCCCTTGTAGTACTTAATAGAGTTAGGTAACTATACTACTACAAACACGACTTTATTTTATATATTTTTTAAGAACTTATAATTGGTTACAGTTGCCAGGATCAAAATATAACTTGCTTGCTCTAGATACCGTTAGCGATTCTTGTCATATGAGGAAAATGGCCAGATATGAAACCAGTAGGTAAAGTACCTGCGTGACGTTATCATTGTGAAACAATAAACAATACTACATAAGTACCAGAGCATCAAGTGGTCGCTTTTAGTATATTCAGTGTCCACTGAGAGATTACTATAGCACTTATTCAAATTAATTCCAATATGGTATACGTTGTTATTACTGGTCTATTCAATTCTCTAGTGTAATAATAAATACGCAAGCCATATAAGATTACATCAACATCAATTTTTTTTTAATGAGATTAATAGTATCCACTCGTAAGCTTTCGATGAATTGGTACTATGAAAACCTTACAGCCTAAATAATTAAGGATAAATGGTACATATAAACGTGGAGTCGCCTTAAATAAAAAATAAACCTCTGGTCCAATTTAGTGTACGTGTTCCAGTGATGAGTGATCGGCCTGTATTTATCCTCTCTAACACATTGTCACGTTCGGGCTTCGAACCCTAGTACCACCAGTCCTAGAGAACCCACAAGTTGTTCCACCTATCTTCTTAGTTGGGCCGTATTGGGCCCGGTATAAGAATAAAAGTACGACCGTCGAATATTTGAAATAAAACGTATTCATGTAATATTTTCACAAATGATTTCTCCGTCTAGCGGCCCTGTGCCGAATAAAGAAACCCGATAGATTTACTAATAATAAGACAAGAACACTCACCTATCAGACCAGCTCATTCATTTATGTATATAAAGATTCAAAGTACGCTGAACTTCAATAAGTCAAATTCGATATCCAATTAATTCATATACCAACACAAGGTTGTACCTTATTAGAAATTAACTGTTTTTAAATCGCTTAACTAACAGGTGAGTGTTAAACGGTTGTTCGAATTTACTATTACGTATCATTATGGCGAACAGATTAAATAAAATGACTTATTAATTTTTTACTATGTTCTTACAATTTGCAACTGAATAAATATATATAACCCATTATTATTAATTAGTCGCACAGCCTTGGGAATGAATTAACGAAAGAGTGAATGATATACCTACGTACCTGTGTGAGCATAGAGAAAACGGCTGCCATCCCGACCTGTCCAACCCCCACTACTGTCACCTTGTTTCCAGTGTCGTCAGCCTTCTCCTGGACGGGCTGGAACAGCTTCTCGAGTGTCGCCATCCTCTCTAACAAAATAGTTAAAATCGATGAGAATATTGAACCGCACTGAGGCTTAGCCTTAATTTGTGTCTTAATAAAGCTTCGCACGAGCTGCCCCATTGTGGCCACACAAACAAACTGACGCCGCGCGCGCCGGTCCGCAGCTGATCGCGATATTATCTGTCTGATTTTGCCATGGCCTTCGTACATCTAACCTAGGCTACGTACAACACAATTCTATTACGTCATTTCTGCTATCCAGTTAATTCTTAGAACTATGGACTATCACACCCACACATAAAGACGCTAATTGCATGTACAAAATTTTTACGATATTTCCTGAATTATTACGAGGAAATTTGTGTAACTACACTTAGTTAGGTACGCATATAACTGTATTCCGAAGTCAGTTATTAATTTTCCTGAAATATATTGTGGACGCGATGAACTATTTGTGTTATTAGTAATTTTTAAATATTGCTAAAAATATACATTATTATATCGAAACACCTTTTACTTCCAACTTCCAATGAAGTTTTGTTATAAGTTTAAATTTTGCATAACATTTACGCTTATTTTCAATAAGACAATTGCTGATGTCATCTTATGAAATTATTCAAATAGCTACAAACCTATCTAACTACTATCTATAGATTTACATTACCTCTATTTTTTGTACAAAAGATTCACATACAATCGGTATATAATTGCATGGCGGCAAAAGATTTTCTTTTGCTTCGCTTTTGACTAACATAATGCCGTTTTAATATGGACTTAGATCAAGCATTCTCGCACTTGCCTACCTAACTACTCTTATTATTTAATGACTTCACAAATCCCTTAAATATCTAGGCGTTTGTTGAGTCTGCTCTTTAATATCCTACACAAACCAGTTAAAGACCACTATCTATCTATCTTACTTACTTATGGTATGGATAGTGGTTACCCTAGTGCCAGAGTTGTTCAAGCCGCCCGGTAGGCCTCTGACATGGCTTAACGACTGTTGCCAATGACTACAACCGGGACCGACAGCTTAACGTGCCCTCCGAAGCACGGGAACAACAACAAGACTGCCAAGTTGCTTAACCTCGCCGAGGTGAGAGCATCTAGTTATCTATCTAAAAGATCTTTGAAGTAAAACTTTTAGAAGTTTTATTTCAAAGATCTTATACATTGATAACTAGACTCTCTCTATAGGTAAGCACGCTGGGTGAGTATAAGTGACGAGAGCGAGCGTTACGCAAAGTGGTGATGTGCAGACGCCAGCAAATCCAGCTACCCCAATCTGTCAAATTTCCTTTATAGATTTTCAACTTTATCTCTTTAACATAACGTTCACTTTCAATTGGGGAAATTTGACAGATTGGGGTAGCTTGATGTGCTGGCGCCTGTACTAGAGATCGCACTTGTTCGAAATTTGACCATTAAGTTCTATGTCAAAGGCTATTTAATAATATTAATCTGTTCTCTCTTTTAACAATCAGTTTGTCATTTCTTCTTAGTTTATCAGTGTGTCAAAAGCGTGGTAGTGTGGGTACTGTTCTTTTTTTAATTAAAATAATTTACTTGTGATGCCTTTTATCTAAAAATATTAGCTTTCTGCACTCATCCCTATGAACTTTAACTGTGCCAAATTTCATACTCGTCCATCCGCGCAATTTTCATAAAAAGGGGTACTTAGAAAGTTTTGCTTCGTGTATTAATGTGACTTTAAACATTTTTTTGTAATTTTGTATGTTTGCATGTTTACTATTAAGCACCTGCTATAGTATTTTTCGCCAACCAAAGGTTGACTGGTAGAAATAATCAGCCTTTGTAAACTTTAGTGCGAATAGTGAATAATAAGTAAATAAATAAAATATATAAGGACAGTAATATGAACTAGTTAATTTAAGACCAAATTTACTAGGTATTCAAGAGCACTGATGATTTTTAAGATGATTAAAACTGAGCGTCTGCTTACTGTTTATATGTATATATTTTTTGTATGATATTGTTGAGCATCGGTAAATTTGCACTAAACCGTCTTAGTATGAGAGTTTTTGGTAACTAATTCTTTTATTTGCTCCGATCCTAAGTGCACTAGCTCGAGGTCAACGGCCCGACAATGTCAAAAGGTCAAACATCCAAAGGTAAAGCATTACTTATTAATAAATAATAAACCACTTTTACAAAATACTGTATAGTTAGATCTAATAAAACCCCAGCAGAGTTGTGCTCAATCTCAATGGAGGTTGGCCAATGCAAATCATATTATAGTGCAAGATTATGTGAACGAACCGGAGGAGATATAAGATAGAAAAGAAAAAACCGGTGAACTTGAGAAACTCCTCCTTTTGAAGTCGGTTAAAAAGAGAGTTATGTTTTTTAGATTACTGTAGGTGCAAGAGAGCGACAGAGGTGTAAGCATACATTTTCTTTCTCTTATAGCCAGTTAGATTTCGTATATCTAAGTTTTACTTCAGTCGTGTGGCCTAAAGCACACTCATTTCTTCCTCCTCCATCCTCAAACTGACCATCCAACTAGGTAGGTCCAACTTCGAGAAGGAGGTCAATCGTAGAATCCAACTCGGCTGGGCAGCGTTCGGGAAGCTACGTAACATCTTCTCGTCCAAAATACCGCAGTGTCTCAAGTCGAAAGTCTTCGACCAGTGTGTGTTACCAGTGATGACTTACGGAACAGAGACGTGGTCGCTCACTATGGGCCTTATTAGAAGGCTCAAGGTCACCCAAAGAGCAATGGAGAGGGCTATGCTCGGAGTTTCCCTGCGGGATCGAATCAGAAATGCCGAGATCCGCAGGCGAACCAAAGTCACCGACATAGCCCGAAGAATTGCAAAACTGAAGTGGCAGTGGGCGGGGCACATAGCTCGTAGAACCGATGGCCGTTGGGGCAGAAAGGTTCTTGAGTGGCGACCACGAACCGGAAGACGCAGCGTGGGCAGGCCCCCTACAAGATGGACCGATGATCTTGTGCGGGTCGCTGGAAACTGCTGGATGCGAACAGCGCAAGACCGGCAATTGTGGAGATCTTTGGGGGAGGCCTTTGTCCAGCAGTGGACGTCTTTCGGCTGATATGATGATATGATGATCCTCAAAAACAAAGAAATCAAGAACATATTTTTTTTTCGGATTAACACATACAATGTCAAGGGTTTATTTTCGATGTTTTATTTCATCTTTACCGCGATATGTGGTAAGTTTAATCCCTCTTGAACCTAGTCTCTCTCCTTCTCAAAACTACCTAAGTATACATATATCCTGTAAGCCAGGATTTGCAGTGGCAGATAATGACACTGAGCTCAGCGCTCAGACATTTCATGGGGAATCATCGCTGTAACTGTCTTGGTTCCGCAACGAATTTAATCAGAAAGAAACCAGAAGGAGTCTCTTCCCGACTTTAATATAATTTTTATTGTACAGAAGAAGTGTACCAGAGCGAGATGTTATTAACTTAAATGTATCTCTTTTTATTAACCATGGTAATAATGTAAATATTCGAGATAGCCATATTTGTAAGGGTGGGAAACAATTTTGGACCATCCAAAATTATTTCCCAAAGTTAGTGAAGATAGTGAAACCCTGAAAAGGGATCCTATTATGTTAAGAGTAGAGAGGTGTAAAGTGCTCTACATTAAAAAAAAATGCCATGCTATTGCAATAAATGTACCTATATACCTACCTACCGCATTCCCTACGATTGTTTTGGCCCAAATTAAAAGTCAGGCTATTTGGCAAGTGTTTCATTGATGGCATAGCTTAATTGTAAAACATAGAACACATGTGATAGGTAAAATGAACAATATTTGTGTTACGAAGTCATATAAGTTATTTAAATATTAAGTAAGTTCGCATGCCCACTAAGGGTAGATATGACGGGAAAGAATATTATGTACCTGCAACCATATGTAACCATATCTTAAGCGATTAAAGATTTTATCTAATCCTTTCAGAGCGCAGCTTACAAAAAATCTATACTAATATTATAAAGAGGTAACGTTTGTGAGTTTGTGACGTTGTAAGGGGTAATCTCTGGATCTACTGAACCGATTTTCAAAATTATTTCACTAATAGAAAGCTACTTTATTGTGGAGTGTCATAGGCTATGATCTCAAAAATTAATAACGCATCTTTACTTAAACTTAAATAATGTAATCCTAGTTGCGGGACAAACGGGCATGGATAAAAATATTTATAACGTGGAACGAAGTCTGCGGGCACTGTTGGTAATAAATAAAATTAAAGTATATCTATGTTTACTTTATAACGATTCAAGATTTACTATTTATATAAAAAGTAATCATGTAAGTTCGTAGATGCATTTAGGATGCAACGCGAGTTAGAAACAAAAATGTTAATTTGCAATTGTAAAATATTTTAAACTCACCCCCATTTTTATGAGCGACTCCGTTTTTACAATTATTTTCAGACATTTTCAAGATATTTAAAATGATTCCGGATGCTGAATGCACTTTCCGTATATAATATCGATTGATAAATAAAAAATGGCAACTAAATTAAATACGTTGTCACAAACTCAACGTCAAGTGTAGACTGAACGAATAATACAACGCGTTGCTCTTATAAATGGATTAGGATTTGACGAGTGACTGACCGAATGTAGGAACGAGTTTATGCGTCTGCTGCTTGCGTGCGCGCGAATTTGAAGGATGCGTTCTCAGTGCGCATGCTCGCGTGTGCTCAATTCTGGAAGCAAGGTCAAAGAGGACTAAAGGACAACTACTTAGGATATTTTGGACAACGTTGAACGTGAAATTGCTTTCACTTTGTCATCAGAATTATTTTTTCCTGCTGCCTATACATATAAAGAGGTAGACACCACCAATACAATTGTGATGCAATATATCCTCGATTTGCGCTACACGGGTCCTAGTATTAAGCATTTGTACTAAAAGGTTTTACAAATTCAATTCTATGGATAAACATGTTCGGACATTATCTATACTTACTCTAGCGATTACAATAAAATTTCAAAATTTATATAATGGATTTTTGGACTCCTCCCGAAATTCATATACCTACCTAATTGGTCTTTATATTTCAAATATAATATGAATAGTTGAAATTAAAATAACAATTATTTAATTAATCGCAATTTTTGTAAGATACGTACTATACTCGTAATAAGGGTACCTACCGGACCAGAATCTGTGTAATACATAGAACACTCGCTTGCAAAATACATAAACCTGGTTTTTAACGTAAATGTTTGCTTTTCAAATCTACAAAGTGTGTATGCCGATCGCATATTTGATATGGATCTCGAAATTCGCGTTTTTCCTGGTATTAGTCATAACTTAATAACTATAAATATCATTTTGTTTTTTGTTTGGTTTTTTTCATACCTAATATATTTTAAATAATGAATTGTTTTTGCTGTGTGACTGATGGCGACATCACCATCACCCCATCCTATCCCGTGGGGTGGGGGGCGTGTAGAACTCGTCCCGATGGAATATCTACTAGTGGACTAGCAACAATCTCTCTGTGTCCTATGACCATCATGCTGCGATCGCCGACCCGTGTGCCTAGCGTGGTGACATCCATTCAAGTTATGGACACATTTCCATTGTGGATATTGGACTGTCATGATGATGATGACATTATTTCATAACATTAAATCAATCCCAATACGGATCCTCGTATACTGTATGAATTTAATTTTGTGGTCCACATAATCAAATGCTCATGTAACAGTAAATTTTTTGTCTTGTGTCTGGAACTATTTTAAGTTTTTTTTAGGGTTTAAACGGGATCCTATTACTAAGACTTAGCTTTCTGTCTATCCGTCTGTCACCAGGCTGTATCTCATGAACCGTGATAGTTAGAGAGTTGAAATTCACAGGTGATGTATAAATTTCTGTTGCCGCTATAACAACAAATACTAAAAAGTATAATAAAATAAATATTCCTCCCATACAACAAACGTGAATTTTTTACTTGTTTTTATAGATAATGGCACGAAACTCTTCGTGCGCGATTCGCACTTGGCCGGTTATTTATATATTAGCAAGGCAAACGAGCAAGTTGGTCACCTGATGGTAAGTGATCACCGTCGGCCATGCACACTCGCATCATCAGAGGAGCCAAAGGAATAGGCTTCCTTGTAGGCTGAGACTTTATTCAAGTGAGAATAAATTGGTATTGATAAATAGGTGAATAAGGAAAATTTGACAATGTAATACAAATATCCTCTAAAATTTCCGTGATCTTAGAAAAGACCCACAAAAGAGCTACATGTATAATTCAGCCTGTCTTGCTGTTTTGAGTATATTTGTGTTACATAGGTAAATTCTGTTCATTCACATTCAATATTGGTGTAATTTATGAACTGAAATGAATCCCTGTGTCGCGAGGTACTTTACAAACAAATAATACACGGACACAAATTACATCCAGACTCAGAACTACTATTTATGGGTCACACAAATAGTTGTTCGGCGCAGGACTCGAACCCGCGACACGAAGCGGCGAGGCGACTGTCGTAGCCGCTGCCACACGTTACTAACAAACTGCATAACTATAGTTAATTAACAGACCACATAACGATTATTACTTAACAGACCGCATACTGCTAATTATATGTAAATCAGAAGCATCAATAGCATAACGAGGGTGACGGTTGTATACCTACCGTGGTTAATATATACCATACCGCATGACGACGACGGCTGTACAGATGCCAGCACATCCAGCTGCCCCAATCTGTCAAATTTCTATTATGGATTTTCAACTTTATCGCTTAAGTATAAGGTTCACTTTTAGTGGGGGTAATTAGACAGATTGGGGAACCCTCATGTGCTGGCGTCTGTACATACACCAGACCGTTTCGCTATAGTTATTTAACAGACAGCATACCCAACGATGGTTCTATATCAGACCGCATAACGATGCTTCTATACCAGCATAACGATTTTTATTTAGCAGACCGCGGGAATAAAAGGTTTTTATAAATGTTCACCACAAATGTCATAATTTATGCAAGCCGTACTTGTTTTAGAATGTGCCTGCAATGAATGTGCATGAATTAATTTCTCTCATGTGTACCTACTTAGCCTGAATGACGAGCTCTATTTTGAAATTCATATGCAATAAGTATTCCAAATTTCGTATCTCTAACATGCATATATAGTTGACATCTGTCATAAATATCTGTGGGCATACAGACAATCGGACCCGTAACATATTCTAGTAGGTAACAAAACTTTATAAACAAACTCTGTAATGTTTGTAATTCACTTTCCGCAAAGTTTTCCTTTTGGGAAACACAATGACAAGTGGCGTGGTAACTACTTTTCTTGATTTAAAAACCGTTAGAATAGCAAGTACTTACAGATGTTTTGATTTTCGGATGCCGTGTAAGTGGTCACGTAGATAATGCTGCCGTCACTTGTGTTGTGCGAGCGGCTTGCGACTGGTTGCATGTGCCCGCCTCAAGGTGACCTTCAACTCAGTTTGGGATACAACGCCATCGCGCATGCCCGTATCTATACCACACCTATTCTAATATACACCATATTCACTCACTACAAAGTCGTTATTCCAATGAAATCCTTATCTGATACAGGACTTTTAATTCCCAAACGGCTGTCTAAACAAATACAAGTTTTAATACTTTTTCCATAAGATTTGACGTTGAATGATACTGATTACGCTACATTCGAGAATATCTATATTACTTATCTATTATCATATACCTAATTTATTACATATAGGTACATTTTGTGCATATGAAGAAGCAAATGGTGTACGAAAATATATTCAGTAAATCAAATAACTAGGTATAACATAGTGAAATGTAGATAATTTATGCACGGTTCATCATTTCACCATAGCGCCCGTTCTCTATACCTAGAGTTTTCACTTGACAAATTATACTTTATAATTATGTGGGCAAGGAGACCTTTACATGCTCTTCAAGGCATGAGTCTAATAGTTATTAGACTGAATCCTGGACTATTACTAGTTATATGATCCGGAGCTACAGTGATTATATTGTGTTTTTAAGGGGCTGTCCAAGCACATACCACAAATGCAGAAATATATATATAGAGTGAATACACCATTATGTTCACTCTATAAGTCTAGTATCAGACATCAGTACCAGAAAACACAGTCAAGACTAATCATTTCCAAGAATACCCCTGATTCTTAACACGGTTTGAAATAGCATTATCAAAATTGCACGAGAAGTAAATTATACCTATCAATAACACTATGCGACTTATTAAGTAGGTAACTGCCCTTTTAGGTATATATTGATGGTTGGTTTTTGGAAAATTGTTTCTTTTTTTAACATTACTTTTACCAAGTTAATCTAGGAGCGTGTTGCTTCAACAGACAATAGAGGGGCCAAAAAGAATATAAACTAAGTTACACTATTTGTGTGACCCATAAATAGTTGTTCTGAGTTTGGATGTAATTTGTGTCCGTCTATTATATGCTTGTAAAGGACCCCGCGACCCTTTAAAAAAATGTTTTTCATCAGTTACTAGGGACGATTGGGGATTGTACGCGCAAATTGTACAGTCTAAGTAAAGAGATGTTTAAACTTTCAGTTTTGTTTTCGGCCTAGATATAAAGATATAAAGTAGAGACGAACGTAGTCTGCACGTGTGGCACAGCGGTTAAGACAGTAGCCGCGCCATTTCGTGGTCTCGGTTCAAATCCCGCACAGAAAAACTAATTGTGTGATCCATAAACAGTTGCTCTGAGTCTGGGTGTGCTTTTGGAAAAGTACCCCGCGAAACGAGAGAGAGATAACTTTCTATATTGCAGATATTGCCTTAAAGAAAAAGAAATAGTTGTAGTTGTGTTTAATTTTTTGTGCCTATCATCGGAGCGGAGAATAGTTCAGTAATTTTAATGGCTACCGCGATCAAAATCTTCTAACTTCATCCATCGTTAAACTCTATAACAAATTTGAGACTTAAAATGTATCATTGTGATTTAAAGAAATATTAATATATAAAAACCTGTGTTATCCTAATTCTCATAACAATACCAATTTAAAGATGATGTCTGGGCCTATTATTATATTTTTAAACAAACAAATAATCAGTATCATCGTTATATCTATAATAAAGTTAGGTACTAAAGATGTCAAATAATATAATATAAACACTTATTACATTATGTTAAGAATAAGGGTAAGCTTATTTAAATGACTCAAATAAAAAACAATCAATAGATTTATCTTTTTTAAGATAGGTACCGTTTACGGTTAACCTAGGAGTCTTCCAATGATTCACTGGCATAGGTGTTCCCCGTTGAATATAGGCGAGCAAGGGCTGAAAGCTCATCCACTCGCTTGCACCAGAAGGTATCACTGCCTTTGGAGCTCAAACCGCTACAATAAACGTCACCCAAAATGTAGGCTAGATCTAGATCATTCATCTTAGGGTTGTAACGGATCTTCGCCTCCGCTTCCGTTAATACGGAAGTTCCGCATGAAATCGTACCTTCGCCTCCGCCTCCGCTGTTTTTTTGCGGAGTTATAACGGAGGTTTATTTACGGCATTATCATATATCTCTGCATCACCCGAAGGTCGACTGGCAGAGAATGCTTTTGGCATTAATTCCACCTTTGTCATCATCATCATATCAGCCGAATGACGCCCACTGCTGGACAAACCCTGCCGGTCTTACGCTATCGGCATCCAGCTACTTTCAGCAACCCGCACAAGATCATCCGGCTCGTGTTCGCCACACAAGAACCTTTCTGCCCCAGCAGCCGTCGGCTCTACGAGCTATGTGCCCTGCCCACTGCCACTTAAGTCGGTCGTCACTAGCTCGGCAATTCTTCGGGTTAAGTAGGTTACTTTGGTACGCCTGCGGACCTCAGCATTTCTGATCCGATCTCGCAGAGAAACTCCAAGCATAGCCCTTTCCATTGCTCTTTCGGTGACCTTGTGCCGCCTGATAAGACCCATAGTGAGCGATGACGTCTCTGTTCCGTTAGTCATCACTGGCAACACACACTGGTTGAAGACTTTCGACTTGAGACACTGCGGTATTTGGGTCGAGAAGATATTAAGTAGCTTCCCTAACGCTGCCCAGCCGAGTTGGATTCTATGATTGACCTCCTTTTCAAAGTTGAACCTACCTAGTTGGATGATCTGTCCTAGGCCCGAGGTAAATAATATAGTTCTCTACAACTTCGAGTGCAGTCTCCAACCTTAAGTAGAGTGGGTGCAACATGGATGTTCGACATAATTTTCGTCTTATCCATGTTAATTTTCAGACCCACTTGTTGAGAGACTATCCTGAGGCCATTGAGAATTGTACCGAGGTCTTCTAGGGTCTCAGCCATGAAACATGGCTCAGCATTGTGATGGGTCTGTAATTCTTCAAGACGGTTTTTCGCCTTTTTTGAAGAAGAGTACCGCCACACCTCTGTGCCATACTTGTGGCGTTTGACCTTCTAGTATGACAAAGTTCAAAAACTTCTGAAGGGCCCGTAGAAGAGCTAGAAGCTGTAGCTTGCTGTAACTCCATCATCACCAGGCGCCTTGTTGTTCTTAAGCTGTTTGAGAGGGATTCTTATCGCACATGCTGACGTCCGGGATGTCTTCGGTGAAGTCTCGGGTTAGTCGTGCTCTCGGATCTGAGGCACAACTATCGACAGGAGACTGGGTTCTCGTATACAGCTGTCCATAGAACCTCTCGATCTCTCCCAGCAACTCAGGTCTAGACGTGACGATTCTGCCATCCTCAGTCTTCAGCTTCGTCAGTTGGCTCTGTTCAACAGACAGTTCTCTTGCTAACACTTTAGAGCCTTTGTTCCACTCGATGGCTTCTTAATACATTTTGTATTAATTGGGCGCGTGTCGCGAGTCAAAGACTGTCTAGATCTGTCTGTTGAGCTGCCGGTATCTGGTAGCATCATCAGAGGATGTCAAAACCATTTTCCGTCTTTCTTCCTTTAGCTGCAGGGTTTAGTCAGAGATCTTTTTGGTTCTGTTTGTACGGCAGGTCTTAAAGACCCAGCCGTATGGACAGCTTCTACGAACCTGTCGTGGTATGACTCCACTTGGTTTTGCAGTTTGAGCTGAAAGGGTTCCGGGTTTTCGACGTGGATGGGTAAAGGTCGGAGCATAGATTTTATCAGTCAGGACCTCTGGAGCTTGACATTAAGGTTCAATGAGCCCCGCCTGTGATCGCTCCCGCTTTTAACCGTATTGATCACAAAGACGTCATTGAACATCTGTTTTATCGTCGACAAAATAAAGTCTATCTCGTTTTTTGTTTTACCTTACCCAGGTCCATTTGCGGTTATCCGGTTTCTTGAAAAAGGAGTTCAAAGTTCAAAGTTTTTTAATGGTAAAAAGTATTTTGCAGGTCTATTTAGCGTAGGGTATGAGTGCCTTAGTATAATTACGCAATGATCGATCAACAGTCGATCACAACAACATTTAGTTATTAATACATTTTGATGTCAATAAAACAATAAGTTCTACAGATGTCAAAAAAGATTAAAAATAATCAATATAAATTAAATCTTTAGTTTAAGAAACTCGTCAAAGGAATAAAACGACTGCTCGATTAACCAGGATTCATCATAAAGAGTCCCTCCTTCTCTATGAAGTCAAATTGTAATTGCCCCACTTTCAGGTCATTCTTCATTTAATGAGATTAAAAAAAATATTAATATTACTCATAAAATACTATTTTTTCACATCCACTTTCACCTTCGCATTCGCATTCGCATCCGTTAACCTCCGCATCCGCGGAGGTGAAATCCGTCATCTTCGCATCCGCCTCCGCCTCCGCTAAGAGGCCTCCGTTACAACCCTAATTCATCTATACTACATTTACGTTTTTTTTTTATTTTTATGTTTTGTTCAACTGTCGCTTTATGGTAAATCGAAGATGCAAAGCTCGTCCTATTAAGGATCAGGCATTTATGTATACGAATATAAACTAAGGCCCATGGAGGGCGATTTAGACACATTTATCGGTATTTTTTTGTTTTTCGGAATTTTTTTGTAAATGTAATTGATATTTCATAGAGTCCAGATAAAAATAAATTATTCACACACGGCCATCTGATCCCAAACTAAGCAGAGCTTGTACAGACGCCTGCACATCAAGCTACCCCAAGCTGTCATATTTCCCCAATAGAAAGTGAACCTTATGATTTTGTGATAAAGTTGAAAATCCATAAAAGAAATTTGACAGATTGGGGTAGCCGGATGTGCTGGCGTCTGTTCTATGGAAACCAGATAACTGATATACCTATTACATAAGATACCTAATGATTTTCTTTTGTAAATAAATACTTGTATATATAAGTATGTAATAAGTATCCTGAGTCTGGGTGTAATTATGTGTATACATAATAACGCGCAGACTTTGTGTGCAAGAATATGACAAACAGACATATTCATGCGCACAAATATCTGTCCTGGTTTGAAATCGAATCGACGACCTGCGGCTTGAAAGGCAAGCATTAAACAGCCACGCATAAGAATATTACATTGCATTAAACAGTTATTTACAGACGTGTTTGGTCTCACGTATGTGGCACGCGACGCGGGTGCGTATGAGCACTGCGCAGCGCTGAGTCACGGTCGAGAGTTCCTCGAAGAAAATGTACCTACGTGATCAACAGCGACTACACTTACCCACTCACGCTCAGCTGATTACACCGACTTAAAGCTTATGAAATACAGATGAAATAAAAGCTTTCAGTTCGAGCGATTGTATTCATCATCGTCATATCAGCCGAAAGAGTCCACTGCAGGACAAAGGCCTCCCCTAAAGATGTCCATAATTGCCGGCCTCCGGATGTCCGGCACAAGATAATCTGTACATCTTATGGGGGCCTGTATTAAAAAGTGCTATTATATAATAATAATAATATGCAGGGACATTATTCACACACAGCCTTCTGATCCCAAATCAAGCTGAGCTCGTACTATGGAAATCAGATAACTGATATAATACATTTGCTTACTACTGTTCTTTTGTAAATACATACCTACTATACAACATGTACCTAACATAATTAACGCACACCCTCAAACACCCCAATTAGAATATTATGTTGTAATCATAATACATACACTATTAATATAAAAATACACTATTAAATAACTATATACATAGTTATTCACTAAATTTGTTTATTGAAATAAAGTTTATTTTTCTTTATTTTGTGTTGAATGATGGAATTTGTATGAATACAAAACTGCGATTTAAAAGTCTTATTACTTTGAGTTACGGTCCATTTCAATTTGTTTGGACTGTACAGGATGAAAATAAGGATAATTTCCGTAGTTTTAATTATTTTGTAAATAAAGTTTACCTTTATCAAAAATGATTAAATCGATTCAGTAAACGATTCTGAACAAACTATTTTCAGGATGTGCGTTAATTAGGTTACATGTTGTATAGATAATTACACTCATACTCAGGACAAACAGCCATGTTCATGGACACATATAGAAATCCTGGGTAGGAATCCAACCCACAACCTACTGCGTGAAAGGCAAGCATCTAATAAACGATTACCTTATATTTTAAATAGTCTACCGGCTGACATTAGGAGTGAACCAAAAATATATATATTTAAAAACAAATTATATAAATACTTACTTTCTAAATTAGATTAGATAGATTATAGAGATATTGCTAATACATCAAATAGTGCCATAATATCAACTGTGATTAATAATAGTTATTTTTAGTATATATCTTGTTGTTGTTTTCTTGTTTATTGAGACTTTTCTCCCGCAGTCAAACCGACTGATCGGTTTTGTGGGGTATTTTTCAGGACTTGTGTTTTAATATTAAGGAAACAATGAATAAATAAATAATCTACCAACCACGCCAACTGGCCCGGCGAATTCTATTACGTTATAAGGTGGCTGAACCTTTAAACGGTGACCGGTCACCCACTCCGTCAGCTTTCGATTTTATTATTGAAGGTCGTCTGAAGGACGTGTTGCCTGTCCCCTATTTCTTCGGTAGGTTTATTTGTTTGTTCACATACGTAGGTACCTATATAGCGTCTGCATACTTAAGACTTGGCTAATACTAGGCAACCTTGAAATAGCAAAAACAATTGAAAACATGTATTTGGTTCCATCAGACGGTTCAATGCCCTCACGTAGAACCTACAGTTTAATATGTACTATGTATGTTACTATTATATTGTAAAGATTTTATGCTCTAAATTGCGACGGTCATCAACTGTTATGATACCGTCAAATTTGGTGGTAAAACTTTTTAGCTGCACCCGTCGCTGTTTATGAGTCTTAGGTCTTACGATGCCCAGCTCTCTAATTGGGATACAGTCAAATTATATCTTCTCTCTAAACAAGATCTTTACATCATTTTTATAAAAGGTATCACACACATAGACCTACAATGGCACTCAGTAAGCAACGATCATCTTGTTCGTATGCTGTTTATGGTAAATTTTGTACCAAAAGAGAATGCACTTGAAGGACATACCTACAAACACGAGTTCCAGGTGCCCAAGGATTCACCGCAGCCAATTTCTTCGCCTGTGACTACGGACCAGTACCAGGTATATTGGGTGTGACCTGGTCTGTATGACCTGGCTTGGCTAGCACGGTAATCCTCTACCTACCATGCATGGTAATGAGGTACTTTTACCTCGAAACAAAAAAGGAGATGTTTTAACTTTAACTATGTTTTGGATTGATTTCTCTATGGCCCTATAAGCACGGCCCTTGTGACAATATATGTGAGCGTATTGAGTCCCATAACGACCATAATTATGTCGTTCGCCCAGGTAATATAGATAATGTCTAAGTACTAACACCATTCTTAACGAAATCCTACTAATAGAGCATCTATCGACGAGGTATAAAGAAAACGTTTTTCCTACCTATTATCAGAGCAATGCTCCTAATACTCACCGCTTAAGTATGATTGTATGGACTCCAATGTAGTTTATATTTCGCGAGGGCGTCGCGTCGGGACATTTCTGAATTGTATCAACATGGCGCCGCTGAATATAGCAGAGGTCGATCCAATGTCATCTTATCCTGCCAACTGAATATTTTCGCTGGGTATAATGGCACCTCCCATATTATCTCCGCATCATCCTAAGGTTGCCTGCTAGAGACTGACTTTGGAATGAAGTCTGCCTTAGTACTTACATTTCTGTGCAATATGTTTAAATAAAATATTACATTATATGTATATTGATCGGTATTGTGAAACTTAAGGCCTGGCATTATGCAAATTTAGATGTTTTACATGCTATAAAAATTAGGATGCCCTTTTTGAAAATGTGTTATGGTCATGGTCACCTTTAGAGATTAATATTACAAAATATTCAGAACAGGTTTTTTTGTTTGCTATTGCAATGATCTTTAAATATGGGAAATATAGCTTCTCCTTTGTTGAGTATAATCAAATAAAAGTTAAAACTTGTTATAATTATTTTCTAGTCTCATAAAATGGCCCCTGTTCATTATTCAAAAGCGCTATCGATAATTTTATATACTTTTATACATATAAATGCGTGATCGATTTAGCTACGCGCTAGAATCTGGGTCTTAAGGATAAATAAAATGTGTTCAAAACACATTTTAATTTTTGTACCAAGATCAACAGCATCAATTCAACATGTAAACATTAGAAATGTTGTGCAATAGATTTTCGCGACTTTTTAAAAGATTTAGATTTTAAAAAACACTAACGGATCGTGTTACATTTTGCCATAAAGTTTGACAAACTTTTTTGGCAAAATGTATTTCAAAATGTATTTTACTTTTAAAAAATACTAAAATGTTAATCGGCCCTATGTCTTGTCATGTTTTGCTAAGGTGGATGTTTTATATCATCATTCATAGTATGATCCGGAGAATTTTCTGCAGGCAAAGGTTAAGGGCAAGCAATATATAAAAATATAAAAGGTACCTATTGGATAATTTGCACATATTATAACTCTCGTGGAAAGCGCAAAACCGGCAATTGTCGAGATCTTTGGGGGAGGCCTTTGTCCAGCAGTGGGCTTCTTTTGACACTACTCAATACGATATATCGCACCCGCTGGCCGAGAGTAAGACTGCGATAGCGCCGCGACCTCCACTCTTGTCAATGTATTGCTGTCACCGATCCTCGATCAGTCGAACAGTCAGTTACTTAGTTTGGAGCTTTATTAGCTAGACGGCTTGAGCTCCCGCTCGCTACGTTTGTCCGGTGAAGCAGTGAAAGGGAGGATTAACTAGTAGTAGAGTAATCGGTAGACTCTAGAAAATGTTTGGTGCCTTTTGCAGATTTTTCCGTGTACCTATTATATATAATAAAGCCTTCTCCATGATACATAAAAGTAGAGGGAGGCTTTTTAAAAATATATTAGGATATCGACATGTGAACCATAGTGATCTACTTAGTAAGCCCGTGTTATTTGTGAAAACTTTGATTGCGAGAGATATCTTGTTAAAGAGTAACATCTATCGGTATACTGCTGATGTCGATCTCTTAAAAAGTTCCTCTCGTGCACGGAATATGCTGACACTCTTCATATGGAATTATGGACAGTCAACCGCAGTATTACAATACAATACAAATACTCTTTATTGTACACTAAAAATATATATAAAATAATAGTAACATATAACGAAAAGGTATACTATTCAAAACGTAGGTAACTACCTACATACCTACTTTACTATAGACACAGAGACTAGACATCTGCGCGGGACATATTATATACATATCGACGGTTAAAAGGAAGTAGGGGATAAGCGACACTTTTTTCGAAAATGACTTATGAATGCCATCTTACTTAAAATCTTCCGCTCTTTCGAATGGGCTTACTCTCATGGCTCTGCGATGACTTTTTTGTCGCTTATGCCCCAGCAAAAATCTGCGTTTTACAAGTGACACTTTGGCATAATCGACCGATTTTCAGGTCTTTTTAACCTCGAAGGCGTTTATACCCCAGTTAAAATGGCATCTCTTTTGGTTTATAGTCGGTAATGTCTTTTTACTTGTTACTAGCGTAGACATTGTGGGCGCTTACGGCTTTCTACCTATGCGGTCAAAAACATTAAGCGTCGGTTATGCCTTTCTACTACTTGTAGTTTTACAATACAGCTGTCACTTATACCCTACTACCTTTTACAAGTTTGCAATACAGCTGTCGCTTATACCCTACTACCTTTTACAAGTTTGCAATACAGCTGTCGCTTATACCCTACTACCTTTCACAACTTTACAATACAGCTGTCGTTTTTACCCTACTACCATTTACTATTTTAATATAAATCTGTCTCTTATGCCGTATTACTTCACAATAATTATTTATTAAATGGTGTTTATGCCAATTTGAATCACCGCGATGTACTCGACTAGCTATTTCGCGTGTCGGTTATTCCAAAATCAGTCAGCCGCGTGCAGGAGCGGCGGGAGGGTGTGCGCCAGCGCGTAAAAAAATTGCGATTTTCTGACGGTAAGTTATTTATTTCTATAACCTATTCGGTACGTAATTATCTAATTCAATACTTTTGACGGATTACTTACTAAGTATGTACCTACAACTAATATATAATACTTTGAATGTTTTGTTTTGTTATAAATCGGTACGAAATAGGTATTGGTTTAGGTACTTGTGATTGATTGCTTACTAAGTTCGTACTTTACTAATATTTATCATTTTGAACGAATTGTTTTAGATTACAATTATAATAATGGAGAGAAAAGATAGAAAACGAGACATTTTAGAAATGGCGCTAAAAACATCTGAGATTCGAGAAAAGAAAAAATGTCACAGAAGCCTTCTCTCCGAATTCGATCAGGTAAATATTTTTTCTTAATAACTCGTTCTGTATTTTTGTTGTTAAATCTCAAGTTGGTATAGTAGGGCTCGTATAATAACTGAATCTCAACCTTTAGTACGTACCCTTGGCTCCATCATCTTTTTCTAACTCGGGCGTCGGCCGCCATGTTAGAAAGAAATGGTGGCGTAAAGTGCTCGTATTTAAACTTGAGAACAAGATGCATTTTTAATCAGTGCGGGCTTGGCTGTGTGTAACCATTTTACCGCCAAGCTAATAGTGAAAAACTGTGTTACCTAAGCCAAGAAGTAAATTAATTGTATTATACCTACAAAAAATATTGATGGTGAACAGCAAATCGATACATTTTGCTTGCGCATGATTTAGAAATGCTCGTACCGAGCATTCATTTACACACTGAAGTTTTACTTATAATCAAATAATAAACATTAGTTTTTCATAAGTATATTAATAATAATAATATCCTGGGACATTATATACACACGGCCATCTGAACCCAAACTAAGCAAAGCTTGTGCTATGGAAACCAGATAACTCATTTTACATTTACTATTTTTTTTTTGTAAATAGATACTTGTATAGATTACACCCATATTCAGGAAAAACAGACATGTTCATGCACACAAATATCTGTCCTGGGTGGAAATCGAACCCACGACCTCCGGCGTGAAAAGCAAGCATTTGCCAAACACGCCAACAGGCCCGGTAATGTAATATGTTTATAGTATAATATGCCTCTATAAATATTGATTTTGTTACAATAACAAATAACTCGTTACCTTATTTTCCCGTTAACTATTCGACGCTTTAATGCATCCCTCGTTGTCAAAGGGTTACGGCTCGTATTAATAATCAAATCTCACCTTTAATAAAAGTAATAAAAATAACAATATAATCGTTTATTTCTCTCCAAAAGGTACAATTAAAAGTACATTCCATCTAAGATTAAGATTACAAAAACTAACATTAATTTTGAACCATTGAGAGACCTGGAGTCTGTAGTAGGCTCGAGACCCGTGTGACAAATCTCCAGCGTTTTAGTACGTACGCTTAGCTCCACCGTCTCTTTCTAACTAGGGCGTTATCGCCTTGTGATGATGGTAGTGTCAAGTGCTCGTATTGAAACTTGAGATTTGTTTATTAATACGAGCCTTAGTATGGCCATAAGAGATACTGCTTAATCTCTTCTCTACTCTGTGTGGTGGAGTTAGCAAAATATAAAGACATGCAAGAGCCCGGTGTTCTTGCAAGTCATTATATTTTACTAACTATATCTACCTACCTTTTTTCCAGAAACCTGCCATGCTCTGCTCTGCACCTGTCGATTCGCCTGCCTTACTTACCAGCTCCAAACTGACACATTGTCAGAAGAGCTCCGCGCCGAACGATGTGTCAGCCACACTGACGAGGTCGGCGCCGGTCGATTCGTCCGCCACACCTATGAATTCCACGCCGATTTCCGCGTCTGCCACACTGATGAACTCCGCGCCAATTTCTGCATCTGCCACACTTAAGTCTTCCGCGCCGATAAACGCGTCTGCCACCCTTACGAGCTCCGCGCCGGACGATGCCTTTGCTATACTCACGAGTTCCGCGCCGGACAATGCCTCTGCTACACTCACGAGTTCCGCACCGGATAATCAGTTTGCTTTACTTACGAGCCCCGCACTGGACGATGCATCTGCCGTCTTCACGATCCTCGAACCAGTCGGTATGTCTGCCGTCCCTACAAGCTCCTCATCGGACGCTGCGTGTGCCATACTCACAAGCTCTGCCTTCTGCACGAACTCCTTGCCGGACGCTGCGTCTGCTGCCTTCTGGAACTCGACGCCGCTAGTCTCTGAGTCAAAACTGGTAGAAACATTTCTCCGTGATGTACCCAGCACCTCTTTTGCTACTGAACTGAACAGTACATCTTTGGGAATCGACGTTATCAACCCTCAATCGTCAACACTTCGCGTGTCTTCGCGTCAAGGAAAAAAAAAAAACACTATTTAGATTTTATGTCAGACGACGAGATAGCCTTGCTAAATGCATTTGGCGATGCAGACAGTTCAGATGAGTGGGAGCCGGAAGATAGTGGCAAAAAGAGGAAAAAAATCACTCTTGACGTCGTCGAAGAGTTTGTAGGCGAAAAAGCAGCGAAAAAAGTACCCAAAAATAAAAGAAAACAAGCCGATCAGAAACGGTTATCGGGTCAGAGTTACGAGAAAACAAACGGAAAAGTGGTTCACGAAAAAAAAGTTCAACCAAACCCTTGTGCAAGTAAGAAATGTGGAAACAACTGTGGTGATATAACGGAAGAAAGAAGATGTAGTATTTTTGGAGCCTTTCAGAACTAAGAAGAAAAGATTGGCTCATTAGCCTAACCCAGAAAACTACCATCAAACGAAAAAGAAGTAAGGATTCAGACAAACGAAACATAACATACAAATACAATATTACGGATGGTGAAGCTCATCGACAAATATGTCTGCAATTTTTGTGTAAAACAATTGATGTTTCACACAAATATATTTATTATACACTTTCGAATGCTAATGACCTTGGAGGTGGTAAAGAATCAGAAAGGGGTAAAAATGTACCCCCCAATAAAACCAGCAACGGTGACATTACAGCGATTGAAAACTACATTAAGTGTTTACCGGCGGTTCCTTCCCATTATTGCAGAAAGGATAGCAGTCGAACATACCTTCCGGCAGAATATAAAACCTTGGCTAATTTATACAGAAACTATAAAGAACATCGTATCTTTCAAGGACTGACGTTTGTTTCGGAGAACATTTTCCGAAAAGTTTTCAACGAAAACTTTAATATAGCATTCCATATCCCAAAAAAGACAAATGTCTAAAGTGTTGTCAGTACGAACATAAAAGTGATCCTACAACAGAAGAACAACAAAATCACGAAGCGCACCTTATTGAAAAAGAACACACGTACAATCGCTATAAGATACACAAATCTATTAATTTAAAAGACTCAGCTTCCATTTGTGTAAGTTTTGACTTGCAAAAAGTTTTAAACACACCTTATGGGAATAGCATGTTATTATTTTACACACGTAAGCTGGCCGTTTACAATGCAGTTATATATGAAAATGGTACACGTAATGTATATTGCTTTTATTGGGACGAAAGCCAAGGTAACCGCGGTGCTAATGAGATGGCTACAATATTAAATAAATATATTATGAAGTTTGAGGAACGCGGGAATATAAGACGACTTCTTCTTTATTGTGATTGTTGTCCCGGTCAAAATCGGAACAAAATAGTTCTTGCAATGCTGAATGAGACTTTGCAACGTTGCAAGACTATTGAATCCATTCAAATTAACTTTTTACTTACAGGGCATACTTACATGACAGTCGATTCAGCACTCGCATGTGCTGAATCGACTGTCATGTAAGTATGCCCTGTAAGTAAAAAGTTAATTTGAATGGATTCAATAGTCTTGCAACTTATTGCTATTGAAAACCACGTTAAAAATACAACTATCTGGGCTCCTTCCCAGTGGTATACGGTATTTCAAATGGCAAGACAAAATCCAAAGCCCTTTAATGTTGAACGGTTGACGTATAAAGATTTTAAGAGATGGGACCTACTTGCAGACAAGTATTTCGCAGGAAATCTAGTGGGTAAAATAAGCAAAATAAGAGTAGCCACGTTAAAAAAAAATCATACATCAGCAAAAATTAAATTTTCCATGGATCCGGAGACACCTGTGTCCCGTATTGAAATCGTGTCTAAAACTAAATTTTTGGACTTACCAGACTGCTATCCTACACCCTTGCCAATTACTGAGAAGAAACACAAAGATTTATTGAAGCTTTGCTCAGACCAAGTTATACCTCAAGAGTTTCAGGCAGAATACTTAGCTTTAACTTTCAATAAAAAGCTAAAAGATACTTTACCCGATACTGATATCGAAGATAATGTTGATTAATCTGTACCTAATAGTATTAGGTACAGATTAATAAACATGTTTGTTATCACACGCACTTTTTCAACTTGTTTTTAGGTCTGTAACTGTAAATGAAACGATGATAAAGACATGTCGCATGAAATGTCTTGGTAATGTCTTTTGCTCCAGTATTTTCTTCAGTAAATTTTAAACAATATTTGTTTAAATTTACCTAAGAAATTACTGGAGCAAAAGACATTACTGAGACAAGTAATCACTTCTTTATCGATACGAGAACATAAATTAATCTTTTGGAGATATCTAATTAAGACTGATTAAGTAATTCACAAATTTGAATAAATAAATAAATAATTTGATTAAAATATTGATCTCGATTAGATGATAAGTTGTAAGCAATAGACCGGCGGACTACAGTCACCTTTTAAGCTCATAATTATTAATAACCGAATCTTAAGTTTGAGTACGATCACTTGATACCACCATGTCTTTCTAACAAGACCAAGTGCCAAGTGCTCGTGCTCAAACTTGACATCTCAATTTTGGGCACGAGCATTAGAGCAGTATTATTTTAAATTAACATTGACAGTTTTTATCATGTGACATCCATAAAACCACAGATGCAGGGTACACATTAGAGATGTCATAATACGAATTGTCAAAGTAAGATTGAAATAATACTGCTCTAAGAAATGGCTGTAGGCCCGCTGTTGTTATGCTGTAGATTTATTGAAGAGTATTTTTTAAAGATTTATCGCCTAAAAGGTAATAATAGTAGGTAGGTAGCAGTTTTACTCCAAGGTACCTTATAGTTCCTAAGCAATAGTTCCTACTTCCTACCCTTTATTTTTGATGTGATAGGTAGTGCTTAAACTTTGTGACTGATTATTGTATTGTCATATTATAGGTAACTTAGTTGCCAAAAACTCATCAAAATGCCTTACCATTAGGTTAGCCTAGAGGCTAAGCTAATGGTAAGGCACCTTTTGATTAATATTTTATTTCATAATATTACTATTATATTTTGTTACTATGTAGTAGTAGATAACTACGAGTGAACTTACTCTAAAACTATTTCATTAATTATATAACTGTGTTTTTTAATAAAAAGTGAAGAAATGTATTTTGTTTTCATTTACCAACCGGTTCCTAGACTTGTCGTTTTTTAACTATACGAGTCGTAAGAGGCATTCTGGTAGATAACTTGTGTCATTTAACCCATACTACCATTTGCATAGACATTGCCGCATGTCGGATGTTTTCTTTTTCACCTTGGTGTACAAAACTCGATGGGAGGAAGTACCACTTTTCCATTACTTCAACCCACTTGCATTGTCGCTAATGTCTAACATCCTCACGATGTTCTTGCTAAGCACTGTTTCTTATGCTCAATTACCTATTTGCATAATGATGTAAATCGCCACTTATTCTATTCTTCCCATTTAAACTATTCTAGAGGCATGTCCCTTATCCTTCTCTACCCATTTAACTTATTCTAGAGTCATGTTGCTTATGCCCTATTACCTTTTAGTTTTTTTCTATGTGGAGGTATTTTATGCCGAACTACCATAAAATCACCTAAAACAACATCGAATTAAAAAAAAAAATTGCCAATTAATGCTTTTACTTATCTTGATTCTAAAACTGTTTTTATTTTCACAATACGACAATAAATAAAAAAGTTATGTTCGTTTTTCTATAATTTCAAACTTTAAACTGCTCCCCTGAACAATTTGGTTTTTGTCGCTTATCCCCTACTTCCTTTTAACCGTCGATATAAGACCTACAATTCCGATATTTTTGTGCTAACTGCATTTTACCGAAAACTGTTGACCGCCGTCTTTTTTCTATATAAGAAAGACGTATTTGACGTATTTTTAGATCATCGAACTATCATTGTCATTATTATTCATTCATTATTTTACCAAATTATATTTCGCCAATTTTCTAAATTAGATACTTATTGCTAATAAGCCCAGCGGGTGTGATATATCGTATTGAGTAGTGTCACGAGAGTTACAATCATCATCATCATATCAGCCAAAAGAGGCCCACTGCTGGACAAAGGCCTCCCCCAAAGATCTCGACAATTACCGGTCTTGCGCTATCCACGAGAGTTATAATATGTGCAAATTATCCAATAGGTACCTTTTATATTTTTAGATATTGCTTGCCTTAAAATGCAGAAAAACATCTCGCTCTTTTATATCTCTATCAGACTGGGATTAGCACACAAAATCTTAAAAATAAGAAATGTACAATTTTATTATTTATTTTATCCAAACCTTCACTGCCGATATTATGTAATTCTAATTTACAATTGAGTAGGTAAGTAGTCATTATGGCGTGATGTTAGTTAGGATTTTCACACATATTATCTATACATATAATAAAATCGTAGGAAAGTCAAAACTGTACATTGAATATTTTTTAAAGGATTCTTGGGGCGTGATCTACAATCGATATCGAAGCCAAAAATATAGTTTTAGAATTTTTGTCTGTATGTATGTCCGGGCTAAACTCAAAAAGTACTGCATGGATTTACTTCAAAATTTGCATGGATATTACTAAGAGGTCGGGGCAACATATAGGCATATTATAACGCTATCACCTACGGGGGAGGAGCTGTGATAATCTATAAAATTTAACGCGGGCAAAACCGCGAGGCACAGCTAGTTAAGTAATAATACCTATATGACATGATTCCAAAAAAAAAGTCAAACAGTCTTGAGAATACAACCGCAAATATTTGTTTAAGTATGGGCTCTTATGTTCTGAGGTCATGTGACGATCATAGAACGGACAACACTTATGTATATATTCTCTTAGCAACAATGCCCACTTTGTCATCATCACTAAACGTAGTTCTAGTCGGGCGCGCTTGCAGAGCAGACGTGTCGCAAGTTTTATTTTAAAACACAAATTACCTGTCAAGTAAATTTCAAACCAATATCATTTCAATAAGTGCTACATTTAATTAACGCAACAGTGTGTTCATACGCCACTGCATCGCCGAGCATCGTACGTTATCGTGCAGCGTAGATCTACAAAGATATAAAATGAGTTCCCAACGATCACCGACTGGAAGTGACTTACTTAGATCGCGTAGTGAATCGCACCCAAACTTGGTATCCGATTCCAATAACGTCACAATAAGAAATAAGCGGAAAGAAACGGATGACAATAATCATATTACCGAACAATTGAAAAACTTGGGTGATCAAATGTCACTAGTTTTGGCTTCAATAAAATCTATGGAGAAAAAACAAAATGAATTCATGGAAAAAATTTCTTCAGAAATTAATTTAATAAATGACAAGGTCAATACGAATACACATGCTATACAAATACTACAAGAAAAAGAGAAACAAACTGAGGAAAACGTTGAGTCCATAAAAACCGATATTGAGAAACTTAAAATGAAGCCACTACCGATATTCGAACCTATTTCCAGGTCCAGTGCGACGGAATCTATACTCACTGAGATTAGCGAACGAGACTTGAGAAGCAAGAATATTGTTATAATTGGCATACCTGAACCGAAGTCAACGGATAAAGAAGACAGAAAGAAAAATGAGAAATATGAAGTGCACAAAATATTAAAGAAAATCGATTCCAACTGCCCGGAACCCAAATTAATCATACGCCTTGGAAAATGTAGCACAAACAAAAACCGCCCATTAAAAGTATGTTTTGAATCTACACTAATGGCTAAGATTATCTTACGCAACAAAAACCAGTTGAACGATGACAACATTAAAATATATTCCGATCAAACACCACAACAGAAACAATATCTGAAAGAAATAACAGAAGAACTTAAACGAAAACAAGAAAATGGAAACAAAAACTTAGTCATCAAATATATTAAAGGTATACCCAAAATAATTGATCCACTAGCAAAAAACTAATTACCTCCCAAACCAATTTAAAAAGCCAGCTTTCCATAGATAATATTTCATATGAAATATACAACCAGTATGATAATGTTGTGACACATAAAAATTCTATTAGATTTTTGTACGCGAATGTCCGCAGCATTATAAAACCTAATAAATTAGATGAGCTACGGTGCATCGTGCAATCTTTTAAACATCCTCTTCATATTATTATCTTAAGTGAGACTTGGATTAAAAGTGCCGATGAGGCTAAACGAACTGTGATTTCTGGGTACACACACTATTTCAGCTACAGACCCAATACAAGAGGAGGCGGAGTGTCAATATTTGCTCTTAATAATCTAAAACACTTTGAAATTGAAGAGCGCTGTTTGGATGACAACCACTATCTCTGGATACACATGGACAATTACTGCTTAGACATTGGGGCTATTTATAGAAAACCAGAGAGTACAAATACAAAAAAGTTTTTTGAGACATATGATAACCAGTTACAAAGAACTAAAAGGTGTGTAATTTTTGGAGACTTCAATCTCAACTTGCTAAATCAAGATCGTACAGTTAGTACTTACAAAGACATTTTAGAAGAAAGTGGATACCGAATTTTAAACAATATTGACCATAAGTACTGCACGCGTGAAACAGCCACTACTAAAACTATAATTGACCATGTGTGCACAAATTTGAAAAATGTCAAATTCCATTTAGGCATTATTGAATCACCCATGTCAGACCATAAACAAATATACTTTGAAATAGAACGACAAACTCATAGATCTCCAGTAAAAGTAGCATATGAAGCTATAAACTATGATATGTTTTACATGGTTATGGCCGAAAATAGTAGTGATAATGACAAATATGAAGTACTCGAAGATAAATTATTATCCAGTATAAGGAAAAGTAAAACTAAGAAATTTAAAATCCTAAACCCACCTAGACAAGAATGGATAAATATAAATATTATACAGGAAATAAACCAAAGAAACATACTGTGGAAAAAACATAAGAATAATCCAAATGATGACCTGAAAAAGAAAGACTTCATAGAAAAACGAAACGAGGTATCGGGAAAAATACAAGAAATGAAATTTATTTATTTATTTTTTTATTTATTTATTGTTTGGAAAACCAACAGCTATACATAAAAAATATTACTGCCATAATAGGAAACATAAAGCCAATTACAGGTTTTCACGGATAGCGACTGATACACACATACAATGCTTCCGATTTTACTCTTAAACAGAGTAGCTGAAGACATATTATTATCTTAAAAGTTATTGGAAAAAATTAAGGTTCAGTTGCCTGCGTGCCACCTCGCTCTTGGTATTAAATGGGTCAAAATCAAACTTTTTACATATTTTATTAAAATCCTTGCTCGCTCGTACTATATATGAATTTTGCCTATAATTAGTCGACGACAATGGAATAGATATAGGTGTATTAAATCTAGACGATCTTTGGGGAACGTTAAAGTGCAGTTTCTGTAAAATATGGGGACAGTCAATCTCATTAGATAACAGCTTTAATAAAACGTGCAATCAGCCAAACGCCTTCGATTTATTAGAGGTTGAATGTGGAACTTCTTACATAGGTCTAAGTAATTCGTAGAACTGTAAGGGATTTTGAGACGATAACAAAGGAACTTCATAAAACGTTTTTGAATATTTTCCAGGCGATCAATATATTTATTGTAACAGGGATTCCATATTTGTGAGGCATATTCCAGATGACTTCTTACGAAAGTGCAATAAAGTATTTTAAATGTTTTAGCTTTTTTAAAGCACCTAGATATCCTCATTACAAATCCCAATGCTCTTGATGCTTTGGCGATAGTTTGCTCGATGTGTATGTCAAACTGTAGCTTCGAATCATGATATACACCAAGGTCACGTACACCGTCGCATCTTGGTAATACTTGGCCCTTAAGTTGGTACGATGTTGACAGTGGGAAGCGTTTCCTGCTAAAAGTGAGTACTGAGCATTTGGATGGGTTAAGGTCTAACTTATTTACTTGACAGTATTTGTCAAGCCGCGTCAGATCGGATTGAAGATCCACTACATCCTTTGGCGACGATATAATAGAATAAATCTTCATATCGTCAGCAAAACAGAGAAGATTAGAACTTTGAAGGCAAGAGTCGATGTCGTTTACATATAATATAAATAATAAGGGTCCCATTAAGGAACCCTGGGGTACACCACTAGGAATCAAAACCCAACTTGAGACATAATTACTGACAACAACCGCCTGAGTTCTATTTTCTAGGTAAGAAGAAAACCATCGGAGAAGATCTCCATTTATGCCATTTGTCAATAATTTCATTTTTAGGATGTTGTGATCTATCCTGTCGAAACATTTACTGTAGTCCGTGTAAACGACATCGACTTGTGCTCCACCATCCATTTCTTTCGTGACATAATCGTTAAGTAAAACGAGATTCGTAAGTGTGGACCTACCCTTTAAGAAGCCGTGTTGTGAAGGACTAAAAGTATTTTTAAGCGCTGCGTAAACTTGATCGTAGACAATTCTTTCGAAAATTTTAGCAAGTATACATAGTTTGGAGATAGGCCTATAGTTGCCTATCTCATTTCTTGAGCCCTTCTTGTGAACGGGAGTTACATATGCTGACTTCCATACGTGAGGTACAGTGAATGTAGCGAGAGACTTCTCGAATAAGAGGCTTACCGGTAGCGCGATTGTTTCTGCACATCCTATGAGAAACTTTGGTGATAACTGATCCGGACCAGCGGATTTACATGGATCAAGATTAGTAAGCAGTTTTCTCACACATTTAATGTCAATTTCAATTGAGTTTATATTGGACGAAACAATTGGTATTGATTGGGAAAAGCAAAGGCTTGAGATTGGACATGTATTTATGTTGTTGTTATTAGGGTTTAGAAAAGAAGAGTAAAACTGTGAAGAGAATGCATCACAGATAGCCTCGGCAGAGGAAACCGTCGCATCACCATACTTAAGGTGACTGGGAATTGAGTTAGATTTCGACCGTTGCTTAACAAAACTCCAAAAGTACTTAGGGTTTTTCTCTATGGAAGCTTCAGTAGTTGCCAAATAATTACAGTAACACTCTGCTTCTAATTTTTTTACCCTATCGCGTAGAAGTTTAAACGTGACCTCATCAGTGAGCCTGCCGTATACCCTAAATTTATGTAGGTACTTAAATTTCTCTTTTATCAATCGTTTAAGAGCCGGGGAGTACCAGATTGGGTATGAGTTATGGCATAATTCTTTAGATGGGACGTATTTCTCCCGAATGTTAGCTATAGTGTCGTAAAAATAAGTTACACATTCCTCGAGCGATGAGTTCATAAAGATATTACTCCAGTCTATAACGGATATATCTCTATTAATCGAATTAAAGTCCGCTTTATCATAAAAATACCGAACGTGCGGCGCAGGGGTTAAATAAGTATATTCAGCAAAGAAAACGTCGATTATAAGTGCCGGGTGATGTTTGTCAATCGGCACCAAAGGTACTAGACACTCACTAACGGATACAGTATCATTACTCAGTACTAGGTCCAAGATCCTGCCATGAAAATTTAAAATTCCATTAAACTGGTTAAGATTTAGAACGCGTAGTTCATCCGTTAGCATGTATTCATCACTACTACTTATATTTATAGGTAACCACGAATCATTGATTAATTTCCATGAGATGCCGCTTAAGTTAAAATCTCCCACAATTAAAAATTTGTCGTCCGAATTATTTAGAATTGAGTTACTAAGGCATGAAAGAAAATTTGACAATTGGTCCGAAAAGGTATTCCCAAGGTTTTGTCTACACAAATATATTACACCTATATTTAATTTAACATGTTTTTTACTAGCAGGTAAACGTAGATTCACTGTCACCCATAAATCCTCGGCCGAGGAATGAAACAACGGTTGCGGAACCGCCGATATGTACTTACGTATCGCGATGAGAACGCCACCTCCGCGGAGTTGACCCGTACGGGAATAATCGCGATCCCGCCGCCATACAATATACTGATCGCCAAATAACTCCAAGTCCGAGATACCATCTACTAACCATGTTTCGGTTAATACTATCACATCGTGTAAGTTAAGACTAAGCTCTCGATAGAAGTCCTCAGTCTTAGTACGAAGTCCACGAACATTTTGATAATAAATGTCCAGATTGTTAACTGTAGTATTAGCCATTGGGAACATAAATTATCATAATAAATGTCAAATCTCAGTATTACTACAAGGCTTTTAGTGAATGTAAAAACAAACCCAAAAAAATGTGGGGCCTAATAAATAACCTCTCCAACAACAAGAATAGAGAAGCTGTTGTACTCACAAGGCTGAAAACTGAAACCGGCATCATTAATGGTGTTCACATGTGAACCATAATATTTACTTCAAGGAACCCTAATTAATTTATATCAACACAGCAATCAATGACAAATTTACTACATCGACGCATCTTGGGACAAAGTACAGCTCAGCGTCAGCATACAACTGACCGAAATATTGAAGACTGCAGCGTCGACGCAACACACGGATGGCACACAAGTGAATAGGCGTGAATGTGTATTTAGTTTAAGATTAGTATATAAGATTTTAATATTGTAAATAAAAGCAGTCATTACGTTGAATCCGACTTTGACTCATTACCCTGTCACCACCTCTCACTGCGGCCAAGACACCTTTAGCCGTCAGTACGATCGGTCTTGTGAGCCTGCTTGACCGGCAGTGAGAAAACCCTCTCTCCTGTGTACATTGCACTACGTACACACCCCTGCTTCCTTCATAGTTTCCGTCTGTTGCCTTAGGTCTCCTGGCAACAGGCTTCCCGTACCTATCTATATAATTATATGTTATCAGTACATATGGTTAGGCTAGGGTGGTAGGACTATTACGAGTGGTACACAGTAAGGAGTAGGTTACGTGCGAGCGTTGGTTAATTTGACCCTACAAATTATCTTATGCCCGTACATTTGGTCTTTCCGTAGGCTGACTGACTGACACCCTTACATACCCAGGTTAGCGTACCCAATTAGCGCTAGGTTGTTGTATGTTAAGACTGACTAACTTAGTTGCGATCGTGCGGTAGCGGATCGGGTACCGGTCTCCCACCAGCGGGTCGCCCCGGTATTTGAGAAGTCGCATTATACCGTATCGAGGACAAAGAACGCAACTAAGTGTTGTTTATCATATATATTATATCTGTTAGTAGATAGGGTAGGGCGGCAAGAAAACGATGGAGGTACAAGAAATAAATGAGATCATAAGAAACCAAGAAGCGAACTACAAGGAAATAAACCAAATATTCACCAACATCAAAAAAGACTCAGCTTCAAGGAAAACGTTGAAATACATTACGGAAAGGAGATCTCGATTAACAGATATCTTCACCAGAACTTCGGACAATCATGTATGTTTAGAGGACCAAGAAATACTGTTAAACCATAAATACGTCACTTCTGACTATTTCGGGTCCATTAAAGAGCTATATACAGAAGCCATGGAATACCTAGGAAAGTGTGAGAAGAAAGTTCAAACACTTTGTCAATTATATGAACCAGAAGGCGTGGAGCCGCAACCAGAAGTTGTTAATTCAGCAAAAATGAATTTGCAACTATATCGCATTAACCACATAAAACTTAATCTACAAAACGCAGCCCAATCTCTGGAGCAAAATAAGCCTATGTCGCATTTTACTACGTTACTGGAAACTTTGCAAAAACAATGGCAGAAAGTAGAGGAAACTCATTTTGACATATTGGACGAAGAAAACACAATGGATCACAGTTATTTTCAAGACGGTATATTCGAAACATTAAGAGTGGATTATGATCGTATAACAAATCAAGTATGCGACAAAGTACAATCAACCAATGAGAAACATGCTTCATCGGTTAAATTACCGAAAATAGTCATTCCAGTATTCACCGGGAGTTATGAGTCATGGAGCTCTTTTTATGATTTATTTCTGAAAATAATACATGAAGACAAATCATTGACCGCCACAGAAAAAATGCAATATTTGAAAACACATGTACGGGGTGACGCCGCTAAGCTGATTAAGCATTTAACAGTTTGCGACATTAATTACGTAACTGCGTGGAACCTACTGATTAAACGATATAAAAATGAGAGAATAATAATTACTAAACATATTGACAATATGCTGAATATTCCAAAAATAAAGAAAGGCAATGCAGTAAATTTAAGAGAATTGCACGACACCATCAATGAAAACCTGGAAGCATTAAAAAATCAAAACGTAAACACTTCGACATGGGACCCTATTATGACAAGAATACTGAGTAGAATATGGGATTCCGAAACTGATGAAAAGTATGAACATCAACTAGAAGAACCAAACCAGCCCCAAGTATTTGCGGAAATGATGCAGTTCTTAGAAAAACGGTTTAAATGTCTGGAAACAAACAGCTATTTCAAAGAAGAACCCTCCAGTAAACCTAATTACTCGTATGAATCACCACTGGCATCAAACAAACAAATAGTAGAGAGTAGAGAGAAGGAGTATCAATTTTGTTGGTTCTGTGACAGTCAAGAACACACTATATACCAGTGCACGGAATTTAAAGCGATGTCAGTACAAAGTCGTAGTATGGAAGTAAATAAAAAACATATGTGCAGAAATTGTTTATCGCATGACTCATCAGAAAAGTGTCATAGTTTTAAAACTTGCGTGTATTGTGGAAAAAAAGGTCATCACTCTTTTTTACATGTAAATTATCAACATTCTAAACAATTCACCACTTCAAGCCCGAGACATGAAAACCCTAGGGGGTCGGAAAGTCGTAACTCAGTGATCCCGTTCACTAGTAAAAATGAGACAAAAACTTTGTCAAACATATCTACCACTACCAAACCTGACATACAAAAAACAACGTTGTTGGCGACAGCCCTCGTACGAGCAAACGCCATAGATGGAACACCACACTTGTTAAGAGTATTGTATGATCAAGGGTCCGAGGCATCCTTTTGCACGGAAGAAACAGCACAAATATTATCATATCCGCGCAGCAAAATACAAACTGAAATAATCGGTATTGCTGACGACAAACCTAAAACGTCGAACTATTGTATTAACGTTGTACTACAACCAAGATTCACTAGCAAATATAAATTACCTGTCACACTTATTGTACTACCGAAGCTAACTGGTTCCCTACCGAAGAGAACTATACCACAACTACATACAAACTATTTAGAAAACAAACTAATAGCAGATCCTACCTATTACAAACAAGGCCCAATAGATATAATACTAGGAGCTCAAGAAAATAGCAAACTATTGCTAAAAGGGTTACAAAAAATACAAGATGGAATTATCGCACAAGATACCGAGTTTGGGTGGATTTTATCCGGAATTTCCTGTAACACTATTACAAATATTAAAATAATTAGTATGACAACCCGTACTACCGAAATCCAACAAATAAGCAAGTTTTGGGAAATAGAAGAAGTACCTGAAAAGTATCAATTGTCCAATAATGACCGTATGTGTGAAAATTTTTACCAAGAAACTACTGTGAGAAATCCAGATGGAACATACACTGTAAGGCTTCCTTTCAAACAATATAATGTAAGTTACGGGAATTCTCGCCAAAAAGCCGCTGCAAGGCTTTTACAATTAGAAAGAAAGTTTGCCAAAGATAAAAGCTTACAAATCAAATACCAAGACTTCCTTACCGAATACTTAGAGATGGGTCACATGACAAAAGTGCCGAAATCCGATTATTATCAAGGAAAATACTACATCCCTCATCAACCCGTGATTAAAGAAGATTCATTGACCACGAAGTTACGAGTAGTGTTTGATGCGTCAAGTAAATCAAGCTCCCAGATAAGCTTAAATGACAATATGTATGTGGGACCAAGATTACAGCAAGATTTAGCATCGATCTTATTACGCTGGCGTAAGCACAAAATAGTGTTTATGGCTGACATAGAGAAGATGTATAGATTTATAAAAATTGGTAAAGAAGATTGGACATTTCAAAGAATACTTTGGAGAGATTCCCCGAAACAACCAATGGATGAATATGAATTGACCACTGTAACATACGGAACCTCATCTGCACCTTACTTAGCAATCAGAACATTACAACAACTAGCTATGAGTGAAAAAAAGAAGTACCCCAAAGCCAGTCAAGTAGCGCTTCAAGATTTTTTTGTAGATGACATGTTATCAGGAGAAAATGACGTTGAGTCAGCAAAAATATTGCAAACAGATCTAATACATATGCTACAAGCAGGTAGATTCAACTTAAGGAAATGGTCATCCAATAACGTTGAGTTATTACGGAATATACCCAATGAAAATCAGGATAACCAAATGATGAAAATTCCTCTTGATGAAACTAGAAAATCACTAGGGATATTATGGTCACCACTAAAAGACAGTTTTTCATTCTCGGTTACAGTCAATAAAATGGAAATACCAACAAAACGGTTTATTTTATCAGAAATTGCAAAATTGTTTGACCCACTCGGCTGGCTGGCACCCGTTCTAATAAATATGAAACTTATAATCCAGGAACTATGGACAAATGGTACAGAATGGGATCAACCTGTAGATAACGCTATCAAAAGTAGATGGGTAGATATACAAGATCAATTAAAAGCACTTGAGAACATTTCTATTCCAAGATGGTGCAAATTTACAACTGATTCACAAGCGGAATTACATGGATTCAGTGATGCATCAGAAAAAGCGTACGGTGCAGTAGTATACTGTCGAATATATAAAGGAAATAACACATATGATGTCACCTTACTACAAGCAAAATCTAAGGTGGCACCAAAGAAACAAAAAACTACGTTACCTAAATTAGAGTTATGTGCAGCCGTTTTACTCGCGAAATTAATGCAGAAGATTGTAAACGAAATGAAAATTCCGATTACAAACATATATTGTTGGTCAGACTCTATGATCACCCTTGGTTGGATTAAAGGAGAGGCAGACAAATGGAAAACGTTCGTGGCAAACAGGGTTTCCGAAATACAAAAAAAGTTACCTCAAGGAAAGTGGTATTACATAAATACATCTCAAAATCCTGCTGACGTCATTACAAGGGGGGTTGTCCCGAACAAACTTAAAAATTTTGATTTGTGGTGGAATGGACCAGATTGGTTAAAAACCGGCTACATCCCTAGTACAAAGACTATACCAGAAATATGTGAAGAAATTAAGCGTTGTTACCACATAACGAATAATGTTCAACAACAGGACACTATTTGGGAAAGATTTGCGAGTTTTCAAAAAATGGTACGAGTATTATCTTATTGTTACAGGTTCAGAGACAAACAAAGAAACATTAAACCATTAACTCGTACGGAAATTAATAGAACAACTGTCCAAATTATACTACTTGTTCAGCAAGTCGAATTTTTGGAAGAATACAAAACTATCAAAAGTGGATTACTACTCAAAAACAATAAAATTGCATGTTTGGATCCGTTTATTGATCCAGATGGATTATTACGAGTGGGAGGAAGACTTCAAAACTCAAATCTTCCATATGACCAAAAGCATCCAATTCTATTACCCCACCACCACCACATAGTTGCAATCTTAGTACACGACGCTCACATAAACACATTACACGGAGGCAATCGTTTAACCTTGGCGTATATACGACAGAAGTATTGGATACTTGGAGGAAAACGTTTAGTAAAAGGCCATATAAGAAAGTGTGTGAAATGCATACGATATAAGTCAGCTACAATGTCACAGAAAATGGGGGCATTACCAAAAGCCAGAGTAACGGAATCATATCCATTTAGCCACACAGGCATAGACTATGCAGGTCCAGTCCAGGTTAGAGCAATGAAAGGTCGGGGTCATAAATCGTACAAAGGATACATTGCAATATTTGTCTGTTTATCAACTAAAGCCATACATTTAGAATTAGTGGGTGATTTGTCAACAGAATCATTCATCGCCGCGTTAAGGAGATTCATGGCACGCAGAGGTCCAGTGGCACATATTTATAGTGACAACGCAACAAATTTTGTGGGTGCGGCCAACTTCTTATATAGAGAACTGTTGATAATAACTCAATCAAATGACTTTCAAAACACCATGGCAAACATTGGAACACACTGGCATTTTATTCCACCGTCATCACCCCATTTCGGAGGTATATGGGAAGCAGGAGTCAAGTCAATGAAGCATCATTTGCGCAGAGTAATAGGAGAGCAGACTCTAACATATGAAGAGTTAACTACATTTCTGCATCAAACGGAAGCATGCCTGAATTCAAGACCATTATGTGCACAGAGTGAGGATATAAACGACAACGTAGTATTAACACCGAGTCATTTCCTTATTGGTAGAGAAGCGGTCGGCGTACCGGATCCGCTATCGAACATCAACACCGACCTTGTGAATAGATGGAAACATATTCAAACACTGTACATACGAATATGACAAAAACTTATACAAGAAATAGTAATGGAAACCAAACCAAAACAGCCAGTAACTGTTCAAAATGGTTCATATACTTATTAATAATTATACAAATGTTCAGTACAGTAACATCAACAACCACATATTTTATAAAAAGTTTATCACCAGGAATATACGTTGAGCAAATAGGAACAGCAAGCATCGACAGAGGAATGTTTAGGATAGAAAAACATTTTGAAAGACAACGCCTACAACAAGACTACATGAGAATAAAAACAGTAACATCCAAATTCAATATACTCTGCAGTAATACAGAAGTCGTAACAACAGAAACTCACTGCAAACAACTATATCACCACTTAATTGAACAAGAAACAAAATATGAGCGAATCAAAGAATACTTAACAGAAGTTAATCAAACCAGGAAGAAGAGAGGACTATTAGGGCAATTTCTAACGTCAATTTTTGGCGTAAATGATGAAGTCTACAAAGATATAAACTCACTGAATATGAATCAAGAAAAATTAATTAAAGCAGCTAACCATCAAACTAAATTCATGATCTCAACTATTTCACAAGTTAACAGTACTGAGGAGAGAATAAGAAAAAAACTGGAAGGTTTTCAAACAAAAATTAATCATGTAATAGAATACATAAATAACTACAACCACTGGTATACTACGATCGACCACAACAGAATAAAAATTCAAATAATGCAGACGTACCAACTTGCAAATAACTACATTACGGAAATCATAGATTATTATAATGGATTACTAGATATCTATCTAAGTAAAACAACGGTATAGAGCGTGTTATCACCAAAAAATGTTAGCGATTTGATATTGTCAGCAATTAAAAAACTTCCATCTAATTTGAAAATCATTCAACAACACTTACTAGAAACCAAAATATTTGAAAACATTAGCCACATACTAGTTCATGCATACTTTCCTATTCAAGATATTAACAAGTATACGTTGATTCACACCACACCGATTCCAAAGAAGGATGCTCATAAGTCATTTCAAAGCATAGAAATTTCAAAACCTTACATAGCATTAGACTATAACAATGAGCTATATTTTGAGTTAAATCATGACGAATACAAGAGTTGTCTGCAGAGAGATCTCCATTTTATTTGTTTTCCTGGGGCGGTGAAAAATATGCAATTAAATAAAAATTGCATTATTGACCAACTCTTCAAAAATGAGACACGAACGAAATGCCCTGTAAAAAGTTTTGACATACCAAGTAGCATAATGTGGAAACAACTATGCATGCAGAACACTTGGATGTTTTTAGCTAAGGACAGTACCACTGCATCAATAGTTTGTGATGGACAACGAGAGGAAGTAGTGCTTCAAAATGTCGGTGTAATAAAAATCTCCGACACTTGTATCATTAAATCAACCAACAGCATACTTGCCGCTCAAAGATCAGTGTCAGCACAAATAGCATCATCATATTCAAAACAGATAAATTTCACTATAGATACATACGTGTCCACTAGTAATAAAATTGTAAATATGTCTAAAGAGGAAGTAATAGGTAACTCACGAGATTTTTTTCTAAATTTAGTTAACAATGAAAATAGTTTAAAATTAGAACTAAATAATACCATTTGGAAACAAATTTATTCCCATACTTATGTAGTTAGTTTTATATCGTCACTACTCATGTTAATATTAGCGATAGTAATCGTACGTTATGGTCCAAAAATGATAAACTGTATTAGAACGGCAATACAGCGCAACACCAGGCATCCCAAGGAACCATGTGCCAAACAACCAACAACGAGACCAGGCAGCGCAGACGATACTATTTACAGCCAACCGAATCGACAGTCGACAAAGAACTTCACGTCAACGAAAAACTCAACCAATGAGATACCGACCATCACCAGCGGGACAACTGAACTATACGAACTGAAGCCTATTCCCGAGAGGCGGCAGAATGTTCACATGTGAACCATAATATTTACTTCAAGGAACCCTAATTAATTTATATCAACACAGCAATCAATGACAAATTTACTACATCGACGCATCTTGGGACAAAGTACAGCTCAGCGTCAGCATACAACTGACCGAAATATTGAAGACTGCAGCGTCGACGCAACACACGGATGGCACACAAGTGAATAGGCGTGAATGTGTATTTAGTTTAAGATTAGTATATAAGATTTTAATATTGTAAATAAAAGCAGTCATTACGTTGAATCCGACTTTGACTCATTACCCTGTCACCACCTCTCACTGCGGCCAAGACACCTTTAGCCGTCAGTACGATCGGTCTTGTGAGCCTGCTTGACCGGCAGTGAGAAAACCCTCTCTCCTGTGTACATTGCACTACGTACACACCCCTGCTTCCTTCATAGTTTCCGTCTGTTGCCTTAGGTCTCCTGGCAACAGGCTTCCCGTACCTATCTATATAATTATATGTTATCAGTACATATGGTTAGGCTAGGGTGGTAGGACTATTACGAGTGGTACACAGTAAGGAGTAGGTTACGTGCGAGCGTTGGTTAATTTGACCCTACAAATTATCTTATGCCCGTACAAATGGTGAGAAACAAATTGGTAACCATTTTAACGACTATTTTTCTAATATTGGTATGGTATTAGCAAACCAGATCCCTAGTCGCTACCACAATAGTCTAACTCACACTGATCAGTCATACATAGCAAACGATCTAAAGATGACATATTTTAAACCTACAACCGTACGTGAAATAGGCAACATTATCAAAAATCTCGACAAAAACACTAGCTCAGGATTAGATGGCGTCACCACCAAATCACTCAAATGTGCTGCACCATTAATATCAGAGGAACTATCTAAATGTATAAATTTAAACCTGCATCAAGGAACTTTTCCAGATAATCTTAAAATAGCCAAGGTAACTCCGATTCATAAGTCCGGAAGTAAGATGGATCCAAATAATTACCGCCCCATCTCCGTTCTCCCTATTTTGTCAAAGGTATACGAACGAGTGTTACATTCTCGTCTTGAAGAATTCCTAAGCAAACAAAACTTTTTGTACGTAAAGCAATATGGTTTTAGACAACAATCAAACACCACTTCCGCAACAATCGACCTTGTAACGAAACTAAAAACTAATATCGACAAAAAACAGGTTGCATTGGGTGTATTTATTGACCTGAAAAAGGCTTTTGACACTATAAGCCATAATTTGCTACTAAAAAAGCTTAAAATGATCGGAATCGATGGAACTGCTTACGAAATATTAAAATCCTATTTATCAAATCGTTGCCAAGTAGTTAAAATCGGACAAATACAAAGTGATCCGAAGGCTGTCACCTACGGAATCCCACAAGGGTCAATATTAGGACCGCTTTTGTTCCTAATATATATAAATAGTATCCATAAACTTGACCTTAAGGGAGATTTAACCTTATATGCTGATGATACAGCCGTTTTCTATTTCGGAAATTCGATTGATTCTATAATTACAGATGTACAAAGTGACTTAGATCGATTAAATGAGTGGTTCTTGTCAAATCTTCTCACAATAAATGTCTCTAAAACGAATTACATAATATTTTCTGCAAAAAATAAAAAAATCTGTCAACATTCGCCACTAACAATAAATAATCATACAATAAAGAAAGTGGACTCTGAAAAATATCTGGGGCTGCATTTAGACAGTCACCTAACGTGGGCCCCACATATAGCAAAATTAAAAAATAAACTAACATCACTTACTGGACTAATACGAAGTATTGCCCGATGTATACCTCCAAAATTACGATATTACATATACAATTGTCTCATACAACCACATATAAATTACCTAGTAGAAGTATGGGGTACAAGTGCAAAAACAAATTTAGATATATTACAAATAGCTCAAAACAAATTGATTAAAACATTGTTCCACTTTGACTTTACCACCCCAACTCAAATATTATATAAGAAAACAAAACTAATGAATATACTACAGACATATAAATATTATAATTGCATACTAATAAGAAAAATTTTAAATAAAGATATCCACACACAAATAACTTTTACTAAAAAACACCAAATTCAAAAAATCCGGTTAAGAAGTGCGAATGACATCAACTTACATAAATCACGAACAAATTACGGGAAGAAGAGTATTTTGTATGAAGGAGCAAAGTTATACAATAACCTGCCAAAACCCATAAAGGAATCGAAAAGCATACAAACATTTAAGCGCTTGTTAAAATTCCATCTTATTAATAATGTTACAGCTACAAACATACTGTATGTATAATTTAAACTAGATACATAAAAAAAAAAAAAAAAAAAAAAATATATATATATATATATATATATATATATCTTTCTAAGCACTATTACAATATAATGTAAGTTACCTAGCTCATACATTAGTAGCAAAGCCGAGCGCTGAGCGTGGTACGCCCATGCCACATCTAGTTTTATTTAGTCCGTAAATACATGTTATGCAGCAATCAACGAGCCATACACCAGTTTTTGTTGATAGGATACCCCCTTTATTTGTAATAAATTAATGTTTTGCAAAATTTTAAATAGATTTATATAAACATATTGTTTTGTATATGTTACATTAGAACTAGTTATATAATAGATTACTTAGATATAGAAATTAGTATTAAGCAACCGTCCGATTTAGAACTTAAGAATGTACTTTATTTTAATACGTGTTTCTCATATAAGTGAAATTGTTTCTTTTGAGAAAATAAATATCTTAAACCCGAAACTTCAACACTTAAACCGCCAATAGAATAGTGTCTATGTTTTCATCATATCAGCTGGAAGACTGAAGACGGAAAGAAAACTGCTGAACAACAATCTTATTTTGGTTTGCTGAGAATTTCTATATTTTTCTGATTGGATTTCGTCGGGTTACTCCTAGCATACCCGCTCTCCATTGCTCTTTGGGTGACTTTGAACGTTCTTATCAGACCCATGGTAAGTGTCCATATCTCTTTTTTATAAGTCATCACTGGCAACACACATTGGTCGCCTTTTGAGTTATGACACTGCTCTAAACACTGACTATTTATGCTAAAAACGTCTTATAGTGCAGTCAATAAAGGAGTCATAGATTGAATGAAGCTAGGAGGAACTAAGCGATTTCTTTTTAAACATGTGATTGATGACTTTAATTTAGGTGCCGGGCCTACCCGGCAACGCAGGGGAGCAGCCACATCGATTCATTGCTAACATATTTTTTTACTTACGGTAGACAATTAATAATAACGCCCAAATTAAATTCCAACAACTCGTATTAATTTGTTTGGGACGCTTAAATTAGTGATATTTTTACTTATATCAAGCGTTATTAATGTATACATGTGCAACTGAAATCATAATTTCTTTGAACTTACCGATATACTCAACATTTATATTGGACCATCCCGAAAGTATTTATTACCTATCGAACAAAAAAAGTATCTTCACATACTCGGTTACATAAGATTTTCTAATTTAGTTTCCCTGCGATAGATGGCATTGCGCCGGCTTTCTAGATGGCGGTATGGTTTCGTTCACATTTATTATAGGGGTGGAAATTAAATGAATAGCCATTACTAATAATATATATATATGCTACATATTCCTATATCCCTGTCACGCTTAAGGTTGTGATAGGTTAAGGGTTAATGACGATGACATTATGAATGTCATTGTTGTTAAATAATTTTTGGAATAGTTCAGGTCTTTACAACCATGAACTACGTATTTCTAAATCTCTGGGAATAATTCCAGACTAGTGCAATAAATAACCGAATGCTTGGGTACTGCTCGTATATTGTAATGAAAAATTACACTTGATGCTTTGGAATAAATATTTTCCATCGAAGCCATTAGTACTAAGCAGAAGTATTTTGTTTGTATGTTATGTTTGCACTTATTTTATTACTATCATCTGCCCGCGACTTCATCCGTGTGGTAGTCGAAATCAGACATCGAAGAGTTAAAAACGAATAAATCAAGATTATAATAATAAAATAAAATGACTGACTGAGTATGTTTGTATCATTATATCCTATATAAAGCTGATCAGATCAAGAAACATGTTCTCCGTTACTAACTTTGTACACCCCTTTTCACCTCCTTAGGGGTTAGTCAGCTGTATGCAGCGTTGTCACGCGTGACCAATCCCAGAAACCTTCATATATGCTTTGATCCTCGACCGCAATAGGTACATCTAATGTCGTCTAAAGATAAGGATTGTTGTAATTGTTATCTTTGATGTGTAAGTTGTATGTGGTTTCTTGATGTATCAGAGTTTGTTTCTCTTGGTCTTCTCAGTTGGAGGTCATTGGATCCGGCGGTAGCATTAAAAAGGCAATACAGCGGCGACGCTATACGAACAGGGTCCGTCATAATAATAATATTTAATTGTTAATATTTTAATATAGACAGAAACATTCAGACAAGATGTAATAAAATATAATAAATTAAATTCCAACAATTCGTATTAATTTGTTAGGGACGCTTAAATTAATGAAATAGTTGTAGCGACACGACAAGGCATTATTGCAATGTCTAATACCTACATGTGCAACTGACATCGTCCTTTCTTTGTACTAACCGATATACCCAAAATTTATATTGGACCATCCCAAAAGTATTTATTACCTATTGAACAAAAAAAGTATCTTTTAATACTCGGTTACATGAGATTTTCTAATTTAGTTTCCCTGCGATAGATGGCGTTGCGCCGGCTTTCTAGATGGCGGTATGGTTTCGTTCACATTTATTATAGGGGTGGAAATTAAATGAATAGCCATTACTAATAATATATATATACTACATATTCCTATATCCCTGTCACGCTTAGGTTGTGATAGGTTAAGGGTTAATGACAATGACATTCATTGTTGTTAAATAATTTTTGGAATAGTTCAGGTCTTTACAACCATGAACTACGTATTTCTAAATCTCTGGGAATTATTCCAGACTCTAGTGCAATAAACAACCGAATACTTGGGTACTACTCTTATATTGTAATGATAAAAATAAGTCGGGTTTTCCTTCCTGATGCTATAACTCCAGAACGCACGAACCGATTTCCACGGTTTTGCATTCGTTGGAAAGGTCTCGGGCTCCGTGAGGTTTATAGCAAAGAAAATTTATAAAATTTAACGCGGGTAACACCGCGGGGCACAGCTAGTATTGTAATGAAAACACTACATTTGATGCTTTGGAAGATGTATGTGGCGTTGTCGCGCGTGAGCAATCCCAGATCCTAGGTACTTATATGCTTTAATCCCCGACCGCGATTCATAGGTACATCTAATGTCTTGTACAGTTAAGGATTGTTGTAATTGTTATCTTTGATGTTTAAATTGTATGTGGTTTCTTGTTGTATCTGAGTTTGTTTCTCTAGGTCTTCTCAGTTGGGGGGCATTGGATCCGGTGGTAGCATTAAAACGTCATCACCGCGGCTACGCTATACTGACAGGGTCCGTCATAATAATAATATTTAATTGTTAATATTTAAATATAGACAAAAACATTCAGACAAGATGTAATAAATTATAATAAATTAAATTCCAACAATTCATATTAATTTGTTAGGGACGCTTAAATTAATGAAATAGTTGTAGCGACACGACAAGGCATTATTGCAATGTCTAATACCTACATGTGCAACTGACATCGTCCTTTCTTTGTACTAACCGATATACCCAAAATTTATATTGGACCATCCCAAAAGTATTTATTACCTATTGAACAAAAACAGTATCTTTTAATACTCGGTTACATGAGATTTTCTAATTTAGTTTCCCTGCGATAGATGGCGTTGCGCCGGCTTTCTAGATGGCGGTATGGTTTCGTTCACATTTATTATAGGGGTGGAAATTAAATGAATAGCCATTACTAGTAATATATATATATAATATATACTACATATTCCTATATCCCTGTCACGCTTAGGTTGTGATAGGTTAAGGGTTAATGACAATGACATTCATTGTTGTTAAATAATTTTTGGAATAGTTCAGGTCTTTACAACCATGAACTACGTATTTCTAAATCTCTGGGAATTATTCCAGACTCTAGTGCAATAAACAACCGAATACTTGGGTCCTACTATTATATTGTAATGATAAAAATAAGTCGGGTTTTCCTTCCTGACGCTATAACTCCAGAACGCACGAACCGATTTCCACGGTTTTGCATTCGTTGGAAAGGTCTCGGGCTCCGTGAGGTTTATAGCAAAGAAAATTTATAAAATTTAACGCGGGAGACACCGCGGGGCACAGCTAGTATTGTAATGAAAACACTACACTTGATGCTTTGGAAGCTGTATGTGGCGTTGTCGCGCGTGAGCAATTCCAGATATTTAATTGTTAATATTTTAATATAGATAGAAGCATTCAGACAAGATGTAGTAAAACATAATACTTAAGACTAGTATTGAACTAATTGAAGTATAGAACTTCAAGAGATTCAGTGTCTAACTAAACCATTGTTATAAATGGTTATGCCCGTGACTTAGATAGGTATGATTTTTTTATTGTTAATGCTTAAAGTCTTTAACAATGATCGTATGCCGAGATTAATCATTACAGCTACAACAACTACTCTTTAGATCTGGTATAATTACGCCAGATGTACCGTGAAGAATTGCAAATGATAATGGGAAAACTGCCGGCAGTTGTGGGTTGTCAATTGCTCTAGCCCTCTCCTTTTCCCCGACAATGCTCGTCCACACGTCGCAAATGGGACCATCTCAAAATAATGAAAATGAGTTTTAAGTCATACTAATCTGAGTAAGAATGACTGGGAACTCAGTCCGGGTTTCTGGTCAATCCAATTTTACGATGGTGGGAACCGTATCTACTCAACAGGCCGTGCTTGAACTAACTTTTTTCGGCATTTGTTAAAAATAAAAAAGGAAAGAAAGGGAATCCGATGATTCGGTAAAAACTATGATCAATTTCAGTTCAGGATTTCTGTAGCAGGGGCATGTAAGTATATCCATTAAAATGGCAGTAAAAAGTTTCATCGAAAATAATGGCTAATGTGTACTGCACAAGTTTATATTTCTCTATACTGTAACTATATTTTCTCGAAGTATTTTCTATGGAAGGGTCTAATAGTAGATAATTATCAAAAAAAAAAGTTTTCAAATTTTATAGCATTTAACCTTGCAAACATTATTCCCATGCTTGCTACACAACATTGACACATGAATGACGTTGACTCACATGACAGCGATAATATTAAATAGTAATCAACAAATTGAGCTATTGAAGTAAAAAACGATATGAAAATAAGCTTACGAAAATGAGTACATGGCGAATGGCTGGTTTAAAGTAAGGTTTTTTCAATTCACATGCCATTTGGTTGACGGCCAATAAGAAAATCTCCACCCCATCTCAACCCGTGGGGAGCGTAGAAGTTTTCCCGAGGGAATATATATCAGAGAACGGGCACCAGCGTTCTTCTGAGTACTATGACCGATTATTGCGATCGCCATTCCGTCTACCAAGCGTGGCGATTATGGCACATCCCCCCATTCTTGGAGGAGGCTCTTGTGCAGCAGTGTACGTCATTCGATTGACATGATGATGACATTGTTTTCATTTAGATATCCCTCTTTTTCAGCTGTCGTAATTATACAAACTATTGAAGTAGCTGATTCACATACAGTGAACGCAAATAAACATGCGTTCACTGTTCACATACCCTAAATACACTACATACTATCGCTACTCAACAAATGCACCGTTCATATATTGTATGTCCTAAATATCATATATTGTATTCATACTGACGGACTACGGGTTTCCTTGTATTCACAGTTACGTCAGCTATTCGAACATAGCTGCCAAGATTCTTCGCCGGTCGCTCAAACCTGACCATAAAGCTGAAGCTATGAAGCGCGGGGAACCTCATGTTAAGCTATTCTATTGGGTCAGCGGCGAGATGTTGCGTAAGTTACTTACTGTATAAACTTAATTAAGACTAGGTAACTGGTAGATAATACATAAAGTTAAGTGCCCAGCAGAAACCGAAAGGGCACCTTAAGGCACCGAATTAGCGTCAATAATATTTACGGTAGATGTAGCCGCTACCTATTTATATGTTTTAGAAACGCCGCCATTCCGCTATCGGATATAATTTCCCAAAATACTTTACGCACCTGAATGGATGCCTTGTCCAGTTGCGTTACAATTTATGCATTAAATGGGAACGGATTTATTTAAATTCGCACGTGAGGAAATAATGCATAAATATCCATTGGTTGACAGGTTTGCAGAATGCATTTTATCACGGTTGTGGAGTTCACCCTACGTCACAGACCTATGTTTATGTTATTGGTTATACTTAGTATGTACAACTGTTTTAGTCAGTCAGTTCGTTAATAATATTTAAATGTTATATTTGATGTAGGTTTACTTAATCGTGATATGTTTCTCATTGTTCACAGCGGAGGGAAAAACGCCTCAACCCGAGAAAGACAAGCCCGGTTGAAATTACTCTTATCTATATAAAATAAAATATTATAAATTTATTTGCGATATTTAATACTCAACTTTTTAAATACGTACTTAGTTTACTATATGCGAACGTCCTTTCCTACTTTAAATAAATTAGTAATACTTTCAATGAACACCAGTGGCGTATTATTAACGAAATATTCATGTAAAAAAGAAAATCCTGATGATTTCATAATTACCATCATGAATTTATGTTCAAAGATATATTGGAAGGTGATCACTATTTGTAGTATTGTAGGTATAGACCTCAATCGAAGTTTATACCTTTGACTTATTTAAATATCATCTCGTACTTCTTTATAATAATAACGTCGAAATTCATTTGCACGAAATAAAAAATAATAGGAGCGGCATAATTAATGGGAGGCTCGAGAAAAGTTTATAATTATTTGTGGTATCATTTTAGATCTATAACTTTACAAGAGGCCATAAACACTTTTTACTTAAACCACGCATAAGTGCCCACTATTAAAAGCTTCGGGATTTGGTTAGAACGGTTCCATCTCTTGCGCCTTCGACACATTAATCACTTGCTACCACAGGGAAGTAAATAACAGGAGTAGCAAGCCGCTTCGTATTGCTTTATTTGCTAAACTTCACATATCAATTCTAACACATGCCAGTTGAAAACCCCTTATTAAAATCAATACGACTATAACTTTGTGGTTGCAATTCTTACTGTAATGCTGTATTCTAAGTAAATAATAAAAACTAAATATATAAACGGGAAATTACAAAAATATAATAAAAATCCATAACTATTCATTCAATAACATTTATTAATATTATAATATGTAGCATTCTCTGTTTATAATAATAACATTTAGTAATATTATAATATGTAGCATTCTGTCTTTCATATTTAGATCTTTGTTACTCTATTCAGTCAAACATGTTGGTACCAGCACTATTTATAACGATACGTTTAAAAAGAACTTACTTTATATAAATTTATACAATATCAATTTGGCAGAGGGATGCATTATCCCATTTTATCCTTAGTCGTACATTACACTTCAATAGTTACCAGTCTCTTTTAGATCTTATCCGTCCCGTGAGGATATCGTAAAATGAATTTTACTGTAATAGCACGTCATTCATTATCAGTCTCAGCTAGTCATTTAATATAAATAATATATTTGCTTACAATATACATTTTAGAGTCATATACAATGGTTCTGATTCTGGTTTACACTGACTACACTAATTTTAATATTTTTTTATTGTATTCCTTTCTAACAATATTCGTATGAAAGGACACTGCATTTTAGATATGTCAATTTATCTTAGTCGCGAGTACAGAGATCTGATCTCTATACTCGCTTATCGCTACCTTCGCTCATTGACCCACCAATGGCTAACTGTATTCTTTTTCTGAAAGTTCCGATGAACCATTATTGGTTCAAATCAATCTCAACTATGATTCCAGCCAATGAGGAACGTGAATTAAAATTTGAGCACGTCGTCAATGCCGGGTGTAATGCGTTGATTAATCTAATCGACCAAAATTTGCCATTGGTCCTGTCATGAGGGATAATAGGTGTTATGTTTGAACTTGTCTAATCCAGACAAGCAACCTTGACCGTTGTAAAAATACCCTGTCCTTTGCATATAATCAATAATAAGAATAGATGTAAAGACATCTAAATCACTTTAGTCTAATGAAATACAGAATTGCAGTCAGTGAACTAATTTTATGCTTAGATACATATAAATATGGTTTTATTTAGGCACCTATTACTAAGTTACGAAATTATAACAATTCGTCGTTGCTCATATTAAGGCCCACTTAAACAAAATGATGCTATATAATGAAAAATAATGCATATACTTTGTTTCAATTAAATAACACATTAATATCACAATATCACCTATTAACGAATTATGAAACAATAACAATATGGTATTCATAACATACGGGGTTAAATTAAACTATTGAGCGATTATATAATAGAGATATCTATGTTGTACCACGTTCACTGACGGCTGCCGAAAGACTAAAAACGAAAGAATAAAAACCGGATGTGTTTTTGATATAATTTAACATCAATACGTTCCACATTTCGTGAGAAGTTTTACTCGCCAATTTAATTCAATTTTGTCTCAGAATTGACGACAAAACCTAAAGAACCTTCCTTGGACTACTACGGTGGTTTGTACCGTGTTGACAGCTTTTGAAAGAGTTTTGTCCCGTGTACAAGTAATCTACAAGTGCATCTAATAACGATAAGATACGTAGATTGTTACGACCACGACGGCAAACAATTCACGGACAGCAACCTACATATATATATATATATATATATATATATATATATATATATATATATATATATATATATATATATATATATACTGAGGTTTAACTCACAAGAGCTTCGTATATATTAAACATTGTATTTTTGGCTTGCTTAGGTAATAGGATGCGGGTGTGCCAAATATATTATTAATTTTCTGCCCAGAAGCAGCCTGCAGTTAGGAAGGGAGTGGTGTAACTCCCATGCTTCGAAGGGCACCTACAGCCGTCGAATTACCCATAGTCGGATTACAGTCCCATCTATAATAAGTAGAGGGAGAGTCTAGAATATGGTTGGTGTATCTTAATTGACCGCCGTTGTCGAGATTATGCCATGAATTATTATATTATATGGTTCAAGATACGAATATGAATTAGTAAGGGTTCGGGTGTGCAACAAGTAACATCACAAAAAATGTGTTCTTAGTAAATACATTCTCAAAAAACTGTACATATTATTTACAAAAAGTCGTAATTGTACAGATAATACACGAACCAGGATTCATTTGAAGGCCAAAATATTTATACACGTCTAAGCTATCAGCACAAATTCTATATACATATATAAATACATACATACTGCATTCGAACTACAAGCCAGCTACGAAATTTTATTTGGCTACAGTTTACACCATTGTACCGAAACAATGACTGCATCGACTCCATCGCCTGGTGAAGCAGTGAAAAAAGCTATCGTCATTTATCTCAAGTTTTAGTACCATTTTTTTATTTACCCGCGAATGCAGTTATTCCAGCGTATGATATGATGAATTATCGCGGTGAAATAATGCAAACTGTATTCAAATTATATATTACACTGTCTATTTCGATGCAGACTGTCAATACTTTAGATATACTCATTTTTTGGCCGTAGAAGTACACACAACATAGGATATAATGATAGTACTTTTCTAAAACTACATTACACTTATATGCGAATATATAACTACATTATTAACTCATTTAACTGGATTTATATACTTCAGTCCTGCAGAACCTTTAGTGCCGATTCATTTATTTTAAACTACGTTATAGTTTTCTGGATATAATTCAGATCATATATAATATAATAAAAAAATAGTTATTTTCCTAAAAATAAAATTTATCTATTTTTCAGGAAAGGCTAATCTTGGTGTTATAATTTGAACCCAATTATAGTACAAAAAATTACAACATTGTTTATTAACATCACTATTTGACTTAAGCGAATTCTTATCGTTTATTCGTATTAAACGTGGGTGGTTTTAATTCAATAATAATTTTGGTGATATCTTACATAATTTTTGTAATTCATATACGAAAATTCGCTAAGTTGACTTATTTTATCAAATACTACCATCCACTATTAAACGAGTCTATCTGCTCATAAACTGCCAATACTACTTAATTCTATTTTTAATCAAAGTACAAGTTTGTTAGAATAAAAAGTGTAAATAATCAAAAAGTTAAATAAAAGTAAGTTAAAAAAATACTTGCCTAAATCAGAATTGGAATTACACTTGGCTTTAATTTACACCTTATATTCACGTAGCAATTAAACAATTTGATTATTTATTTACTTCATTCATCGTTCGCTGCAGTGGCGACGGGTTATTAGAAGTAGATTTTCCACTGGTTCCCATCCATGTAAAATGTAACGTGTTAAATACAGCTTTTGCAATCACGTGTATACAGTAAAACTTTTTAACCAGTGCACAAATTGTTTTTATGATTCTATGTCAATAATGGAACCCATTTTGTATTATTGGAGTAAAATTTCGTGACAAGCGTTAGAAAAGTGTGATCAGGCCAGGCGAACGCAAGTTGAGAGATAGATATAAGTTAGTGAAGATTTTAGTTTAGTTAGTGACAATTTTATTTATATTATTTTTGACTTAATAAAATTTATCTTAATACTTTATTTTGTGCATTTTGATTCTATTCATTCCATGTACATGAAAGTAGAAAGGATAAATTGGAACTACTCCTACAAATAAATTTCAGGTCATATCACCTTAACTTGTTCAAATTAGATTAACTGCGAACAACTGGCACCTACGCAAGGGCGCGCATCGTTAACCATACAAACAGTTTCAAAAAGTAAACTTCTTTAGCTACTGATAAATTTAGTACTAAACTATTTAAAAATATATTCAACGTCTTTATTAAAAATAATTTTCTCAAATGTTGCGCACTGCTTAAAATGTTTTCCTGTATAAACTGTATTCTTTAATTAAACACAAAATATATTCTTTAAAGCTATCCACATATCAATCAGATCTATTCGGATCAAAAATTCTTACGTAGTGGGGTATAATACTTTCAAAAATAGAGTTGAATCAAACTTTTTAGCAAGTAATTCCGGAAACAAGCCAGTTTTCAATTACAAATGCTTTTGCCTATAAGGAAGCTTTACTATTTGTACAGAAAGAGAGTAAAATATCTGAGCATTTCATTGATTATTGATATGGACGAAGAATATTGTTCAGCAATTTTCAAAGGTCAACAAAATCACTTAGGAATTATCTTACATTTCAAAAAACCCGGTACCTTTTTGGCGAAAATAGCTTTTAATTGATCTTCGTTGTTAGTTATCATGTCATTGTATGAGCTTCCATGGCAATATGAGAACATCTTAAGAAATTATTGTTTCCACCCAAACTGTGAGCCTGCACGTAACATTTGTCACCTTAGTTAAACTTTGCGAGACTAGTGCCAGTGGATCTTATCAATCTATATTTTTTGTGTAAGTGTAATCAAATTTATGGAATTACATGAAAATCGCTATATGAGGCCACTCATATATAGTTGCTAATAAAAGATGTGATTAGTGAATGATATGAATTGGAACTAAGGTAAAGATACTGTATACAGTCTACAACTTATTTCTTATGCTTCATATTATACTTGCGTTTAAGTACTTGACACGGATCGTTTACACAATAGACATAGTATTCGATACAAGTACCTCATAGACCGGCGATGTTTCCGTTCGTCTTCGCGATCGCGACCACTAACGGCCTAGAGTTGTAGAGAAATTGAAACAGTTGTTAAAGAGTTTATAAGATAAGATAAAGATCTATTCACGACAACTATTTACATATCCTATATAATGATTATTTGAAAAATATCTAATAATTATAGACATTATTTGAATGAGATCCATTAACAGCTTTCATATCAGTTGTAGGGGTTTTCTACTAATCACGACATTGGGTGGAAACATTAACTTTATCAAGTGTTTTTACCTCAATACCGAAGTTCATATATGACAGCTTGCAGCCAGTCGAATATGAAGCTATTTTGCAGCAGGGACCGCATACGGAGCTAGGAAGCTGGGCTTTGTGCCTCTTCGGGGTTGTTTTCGGACCATTCAGCGTCAGCATTAACGAACTGTGCCTCCGGATCTTCATCGATCTGTTGGCGTTGGAGGCTGCAGCGAGGGATGATGCCGTTGTATTCACACATCCCGAAGATCAACACGCCGAAGCCCAAAAGGTGTTGCCAGTGGAAAACTTGCCAAGTTACCGCTAGAGACACCATCCAGATTACGAACGTCCTGCAAAAATATGACGTGAATAATAATAATATAAACAACATAATATAGTTTAAAGCAGTTTAGGCATTTAAACATTACAGAGAAACTTGTTCCATGAGTTGAGTCTTTAAATAAGTCTGAGTCTTTTTTTATTAAAATTAGTGGAATAACACCAACATAAACACAGTGCCATATCGTCAGGTACATCAATGTAACAAAGAGGGTATGATAACAAAAGAGAAATCAAACAACATATTATGTACCTGCAAAAACATTGAACAGGAAATAAGGCATGCCAGTGGTGAGTACAACATATCATAATTATAATAGTAAATTAAATTTCAATACATAATATTAAAAACTTCAACTAAACATAATCACCTTGACAATAACTTAATACAAGCTAGCTAAATGTCATTATAAAATAAATTGTAAGTATAAATGTTTTAACATTCCGTGTACCTAAATATCTGTAATAAGTAACTAGAAATAATAACTGTATTACTACAAACATGTCCTGACTATTTACAAGCGCTTTTTTAAAGTCTACGTGAATATTATTTATTTATTTTATTTATTTTTAAAAATAGTATATGATTATAATCTGGTATATGTACAAAGTATTATAAAAGCCATTAGGATAACAGAGTTCAATTATTCAGAAGTCTGTGATGAATTGCTAAAATTCTTACCTTACAGAGTCTAGAATCATTCTGGTAGTAGCAGACAATTGCTTGGTAACACTGATGCCAGCGAAGTTGAAGAAAGCAATGGATACGATCATGCCCAATGTAGCGGTCAGTATCAATGGATTATTGCCTGCAATACATAACATTTGCATAGATTAAGTAAATATAGTATGAAAAAAAGCTAAATCCTATCTATTCATATAATAAAATCGTAGGAAAGTCAAAACTAATAATAATATCTAAGGACAATGTCACACAGATCAACCTAGCCCCAAACTAAGGAAAGCTTGTAGTATGGGCAGGCCATACCTACGGTGATAATTACCTACACTTTCGCGCGCCTTGGCAGTGGCGTAGCCCAGAGGGTAGTGCCGACCGCTCGCGCGCAGCGCCATACGCCAAGGATTAAAAAGTACTGGCAGCTCTCTACTTAATACTATAAATATTGAACAACAAAAATGTCTCATCATCACAAATCTGGTGCTAGGTATTATTCATTTGGATGTTTTTACATAACCTACAGTTACGGAAAGGTTAGTTCAAATTATTATTTTAAGTACCAAAGTAGGTGTTGATTATTTATAATTAGATTCCAAATAATGTGTTTTCAGTCGTATAGACTCTAGTTTTAACGTTTTTGTTGGCCAAGATAGTTTTTGAAAGAATTGGTATGAGTTTCATACATGTAAGATAATAACGAGAGCAACTTGAAAATGTGATTTTTTGTTTGTTGAGATATCTTAACGATTTTGGTGTAAAATCAAAGTTCTAGGTCTAAAACCATTTTATCCGTTTGAGTCATGTCAATCGGTCCACGCGTTTAGGAGATATTTATGAATTAGTAAAGTAAAGTTCGTCGAGCCAGCTTAAATAACCTAACAAAAATATCACATTTGTAAAATTTTACCGTACGCATCAAACATTAGATAGATTATGTGGTTAATAAGTAGATAGACGATGAATAGGTATCACAGTAACAGCGGTAAGTCGGCAACCCTACGCTAGGAAACTCCGTGTCCTACAGCGACAGTGTAATGCGTAAGCAGAGAGCGGCAGCGTTTAGGTGAATATCGCGGTAGGCACTGAGCGCGTATGAAATCTGAATTGCACTTAGTTGCTTAGTAGCAGGAGTAGCTATTTCTACAAATTGTTCCGCGAAGAGCCGCTTCTGTACGTAAGTACTTTTTATTCTGTGCTATGGGTACCAGGCAACGATATACATACTTATACAGATAGATAAATACTTATATATAGAAAACATCCATGACTCAGAAACAAATATTAACAAACTGTACATTAAATATTTTTATATAGGATATTTGGGGATAGTTTTAGAATTTTTGTCTGTATGTGTGTCCAGGCTAAACAAAAAAAGTACTGCATGGATTTACTTCGCATGAATATTACTAAAAGGTCGGGTCAACATAAAGGCTACATATGATCATGCTATCACCTACGGGGGAGGAGCTGTGATAATTTATAAAATTTAACGCGGGTAAAACAGCGGGGCATAGCTAGTTACTAAATATAATTGTAAAAATAATTATACGAAAATAAGATAAGTTTGTTGATACAGCATAGAACAGCAAGGTATGATGTATGATTTTATTACGACCAACTAATCTATATCACACTATGACAACTCCACAAATTATTAGTATTTTGCTTGGCATATTCAGTAAACTTCAAAGATTGAGTAGTGTTTTTGTGACAAAGATTGTCAAATTGACACTGTGGCACTTATTACTCACTAGTCGACAACTCTGTGACAAACAGTCAACCTAAATACTCCACTGGTACGTAATTCATACATTATCATGATATAACAACTGAATCTATGTTTTTCGTTGTTATACTTGTCTAAATGTTAATATAATAAATTTAAGGTCAATATGAATAACTTATTTTAACAGACATAAATGGAATACTAACTTAACCTATTTATATCTGGGGGAACATTATTTCTACTGGCACCAAAATTGTACTTGCAGTTCCTTTTTGTCTCTATTCTTGACTTGTTAGTCAGTATTGGCACAAAATAACTCTAAATTTGACTCCACCTGCCTAATAGTGCCAGCAGCAGTCTTCAAGAATAGAGATATATCTCCTTCCAATGGTAAAATCTTGCCACAACAGTTTGGCATATCCAAGTCCATCCATGTACAGTACCCGGCGATAAATATTGCACATCGGCCTTTGGAGGGAGACGGTCGGCTGATTTCGGCTTCGTAGAGATAACGCTCTACGAAGTCAAATTTAGAGTTATTTTGTTAGTTATAATGAAACTATAATTGGTGGAGTTGGATATGCCAAACTGGAGCTCATTTTGTTGGTTACAATTAAATCTTGACTTTAAGTGTGTTTTGAAGGTATACATAAGACTGCTGCTGATCTTAGCAGTGACAAACTTCACAAGATACTGATACCCTAGTACTTATAGAAACTTTTGGTCACGCAGGATTACGATTTACTAAGTATACTTTGTATATTCATGGTGGCGCTCATACAGGAAGTTTACAGAGGAAATTTATGTTTATAGAAAGCAATGCCGATGGATAAACCCTATATCCTCCGAAAAGGTGTTAGCATTTGAATCCTAAATTTGATCTGGCAGTGTGTATCGTTCGTAGCTTAACGCAGTGGGCCTACCCCGAATTGATAGAGGGTGCTTGATTAGATATACGCTTGAATTGCAAATAATAATATAAAAGTAAAACATAAAGCGACAATTGACTGATAAACCGCATGTAAAATCAGCAACTGTTGTCAATAGCTACACATACAATCGGTCACCATAGCCTAGTTGGTAGTGCTCCGGCCAACGAAGCTGGTGGTCCTGGGTTCGAATTCCGGTTAGTGCAAATATTTGTGTGATGAGCACGAATATTTGTTTCTGAGTCATGGATGTTTTCTATGTATATAAGTATTTATCTATCTATATAAGTATGTATATCGTCGCCTGGTACCCATAGTACAAGCTTTGCTTAGTTTGGGGCTAGGATGATCTGTGTGACATTGTCCCCAGATATTATATTATTTTACACTTTAGTACTACAAAATGCTTTAGAAATAAGAATAAAGAATTCATAAATCTTTAAAAATTACTTTTGTTCCTTAAGTCTAATTTCCAGTACACAAATTATTATAAGAATTTAACAAAAGGTATGTAGTAATATTAATAACGACAATACTTGACTTACTAATTTGTACGAAGCCGTCAATGGCGTCTTCCACGGTTCTTCTTGCGTTGTCATCAAAGTGTGGTGGGGCAGGGATCCAGTAGAATACAACCAGAAGCATAGAAAGAGTAGAGAAGCCGAATACTCCTTCCCAACCGACGGCTTGGAGTGGCGGAATATTCAGGCCTGAAAATTATCGACAAGACCACTTAGGCCATGAAATATATTGGTCCACTATACGATATTTTTTAAGATATTCTAGATGTCGAATTTGAGAATTGAGGTAAAGTACACATACCAGCCACAAACTTTTCTTCATACACCATCTGGCATGCGGAGATGACTTGGGCGACGATGATGAGTAGGTCGCCAGTTATCAAACTATTCCTGCCTTTGGCGTCCTCTGGGCTACGATACAGCGCGTCCGTCAGACCGACCACGACCAGACCAATGACGACACTGACTGGAAAAGAAAAAGAAAACTTATTAGGCACCACAAGATGTTTAAACAAAAAGCAGTATTATAGTAAAAAAAAAAAGATTTCATCTATATTTACATATTGCATAAAGTACATCCAGACTCAGGACAACTACTTATGGGCTACACAAATAGTAGAGCTGCGCGGGTATCAAACCCGGGACACGATGTTGCAAGGCGACTATCTTAACCGCAGCACCACACGTGCAGTCAACGTGTTGTTACATATGATATGACAGGTCCGATGAATTTACCACCTGTGCTAACTGTGAACGTCAAATTAAAAAAAAACAAAAGCGATTTATACGTGCTGCAATAGTTTCCTTTTTGCCGGTAAATATGCAAAATCTTTTAATATCCAATTCATTATTACTAGCAGTTAAAAACCATTAAAGGGCTTTTAGGTCTCTTATAACAGTAAATAAACGACATGTACCAAATGTGGTTGCCAAATGCTTGATTTCACGACGGAGGTCGTGGGTTCGATTCCCACACAGGACAGATATTTGTGTGCATGAACATGCCTGTTTGTCCTGAGTCTCGGTGTAATTATCTATGTATATAAGTATGTATTTGCAAAATAAAAGTAGTATATGTAGTATATCAGTTATCTGGTTTCTAGTTTGGGATCAGATGGCCGTGTGTAAATGATGTCACACGATATTATTATTCGTGAATAATTCGCATTGTTGTCTTTCTATTAATAACCTAATAACAAACACATTATCTCAGAGTTTAAAAAAGACGTAATGTAATTTCAAATATGATCTGTGGCTTATTCAAATATTTCAACATTCACCTATAACAATGAATCTAAACAATTCGGACCAACTAATATGAAATGATTCACCCGTCAATAAGATAGTCAATATAATATTATTCAGAGCAAGCAAACACACAATGAATCATTGACACAGATGCGAACCATATCAGCACTTTTGTAGTTTGTACCTAGTAGTACATATATTCATTGTTATGGCTAAGGCATTAAAATGTTGAACAAGACCCACTGATAATGTAGAAAAAGTGATTGATTTATTGAATTTTCTCATATCGCTTCACACAAAGGGCTCATAAAGTTTCATCATTATCGTCCTTACAAATACTTTGTTTATTGTTTTAATATTTATTTATACCAAATTGAGAAATGTTTATCTTTGTAATACAAGATGTTGATAAGACAGAACCTTTTTGTAGCTGCACCATGTTTTTAGTAAGGCGGTTTGTGTTGTTTCGGGGCATCGAAACTTCCAGATAGACAGACAGTATACAGACAGTATTTGTCGGTTAGGTTATTGGCAATAAACTATATTAGTAGGCAACGAATGAGTATTGTTTAGCCAGACTTTGTCCAATGAGTCATTCAACAAGATTTTTTTTTAAATTGTATTTAAGTGAAAACGAATGCAAAGAGGATATTAATTTTGTAGGAACAGACGAACGCACCACAATTGATTTTCATTTGATGTCTTAAGATAAGACGTATAAACTGGTATATATTGCATATCGCTTTGAGTGTGTACAATAAAGAGTATTTATTCTATGCTATCGTTAGGAATTCGGGAGCCAACGCCAGGAAAGTTATGCACATGGAGTCTGTCTCTTTACTGCACACACTCAAAGCGATATGCAATATGTATATATTGCATATCGCTTTGAGTTTATAAGTCTCATCTTAAGACATCAAATGAAAAACAATGGTGGTGCGTTCGTCTGTACCTCCAACATAAATATCCTCTTCGCTTTTGCTTTTATGCATATTTTTCATAACTGATAATTCTACTTAATCAAATTTGGACTCATAATTTCTATATTTATGAGATACTACTACAGAACTATTTGGACTGAACTGATGACGGATATAAAAGCCTGTACTATCAACTTATATATAAATATATATGGCCTTTGCTTCTGTTACGGACGATTTACGGCCATTATCTGAGAGACATTTCTTTTGGTGGCTAAACAAACCGATGCGAGAGCGACATAGCCTGCCGCAGGCCTGACAAGAGAAGTTTGCGGTGGTTGGTGCCGAGCCGCTTTCATGTCGCTTCTGTCTCTTATCAGCAAGTTCTCCGAACCAGGCTTCATCATAGATCTTACGACCCTCCACTACACGTTTGCGCCATTCAACTCTATTTTCAGCGAGCCTTTCCCAGCTAGAGTGGTCAATCAACTTATACTATACTACTTTTATTCTAGAATAACAATCGAGTAACTTGATGATTAGAACTGCTTCGTGTCAAATTTTATCATATATAATGTCATCATTTTACGAATTTCGGGAAACAGATGTTAATTATTTCTCATATCTATACATTTTAAACAGTAACGTTTAATACCTAGTAATAGATTAAGGATCCTGGTCAAATGATAATGGTACGTCTGTTATTGAGATTAAATAATTAAGGAATCCCTGTTCAAATGATAAGGGTATTTTAGTTGGATGTATTAATAATCTTAAGGATAGATAAATTGAAAGCAATACGACGACGATGATAGTAAATTGTACGAGTGTACTACGTGAGCTCGACACATGGATGTACGATTAACACTAATGCGAAACTGTACTGCGATTCACCATAGTTAGAATGCACGCTAGTGCGACACACTGAAGATCGACATCTCGTAAAAAGCGATTGGCTTTTCAGCACTTCGCCGGCCGCTGCCGCGACACGCTCGCTTCGCTCGCTCGGCTCGTGCGCAGTTTTGTCATGTTCTAACCTAACCGAACCGAACCAAACCTAAACCTATTCATCGTTTAGCGAGATGTCGATATTCAGTGTGTCGCACAAGCGTGCATTCGAACTATGGTGAGTTTTAGAAGTCGCAGTACAGTTTTGTCGCATAAGCGTTAATCGCACATCCATATGTCGAGCTCACGTGTTACACTTAAGTTGTACTTACTTATGCCAATCCACTCTCTTCTGATGATTCGGCGGTCCAGGAATGTCATAGAGAGCACTGCTACAAACACGACGATAGACCCACGGAACATTTGAAAACTGCTCACGTACGTCAACGTCAGTCCAATGTACATGATCGAAGTGCCAATCTGCAATCAATAACAACCGATGATTTAAAAAAATGCTATTATATTTATGTGGCGTAGGCACAGCATATTTTTGAGCAGCTTGATTGGTAGGTCTACCTTCGAATATACAGATGATAGCGTTATTGTTCAACCGCAGATAATAAGGTCCTGGGTTTAAATCCCGGGTTGGGCCAAAAAGCAATTTTAGGACTTTTCTGTTAAGAAAAATGAAGTCTGGGAGTTGGCGGTATTACACCCCCATGCCACGAAGAGCACGTAAAGCCGTCAGTCCTGTACATGAACGCTTTCCGGTCTTGTCGCTAGTCGTCCCATCGGATCATGAGAGTGATGGAATAGACAGTGCCCCATGTATGCTGTGTTTGCGCAGACACTTGGTTGGTGGGAGAAGGGCCGGAAACTCGTAAGTGATAATATATGTGTAGCGAGCGATATAGGCTACTATAACCGGTTACCATCAGGTGGGCAGTGTAATTGTTCGTCGAAATGATAATATTATATGCATTAGCATTTCTGCAAACAAGTTCCCAGACAAAAGCTCAGCGAAAACTGAATTTCTACGATAGACACACAAACATCCATCACCGTATGTTATGAGTAGTGTTCAGATTTAGCAATTTATACATTGGGGATATTACCCCAAATACGAAAGTGTAGCGTCCGCGTACGCTGCTGTATAATAGTTGGAACGATATCCCAGCCGGTTAGAAGCAGTCAGACCGCGACGGCTACTTTAAAACGATCGCGAAACGTAGAATGTTAAAATAGATTAAAATTTATCTTGAAAGTGATTGACGTAATCGTACTGAAAGCGTCGTAACGTCACCGGTTGGCCGCTCCAAAAACATGGGCTATTTTCTAAGGTGTAATTGGGGATATTACCCCAAATACGAAAGTGTAGCGTCCGCGTACGCTGCTGTATAATAGTTGGAACGATATCCCAGCCGGTTAGAAGCAGTTAGACATGTGTAGGTAATGCGCGTAATATTACTCGGGTGATATTACTTCACAATGTGATGCCATATTACGCATTACGCGACGAAAACTAACATCACACCATCACCCGCGCATTTCCTATAATAGAAGAGTGCGAGTGTGAGGAGTGATGAAGTGATGTTTGATGTAATGTTAGTTTCTGGAACGTAATTTCTCATTCTGTTCTGCCTACTCGAATCGACTTAGCGCGGCGCGCGGTAGAGTGAGACAGATGGACGTTGTTCCACAAGTTAGATAGAGACACGAGATAAGGCGAAGTCATGAAACGTTCCTGACGGATTTTAAGCCGTAAGTTTTTATGAGAAGGTTTATTTTTATTTAGCCGGGTTTTTACCTATGATCACGTGCATTGTTTAAATTTTTTTGAGTCAGAACTATGTAGTTGGCGAAATGCATTTTGTTGGCTAGATATTCTTTAAAATTCTTTTAGTTACTTCCTAATAACTTTATATATTATAAGTGCAGTTTATTTAAATTGTAAAAAGTTATGTAAACTTACATAATCCGTCTTTATTCGGTGTAACGTAATATATCGGGCTTAAGTATGAAGGAAAATCAACTTTATCCACATAATAATTTCGATAATCGGTAATCAGCGTTACAGTATTTATTAATCGTCAAAAAACAATCAATAGCTATGGTCAAACTAAAACACAAGACCTTCTATCTAAAAAAATATTCATCATTTAAATACACCGTGTGAAAATTTCATGTCAAGGTTTTCAAGTAATATGATCAAAATAAACTTTTTCTAACTGAAAGCTAAATGTATTACGGCAGTGCAACAAGTAATACGTATCACTTCAAAGTAATAGTACAGTCGATGTACAAACATTATCAGATCGTTCGAATACGTCGCGTAATGTTTCGAGTAATGCGTAATGTTATCGAGTAATATCACCTAACCGAAAAAGTAATGTTGCATCACATTACTTCATAAGGTGATGTTTTGCGCATGTCTAGAAGCAGTCAGACCGCGACGGCTACTTTAAAACGATCGCGAAACGTAGAATGTTAAAATAGATTAAAATTTATCTTGAAAGTGATTGACGTAATCGTACTGAAAGCGACGTAACTTCGCCGGTTGGCCGCTCAAAAAACCTGGGCTATTTTCGAAGGTGTTCCAAACCCTTCAAGCCTGAGACATGATGACATTTGAGGAAAACTATTGTTAAAAAAAAATATTTTTTATTTTATTTAAAATCATCATCAATCATCTAAACGTTATTCTTGTATGGGAACTTAATAATTTTTCAGGTATTTTGTATGTTGATGTTATAAGTTGTTCAGGGCATAGGCATATTAAGTTACGTCCACTGTTTATGTTACACCTTGTATAGTAATCAAGCACGACACAATATAATATATAATAATAAAATATCGTGGGATATTATTTACACACGGCCATCTGATCCCAAACTAAGCAGAGCTTGTACTATGTAAACCTGATAACTGATATACTACTTTTCTTTTGTAAATACATACTGATATAGATACAGACACCGAAACTCAAGACAAACAGACATTTCCATGCAGTCAAATAACTGTACAGGGTGGGAATCGAAGCAACGATCTCCGGCGTGAAAAGCAAGCATTTGCCATCCACGCCAACAGGCCCGCCAAATATATGTATAAAAACTTATCAGTTTACTTGAGTACTATTACGTGTAGATGATTTAAATAATACATATTTATTTAATTCATACTGCCATAGCTATATTATTTATTTTCATTGAAAATATCTGTATCTATGCTTAAATATATCTAAATTAATGAAATTAATCTCATGCCCCACATATTAGTCGTCATAGGTTTAACTTTTATGTATTACGAAAGTTAAACCTATGGCGTTTGCCATTTTTTAGCACGATCGCAGCAGCCAAAATCTATGCAATATATATTCAACCGTTTTCTTTCATTCGCTGTTCGCTGTAGGGCAATTTTCATGCAAAGATACAAACAGAAAATTTACACAGACATATAACATAGCTAGGCTTAAAACAACTTCCCATTGTGACACAACAGTTTTCCTGGGAGTCTACGGCATAATTCGGCGGTTATAGAGATTATAAATGACTTAATCATTCGTTTAATCGGCTTCTATGAGCCCATGTAAATGGTACGGATCGATTTTCAACATGGCCGCGACCATCTATTTGGACAACGATCACGTTACCGGCAAATTAGACGGTAGCTCTCCTGTGTGGTCATCGAACCCACAACACGTGTGTGAATACCATAGCAACTACACACAGCATTCAGTCATAAATAGCTTATACATTTTTTACTACATGCTTACCAGTCCAGCGATGCAAAAATAGTAAATAAATAAAATAAATAAAAAAGATTTTTATTCACGTAGACTTTAAAAAAGCGCTTGTAAATAGTCAGAACATGATTGTAGTAATATAGTTGTATACATTATTATTTCTAGTAACATAGATATTTAGGTACACATTGTATGAAAACATTTATAAAAATTATTTTATTATAGCATTGATATTTAGCTAGCTCGTATCAAATTATTGTCAAGAGATTATGTTTAATTATCTAGTTTAAGTCTAATATTTTTACTACATATTGTCAATGGTTCTGTCTATATTAAGGTATTCTTATTATGACGGACCTTGTGTTAATAACGACGGTCGCGCTTTAATGCTACCACCGGATCCAATGCGCCCTAACTGAGAAGACCCAGCGAAACAAACTCAGTGGGTTCATCTACTACCGGTTTCAACACGACCCAGTTGAGACGGTCGTTGGTAGTTTTATAACTTACAATTGAAACACTATCTTTAATGTATGCAATGGCATTACAAAGCTGGGCTAACTTTTAAGCGGTAGACAGATTACCGTCACGTGAATGATCTAAAGTTCCTTTTTTGACTTTGTAATATTAGTTAGTTAGTTAGTAAATTCTATAACACGTTAAGGCGCATAACTACAGATACAATAGTTAAACAATGAGGTCTGCCTTTCGTTAGCCTGATTGCTGCAGAAGGGTAGGCATAAGCTATAATAAGAACATCCTGGAACATTATTCGCACACGGCTATCTGATCCCATATTATCATAATCAGATACCACTTTTTGTTTTGTAAATACATACTAATATAGATGATTACACCCAGACATAGGACAAACAGACATGTTCATGCACACAAATATCTGTCCTGGGCGGGAATCGAACCCTAGAATAGCGGCGTGACAGGTCAAGCTTCTGCTAACCACGCCAACCTGCACGTCAAGGGTAAACTTGGAAAATTTTTGGTACTCAAGGGATTTAAGGTTACGTCACTAATTTTTCTAAGATACAAAATGTTTTAGCCCTAGGCTTACTTCACAGTCATTATGTTCGATATATCGACTAAGTAATTTTATGTCGAGATTGTAATAAAGTCATGTGTCAAAACACACATTTAAAAAATCTATTCACTAAATCTAAAGCAACGCTAACTAAACTATATCCAGGTTAATAATACAACGTCCGGGCGTCTTATAACAAAATGTTACTAAGTAATATATAATCATTTATAATAATACATACACAATATAATAATCAAAAGGCGCGCCTCCATATCTTTGACCCCGATTTAACAGTAATTTACGAGCCATTATTACAACAACAACACAAAAGTCCACAGGTCCTGACTACAACAGGACAAGCGGAAACAATAAATACTACTTATCTACTTTATAAAAAGTAAAAATATTTACTGCTTCTAACAGATCATAACTAGCTCTACGCAAACATTCCATCCGTCTAGGAGATTTTCACTGAACCGGGCGTTGGAGGGCGCATATCGCCAATCTCCGGCCTCCATGAGGAGTGGCCGGCGGGCTGTGGACTTGGGGCAGTCCACCATCCGAACAGTGTAGGCCCAAGACTGGTGGAGCGTCGTGTTCCGCGCGTGCCTGTCTTTAGTTGGGGGGCAAGAACGCCCCCAATGGAAGTGGGGCTCACTTAAAAGTGGGCCAGCACCTGTCCAGACGGCGCTGAATGCGCGAGCGAATCCCATGGTCTGGACTATAGGTAGCTGAGGAACACCGTGGGGTTTTAGTTAGTAAACCCAGCCCTTCCATCTGACATACCCCGTCGCTGCCCCAGCGACGGGACGATCCATGAAGGATTTCTCCATGTTGAAAATAAAAGGAGGCTTTCACTGCTTCACCGGATTATCGAGGTGAGCAAGGGCTCTAGCTGCCTCAACCTACTGCTCCATGTTCACTGATTTGTGGAAGACGACCATAATATCCTATTTGTAAAAGTAACTTATACTATATATAGTTTGTACTATAAATATGTATTATTATATACAGGACATGTAATAGAAAACCATTGATAAGATAACAAACAAATTTGCTATAATAGCACATTGCAATGCTGTTTACAATTTAAGATTGTATTTCTTTCTTATCAATGATGTAGGTAGGTACACACAATAACATTATTTAAGTTAAAATAGCTTTAAGAGAGTGTAAGGGTAGGGAGTTATGATACCAGTAGTCACCGACTTGTCGATCTGACCATGTGATGTTAGAATTCAGTAGTTTTAAGTGTTGATACCTGGCAGGGGCTATACATTTTCAGTATCCTTGGGGATGTTGTTACAACATTGTGCTTCGCAGAGCGCATACGTCCTGCAACCTGCGCTGGATATCTTAGTTGGGTGACTCTGATTGCCCGTCTATTAGAACAGACACTATGCAAATGAATGACTGTAATACTGTATTTCGAAGTTCAAAATAGCGATGAACTGTAGCCCTAAAGTATTGACACGCGACTCACGTTAGTGCGAAAGTGCGCCACATCGATTCACACATTGTCGAATGTATTCCAGCGCGATGCACGTTAGTGCGAAAGTCCAGTAAATGCGAAGGCATGCCATTATGGAGACATCCATGGTTAATGTTTTTCTAGCGCTCGGCGGCCGCTGCCGCGGCATGCGGCACGCTCGCTCGCCTTCGCGCGCCAAATGGTCACCGTTCTAACCTAACCTAACCCAAACGATGTGGAATACTTTTCGCACTAACGTGCATCGCGGTGGAAAACATTCGAAATTATGTGTATCGATGTGGCGCACTTTCGCACTAACGTGAGTCGCGTTTCAGTACTTTAGGGCTACAGTTCATCGCTATTTTGAACTTCGAAATACAGTATTACAGTGCAAATGAATGAATTAAGGGCTAAGTGTGGAAACTTTTCGCCAAATTAACTAACTATGTAAATGAATGTTTTGCATAGTCAACTTGTATATGTATATTGAGATTTCTGCCATTGTCTGTTCAATTAAACATTTTTTTTTAAATATAACATTTGCAATTTACATTTGCTCAGCAACCATATATTATAACAGTATCAATTACGTTTTAGGTAAAACATTATTACGAAGGTATGCCATTGAAATAAAATATAAAAAGTTTTATTGTAAACTATATAAAAAACACATCTATTCATTAATGTAATTTAAAAAAGTATGCATAATTTCAGATATCTAACTTATAGTATTTTGGCAGAGCAACTTAAAACTAATGTTGTTACACAATTATTCCTCACACAGGAAATATTGTATGGTGTAGGTACAATGCGCTAGTTTAGTATATATAGGAATTCTCATATCACTCACCAAGTCAAACATGGCCGCAGGCATCAGTAGAAATGGGTTAAAGTTTTGATTTCCATCAGTCAAAGAATGGCCTCCATTATTTCTAGTCTTGAAGTAAATGAGCTTGAATGCCAATAGGCACAACATTTCCCCAAAAAACATAAATGTGGCCTAAAACAAATAAATATGTAAACATTATTATGCAGAATCAATACAACAAAAAACAAACATTGTAAATCCTAAAAAAATCTTGATTGTAGCTACAGAGAGAATGTCAACCTTGTAAAGGATTTGTGCTCAGTGCAGCTTGTGCTCTCTTGTGTTCTATGCTGGGAAAGCTCAAACCGCCAAACTGACAATTACAAATACTAATACTATCTGATACACCAGTATCCAACTCTGGGGAAATGGTAACTTTACTCATGACCCCAAATATCTAACCCTATAATACTAGTGCATTTAATGTAGCATCAGCTATGTGTATATATACAAAGCTAAAAGTTAAAATTAATGATAAAATGTATATAACAACATACCTGTAGAAATGGGTGGTTGAAATTCCTAACTTTTCCATCTGAACCCTCAGCTTTCATTGTGTTAGCCCAGTTTGTGCTGAGAGTATTTATGGAGCCTGTGACAACCATCATCACAGCAAGAAACCTCTGATATCCTGTCCATGCCATGCTGTGAACAATAATGGTTTAAAAAAATAATTATATGCCTTTGTTGTTTACTTTCAAATAGGTGAATATTAAAGAAGATTTAGTGGTTTAACTCAGTGTGTATACACACACACACAGACACATATGTATATATACAAATCAAACATGGCTATATATATAGTAAAGGACTATTTTATTGTTTGTTTCAATTTCCCGTCTTCTTTTCATTTTGACGGTCACCATAGCCTAGTTGGTAGCCTAGGTGCTCCTGCCTATGAAGCTGGTGGTCCTGGGTTCGAATCCCGGTAAGAGCAAATAGTTGTGTGATGAGCACGAATATTTGTTTCTGAGTCATGGATGTTTTCTATGTATATCGTCGCCTGGTACCCATAGTCCAAGCTTTGCTTAGTTTGGGGCTAGGATGATGTGTGTGACATTGTCCCTATATATTATTATTTTCAAAGTGAAAACCAAGAGCTGTACAATAGTGTTTAAATTGTTAAGGCTCTTGAGACTGTTCTTCAGCTGTCTAACAAAATGAGAGTCCTGCGCATCCCGTTTTATAGACCACATGCTATGGATATGACCAAGTAATAAGAACTGATAATCCTATATAACTCTATTGGTTTGCATTAATCCATGTTAATCAGCCGTATAAATTATTCCTACACAATTTTCTAATAATATAAAAACTCTTGTATGGATTCAAAGATATTTTAGCATGGATATTTGCATGATTTTTATTAATTTTTCATTAATAAAGTGTAATAATCTTGAAAGTATTGATTAACTGGGTATTTTAATATGAATTAGAGTAAATGATGATAATAGAAATGAGTAACATTTTAAATTATAAATAAGAAAAGTGTTAATTTTCTTTTTGTTGTGGTTTACGTGAAATTATTCAAAGTTATAATTACACATTTGAATTTATAATATATTACGATAAGTATATTATATATAGTTATTAAAAGCAGAATACACTAAAAAATCAAAATAAATTATCAAATTCATAACATATTTAAGGTTAAGGATAGAACCCTTTTGTTATGAGAGCTGTTTAATCCTAATTTATTTGCTATTCAGAATGTATATGATGAGTACACCCCAGTTCTTTTAGTATGCTGTTTACAGATAGCCAAAAAAGGCTTTCACTGCCTCACTAGATAAAATATCTAAGTGATTGTTTGAAAACATTATTAAGTAGTATTATCAGCCTACACCATAACAGAGCTGAAATTGTATTTTACAACATCTGTAATGGTCTTAAGCAGATACTATAATAAAAAATGCAAGCGGCATTTTTGACAGCATTTTTGGGTTAGTGCATAACAATGGAAATATAAATTAGGTATCATTTATTTTTTGCACACCATAGTTCAAAAAAGTTGTTACAAAATTGGAAACATATATGGACCCTGTAGGGCACGGCAAACTTAGAGGCGAGGAGGAAGTATTATATTACATTTCATTATTTATGTTTTTTTCTCATTTAATTAAAGATTATTTTATATTATTAAGAGTATATTATTTTATATTTATAATATTATATTTTTATCATTTATGTATTCATTTAAGTTGTAGACTTAATTAATTAGTATTTGCTAAGTACTTAACTGAATGTTTAAGAATCCCATTTCCATAGTAGACTTGAGTAAGTTTATCATGGCATACAATGACAGTGGAATGAAGATACAAGATTAGGCTCATTTACAATTAGTTAAACAATTGGCAAGTTGGGTTATATTCTCATATTGGCCTTGCCTAGTAAGTACATCACTCACCACTTAAGATACAATGGGTAGACAGGGAATCTTATCTTATATAAACAAGCATACATTAAGTTAAAAATGCCACATCTAAGAATAGAATTCTAAGAACAAAAACATTATTGTCCTACTTTTCTTGCATGCAGGCAAATTTATTTAAACTCATAAATATACTAATAACCTTCAATAGAGCTATAAACTGTGGGCTTCTACTAATTCTAGAATAAACTGAAATCTTAAGTCATAAAAGAATTCTTCTAGTAACAGTCCCGTAAGATGAAACACTGGCTTGACTTACTGATCATAACAAAGGAAAGTACCTGTACCAGAGTAGGAACTACGTAAATCAATAACAAAATAATCCTATAGATAAACCAAACGGCACAACGTATTAAATGCTAGCTTGTAAAATATATTATTCCATTTTAAACTTATAAAATATTATATTTACTACATACCTTGCAAGTTAAATTAGTCGCCGACGCCTAAGAGAATCTAATAAACTATGTCCGACTCCACGTAGGTACGTATTAATGGTTTAGAGCCCCTAAGATGTTTGTGCAGTGCAGAGCACCCTTGGTTGGTGCTTGGTGACAAGTAGTTTTTGAACTATCAGAGAGTATATAAGTATTTAGAAATTATGTTGATCACTGAGTTAAAATTTTATTTACATCTCGCAAGTCAAACTCATAGACTATAGAACATTAATCCAAAACTAATTAAAAATTTCCTCTCACATTCCTCTTGATTTTATTGTTACAAAATGAAGTACTTAACTAATTTTATGTATATTACACTTGGAGCATTTAGACAGGAGACGTTAACGCAAGGCGAACCCCTCTACCGGCCATACATGCCCCTTGGCCATACACGTTGTATAAAACTGTTTCATTATGTTTCAACTGTTATGTAAAACTCGGCCATTTGGTGTCGTTTTGTGTCGTGAAGTAATGCTCCGCAAAAATGGTGAATGTTGCGGTTTCGAGTAAAAGGCGATCAGCGACATCAAACTTACGGGAACACGGTATTTACTATCACAAGTAAGTGTTATTTTCAGTCAATTGTGTTTGTAATGTTCTATAATTTTGATTCAAATGAACTACCAATTGCTACAGATTAGCGACGATTCTAAGACGCCATTGTCTTGGTAGAAAGCGTACCTAGTGCGGGGACAAACTGCCTGAAATTTATGGTTGAATGAATGAACGTTACATTGTTTTAAAATGCTGTGTTAGTAGTTAGTATATATTGGATTCTTATTTTAGAAGTAATGATAAGTTGTTGTAGAAGTTTTGATCAAACATTTATATATATTTTTGGTTCCTAAATTTATCTTCGTTCGAAGTTATTCAACGACTAACTTTATTAAATTTTAACAGGTTTCCGAAGTATCCAGCTGAATGAATTATGGACAAAATTTTGTGCGAGAGCCAATGTGATTTGCTCAGATCATTTTACGCCGGAAAGTATTCAAACTCTTGTGAACAACAGAATACGGGACATAAGAAGGTGCTTATAGCAATATATATCGACGATTGACTGGTTGCAGCTGCTTCGGATGGAGCTACAGCAAAGGAACTTATGCATGACTTACAAAGTGGTCTTGAAATAACAAGTCAACCAGCTTCTTTTAATTTAGTACTGGAAATTAAGTGATCCAAAGATGATCCTGTCTTCATTGAACAAGAGTCCTACACTAAGAAAATTTTGGAGTGATTCAACATGAAGGCCTGCAATCCAATTTTCACTCAGATTGAGAAAGAAATCGACTGTCTTAGCTTGCATGTCGAATCTATGTTGTTGTCTATCCACTAAATCTACCTGCAAATAATTATTTATAGTTAACTATACGACTACACATATGTTCTGACTATTTACAAGCGATTTTTAGTGTCAGTGAATAAAAATATTTTTTATTTTATTTTTGTCGCCAAATGCCTTAGTATCTGCAGTAGGAAATATAACTTTATCAGTACAGACTTGGTTTAAATTTCTTAAAATTATTATATTTACCAACTATATTCAGTTCTTTCGTTTTATACTGTCTGTTCAGGTGATATATTCGCGATCTAGATAAATTAGATATGAAATAAGTAATAGGTACATAAAATAATATTATACTATCTAATTCAATGTTTTACATTAAGGGAAAACTTCTCGTGAAAGCTAAGATGATACGCATTTATCTCATCATTATCATCATCATGTCAGCCAAAGTACGTCCACTGCCAGACAGAGGCCTCCCCAAAGAATGGGGGATATGCCATAATCGCCACGCTTGGCTGACGGGTTGGTGATCGCAGTTTCATGGTCATAGTTCTCAGATAAACGCTGCTGCCCGTTCTCTGGTAGGTATTCCCTCGGTTGATTTCTACGTCCTCCATGGGATGTGATGGTGTGATGATATTCTATGCCGTCACCACACAGCAAATCATTGTCATTTATCTATTCTTAGCGAATGCCCAACACTAGAGATTATTTAAGTGTGAGTTTGAACAATGCGTTGCTCGGTCTATTTTATTCATGTGCGCAAATTTTAAGTTATAGTGCGAGATTGTTATGGTTGCGTTTATATGAATGAGATTTTACTTTGTGCGTGTGCCATGCGTGCCATCTCGACCCCCGTAAAAAACGGCAGAAAATAATGTTCGCAAATTTAAAAATATAACGTCTCCATTGTGTATGCTCGAAGATATTACACTATTATTTTTATTTGGTTGTTAGTTGACATGAAGAATGGGGTTTATGCAGTGGTTTATGATGATTTCTGTTCGGTTTCCCATATGCAAGGTCTCGTCTTATATAATTACGGAATAACTGAATTTATATTACTTTTTTATTTTACAACAATTTCGCTCGCCTGCGTTATTTCGGTTTTTTATCGGCCTACCCCAAACTATAATTTTTGCAGGCCTGTTCAGGGAAATTATTGGCAATTATCTTTAGTTTTTTTTCAGCTCCTATTAAATTTACGGAGAGGTTTTCTTTGCACTTCGTGCTAAGCTGCCGGCTCGTGCCCCGCTCTTAATATACAAAAAACAATCTGATTCGCATCTATGAGACACTACGCAGGGTGTCTGATAAATTTTCATTTTTTATTCACTTCTACTTGCTAACCAATATCAGAAACTCTACATTATCAATAATAAATAAAAATTAAACTTAAAATAGAAGATACCTAATTATGTAGTTAACATAATATATGCACCTATCGAAATTCATTAGGGATGTCCATATCAAAGATTAAATAAAATTCATAATAATCCATTATAAATCTACCTAATTTATTAAACTAACTAGTGAAATTTTAAATTAAGTAAAAAGGTGTAGATAGGTTTCCAACACAACATTCGATCTTCAAAATCGGCCCACCAACGCACACATAAATTACATAATATTGCAATATCACTCTACATTACTATTAGACGTCAAAGTAAGATGGCATGATTCAATAATCGTGAGCGAATACGAGGCAAATAAGTATAAGTAATTTGCGATAGTGCGTCGTTGACACTAGTGACGCGATACTGACTGGAGTAAATTCTGGCTAATTAGCCACATTTCAACGTGCCGCTCCCGGAGCGCTTTTAACCTATCTACACCTTTTTACTTATAACATCATTGGATAGGTTAACCATATATTAAATGTCACAAAATAAATCTTTAGCTAGGTAGGTACCTGTGTTAACCTTAAGCTCCGACGATAATTTTGTCGTATTTAGGTACCTACGACTCGTCTATCAACCCTTAGGTATGTTGTTTGGTATAAAATATATCTAAATAACATACTTACCTACATGTAAAATAGGTTATGTTGGAAGTAGATTTTGAGATACGGAATATTTTTAATTAATGGCAAATTGGCCAAATTTTTGATAGAGTAGGCAAAAATGCCCATGGTTTGGCCATATTAACCGTATGGAATTAAACAAACTATAATTTTCCATTTTTGGAACTAATTACTAAGTAGAATTAAAGGAAATAAGCGTATTTTAAAGTTTTATTATTGTTAAATAAAGTTTATAAAAAAATAGAAATAATAATAGAAACTTTTTTATTATTAATTATAACAAACTTACTGGGACAATGAGGTAAATCTTTGATAGGTACCTAATAACTTATAATCAACTTAAAAAAAACAAATCCTCTTTCCTATTAATTAAAACAAACTGAAGGGGATAATTAGATCCATTATGTAAATTTTTGGTAACCAAACCAACTTAAAACAATTAGAATTCCACAATTCTCTCCATACAGCAGATATACCTAGTTAGTTTCCGTTAAAAATAAAAAAAATATGTATTTCAGGATTTTTGGAAATTCCACGCCTAAGGGCTTAAATAAAGGATGTATGTTGCGTATGGGTACTCCTATAATGTTGCTGAGGAATTTGAAGCCACCCAAACTTTCAACGGCACTAGGCTTCAAGTCCAAATTGCTTGGATAGGCTTCTAGTCAATTTGCATCGTGTTATACCTAGAGGCTACTATTATGACTGGATCCGCCTAGGGAGAAACAGTGTTCGTGCCACGTATTCCGTTAGTGCCAAATGATCTCCTTTTTTAGTTTAAAAGACTGTAGTTCCCTTTAAAAGTGTGTTTCGCGATGAATATCAACAAATCGCAGGGTCAAACTCTCAAGTTCTCTGGAATTGACTTGAGACAAGACATTTTTCTCACGGGCAGGTTCACGTGGCGTGCTCACGTTTGTGTTCACCCCACAGTCTGGCAGTTCTGGTACGACCTTCTAAAACTGTAAGGAACATCGTGTACAAAGAAGTTTTGTAAAATCAATTCTTTGTATTAATTAACATATTATTAGTATTAATATAAATAATACACATACGTATCACAAATCGATAAGTTTCTCTTGGTGCCAAATTTCAAAATTGTAGACCAATGTAAAATTATCCTAAACTTAGTATGTGTTAAATAGTGAGTCAGTGAAAATATGCTTCAAAAGGCCGTGTTTTTTCTGTATACCGTTTCTGACAGAAACGGAATACAGAATTTTAATGAACGGCCTTTCTATAGTTATTCACATTCATTTAACAGTTTATTTTTGAAGTAGGTTACACACTCATTCAAAATTGTCGCGGACGAAGTCGAGGTAACAGCTAGTTCATAATAATATTAAAGCTAAGACTTTAAACAATTGTCAATTGTGTAAATTTAGTACTATTGGTTTTATTTTCCTAATAGGTAAGTCATTTATATAGACAAGGAACAAAAAGCATCCCAGAATAGAACCTTGTGGCCCGCCCATTTTCACAAACAAATTCGAGGGTATTTTTCCTCCTACCTCCCCGCATTGCTGTCGAAAATTTAAGTAAGAACGTAGCATGTGAAAAGGCCACTGCGAACTCCATAGTGATAATATTATGCTGTTTTACGAAAAGTGTGTCATGTAGTACACACTCAAACGTATCTAATACGTCCCTGGGACCGCTGGGTGGGGGGAACGAGTGGAGTTCTTTTCCTCTGAGCGCCAGCGATCCCGTGAAGGGTAACCTGCTGTAGCTCAGCTCGCTTGTGCGTGCTGGGGAGGGTAGGAGGCATTCAGGCCCCTCCCCTCCCCGGGTGAGAGTCTCGCGGACGCTCAGTGTTCAGCGGGGTTACTGGCGTGATCGTTCACGAGTACCCAGAGCCCCCTGGCTACTTTTCCAGCACATAAAAAAAATTGGCATCAAATACGTGATTTATGAAACCGACTGCAGCAACAGTCGTTCATCGCCCTATTGTAAATCCGAACTGATACGTATACAGAAGAATATGGAATTAATTGATTTATTAGCAAAGATTTCTCAAAAAAAAATACTAATAGCGGGTAATATTGTAAACCATCTAACGGGTAATTACCAATGTTGTTTTTACTACCGTGCTTGAATAAAGGTATAATTTTGCTGTATATCATTAGATTCCGAAAAGTACCAGTGTCAATATATTTATTAAAAACAATTGTTGGGCAGGGAGGTACTAGTTTTATTATATTATCAAATAAATTAAGGAGATTACCCCTCAGCTCAAGATAACGATTATTATTCAAGAATGTGTCAGCTCACAAGTGAAAATTTCTAATAAGCTCTTCAGCTTATTCACCATAATTATTCATTAAATTGTCAGATTATATCTACGTGATTACAATTACATGTTCATCAGTTCACATATCTTTACATATGAACTAATCCGCTCTCACACGGAAAACATCACCTCATGGTTCAAACATGACCATTACTTATTAAATAATCAATTCACTTATAAAAATACTCATAAAATTACCACTCACAAATTGCAAATTACACGCTAATTTAAACCAGCAATTCTGGATACTCACGGAACGAAAGACAGAAGGTCAACCAATGGCAGTTCCCTATTTCCCCACCTTCTTTCACACACTCGTTTGCTTACTCGCGCTCACATTTTGTTCCCTGTACTTTTGCACACAAGTGAATGTGCACGCGTTCACATTTTAACAATTCCTTTCAAAATTCGTTTGTCTGTCTGGTACTGCTATTGTTTTTGGCTATTTGCAGATTCTCCAGTAACTTCCAGCAAATATACTGATTGAGTACTGATTGCTATTTACTGTACTTACGACGATCCTATGAAGTGACGATAGCCACATGTCCACCAATATTAAAAAAGAGCAATCATCCCGTAAGCGGTAGACCGCACAATCGTTACTGGTTTTGGTTCGTCTCACCTCAAAACATTCGATTGCTCCTGAAACGAAATGTCGTCCTTTCGTTGAATCTAGTATAAGCATGTAAATCATTGCATTGCATCGAGTCACTCGGTCCCTTATTTGAGCCTTAGTAATCGGCGAGGATCAATCAGGATCTAACGCGATCACAATTTTTTCATACCTAAATGTTTTTTTTAGGATTGATTGTATCTGATTCATGCTCATGCCTAAAAATGTCTGAAGCTCATGGTAGGTCACTAGTTTCGGCTACCGAATAAGAGTGTTTGTTATGTTCTATAAATTTACAAATTCTTACTTATTAAATAAATCTTAAATAATATCCTAAAACCTATACCATTAAACACCCGTCCCATACAAATTTCGCCTTTCCGATTCATAATTATAAGCTTTCGCTTAAGGTGATAAGTTAAATATTTCTAAAACAGAAATAATGAAGGAAATAATGCAGCCTCAATTCTGCGTTCACTTGCATACCTAGTGCACAGCACGGTGCGTGGGTATCTATGAACTATATGAAGCGCGCACACACTCAATTTTTTTTAATTTAAATGTTTCTTCTTAATATGGTACACTCAGTTCGATATTGAAACTATAATCCAGGGCACAGTATAAATAATTAATAAACAGTATAAATATTTTTATATTGTGTGTACAGGGTGAGGATCTGCAGTTGATCTGCAGGGTTAACACACATTCTATTTTTTTTTTAATTAATTGGATGGCAAACGAGGTCGTGTTTCACCTGATGGTAAGGATCACCACCGCCCATGGACATCCATTCCATTGATATAGAAATGTAACTTTAATTTAATGACGTATTAATGTAAAATTTTTGGTGAGAAGAAATAAACATTTTATTATATTGTCCTTAGAGAAGAATCTGAAGAACTTTAGAAAAAAGATGTAACACAAAATAAAATCAATAAATATATTTATTTAGTAGGTAAATATCGTATTTACTTCACGGGCTCTAAACTGCTAATCTTGTCTTGTAGAACGATAACCCACCACTCTTTTTTTTTAGCTGACCAAGTGTGTCCGGAGCAGAATCAATATTTCCTGGCAGCCAGGCACAAAGCTTCGCTTATAAATATATGTAGAGCTACATAAATATTATAATGTTACACTATTAATATTAGTCCATTATGTTGACTAGTTCGCACGTACCGTAAGGCAAAAGGATAGGTACCTAAAAAAGCTTTGTGATTATATTTCTCTTTATTTCAAAATACATATATCAATTTATTGATAAAACATTGTTTCTTATTAATACGTATACATCTATATCTATATACTAATATTATTTTATAAAGCCTGATCTGAAATGGTATCATTAAGTAGAACTTTTAAAAACGAAAGTTTAACCTAATCAGCTTGAATCCGTACCTAACGAATTAGCAGAAAGGTAGTATTTTGCATTAAAATACTCTTGAATTTAAAACACTTAAGATTACAACCCGATATTCTGTCTGTATTGTTCAGTCGATTCCAAGTTTATGGGTGCATTTGCTCCTCAATAACTACTCGTCCCTATTGCCTACGAAATTAAAACGATCTCAAGGACAAAGTGTATATACATCGCGGTGCCGTCGATTGTACCTACAAAACACGGCTGAAACATTTAAATTATTCTGGAAAATTATATGAGAATAGGTTTTTCGGGTTGAATCACTTCGCTCCTCCTTGACTTGATGCCGCCATATCTACTTGTACGTCTCGTCAAACACAACGCTTCGTTTTTTTCAGTTACAAGTATTTTATGTTACAGAGTCCTAATTTTGGACATAACCTAGCTAGACTAATCACCGTAAAACCGGTTATCTTACATCTCAATGTGGTAGCTAGTCAGCTTATAGTAATCAAGTAAATTAGTAAATAAAATGCTACATCCGGTAAGTAGTAGAAATAATGTTCAGTTTTGCTATCGCCGCCGCAGTAGACCTTTCTTTTAATTTACCTTTAGTAGCCATGCGGACTTGCGGATTAAAATAAATGTAGAATGAATGATGCCGGGCGCTTCGATGTACACACGCCAGCATATCCAGTTACCCCAATCTGTCAAATTTCTTTTATATGTAGATTTTCAACGTTATCACAAAATCATAAGGTTCACTTTCAATTGGGGAAATTTGACAGATTGGGGTAGCTTGATGATGGCGTCTGTACTTGTATGGTTGCACCGTAACTGCCAACTGACACAAGCAGACTCTGCTTTCTGTTTGGTGAAGAAATATTGTATTTTATCTACGGGGAGCAATAATCCTAGTTTCAATAAACGATTACACAGAGATATATTTAACCTGTGCTGCATACTGTCAGTTTCTTTCTGACCAGACTTTACAAGGATAAAAAAAACTATAAATAAAGTTTAAATTTGTATCATTAAAGATGCGTTCCTTGTGCTAATTTCAAATGATTATACATTCGTGAGGGAAGATCGTGCCCCGCACGGCAGTGGTCGGACATGCTGCGAACAAAAAAGAATTGTTAGTATGTTATTTACAGTGGATCCAGCATAGATAACTCTTACTATCCTCTTACTTTGGGAAAGCGCGGACTGACAAAAGATAAAGTTCCTGGAGCCCAATGATCCGAAAACTCAAGGACCTTCGTGGACTTCTGATAGGAACTGTTATAGTAGCCACAAAAACGGTCATGCACAATGGGCCAGTCAAGAAATTCAGTACAGTAGCCAAGGAAACTTACTATATTATGCTGGCTTCGATTATCTATTATCATCCCAAAATAATGAAGCAATTACCTATATCTAAATTTAGATAAGAATTATACGGGTACTAAGAATAATAATTATTTTGTTAAGGAATATTTGGAAGACACGTAACTTTATATTGACATAAACATATTAAAATTACCATGCTAATCGAAATAATACATATAATTGAAAATGTTGGGACTATTTATACGCAAGAATACAATGATTAACAATTTAATTTAATGAATGTAGTTATTAAAATCTCATTCTAATGTGATTTATTTAATTTTTATTTGTGTCAAAATCCGTAAATGTAATGTAAAGATAGAAAAAATAATTTAATTTCAATCACTTGAAATTTATATTACCTTAAAAGTTATATTTTGCACGTCCCGTAGAGCAGAATAACGTGTATAAAATAAATAAAAAATAAAAAAGGTTTTTATTCACGTAGACTTTAAAAAAGCGCTTGTAAATAGTCAGAACATGTTTGTAGTAATATAATTAAGTATACATAATTATTACACTACACTAGTTACATAGATATTTAGGTACACGGATTGTATGAAAACGTTTATAACATTTATATTATATTAGCAATGATATTTAGCTAGCTTGTATTAAGCTAGCAAATGTACCTAACTACTTTAACACATAACATCTTTTGTAACCTTATTCGAGCAAATAAATAAATTAAAGTGACCTTTTAAAAAGGGCCATCAACATGGCACTGTAGACACTGTTTTAGACGGCCCAATACAATTAACTGTGGAGCTGAAAGCCAAAGCCAATGGAGGCGAGTGGCGTGTTAAACTGTGGCACCCTCTTTGTATTCGAATTTCGGCTATATAAACGAAAAGATGAATGTGAGGGTTAATTTCAGGTAAGTTTAAGAAATTAAGGGACATGGACAACGCTGGTGGTCGCGTAGAAAGTAGAGTAGACTATACTTTCGGTCAACCAATTCATCGTAGGTACTCGCCGGCCGAGACTACACCGCGTCACGAGAGTTCCTTAAAGTATTGACTTGGTCTAGGGAAGTAGTGATCGTCGTCCAGATAGCCTAAGACATAGATAGATATGATACTTCATAGGCACAGCTATTAAATATTGATGCTCTACCTAACTGTTGTTTTGGTTAGGTAGGCTGTTTAAGCTTATAATAATTTACCTTTCTCACATCGCTGGCCGTAGAACCCAGAACCCTCACATTTACAAATGAAACCAGGATCCTGTACAGTCTGGATACATATGCCTCGTGAGCAAGGCATGCGGTTGCATATATTTGAACTCCGCTCTGCAATTGATAAATAAATGTAAGTACCTATACCTTTGAAATATTAATAGTATTGTAACAGCCTCGGTTTTAGTTGATAACTAGCTTCAGGGTTCAAATCCCGGGATAGCACAAAAAATGTTGGTTGTTGTGTAAATGTGGTTGCTTAATTTCCTTTCTAATTGAGAACGCAGATTTGAGGTATTCCATATTACCATTTATAACAATGGTAAGGATAATGACCCTATTATATATCCAATACTAGGTCTGCTATCTGTAAACTACTGTGTAATTTGGCTATTGGACATGTCAACAGTATAACCGTCCTGCAACTCACTGACAGTGCCAGTGTCGATTCGTCGGTTAAGATAACCGCGCCGCTGCTGCCAAAGACTTTAAATTTTAAACCAGGACTACAAATCAAACCCCCCAGACTCCCCCTAAACTAGGAAAAATCCGGGGAAACCCGGACGGATTGTAACCCTATGCAATACCAACTAAACTAATTTTAATATCTTTAGGTACATTTCTTTTTATCATAGTTCGTATGCGAAGGACGAATGCATGTTTGGGTCGACAGGCATCTGACGCTTAATTTGCTTCAGTATTTCGCGCTAAAAATAAAACACAAAAATGGGCATTTTTGTGTTTTATTTTTAGCGCGACCCGGGGTTTCATTTATAGTTCGGTTTCAGAATGTTGAAACCGACGAACCGGCACTGGCAGTAAGTCGCGGGAAGGTTATGACTATTGACATGTTCAGGTCTTGTCCTGCTTGTCAAAATTTTAGAAAAGACAACCCTAGCTTCTTAAGCAGTTTTAGTATTTCATGAGCGTTACTAGAGAGAGATGTAATAAGGTCTAAATTAATTTAGTGGTGTAAAGGACAGAACATCAAACATAACGTCTTCTAAGAAAGACAAACGGTTTGCTTTTATTTATTTATTTAGGTTCACCAACAATTAATTACACTAAAAAAAATAACACCACTTTCATGCAATAATACAAGTAATAGTGTAGTAATTACATAGAGGTAAACACCGCATTTAAAATAACAAGACAAATGTGTTGATGTTAGTAAGCTAAAATAATATGTTTAAATAATAAAATTAAGTACATAAAAGAAAATGTAATCATTGCAACATGAGTCCAATTTAAGTGCTTTAACTTATTATCACTTAGAATTGCACCAAGTTTAGTTCAATTACTGATCCAGATCAGGTAACCCACTAATTGTTGATTTAATTTTGCTAGGCTATCGAAATTAAGATCAATTTGATCGCTGCAACCATTAATAGTCTTACATAATCTGGAACAAGGAGAATTAGCACCTAATACAGTCCTTCTTAGCGGTGGAAAGAATGGTGTATTTTATACACCACGCAATGTTTTCTTTACTCAACGTTTGCTGTTTGCATAGGAGGCTACCACTGCTCCACCGGACAACGACATAATGTGTAACGTGTCTCAATCGGCTCAATGCTAGTCTACCGTTTCAACATAGGTATGCTTGGCGTAGCCACCGGTTAAGGAAAGCGACAACGCGCCGTCGCTATAGACAACAATGCGAAATTAAGCCCACATAGGTAATAGTGTACCAAACAACTTCAGTTTCACAGCCGGCTCAAAGTCCGTCGTACTCTGTCTCATATCAGCGTAATTTGGTAAGCCTTTGCTATTAATTTGAAACGTGTCAACACGTTTGTCTTTCTTCCCACTCTCCCAAACCTTACTCTCTAAATTATCTACGTACCATATCGCCCGTATTCTCGGCGTTGCCATGACGTACCTCTCAGAGCATTTAGGCATGCACTTCTTGTTTTATAGATGTACTCTGTCCTACATCCATAGCCGCAGGTACACGAGGTGCCGTAGATCTTACATCCATTAGCCATTTGATTCTGTTCACATGCCCATACCGTTACTGTAAAAAAGTTCTTAAATTATTTTAAAACTACTCTTGGGCAAAAATGTTCTTAAAGGATAGTACTGGGAGATAGGTTCAGACAATTTAATATGTTTTATTTTCCATAAAGACGATAACCCGCCGGCCAATGAGTCAATCGTCTTTCATAACCATTCGTTTGTATTCATATCGATAAAATAACCTCCCCGATGCGCGGTTTACCCTAAACATAAAAAATATGGAATCTTTACCCGGGGACAAACATCGTTTAGTAGATCTGACTACTGCAGGTAACAGGTCTCCAGGAAGCTACCTGATCAGAATAGCCCCGCGATGGCAGCGTGTTCTGTTCCACACACGCCTCTCGTGAGGAAGGGGATATTGGAGGAACCCGTTTAATATGAGCTGGCACCTGCCTGGACTGCGGCGAATGCGCAAGTGTATCCTGCGGTCCGGACAGAAGGTGCCTGCAGGAACCGTGGTGGTTTTAGTGGGTAACTTATGGGACTCCCACATACCCCGTCGTTTCCCTATCGGCGGGGACATATAAAAGGTTTCCGCAAACGATAAAATAATTTAAAAAAGGCGTCAGGTCTTCACCCAGTACAAAAAAATACATATTACGTGAGGCGGGGCCGCAGGCGGAAGCCTAGTATATTATACTAATGTACTAGGGTGTTATTTTGTGTCGTAGGTGGAGACCTATTGCCAAGTAGTCAGATCTACTAGACGATGTTTGTCCCCAGGGTAAAAAGTAATATTAACAATGTTCCACAACTTCCGGCGCGGCGCAGTGATTAGGCCGTGTAAATATGGACACGGAATAACTTTCACATTATAATACCTACATTATAATTATGCTAATACATCATGTTTTATTTCATATCCCATAACTCTAGGGCATGAATGATACCATATCAGAGTATCAACTTTATAAATATTATTTTTATTTTTCTATACTGAATAATTCCAGAAAGTCACGATTACTAATGTAAACAAGGTCACATTATATGAGCTTTAAATATTAATGAAATACTCGTATTTCTCTTTCAAATGAACAATGTAGGTATAGTGTATGTTTACAAACAGCGGGGCGCTATTCCTCTACTAGGTACTTTACACAATAGGTACTGCGAAGATTGGCAAAGGCGCAAAAGTAAAGCTTCGTCCTACAGGTGACCATTTTATAATTTAATTTTTTACTCAAATGATTCGTAATTGATGATATCATCGAAACTATGCATTTTACGACCACATATTCTAGGACTTTATACCTACATTAATTTTACAAATAAACCTAGAAACAGTAAGTTGGGCGACTTAGAGAGATATTCCAACGTTGACTCACGAGTAACTAATGTGGAGATGGAAGAAATAGTGTCGATTTGTTGGAATTATTTGGCCAACTGCGTTTTGGGAAATTGCAGCTCTACGTTAATACAAGATGTTACCGACCACTCATCCGGAAGAAGACAGGAGGTGAAGTGTAGTGTCACGAGAGTTTTTTAAACTTTAACCAATTCAGTATGATAATTTAAATTCTTATTTATGATTATTTAGTATGAGTTGTTTATGAAGATAGTTGAGAAAAAGCATAGTCATTTATATTTCTTAAACAATACAGCCGATTGACACGATAACATCGAATATAAAACAATGTTTCATAATAAGTTAAAAAACAACGTAGAAACTGTAAATAGATCATCCACCTTTTTTGAAGTCGGTAAAACGGAAATAAAACAACATTGGTATCGTTCAACTCAAATGAACTACCTCTGACCTCCTGATATCATCCGATACACTATCGAACACAGCATAGCGATAAAAGCGTTTCCTTATCAACTAATTGTTGTAATTATTCAACTATTTTAATCTATTTTGTTTACTTAACACATATGTATGTTGCAGTGAAAGTCCCTTAGCATAATTGTTAAAGAAAATTAAAAAGAAAACCTTTAAGGGCGGTTATGCACTACATCCGATTTAAATCCGTCCAGGACCACTTCGGACGGATTAAAAGTCTTCTCGATTTCTATTTTCACCTAATTAGATTCGGATCGGATGCAGAGCACTTTTAGAGCAGTGTCTGTTATGTGTATGTTATTAAATAAATAAATACATTTCCGGGACATATCACATAGCGCCATTGAGCCATTTGGACATACAATACACAGAAGACACCCAAACCAAGACGAATACATGTTCATGAAGACAAATACTTGTCTAGTGTGATGATCGAACTCGCAACTTCTAGTTCACAAAGGACTACCGACTTGGTCCGGCGGTCGTCGCTTTGTTGAAGACTGTAGGGAGCCACAAGTCTTAGCCGCCACTCTAACTAAGGTGCTGTGGTATATATTATTTTTATTTTATTTATTAACAACTTTAATACCGCAGCAAATCTACAATAAACATTACTTCTTTCATTAGGGGTCAAGAGCAAAGCTATTTTTGTCCAATTGATAGCATTGATTTTACATGATTAGAGGTGTGACGTAGATTTAAGAATACTGGATAAAAAATTTCATTTTAAAGGTTAGAGATTTCAAAACATTAAATTTGTAAATATGACTGCACTTGTGGTGCAATTTGTTAAGGACACCTTGACTACCTCGATACACATCATACGCCGCATAAGACAACTATTCGTGTTCTGTATCCAGTTATTCTGACTATACTTGTTTTGTATCCGCGATACAGCGATTAAATTATAAAAAAACGCGGGCTTTAAAAGTAATATTGTTTGCAAAACTCAATGATATATTTTAAATTCGCAATGGAAACAATAAAAATACGCATGGCTGCAGCTCGGCTGTTAAAAATGAAGATGCATACTTACGCTGAACGCAGGCTAGTGTCACAATGAGGGCGGTCGTGGTCCCGGCACGCATGTTTGGAGTGATCACAGCGGAGTCCCGAAGTATACTGATACGCATATCCTCCGGGGAATGTGAATGCCCGTCACTATCAAGTCGTAGCGTTGGTACGTATCTCACATCCTACTAAACATCCCTAAATTTCCGTGTGTGTGTATATCGCGCGACATTATTATGATTGGGAATTTAATTATAAACGGTAATACATTCGGAATTGATAGTGTAGTATTTAATTTTTAGGTTGTTGAAAGACTTTTAGACAAAGCTTTATATGATTGGTTAAGTTTTACATACGAGACACAAAAAACATGTTAAAACATTACATTCATATAAGAGCAAAGATATCATAATTCATATAAGAACAAAGAGCGTTAGATATTTTAAGCAAGTTTCAAGAAAATATTGTGTTGAGCGACTCTGGCGACAGTTAATAGAATCCACTTTTAAACAAATTTACTATTCTTTGAAATAATATTGCGGTGCATAAGATAGCGCTAGTTTTACATAACTTATTGTAAAGTTCAGAGTTGGGTGACCTAAAGTGTATGTAGCAGCGCAGCGTCAGTTAAACTTGCAATATTTGTGATGTATGTATGTAGGTATAGACCTTCCATTGGAATGACTTAAGATAAGCTAAAGAGATGAGAATGTATAATTTTGGAATTGCTAAGATATGTACTGAAAAATTATCTTCGGTATATTGCAATATTTTTAGACGAATTGAATACCTAGTTCAAATAAACGTTCGTCAGTAGGAACGGCGTATTAATGAGATTTATTTATATGTTATACTAGCTGTGCCCGCGACTTCGTCCGCGTGTTAATTAGTTTATTTAGTTTTGTTTGTAAAATAAAAGACTTTTTCTAAAATAAAAGTAGCCTAAGTTACTCCTTATTACATCAGCTACCTGCCAATAAAAGTCCCGTCAAAATCGGTCCAGCCATTTCAGAGATTAGCCGGAACAAACAGACAGACAGACAGACAAAAATTGTAAAAATGTTATTTTGGTGTATGTACCGTATATATATTCATATTAATATATAAAACCGGTTATTTCAATATTACAAACAGACACTCCAATTTTATTTATTTGTATAGATTAGCACAACGCATCATCTGAAGTCCAGAAATTGCTATTCGACAATTTAGTTAAGGATGGCACGTCCAACCCCAATAGTTTGTTTTGCCGGTTGACCGCTCTATACCGACTCATAAATGGGTACAAAACACATCTGTATAAATTACTTTTTGGTTCAATTTGGTTGGTTGCTTGGGTATATTTTCCCAAATAAATATAATTAGTTAAATATGTAACTCATTTAAAATTGCATTACATCTGAAATCTCGTTTCATTTCAGCATGTTTACCTAAATGCTAAAATAAAATCAAAAACTATACTTATTAGAAAATAATAATAAAAAGCGACATCTCTTGATAATGATCCAATTTAAGTATTAAGGTAGGTAGTAGAAGGTACCCGGCGTCGTAGCCGTCAAATTTTTGGTAAGATGGCGTATTGCTAATTGAGTATTGAATGACTTGTACCTATATATTCGAGAACCAAAACTACTGTGCGGAGGCGAATCGATTAAAGATTTAAGAAACTAAACTCAATACGTCAGATTTTTTTGAGTCACGTGGTTATACAATAAGATTCATCACTTCGAAAATTTTGACTGGCTGAGTAAAGATGACGTCGTTGTTAAATTAATTCCACCGAAGGATTATGACTCAAAGTACATATCAAATTATGCTTTCTATTATCAATATACCAATTTAACTGTAGTGCCATACTTCCTAAATACAATTTTATCATACCTGCATTTAGTAAAATTTCATAAAAATAAAAGTTTTGTGTCAAAATTTACTAAATTTATTGTTCATAGTCAAAACTACTTGTGTGTGTTAATAAAAATATATGATTAAAACAATAACAATATATAATTAAAACGATAATTAAAACAATACTAAACTTCATTGTACTTTTTATCTTAAGCTGGGCAGCAATGAAAACGTTGTCGAAATCACAGGTCATTGAACGTTCATCGTACAGACTTGCATTTCATTTGATACCATTGTTATCACTACGGTGTTCCTTTTTTAAACTTCGATTGTGGCGTTACGGAAATAGATAGTAGTAATCAAATGCAAAAATACTGTGGCTGACAAAAACATTTATTAATTTTGTATTTAAACAGGGTTCAGAATATTAGATGGTTTCTTTTTAAAACGCCCAATTATTTATAGACTAATATGCTAGCTTCTGCCCGTTACTTCAGATACTCGATAAAATAAGATACGTACCAGAAAATAAAATTGAGAATTACGATTAGTCTCCTGGCACTGTCTTGTCATCGAACTATACTTCAAATTTATATACGAGATCAAACTTGTATGGAGACTAGAGCTAAGCGGAATATCTTTCACAAAAGTCAAATAGGGCCAAGCGAAAAACTTCCACAAACGTTGCCTGCTTGTGGAAGATTTTTCACTTAACCCTATTTAACTTTTGTAAGTGGTCACCGTAGCCGGGGCTGTGTGCATGACGCATCCTCCTCGCCATTAATTATTGTCAACAGTTTTTACATCCAGGAACACAGCGTTAAGTTATTAGACACGCGAGAGATTCGATTTCAACTTTATAAGTACAAAATACAAGAAAATCGCCCTGACCAACTATTGATATAAGTGACCGAGTTGTAGAAATTGCGTAGCTGGTTTATTTCTCATTTATTTGTTTGCAAGAAAAGTAATATCCAGGTAATTCATTTTATTTCTACTTGTATGGCTGGTCCCTAAAGAAGTGGAGTGGAACTTTAATAAATGCGGTTTGCTTGGCATCCCACTAGAAATGTTCAGAAAATTAATTGCACCACTTTTTAATAAAAACAATCTGCAGATGTTGAATCGAATATAAGAAGCCTGACATCTAAGTTTGGTGAATTTGTTATCTATAATTTAATAGCAGAGTTTCTGCTATGCGTACTTTTAATTAAGGCGACCCATTTTAAGTAATTAATCTATAAGGACTGGCAACACAGCCGTCCGCGCGATCGGCTGGTGTTCAAAGTGTACACCGCATTGCCACAGCGCGGAGCTAAGAGTACACTGCGGTGGCAAATAAACTTGCGGCCGAAAAAAAAATGTGACGTTTCATAAGTAAGTATATTAGTATTTCTTCGGCCTGTAACTATGATCAGGTTATTTTATGTATTTCATTTAGGTTTAAAAAGACAACAATTAATTTTTACTAATGAAATAAATCAATGTTTCGCGCGGGACTATATTGAGATTGAATTGGTGTTTCTCTATATAGTAGGAACTGATGTTATTAAATTTTTGATTAGACTTTTTGTTTAGGGGTAAATGAATTGGTATGATGTTCTTAAGCTAAGTGTAAAAAGATACGAGTAAGTTGAATACTAATTCATTTAGGGTCTTAAATATAATTTATTGGACGAATATATTTATTCGGACGAAGTCGCTGACACATTTCTACCGCAGTAAAGAACATATACGTTCTTTACTGCGTTTATAAATTGTGCGGCAGATTTGGTGTGTCCGGTTTCATTTGAATAGTGGTAACGCTATTTTATTTGTGTATATTTTAAGATTTTATGAATGATGAATTATAATAACAATATCTTAGGATATTATTCGAACATGGTCATCTGATCCCAAACTAAGATCCCAAACTAACCAGAGCTTGTAATATGGAAACCAGATAAGTGATATATTACATATACTACTTGTCTTTTGTAAATATAAACTTATATAGATAATGCCCTGCTTATTGCAAACGTAGTAATTGCAAAATAGCTGCTCTGAGATAAATGCGATTAAGATATTTCTTGATATCTAATCAAGAAATCTCTGCTATATAACATTTAAACTGTTATGTTAAAAAATGTTAAAAAAATCAAGCTTTCTATTGACATATAGTTCTCTTTACTTTATTGCCTTGTTTGGATAAAATGCTGAGTACTGCATTATCATCAACTTTCTGAACTTGCGGGCATTACAATGTCACTAAGACTAAATGCAGTACTTGTGTTTATTACAGCAAAATCACCTAGCACGTGCTCATTACTACGTTTGTAGTTAGCAATCATCTTCAGTTTTCATGTCTGGTAAAAGTTAAAATGTAGGTAAAAGAGAATAACCAAAACTGGTACCAAGAAGTTTCATGCATCAAGATCATAATTGTATAGTAATTATTTTCATATTATTTTAGGACATTACGCTTCATGGATTTAATGTTTGAACAGGGAATTCAATTTTAAATGTTTAAAAGTATGAACATTGTTTTACTCCCTCGTCAAATAACCGGTCATAGAGATGCAATGCAATAGAAACTATTTTTAATGAATTAACTAACCAGTTATTCAAATAGTTTCTTTTGTATAATAAATAACTATAACGTTTGCTTCAAAAACATAAACGAATTATATGTATTAGCATTGCTTTCGTTGCGTTCAATAACGTAACAATTCAAATTAAACCAGTACACCAAATCGATTTATTATTACTAATTGACACAATATCGATTTTCTTACTAAAGATTAGGATTTATCGATCGCTTCCCTAAATCCCGCCAGACATATTTCTGACATTTGTCTGTGTTTTTACAGTTGAGAATTGAATTGAATTGAGATTTTTATTGTATTGTAAAATAACTTGTTGTTATTTTGTGAACTTATTTCTGTGTATCATTGTACAGATATGTCGAGTCGTGGAGTAAACAGACTGACGCCGGCAGAACCGATGTATTAATTTTTCATTTGAATGTTAAATATATCTTTTGATGATGTGGCCAACACATTAGAAAGCATAGTAGGTTATTGCTGTAGCTGCCTCGTCGGTAAGCGAACAGTGGGCTGCTGTGCTCATGTGATGACAGTAGTGTGGTATTTGAGCTGGGGACGGTATAATAGTGTGACTACATCGGCACCAGTATTAGATGTTTTTTTCAGGGGTATGATGAATGATTTAAGTTGTTGTTAATAATTACTGTTGACTTTGAATCACTATTAAAAACAATATGGAACCATTTGTTTATTTTTTTATCCCTTACCTCCCCTATCTCCTTACCTAGCGCATCACTACGACAACACGAGCATGAGCATGAGCAATAGTGTCTATCATAAATAGTATTTTAAGATTACCAAAGGGTTATTATAGTTTAAGATGCTCTCTAGATTCAATGAGCGCTTTATTCAGCCTCACTAATGGTAATGTTTTATTGGTATTGGTGCTATCACACGGTAGCGTCCAGTGATATTATATCCTTATTACTGTTTATTACAATTAGATAAGTTACCCGCTCACACTGTAATATAATTGTCTAGTAAATGCCTGAGTTTCACTCGCGCCCCCTGTATCGCGATTGTTCGTCTTTGTAACTACTAATATAAGCGAAATACGCTGTTTTTGGAGCAATAATGTTCGTTTGTGTATAGCGTCTCTATATTATGTAATACTTACGTTATATACTTACGTCATTGGTTTCATCGAACAAAATATACCTACTTACCTACTTTTTAGGTTTGGTTAGGTTATTTACGCTTTTTTTTAAATATCTCCGAAACCCAGGTTTTCTTTACAAAAAGGACTTCTGTAGGAGTTAGTATGATAAGTATAGTCTCTTAAAAACAGCGTTTGAATGTGATGCAAGATGGTACGGGATCCCATATATCTATTAGCATTATCCTTTAACTTCTGCCAAATATTTAAATGAGAAAGAGACGAACTTAAATTGAAAGAAGGTAGATATTAAAAAAAAATCATTGCTGACCTTATAATGACAATATTTTGTTTGTTTATTAATATGTGTTTATGATCTTTCTATAGCCTCGCTGTAGAAAGTTTTTTGTTATAATTTTTTAATATAACTTGACTTATCAATTTACCATTATTTTGAAATATACAATAACTAACTTCATGGCACTTTATCAAATCCACTCAAAATATTTTATCGAAATGAAATTAATAATACGTTGCCAACTTCGAAGATCTATTGGACTACTAATCTAAATTATAGTAAAAAATAATAATTCTACATTAAATCTACGTCGCCATCAAGATGGACTCATTAAATGTATAGTTTATGAGACTGATGTCTCATAAACGTTGCTTTGGGAATATTACTTAATAATACTTAAAGCAAAATAACTGAACTTAAAATGTGACAAACTTCTAAACAGAACATATAATTTCTCAATAACAATATCTTATTGAAAATAAAGACGTTTCCTAAATCATAAGAGCAATAAATTTTATAACCAACTCTTAGAAATAAAAAGTTTTAACACCTAAATATTTTTTCTCAAAATCAATGTTTCTGTGTTGTACAAAATCAGTGGAATCATTTATAACGGGAAGATTATCCAATAAAGGCTACAATCTGTATTTTGTTATGTGATAAATTAACTTCTTTAATATACTTGTCTTACTTGTTTGAGTTATCCCACGTGGCTAAGTACTTTAAAAAGTACAACTAACTTTCTTTCTTTATTTCTTTCGTAACTCCATCGTGAGTATTGAACTAATATCAACATAGAATTTCTATGCACCTCGGCACGGGCAATATCTATTAAGTACGTCATTGCATCATGATGAATGATCCTCCGTTAGTAGTTAGTCCGGAACATCCACGGATTTTACATTCACTTTTTCTGAATTTGTAAGTTGTACACAGTCGATAAAATCAGGAAAATCATAGATTTTTTTTTGCGTTTTGACGCTGACTCCGCACTTGGTGGTAAAACCTGACTATAGACTTAAATATATGGCCTGGTTGACTGGTGTACTTTATTATTATTTTTGTCGCAGCCATCCGAGCCATTGATTATCTATACTAAAAATGAAAAAATGCCCAATTATTTTTTGACCAGTGCAACTATCGGTCTAAATAGTAATTACACCGCAGTCACGTTTGCTTCCAAAAAATTCTCTATTATCACTTATTATATTTTCCTTCTTCCGGCTGGCTTCTTGGAGTGTTTACAATACGACAAAAACATCGGTGAGTTTAGACATCGTCAACGCCTTCAACTCCGTCCCCTGGCGGGCGATACGGGAGGCACTGGTCCATCATAACGTGCCTCCCTATCTCCGTGGTATAGTCAGGGCATATTTGCGCGACAGGACGATTCAATTCGTCGGTCGGAACGGGATTGAGATCCAGGGGGAGCTCTCCTGTGGGGTTCCTCAGGGGTCCGTGTTGGGACCTCTGCTATGGAGCCTCGCGTACGATGCGGTCCTGCGGATAAGCCTCCCTCCCGGAGTGAGCGTCGTCTGCTATGCGGACGACACGCTCGTCATAGTGCGGGAGGTAAGCTTCCAGCGGGCGGTACGGCTCGCCGAACTCGGAGTTGCGTGTGTCGTCGCGGCCATTTTGAGACTGGGCCTTCGGGTAGCGCCTCACAAGACCGAGGCGCTATGGTTCCACGGCTTACGCCGTAGGGAGGAACCACCCAGTATGTCGATGCGTGTAGGTGACGCAGAGGTCAGGGTGGGGCGGTACATGAAGTACCTGGGCCTCACCCTAGACAGCCGATGGGGCTTCGAGGAGCATTTCGGGCGTCTGGCCCCCGAGTGCGCCGGGTAACCGGTGCGTTACACCGGCTTTTGCCGAAACTCGGGGGTCCCAGGGAAGAAGTTCACCGCCTCTACGGAGGTGTCGTGCGATCCATGGTCCTTTATGGGGCGCCCGTCTGGTCTGAACGCCTGACGGGCGCCTCCCGCTGCAGAGCGATTTTGAATAGCCTGCAGCGTGTGGTGGCCATACGGATCGCACGAGGATACCGGACGGTATCCTTTGAGGCGGCGACACTCCTGGCGCGCCTCCCGCCGTTTGATCTCCTGGCGGCAGTCGACGCGACGGTTTACACCGAGATCCGCGTCCGTCGGGAGAGCGGTGAGGCGCCAGAGCAGACGCTCGATGCCTATAGGCGGGATGCACACCGGCGCGTACTAACACAGTGACGCGCACGGCTTGAGTTGCGCCTGAACGCGCGCCAACGTGCCATAGGTGCTATCCTGCCTCACCTCGAGGCCTGGGTGGGAAGGAAGGGCGGTTGCGTCACCTACAGACTGACTCAGATACTCACCGGACACGGGTGTTTCGGTGAGTATCTGTGCCAGATCGGCCGAGAAGTGACGACACATTGTCACCATTGCGGGAGCGACCTGGACTCTGCCCAGCATACGCTGGAGGAGTGCCCGGCCTGGGAGACCGAGAGACGAGTCCTGGTCGCTGAGATCGGACGGGATCTTTCGCCGCCAGCAGTCGTGTATGCGATGCTGGCTGGCAACTCCACCAAATGGGACGCCGTGGTCTCCTTCTGCGAAGCAGTCATGCTCCAGAAGGAGGCCGCCGAGCGGGATCGGGAACGAGCCGACCCCGCTCGTAGACGGAGGAGGCGTCGGGGCGGCGGCGGCAGCCGTTAGCCCTACTCCCCTCGGGGTTGCGGTGGCAGTATAAGAAGTGTCCTCTACTGCCGCCACGTGCAAGCAGCCCCGGGAAGACAGCGAACTGTTTGTGGCGCAGTCGCTGTGCCGTACTGGCAGGAGTCGGCAAATGGGGAGGGCAACCCACGGCTCTCCCCGGGTGCGTGTCCCGACCATCTGGGACACGGCGCAAAAGGGGGGCACCGGAGCAGCATACCCGCGTTCCCGGGGCTCCCCGTATCAGGCGCCAGAAGAAGTCCACGGCAGGTTAGGTTTAGTCGGTGCGAGTCCGACATACCCACCCGCAGACACTTTTTGCGGGTGGCATGCATTAGCATTCCCCCTGCCTTATCAAAAAAAAAAAAAAAAGTTTAGCGTCGCAATGTTAAGTTTTCTGGCTACTTTTACATGCAGTAATGGTGAATACTGCGTTTTGTTTTAACGTCGCAAGAGTAGGTCTTTGTTATTCTCGCTACACTCATTTGCAGTAACGGTGAGTACTGGGTTTGGGTTTAGTTAGAATTCGTTGCAAAAAAGTTAAATTCTAAATGTATATACATTAAACTTAGTAATAGTAATACTGCTTATCTTCTAGCACATGCTTAATGCTGCAGATCTTATTAGCAAAAATAACATTTAGGTGCAAGTACTGCGTTTCATTTGAAATAAATAGCATGTTACTAATAAGAAAAAACTAATTTCTTTTACGTATAGATTACCTCCTCGGGATATCACTTTTGTGAAAATGGCAAACATATCGATTGCTGCAAGTACAACTAGCAGGGCAGAATTACACCCAGACTCAGGACAAACAGACATCTTCGTGTACACAAATAATATCTGTCCTGGGTGGGAATCGAACCCATGACCTGCGGTGTGCAAAGCAAGCATTTACCAACCACGCCACATGCCCGTCAAAATTATATCATGAAAGTTTACATCTGGCGGGGTCCGTCATCTTGACTTTCATCAAATCAATCAAATCAAATCAATGTTTATTGTGTGAAATTTGCTACAAAAAGAGGAACTTATTCTATACATACATAGTTCTCAAAAATCAACCACACAGGTGTACACAATTTTACAGTTCCTGCAGTAATAAATGTCACGTTTAGTTAAATATTCGTATGTTAATTAACTAAAAATAATGAACCCCAATTTGTCATAACATTAATATTTTTCATAATTAAACAATCCCAATAATATCAAATTAATACAAAACAAATACAAAATTACATTCAAATTTACATAACATATTCATGAATTATTCCCCATAAAAAGTAAACAGGTTTCGTTCATTTACTCTAACTATAACTGGAAGTTTAATGGAAAATTTACATTCTGCTCTGATTTATTTATTTATTGTGTTGTTTGGGGCTTGATGTCTTGTTGTTCAACAATGTAGTCTTTTCATAATAGTATAGAATTCGTTATTTATTGCACCAGAGATTTAGACATACGTAGTTCATGGTTGTAAAGACCTGAACTATTCCAAAAATTCTTTAACAACAATGACATTCATTCATACTGTCATTATCATTAACCCTTAACCTATCACAACCTAAGCGTGACAGGGATTAAGGAATATATAGTATATATATATATATATATATATATATATATATATATATATATATATATATATATACACACATCAACAAAGTCTAGGGATACGTTATTTTGAAATCAAACATGGCTTTATTGTTTAAAACCTATTTAGTTTCCTTAAAAAGTTTATTTACAGATTTAAACCTTGTCTATTCTTTATTCAAAATTTAAAAATTAAAATGAGAAACAAATGAAAACACGCAAAGCACAGCGCAATCTTGAGTTGTATCTAATTTCAAGAAGTTGCATTAAAATTTTTTTTGCGTGTTAATTGAAGAAAACCTGATAAATTGTTTTATTTTCTTTTCTCAATTGGTTGTGTAAGCTTTTTAGCGTCATGCCACGCCATCATTTGAGTCGAGATGAAATGTTACGGGCAGTTGGCATGTTACAAAACGGTGCTATTCAACGCGTCGTTGCTGAGTCTCTGGGCACAAGCCAAAATGTGGTATCCAGGCTGTGGTCACGTTATCGCGCTACTGGAGATGTGGCAGAACGGCACACAGGTAGATATCGTGTTACCACTCAGAGACAGGATCGATTTCTCCAAATGACCGCCAGAAGACTACCCAATATCACAGCGATGCAACTAGTGCAAAGGCTCCAGGAGGGTCAGCAGCTGCTGGTGAGCGACCAAACCGTGCGAAGGAGGCTGCATGAAGTTGGTCTTCATGCTCGCAGACCGCTACGAGTCCCAGCGCTGCGACGTGGCAATCGCGGTAGGCGACTTTTATGGGCTCAAGAACATTTGACATGGAGTGATCAACAATGGTCATTGGTGCTGTTCACTGATGAGTCCCGCTATGGATTTCATCCAGATTCGAGACGAACACGCGTTTGGAGAACTCCAGGCAGGGTCAGCCGTCTCCGACATCCACAGGAGGTCCACTCTTACCAAGGCGGGACAATTATGGTGTGGGCAGGAATACGAATCGGCGGACGATCCCAACTCATTTGGATTCAGGGCAGCATGACTGCCCATAGATACCGTGAGGAGGTAGTAGAACGTGTCATTGTCCCGCTCAGGGCCCTAACGGGGCAAGAATTTCAGCTCATGCATGACAATGCACCTTCCCATACAGCGCGGCTGGTGAGGGCCGCCCTTCGAGAACACGATGTTCAGGTATTAGATTGGCCTCCACAGTCGCCAGACTTAAACCCAATTGAACACGCCTGGGACATGTTACAGCGAAGAGCATTGAGGGATTTTCCGCCCAACTTGACAACAGAAGAACAACTTTTCGAACATTTAAAAAGAACTTGGGACTGCATACCCCAGCAAGACATTGACACCTTAATTTTAAGTATGGAAAATCGTTGCCGCTGTGTGATTAATGTTAGAGGAGGAAATACCGATTACTGATTATCAGATTTGGTAAGATTTTTATTCATTTAATTCGATTGAATAATTTTATAAGAATAAAATGTTTTTGTTCACTCAGTAATTTTCTATGGCTTAATTAATTTAAGACTTTTATTAATTAGAAAAACAAAATCGCATCGTGTTGTTAATGTTTAAATATCGGCCATGAAATTATCTTTAATTCTTCCATTTACAGTCATAACAAAATGTTTATAGTTTTCTAGATAATCAATGAAATGTTCAATATCCCTAGATTGTGTTGATGTGTGTATATATATATATATATATTATTAGCAATGGCTATACATTTTATTTCCACCCCTATAATAAATGTGAACGAAACCATACCGCCATGCCATCTAGAAAGCCGGCGCAATGCCATCTATCGCAGGGAAACTAAATTAGAAAATTTATGTAACAATACTGATTACTTTTATAGGTAATAAATACTTTCCGGATAGTCTACTACTAATTATCTTTAATTACGCTTAAGGAGAGTTCAAAACATCTCGGTATGTTAGTTACGTTAGTAGGCAAAACTTGTACTATGGAAACCAGATAACTGATATATTACATATAGTTACTACTTTTCTTTTGTAAAAATGAACTTAAGTAGATAATTACACCCAGACTCAGAACTCGGGATTAACAGATATGTTCATGCACACAAATATCTGTCCTGAGTGGGAATCGAACCCACGACCTGCGGTGTGTAAAGCAAGCTTTTACCAACCACGCCATAGGCCCGTCAAAATTATTTCATAAACGTTTAAAATATTAGAAATAGTGTATAAAAATGCTATTCATATGATATTCAAAATCCCTGACGGGGACTGTCATCTTGGCAGTCATGAATATTTATGTATTCCCCATAAAAATTTAACAGTTTCGTTCATTTACTCTTTAACTGGAAGTTTAATGAAAAATTTAGATACTGCTCTGATATTTATGATTTATTGTGTTGTTTGGGGCTTGATATCATGTTGTTCAACAATGTAGTGTTTTCATAACATTATAGAATTCGGTTCTTTATTGCACTAGTCTGGAATAACTCCCAGAGATTTAGAAATACGTAGTTCATGGTTGTAAAGACCTGAACTATTCCAAAAATTCTTTAACAACAATGACATTCATAATGTCATTGTCATTAACCCTTAACCTATCACAACCTTAGTGTGACAGGGTTATAGGAATATGTAGTATATATATATTATTAGCAATGGCTATTCATTTCATTTCCACCCCTATAATAAATGTGAACGAAACCATACCGCCATCCAGGAAGCCGGTGCAATGCCATCTATCGCAGGGAAACTAAATTAGAAAAATTTACCCCAATAAAATGATGTCCCGCATAGGTAAATAGCTATACGACATAGTTTTAAGAAAAGATGGTGACGGTTGTATGTGTCTCAATACAGTAATTTTGTCGTAAACCAAAGCGTTTGATTTAAGAGAAAAATTTTCGAAGGTCCTATTCGGTTTTATGGCTAACAGTTCAGTTATGTAAGCGATGCAAACAAATTTATTGGATTTGGATAGGAATTAAAGTACAGACTCTTACTACCTCATGTACAGACGCCGGCACATCTAGCTATCCCAATCTGTCAAATTTCTTTTATAGTTTTTCAACTTTATCACAAAAGCACAATGCTAACTTTCAATTGGGGAAATTTGACATAACGGGGTAGCTTGATGTACCGGCGTCTGTACATGAGGTAGTAAGAAGCAGGTTAAATAAAACATTAAAAGTAATGCAGTATCTTAAATTTAAAGACTTCGACCAGTGTAGACTTACGGAACAGAGACGACCAAGGCTACCACAAGTTCATATTGTTTATTTTCTCGACGATACTTGGAAGTTTTCCCAATTCATTAACTAGCACCACCCCTAGCGGAAACTTGAATGAACTTAAAATGTCTATACTAAAAGGTGGTACGTTTCATCGAGTAAGCTAAATGGAGTAAAGGTAATACACAACTAAGGAGCTCACAAGAAGGTTCAAAGTCACTCAAAGAGCAATAGAGAGGGCTATGCTCGGAGTATCACTGCGAGATCAGCTCATAAATGTTGAAATCCGTTAAATAACTGTAAAAGCTTGAAGAATTACCAAACATAAGTGGCAGTGGATAGGGCACTTAGCTCGTAGAACCTATGGCTGCTGTTGCAGAAAGTACCTTGAGTGGCGACCATAAACTGGAAGATGCAGCGGTGCAAGATCATCGGTCCACTTTGCACGAAGTGGATCCAAGATATTGGTGGCAGATCAAGATGCGGGCAGTCGAAAGACGTCCACTGCTAAATAACACATGATTGTTGTTCAGCTGTGGACGTCTTTCGGCTGATATGATGATTGCAGTGACGGTTTTGTGGTACATATGTACAGACGCCAGCACATCAAGCTAGCCCAATCTGTGAAATTTCCCAAATTGAAAGTGAACCTTATACTTATATTGTAATAAAGTCGAAAATCTATAAAAGAAATTTGACAGATTGGGGTAGCTGGATGTGCTGGCGTCTGTACAAACTTTTGAAAATATATTTGTATAAATAAATAATAGTAAGACTTAGGTTAACTAATAAAATATGTTTGGCTTCAGGTAAGTTAGACTTTTACAAATGACTGAACTTGTCTCTTAATAAATATACATACCGCCGCTAGCCGTGTGGTTTCCGGCCTCGAAGGAACATGCCGGGGGTGTCGTGAAAGGTGACTAAGGGATACAGCAGGTGGTCAGGCAGCAGCGCCATCTGTGTACCAGGCGCGGCGATTAAGGCAAATGCCTACAAATGGTAACATTATAGAAACATTTGGGGGAGGCTTTTGTCCAGCCATGTTCACGTTGTCATGAGCCACTATGATGTGAAATATACATGTATAATACCATGTCGGTATACAATTCTACGGCCTTGTTATTATCCACCTAGGATCGATCGAGTGATTGATGCGTTCATGGTGCGCTTAACATAACAATGTTAAGCGCACTGTACTTCGTAAAGCTTTAAATCTAAACTTGATTAGGGAAAGCACATTCACCTTACTGAATGCTTTCCAGGTAGTAGCATTATAACCTTAATGTTATAGTCCTGAGTATGAGTAATTTCGCCAGAGCTCAACGGGGAGGGGGGTAGGGTCGGCAACGCATGCGTGATGCCGTGCGCGTATACCGCTCACTTTCAAAAGCCATACTTTGCTAACTATAAATAGAACAGGCGTATTTAATGCACAGATGTGTGGACATAAAAGTAAATTTAAACCCATTTAAACTTTCCAGAGTTGTATTCAGGATTTTTCTCTTATGTGCTCTTTTACCTGTTAAACTTTCGGCCCGTCTATCACCATGAATCCCTTTCTGTCTGTCGTGCAGTCAACAGCTCGGTTCAATTTCACTTCAAGCAAGTCTGTTCGACTTGACAAACGCTGTTACTTTATATGAGGCATTATATATATATATATATATATTTTATAGACTACACTCGCATTTGGGAATTTAATCCCTGTGTCGCGGGGTACTTAACACACATATAATAGACGGACACATATTACATCCAGACTCAGAACAACTAATTGTGGGACACACAAATAGTTCTCCGGCGTGGGACTTGAACCCACGACAAGAAACAGCGATGCGACTGTCTAAGCCACTGCGCCACACGTGCATCATTCACGTTTCGATACGTTTTTCAATGAAAATAGTTTGGTAAATTAGAATCTAAATCCATAGCGATAGATTTATTCAAATTCAAATTCAAATACATTTATTTCGGAAAAATATCCATATAATGTTAGTATAACTTAGCCTAATGTTAGTATCAATTAAATTAATTATGTTAAGGGTGTCTGGACTCTTACCCACCTGTGTAAAAGGGGAGAGTCCCACCGATCAGAAAACACATTCAGGATGCCATTGGAGGAGAAGCGCAAGCACTCCATCATGGAAGCGCAGCGCCTCCGCATGATCGCGGCGAACCCGTCGACGCACGACTCCGCGAACATCCCCGACGCGCTACACCGCCACGGCAACCCCAAGAGCACCCTGAATGCGTTATTGTACTGTACGCGCAGGTCGCTGTATGCCCGCTGGGTATACTTGATCCACAGACTGCACGTGTAAAACGACTGGCAGAAGGCCTTAAAGAGCGTTATCTTAACAGGGTTAGTAGTTTATATGTCACAGTACAAAATTTGATAATGTATTAATGATTTATTTTGATAATGTAAATACTAGACATACTAATCTTTCATCGTTATGGTATTTTACGTACTCTCTAAATTAACCTTAATTAATCACTTTTTATATAGGCTTTTTAAAGGTTTGTAAAATGTAAGTTTTTGCTATGGGAGCTTTTGTTTTTTATGGGCAACTGCCACACTAGTGAAATAAATTCTTGTAACGCGGGTGGCTTCTACAAACATACACTTACTAACACAACGCTCATTCTGTCAAACACGTATTTGTCCTATGTGGGGATCGAACTCGAAATATGAGGGCGCTGCGGGGCTAGAGAGGTAACCTTGGTCAGATTGGCAACTATGATGACACAGGCTTTAACTCCAAACCTGAAGGTTGATTTTGTGTAGAGGCAGACATAGGAATTAACCCAATAATTAAGTAAGGCATTAAAACAATATTCAACTTTGCGGTACCGTTTCGAGTTTTGATATCCATCGTATTGTTCCTGCATTACTCAGTCAGAATTTATGACAGAAATTGTTGCCGTTGATTAATACAGATTTTGTTTCGTATTGTTTAATTATTCAGGGCAGTTTTGCTGGAAGTTATGCAACAGAGGGGTTATCATCGAAACGAGATAGGAGGGATTTTTATTAATATATGCAATAGGTACTCTGTATTAGAATATGATTTAAAATGAATGCAAAAATCAAGTATGTGACTGTGGTTGACAATAGCGTTGTTTTAATCTATGGAGCTAGTCATATACTGGGGTAGTACATCTACCTTATAGAATAACTGCAGGTAGGTTTATTATATTTATGTTGTGAGGTGTGAGTAAGATCACCTGAGCTCATCGGGAGTTGGAGAAGAGTCGGCAAGTAAATGTGTGTCTTTTGTGTCCGTCTGTGGTATTGTGGTAATTAAACGCCCTTGTCTCATGTAGGGTATCCAAGTACGATATAGCCTATTGGTTAGACCATTGAACTGTAGAGTCTGAGGTGAACCACTGAATTTTCATATATGTACATGTGCGTATTAGATATTAACTGTCTCGTACTTAAAACCGTAAAGGTAAATATAGTGAGTAAATGCATGCCTGAGCGTTCTCCAAAATGTTCAAGATGGTATGTGAAGTCTGTCAATCCGCACTAGGCTAGCGTGGTGGCCTAACCCTTCCTAATGTGAGAGGAGGCCCTTGCCAGCGGTGAGACAGAGTTCGATCACTATAAATGTAAACATAAATAATTACTTTGAAAATGGCGGTCTACCATAGAAACATTATACCCCTTAAATATGAAAATTTCATAAATCCTTTCTTCGTTAATATCTACTTATACTAATAATAATGTCCTCCTAGCCGAATTTAGGCCACGGCGGCCGGTCTCAATAGAGATTAACCATCTGCGCGGGACATATTATAGTGCTCAAGTGTGTGCGCAAACACAAGAGCACTTTCTATTCCATCACTCTCATGATCCGATGGGACGCCTAAGCGACAAGACCGGAAAGAGGTCAGGCACAGGACCGACGGCTTTACGTGCTCTCCGAGACACGGGGGTATAATACCGCCAACTCCCAGACTTAGGGCTGATGCTGAGAAATTTTTCTTTTTTACAGAAAAGTCCCAAAATCACTTTTTGCCCGATCCGGCATCCGGCATTTGAACCCAGCACCTCGTTCTCTGCGGGTGAACACGCTACCGCTCGACCAACGAGGCAGTAAACTACTTATACTATTTGGACAGCGACAATATATTAGTATCACCTGGTCCTTACAGAGTTTCTGAATAAAGCACATTAACCATAACTTATTATAGGTACTACGTCGTTATATAAATATTCCAGGAAAGTAATAAATATTATTAGTGTAATTTCGTGAGTGTTAGCAAAATTATCAAAGATATCTACCAGTTTGATAATTTGGCGAAAGCTCCCGAAATTACACAAATAATATTCATTACTTTCCTGGAATCTTTTATACATAAAGTAATAAAATTAGGTATGTCTTGTTATACTACTTTTTTGGAATATAATAGGCTGAGCTAATAAATACGTAAACTTTTTCCTTGTAGCTAATGATTAATGGTAATTTGAGCAATTCCGTGAATCTGCTACTGGAATTTGCCTTACGAGCAGTTCACTTTAGGAAGTTATACTTCGTATTATTATATTATAATCATATATTTATTGGATGTTATGAAATAAAAATAGATTTCTCCTTAGACCTATGTATAAAATACCTTATAAAATACCTATTTATAAAATACAACCAACCTAAGAGTCTTTCTTAACGTTACCGGAGAACATAATGGAGAACGTAATGACTGTGACGTGTGGCACAGCGGCAAAGGCAGTAGCCTCGCCGCTTCGTGTCGCGGGTTCGAGTCCCGCGCCGGACAACAATTTGTGTGACCCACAAACAGTTGTTCTAAGTCTGGATGTAATCTATGTTCGTCTATTATATGATTGTAAAGTACCCCACGACACAGAGACTAAATTACTTGAAGCGGGCATTGTGTTTAAAAAAAAAATCGGACTATGGATCATGCTCTCGGTTGTAAATCGAGTCTATGGTGGCTATTGACAGCAAGAAGCCTGTTTTAGGGATGCCTTATGCCTTAGCCTACTAGCGTATAAGGCTGTCACTGCTTGATTGGACACAGAAGTTTGTGAAAGCGTAAATCATGCAGCAACTATATATATATATTTATTTATTTATCAGTTCAACCAACGATCGCTGACACAATTCATAACATATGGTACAGACATTTAGATATTATCTTTGTGCAGCAACCAATTATAGGGTTACACCACATGCAATAATATAAGGAATTATGTGAACAAAAAACAAAGAGATAGTTAGCTAACAAACTACTGTTACAATACATTAAAATTACAATCTAGAGATACAATTATAAAAATTAATAATAATATTTTACAATAAAGCAATTCTAATTATAAGTGAAACAGATACAGGATTATATTAAGCTTATGTTAATTAATTAATATATAATTAGTATTAATATATAATTACAGCTTAGTAGTTCTGAGCCAGAGGGCACCCACGAACAAGCACGTTGTGGCCCAGAATTTAGCGTGCCGTTATTTCGCCGGCGTATTTAGATATTATATAGGATACAAGATCAATGTCAGTCAGTCAGTCTTTTCCAAAGAAGCCATTTTATGATACTAGTATTCCAAAATATTCAGAACATATTTTTAGTTTTATATGTTTAATACTCACCAATAAAAAAATCGAGAGTCTGTTTTCTTTCAAACTAGCCGTAATTACAACAATATAAAAATTTTAACTTGTCCTGAACATTTTGTAATATTAATCTGCCGACCTAGAACCGGAAGACGCAGTGTGGGACTGGCCCCCTATATGTATGTAGAATGATGATCTTGTGATGGTAGCTGAAAGTCGCTGAATACGGGTCGTGTAAGACCGGCAATTGTGAAGGTCTTTGGGGGAGGCTTTTGTCCATATGCTGATATGATGCACTTATTCTAGCAAGACGACTGAAGCAGATTTTTAGAGAAAGCATAGGTACAATTATTTTATGCATGAACTAAATGTATGCGTGAGACGGCAGCGCTTTGAAGCTTGAGCTACGAACTAAGATAAGGATGATCTCAGTAGATTTTATGCCGAATGTTGGAATGTGGGGAATGTCCTTAACTTATTCTTGGTACCTAAGAGCTTTAATTTCTTATCAAAGATCACAGGATTCGTTTAATGGTTAAAGGGGGGTTCAGCACGCAGCTTTAACTTCCAATCGCAACAAACTGGCCAAATGATGGAACTGCCCGTTCGTTTAAAATTAAAGAGTTAACGTAAAAGCTCCTATTAACGACCCCCTAAAAAATGTACTCTATTAACGATCTAATTTTTAAATCACTCAAATTAGACATAATACAGGGTTCCAGACAAGTCATACCTTAAAAATTAGTTATTTATTTTTGTTGGGCAACAATAAAGTAAAGTTTATGTGTGTAAATAGTCAGTGAAAGAAATAATTTGACAATGAGTGGGACACGCCTGAAATTGACGCACGTTTTATAGTGTCGCGTCTCCGGCCACGGAAGTACACCTAAATATTACTTAAGGAAAATAACACACTAAGAATTGATCTGTCTTCTTGCTATCACATTACAACTGTTACGTATATATTTGTTTTCTAAACTAACTCTTGATATATCTAACTATATAAACTAACTCTTGATACTTCTTATTAGTTTTTGTGTTATAAAATCATGTTTAAATTTAAGGCGGTAATAGAAACCAAATTACAAAAGTTGATTCTAATAACAACTCATGGCGTTGTTAATTTTTTAGGAACATTTAGTATTTTTAAATAATGTCTATTACAAACTACCTCATTTGATTTTATTTTTTTCTTGTTCTATTCTTAAAATTATTTTACTTCGTTAGCTCTATTAACGACACAGCTATTTCTTAAAGTTTTTGTGTGAAACTCGATTCAACATTAGACAATATCCCTATTATTATAATGATATTACACTGTAAATAACCATTATTACCTGACTTAAAAACTAACTGAGACTAAAAGAAATAATATAACAATGAGATCGAATTTAACAGTATTCCATAAAACGGATATTTTATCTGTTTATTATAAATTTTATTGGTCGCTAATAGAATATTGTAACCTTCATACTTGATTCTATGACCGACTCACAGCTGTGACGATATTTTTGGTAATATTACAGTACACAAAAACAAATGTCTATTTTTGAACAAATTGGCTTATTTCTTGCTAACGTGACGTTTTGAGAGATATTGTCACAGGCCATATTATTAATCTAAAATAATATTTGCTATCCAGTTTCATTCATGGCTTCATTGCATTGGCTATTTTCATATGTTTTCAAATAAAATAAAAATGGCGGGACGGAATGAGGGCCATGTAACTTTTTAAAGCTTCTTTCGGAGAATTAAATTCTATATCGTTGATTACTGTCTCTCTCTCTTCTCCTAGCCTTATTAATCCCAAGCATCTTGGGGTCGGCTTCTGTATTGAGCGAACTATAAATGTGTTATTATAAAATTAACCTACTATAAAGGTATTTTGTGAGTGTATTACAGATAAAAATATTTTTGTTATTGATTTATAATATCTAATTAAAAAATAAAAATAATTAGGTATGTAGGTAATGAAAAAGTAAGCTTTTAATTATTTGAAGACTATTTTCTGAGATTGATTACATTTTTTATTAATTAAAATAACAAAAAGTAAGTTCTCTAAGCGTTGCAATAAATAATTATGTTTATATTGTAATAATGTTGATCTCAACAACAGTTTATTATTTATTATATTTTATTTAATAAATAGAAGGAGTGACATCTTTGTAGCGGTCGGTAAAAGAAGTAGAAAAAAAATCGGTAATAGAATCTTGCCGCATTCTATGGGTCAGTAATAAAATCAACTACTCTTTTGGATTAAATCATTATTTAGTAACTATTGCGTTATTGAATATTGATTTTAAGTACTGAAATCCAAAGAACTATGTAGAGATTAATTAAAAATTATAACATCTTTCCTAACATAACAGCTTATATCTATTTTTTTAAACTGAATCCTAAGACGGCTAAAACTGGCGGTAATAGGAGCTTTTACGTTATTATAATTCCGTACGACATAGGTACAACTATAAAATCGCTTAATTTAATTAAACGTGTAACTGAATCCTAAGACAGCTAAAACTGGCGGTAATAGGAGCTTTTACGTTATTATAATTCCGTACGACATAGGTACAACTATAAAATGGCTTACTTTAATTAAACGTGTAGTTTCATTGTTAGTGAGTTGTCTTACTTTTATGACAGCGGCGCGAGCTGCAAGGTATAACTTTCCAGAAAAGCAGGATCTTTGAGTAGGTATTCATTGAATCACACCTCCCTAGATATAACTTCATACAACAAAAGTTATATCTAGGGAGGTGTGTGTAGTTTACAGTTTCTAACATTTAATTGCATTTTATAATTATTTTGGTATGACATTGCTAATTTGGATGCCATGAATTTAAAATTTAGTTTATATAGCTTTTAAGGCACGGTTGGGAGTGACGATACAATTATACCTAATAATATAATATATATATTTGTTTCCAAAAAATGTGTGTTTACTTTAAGTTTCATTCATATGTTCGTAAATATTAAAATGACAAATAGTGATGAAACAGCATCCGTTGCTAAACTAGATATAAAACCTGTATTTCAGCTTTCGGCGCCACTCCCTACATGGATATTACTAAACTATTACTTATCACTATCTCCTCCTGCACATAGCATCCTAAAAAAACCTATGCAATACGATCGTACATACATTTCTCATAACACACACAAGCAACAACACCAGACACATACATTCCCATCCCACACAAATAAGAGGACCTGCATGCAAACACTACACAATCGTTTTTATTTTATTTTAATTTTCTTTTTATACCATTGTAAGTAAATACATTACAAATTATGAATTTGATTATACTCAGAATACAACATATAAACATGAAATTATGTAAATGGCTAAAATAAATGTTTAATACTCGTGGGGTTGGGCGCTGATAGCCGAAATACAGGCTCTGCCTAGTTCGGCTACAGATGACTATACCATTTAATCTGATCTAAATTAGCCTGTTAAAATATTATGTAACTTACGCTTAAGATTTTTTGAACAATAAACATTATTATATTTGAACAATAAACATTAGTATATTATTATTATTAAAAAACAACAAGTGCTTTCAAGTCGCTCTCTGCAAAAAAGGTGTCAAAAAGCTAGCAACTTTACTTCTATGGATGGCGAGGCTTATGCGTTGGCCGAAATATATGCCAGCTCACTGATCACCAGAGTATTCGAGAAGCCGCCTCAACAACTCCCCTCTCTCTCTCAGCTCTCAGCAGCCACCGCTATAGCATCGCCCGCCCTAGCGTGACGGTTGGAGGGAACCGGTGTAAATACACCGGTCACATCCCATATGAATGAATTATATTCTATCTGGCTTCTTGCCATTATCACGAGAGGTACTGTTAGAACGTGAACGTTGCTAGTGCTCGAAGAATGACATTTTTAACGGCATCGTGCCTTGTAGGCCTCCTTGCACTACGGTTGCAAGATAGGGCATGGTCTACCTCAAATCCCTAGAAAATGAAGATACCCAGAGGAATATCTACAACCTGACCCATCCACAGGATGTTAGCTACCCGGTGATTTAGAAGTCACTCGCATAAGGATCGACGACGTGGTTCTGGGTGTGTTTTATGGAGCCGCACTTACAGACGACAGAGCTCGGCCGACAGGATTCCACTAGGGTTTAGTGTTCGCAAGGGCCCTGGAATGTTATTATTAGATATTTATGTACTTATACTACTACTATTTCATCATAACCTTTTTATGCAGTCCTACACTCAGCAACACACGAATCATTCCACATGAGTTCTCGTTACTAATTTCGTGTTACTTGCGCGATAATGTGGTGTCTTTCTGTTAAAAAATACACCTCCCTTGCTACTCGCAGTTGAAGATTCTTAATACATAAATCAATTATTTAATATTCTAATAAAGAATACGAAAATCATACAAAAATGTGTCTTAAAATCTTTAATCGTAATAAAATCTAGAATACCTGCACATTTTATTATTCCAAAATGATCTTAAGTATCACAAGCATAGGAAAATATTTTTTTTCAGCATAATAGAACAGTTAACGTGACGTCAATGGATTAACTTGCAATCGCTTCTTCGTCTAAAGTATTTTGACCGTGCAATCACTCTGTTTGACAGCCTATCACTACACCCTGACATTGGCGAAATTAAAGAAGAATTAAATTGAATTGTTAGTCTCTTTAATTCCTCCATTTATATATCAAAGAGTAAACGCCCAAAGTAATAACGTTGTCAAGGAAAAAGTTTATCCATGAACGTGGCGTTATTTGTCCTAAGTTACTGTGATAGCCTATTTTCAAACAATTTGTGGTGTGGTATAAACATTGACAAATGGGGCATTTTCTCCCTCCTGAAGCCAGTTGTCTGGGGAGTAGTTATTGTTATTTTTTTCAACAACGTGGAAGGTGTACGCATGGCGGCTCTTGTCAGATTTATTGTGTGCACTCTTGTGGACCACGTTCCCATGAATCAAAATGCAAGTACCTGAGAAACAAAAACATAAATATTATTGTCGTAAAATTATATTGAAATAGGCTGTAACTCTGATAAGTGTTCGCCATCAAAGGGCTTAAGAATTGCTCCAACAACCTTATCATATTCATTCCATAAGGCGCACACCTTGTATTATGGTATGAATATGAAACGGTTCATAGAGAATGTGTTACTCATACATACAAAATGTGGTTCACATTTTGTATGTATTAATTATTAAAAGTGTAGATAATTTTCCCATATTTTTTGTCGCCCGTTAGCTTTGATTGCATTATATTTATGCTTTCTTACTTTACACTGATTAAATCATGGTATTGAAACAATGTAAAAAATTAAAGGCTGATTTGAGTGTTTGTTTCGAGTCAACAAATGGGTTCCTGTCTATGAACCTCTTCATATTCATACTATAATTTAAGGCGGGCTATAATGATTATCCTTGAAGTTCAGTAAGGTAAAGAATAAGTTATTTTCTAAAGTGAAGGTAAAATCATGCCTCATATGTATAATGAAGTAATGGCATATCGAATTGTACCAAAAGCACAATATTAATATGGATGTGATTAGTCTTTAAAAAAATTAAGGGAATGGTAATGATTTCAATGTTGTGTGTAAAACCTAATACACCGTACGGGGTTCCGTGTCACGAATTAGGTCTATGTGAGCTTGAATCTCATTTGACTGTATTTGATATGAATTTTAGTGAATCTAAATTTAACTATAATTTAGTCGTAATCTGATCGTATGTACTTTTTTTATATTCCACGTACCTTTACTAACAGGGACTGCTGTGAAACTAGACTGTGGGTAAAAAGGAGCCGGCCGGTCGAACACAAAAACTTCTTTGCTGTTGTCCTCCTTCTCATTTCTAATAAACCGCCGGTGGACACCTGATTTGTGTGAGCCCCGCGCCATCCAGAGGCAACCATTCTGTACGGTAGCGTCTTCCAGGGCGATCCAGAAGCCTATGGGGGGCACTGGCTCTGTGTGCAAATATGTTATGTCTTGGTGTGGAACCACTGAAAAAAAGAAATGATTATGAAATACTAAAATTTATTCAGCACAAGGGCATTAACACTCATTAGTAGGTACTTGTCAAGCTAACAAATAAACAGGCTAGTTCTAATATAATATTGTTTAGCTACATAATGAAACTTAATTTGGCCACAAGAATATTTGTGCCGGCATAAAGGTGGAACTAGAATTGCATCGACTATTGTGTCGACAATAACATTTATTAATAAAAAACGGAACCCTTATGCATTCGTCATGTCTGTCTGTCTGTCTTTGTCACAGCCACTTTTTTCCGAAACTGTAAAACTATACTGTTGAAACTTGGTACCTAAGTAGATATATTCTGTGAAACACATTATGATTTTCACACGAAAATAGAAATAAAAAAAATACATTTGGTGGAAATAAAACAATCAATTTTGATGGTACCCCATACTTGTTTAGAACTGAAACTCATTTTTTTTTCATCAGACCCATACCTGTGGGGTATTTATGGATAGGTCTTCAAAAATGATACAGGTTTCTAATATATTTTTTGTCTAAACTGAATAATTTGCGCGAGAGACACTTCCGAAGTGGTAAAATGAGTATAAAATGAGAATAATTTAGAAGTTACAGGGGGGGTCCCTGTAACTTCTAAAGTAAGAGAATTATATAATTTAAAAAAAAAATGTATGATGTCCATTACCGTACATATTTCCACCGAAAATTGGTTTGAACGAGATCTACTAAGTAGTTGTTTGTAAAACGCCATAAACCGTAAACCGCAAATTACCTTTCATTCAATCAAATACTACAAGAACTTTTATATTATGTTACTTGCTGCTACGGAACCCTTCATGGGCGACTCGCACTTGGCCGCTTTTTGTGATTTAGCATCGAATCGTACATTATTTTGATATTTAGTAAATTTAGAATAGTTGAAGGAAAAAGTAAAATGATACCATCTGAAGTTAATAGTCAATTAAAACTAATTATAGATAATTTCTTTATTTAATAGTTTTGTTATGATGGATGTTTTTATTGGCTCACAGTGGGAATGTTTACGCTTCTCACCCGCAAAACGTCTGCGGATTGCTATAGCGGACTCGCACCGGCTTAACCCATCTTGATGTGGATTTAAGTTGTTGCAAGGTAAGAATATGTCAGTAAAAATAATAGACATTCAAAATGACAAGAATAGATATAAACATTGTCTTTAATATTCTGTACGATTAACCGCTACATCACGGCGTTACAATCAAGCTTTAAAAACTTTTCAATTATCATATACCACAAAACAAAAGAGTTACATTAAACTTTATGGATAAAATGTTTTTCTGCGCTATTTTATTTTTAGTAACAACAAGCCGGTTCCCCGTATATATAATAATTAATAATAATTATTTATTTATTGTTCTCTCACACAGATTACAGAGTAGGTACATATTATTCTAATTAATACATCAGTTCGATAATCTATCTATGTGAGAGACTGGTATCCGTACAAGGAGACCTGTATGACAGATTACCAGCCTCTCCAGACACTGGACAAAGTTTAACCTTAACTAATTTATTAATCAGAGCATAAATATCTGTGTGTGTAAGTGCGTTTATGTGTGTCTATGTGTGTGCGCGTGTGTGAGTGCGTGTGTGTGTGTGTGTGTGTGTTATGTTTTATAATTTATTTATCTAAGAGCCTACATTAAGCACGTTTTCCGTATCTTCGTAGTTCAAAGACTTAAGCCATGTTGTAAGAATCTGCTTACATTTAAATTTAGTTAGGGGATACACAGTAAGCAACTTATTTATCTTATTATATAAGTATCCGCCTAAAAAACCAAAGAAGTTGTTTGAGAACTTGGTAGTCCACTGTTTATCCGACAAGCAGACTTTATGTTTGAGCCGTTTGTTATTGTTAAGTAAGGGAGTGAATTTTGTGAGAGAGTGTTGTTTTAAAATAGTGTTTAGCAGGTACAGTTGCCGCACTGTAAGCACATCCGCGAGTTTATATAATTCAGCAGTGGGGAATTGAAAAGGCAGCGATAAACTAACTTTTAATACCGCTCTTTGCGCTCTTTCGACCTTTAACAGGTTAGTTTTGCATGCGCCACCCCAGGCAGTAATGCCATATGATAAGACGGATTGACATAATGCCATGTATACCATCCTAATGACTGATTTATCAGTTAAATGGCGAAGACACTTGAAAATAAACATTAGCTTGCGAGTCCTGTCAGATAATAGTTCCAGATGTTGATTAAAGCTTAATGTATTATCAATCATGATGCCGAGGTATTTTATACATGAAACTTTTTTTATCAGTACACAAGTACAGGGGTTTCTAGGAGAGCAAGTGTGTGCGATGAGTGCGTGGTTATCGTGCAATGAAGTTGTGCATTTTTTAATAGAGAATGGTATATAACATGTCTTATCAATGTTGAGTGTGAGACCATTAGATCGAAGCCAAGATGATACATCGTTAAAGCCATTTTGGGCGGTAGTGTATGTTGATTCCCAAGTATCCCCGTGGAAGATAAGGGCTGTGTCGTCGGCAAAAGTCACAATCTTACCATTAGGCAGTTGCATGTTGCATAAGTCGTTTATAAAGGCCAGGAACAAGTATATAACATATAACACAAAACTAAAAAAAGCTCAGTTCGGAGATTGGGGGTTGGCGGTATTTATGACCCCGTGTCGTAGACCCACGTAGCGCCGCGGCGCCGTCGGTCCCCTACCTGACTTCGTATATGGATAGGTTACTATTGGCGGCATAGGATTCCAGATCAAGGGCAGGGTTGAAACTTTTAAGTCCAATGCTTATAAAGTCACCGTGCCACATTCCCCGTTACTTTGTGCAAGCGGAATCATTAAAAAAAATATAACGTTAGTACTTCCTTCCTCATGATTGTACGTAATTTTATTGGCCTATAAATTGTCAACTTTTTCAATATTTCAGGATATTGTTCTGAGGATCTTATAAATGAGAACGTGTAGAAATGGATACCTCTGGTTTCTTATAAAATCGCTTATTTAAATATCCTAAGTTTTGCCTTGACTTGACCAGTAAGTAAGTTTATTTATTACGCTATTAAAGTGTTCGTTAAAGTACCTTCAGCCCCTATGCCAGGGTTTTTGTATATGTACATGGACTGCACTACAGCTGGTTCTTTGAAGCCCAACTCTCTACATACTGTCTTCACTCGGTCACTGTAGGTGTAGCATCTGAAGATAGGGTGCAACAAATGTAGAGCGTGTCCAACCTGTCAATAGGAGTTAAATAGTTTTAATAGAAGTAGAAAATATATCTACCAATATTTTTATACGACCAAGCAGGCATCCTGATGGTAAGTGGTTATCGTTGTCTATGACTCAAGCGTTACCCGACCCTCAGAAACTCTTACACCTGAGCTCAGAAATTTTCAATTTTCATAACGTTCTTGCCATCCGAGGGCTGAAACAATTACTGTTTATACTGACCGCACGCTGATTAGAAACAATTATTTCAATGTCACAGCTTTGAATATGTGGACATGGAATTAAATTTGGTAGCCTAAATTTAATTCCCTGACCACATACTTAAAGTTCTTATTTAAACATAAATAAAACACATTTAAAAAAATACCAACGACCATTTTTTAGTTATTTAACTTTATACCGATTATTAATATTCAGTATACAAGGAACTTTTCAGTCCTATTATAAGTGATTTATATTCTCTATAGGATTATTTTTCCTTATATTTCATTTATATTCGCTCCTGAACAAAAGTATATCACCTAACGAAGTATTTGTTACGTTCATTAGATTGTGTTGTGAAACATCTGCCTATGAAAATGCGAGTTAATGAAGCTTTTTAGGGTCTGTTTTAATGTATCCGATCGTGAACAAAAATTAACTACGTTGTGAGTCATTTGGTAGGTTTTCGTTTTGTTTACCGTAATCTGTAATGAGTTCAGCACCAATCCAGTAGTTTGGACAGAGAGCACTAATCACCTACAGCCCTTATGTAACTGGAGTCTGGAAAACTGCTTAAATCACAACGTATTTCGTGAATTTTATAACATTAAATTCAATTTAAAGTTGTATTTGATGGTAAAACAATAATTTAACTCTTTTTTTATTGAAGCGTTTTTAGTTTAAGCTCTTTTTTAATCGTTTCTGACACACAAACTTAATTGCCAGAAGCGCTTCTGTTTTCTTTAAAAAATATGCAAATATTATTTATATATCATAAACCAATATCTTGTCACTATCAGTGTGGATCTTTCGAATATCTTTGACATATCGGGTCAGAATCGGGTAGTATAACTGCCAAAACCGTTTATTTGTGTTACAGTTGAGAGCTAAGCACTCACGGAGTATCTAAATTTCTCATAGATGTCGTTAGCAACACCGAGATATCGTGTAGTCCAGCCACTTAAATTCTTTACTTTAAGTGAGTGGTAGAAACGATATCTTGAATTTGCTAAGCTGTTCTTAGAATGTTTCATTTCATTACCTTATTTAGACATTGGCTGGGGTCTACTTTGAGTTCACCGTCTGGGCCAATGGCTGCGTCCTCGAAGAAGTAGCTGATTTTATCATTGCTCTTAACGAAGTAGTCTTCTTTTATGTGCTGTAATACACAAGAATATAATTTATGTCATAACTCAGTATCAAAGAAGCCACTCAAAATACAAAATCAATATGAAGTGTTAAATCCGCTAAATGTCGCGGTCGCCGTGGTATTGTATTGGCGCATGTAATTTGATTTTTTATATTGTCCTTCATGTGCACATTTTTGCGGGTGGGAGGGCGGTGCAAATTGCATCCCGCCATGATTAAACTGACATTTAGCGGAATTAACACTACATATTGATTTTGTATTTGATTGTTATGGATTTCCGCAAAGTAACGCCTGATTCCATTACTGTTAGCCAGTAGGTACTTGTAAGTGGTTACTGTGAGCAATGATTTTAACACCGCCTACTGTCACTCTCTAGGTCTCCAGTCTCTACTTTATTTTGTGAGGAGAAGATCACATTTTGTTATAAGACAATCTATTGTAAATATTCTCTGTAATGTCTTTGAAATAACAATTTCTATTGGTGTACAATAAAGAGTATATCTATCTCTTTATCTATAAAGTCTTCGGTGTAGACAAGTAGCGGTAAAAGAAAGTGATAATATAATTTAGTAAATATGAGTGAGTTTACTGTCCCTCTCAAGGTCTCCAGTCTCTACTTTAGTTTGTGAGGAAAAGATCACATTTTGTTATAAGACAATACTTCCTATTGTAAATATACTCTGTAATGTCTTTGAAATAACAATTTCTATTGGTCTACAATAAAGAGTATATCTATCTTTTTATCTATAAAGTCTTCGGTGTAGACAAGTAGCGGTAAAAGAAAGTGATAATATAACTTAGTAAATATGAGTGAGTTAGCATTTATTAACAATCATATATTGATTACGTTCTAAATATTAGTATTTGGATGAGACATAAACAGTTTTTTTTTATATAATAGCGAGGCATACGCGCAAGTGGATCACCTGGAGGTATGCAATCACCACCGCATTGCAACACCAAGCGAGCCGCAAGTGTGGTGCCGGTCTTGTTGCAGGTTAAATTCTAACGTTGTATTTTTATTATTACAGTAGAGTCGACGCAATGTCATCTGACGATTCATTGGGACCTTGATAGCGCCTTTATAACGTAAACAGTAAAGACTGTTTGCACTGTCGTAAACTGTACATCCAGCTTCTCAATTCTCCAGTGGCGGTAGCATTTTAATAGATAACAAGGTACATTTGACTTACTTCTACTTCACACCTCTGACGCTGATATAAAAAACTGATTGGTTTAAAACAACGAGCTATCTGTACGCCCAAGGGACCTAGCCTGTCCATCATTGGCTGTTAAGGTAGTGATATTTTTTTATTTAATGTGCTATACTTAGACACAGCACGGGACCAACGCGACGGTTTCTTATATTCTTCAACGTACTGAAATTTAACGCTTAAGTTGTTCTTCATAAAATCCCAATAAGATTTTTAGCGCGACCTATTAATTAAACTCGGAACTGCTTTGTAATTATATATTGTAGAAAATGTATTTATACATTATCCTCTTTATTGTACTCGAAAGAAATAAACAGTCAATAATAATATAAATGAAAGACATACATATGTAAGTACAAATGGCGGTCTTATCAGTAAAATGTTTACTTTTCCTGATATTCTACCTAGGAAATGGGGAAATTATAGAGTTAAGGGTTGTTGCTGGTCTCGTCTTGCGTCTAATTAAAGATTTAGACTACTTAAATAATAACAGACACGGATACATAACCTCACACAATCACCCACCCCATGAACATACACGCACATAAAATACATTCTTATTTCGTTCAATTTTATTGTTAAGTATAGTTTAATTGTCTGCTATAATATATATCTATATATATATATATTAATTAACTTAATTGTCCAATGTTCTCTAAGTTCGAGACTTGTATCGCAGGAACCAGGTAATGGTTCCTGCGATACAAGTCTCGAACTTAGTGCAGGAACCAATGTCAATTGTTTAGTGTAATAAATGATATTTTGTTAATAAATAAAATAAAATAAATAAATAAATAATATCCTGGGACATTATTTATAAACGGCCATCTGATCCCAAATATTCCCAAACTAGGCAGAACTTGTACTATGGAAACCAGAGAACTGATAAACTACATATACTACTTTTCTTTTGTAAATATATACTTATGCATATAGATAATTATACCAAGATTTAGGACCAACAGACATGTTCATGCACACAAATATCTGCCCTGGGTGGGAATCGAACCCACGGCCTACGGCGTGTACGTCTCTACCAACCACGCCAGCCAACCCCGTCAATATATAGAAAATAGCTAAAGAGTTGAGCTACTATTACAACAACCCTCTTGATAGCGAAATATGGCATCATTCTTATAAAACAGTAATACAATCAAGAGTTGTGAGAATATATTGCAAGACTTTTGTATTGTTTACTTTTAATAAATATAAGGCCAAAAATATTTATTGCACCTTTTCAGCCCATCCATTGCCATTAAATATGATCCATTATTGTTTTATTTTAAATGTGTTGTCCAACGCATGAAACACCCAAAACCACAGCATGTGTATAATTAAATGGATGTAAGCGAGTACTAAATTCCACGATCCTGACTTGCAGTAATGAAACTGTTTTATTACCTTTTTTTAAAATAGAATCTTTAAACTGACATTCCAATTTCTTCATTTATCGGCTCTTACTGAATACCTAAATGTGGGCAGAATCACTAATTCGGAAATCGATACCGAAAGATCGATAAGAGATACGACCATCATTAGAAACTCTCGTAGAATTACACAACGCCCAATATGAATTCATATCGCTAAAATACCTCCGATTCGCAATCGGACGATCTTCGCGTATTAACATAAATTCTTAGAGCACAAAACGTCCCTAAAAACCAATCCTCTCATACACAGCTCCACGTCATTAAGCGCCCTACCCAAGGTTCAACCTCCAGGCCTGGTTATTGTTTGTAGCCGAATTTGATAGACGGCTTTTATCGCCTTTATTGTCTGGTGAAGCAGTGATATAATCTTTACAAAAAACCGGCCAAGTGCGAGTCGGACTCGCGCACGGAGGGTTCCGTACTATTATCAATAAAAACGAGTAAAAAATTCACGTTTACTATATGGGAACCCCCTTAATTTTTATTGTATTTGTTGTTTTTAGCGGCATCAGAAATACATCATCTGTCTAAATTTCAACTGTCTAACTTTCACTGTTCATGAGATACAGCCTGGTGACAGACGGACAGACAGACAGCGAAGTCTTAGTAATAGGGTCCCGTTTTACCCTTTGGGTACGGAACACTAAAAAGTACTTATTATTCATCATTATTTTTGTGATTGATGTCAGTTAATATTAACTTGGCAACATAGTCTTAACATTGGCAATGAAACCCTCGAACCAGAAGGGGCATGTCCCCGCGTAACACCTAAACTTTATTGAACGTGTATTGCAAAATATACAAATAAAGTATTTTTATTTGTAAATATGCTATGCTTGGAGTTTCCCTGCGAGATCGAATCACAAATGTTGAGATCCGCAGGCGAACCAAAGTAAGCGACGTAGCCGTAAGAATTGCCAAGCTGAAGTGGCAGTGGGCAAGGCACATAGCTCGTAGAGCCGACGGCCGCTGGGGCAGAAAGGTTCTCGAGTGGCGACCACGAACCGGAAGACGCAGCGTAGGCAGGCCCCCTACAAGATGGACCGATGAGCTTGTGCGGGTCGCTGGAAATCGCTGGATGCGGATAGCGCAAGACCGGCAATTGTGAAGATCTTTGGGGGAGGCCATTGTCCAGCAGTGGACGTCTTTCGGCTGATATGATGATGATTTGTAAATATTAAACAAAGTAAAGAATACCTACAACTTACAACTTTGGGGAATTTAGACATCATTATTTACTGTTCTTTGAAATTATTTACTTAAGTTAGATATATGAATGTAATCAAACATATGAATAACATTGTTGATTAGAAGACCGAACAATTTTATATTTTGGTTCTAAAGAGAAAACTGACTTGAAGAGACTTGTATCGCAGGAACCAGGTAATGGTTCCTGCGATACAAGTCTCGAACTTAGTGCAGGAACCAATGTCAATTGTTTAGTGTAATAAATGATATTTTGTTAATAAATAAAATAAAATAAATAAATAAATAATATCCTGGGACATTATTTATAAACGGCCATCTGATCCCAAATATTCCCAAACTAGGCAGAACTTGTACTATGGAAACCAGAGAACTGATAAACTACATATACTACTTTTCTTTTGTAAATATATACTTATGCATATAGATAATTATACCAAGATTTAGGACCAACAGACATGTTCATGCACACAAATATCTGCCCTGGGTGGGAATCGAACCCACGGCCTACGGCGTGTACGTCTCTACCAACCACGCCAGCCAACCCCGTCAATATATAGAAAATAGCTAAAGAGTTGAGCTACTATTACAACAACCCTCTTGATAGCGAAATATGGCATCATTCTTATAAAACAGTAATACAATCAAGAGTTGTGAGAATATATTGCAAGACTTTTGTATTGTTTACTTTTAATAAATATAAGGCCAAAAATATTTATTGCACCTTTTCAGCCCATCCATTGCCATTAAATATGATCCATTATTTAAGTAACATCTTCTAGATATCAGCCATGCCCATTTGTTTAGTGGGCAAACTGTTTTTTTAAAGAAGTTATATACATATACCTATCTAACTTATTACCCTTCGAACCACCTCGTCTTTAATAAACTTTGACAGTTTTGTAATTACTTTAATTTGAATGCTATCTATATATCTATACTGGCGTAAACCGCTCAAATTGGTTCTTGTCAGCCTATTAATAGGATGGATAAAGTACCTTGTGCGCTGTGGTAGAGAATATAGTTCTTTGTTCTTTTTCCGGTATCGTATTTGTGAGGTCTTTCCCCGCTTGTAGAAGTTCATCACACTCCGCTGGCCTCAGAAAGTCTTCGAGTACCATATAGCCATCTTGTTCCAGCTAGAAGAACAACAATTGGATTATATTTAATGTGTAATATTAATAGAAACATCATTAGGTTTATCATTAAACTATTGTTGACAACTATTGTTGACAACAAGATGGACCGATGATTTTGCAGGGTCGCGGGAAGCCGCTGGATGCGGCCAACTCAAGACCGACCATTGTGGAAATCCTTGAAGGCCTCCCGCCTTTGTCCAGCAGTGGATGTCTTTCGGGTGATATGATGATGATGATACGATATGATTATATTAGCAAGATATACTATTAAAATATGAACTAAACTAATAATTTCGAATCCAGGCGTTTAAAAAAAATCTGCGCATCGAAAGTGAGCAAAGGCTGCCTGTATTGTCATGCTGTATAACATTGCTGACTCTTTGATCCTACAGAAGTAGTAAGCTTATATGTAATCCGGTGCCTATGTGCTGAATTTGACCAGCCTCTTATGGGCCAGGTAACAGCTAACTATACAACATGTAATTTAATTAACGCACATCCTGAAAATAGTTTGTACAGAATCGTTTACTGAATCGATTTATATCATTTTTAATATGGGTAACCCTATACAGTCAAAATAAATTGAAATGGACCGTAAGTAAAATAATAAGACTTTTAAAATTACAGTTTTATATGTATTCATACAAATTACATCATTCAATACGAAATAAATAAAAATAAACTTTATTCCAAGAAACTAATTTAGTAAACAACAATGCATAAAATTAAATTTAAATTAAAAATTCAGTGTATGTATTATGATTACAACATAAAATTCCAATTGGGGTGTCTCAGGGTGTGCGTTAATTACGTTACATGTTGTATATATGTATATATATATATATATGAAAATATAGACCCACAGGCCAATATAATAACATCGAGTTCTTATAATATAGCCCGTATGAAAAGGGAAGGATCTTTCCAAAACTGTCACACTAATTGGATTCCTGTCCGGAGCGTACAATTAGCAAATAGGGGCGAGATCTCCATGTTCCTGGCGAATTTGGATTGAAGGGTTAAGTACCTATATTAAAAATGTTGTGGGCCTGTTCAGTTTACCATATTTTTGTCTTAGAAATTTGGATAGTGGGATTTCTTCAATATAAGAATAAACATTCTTCAAGTTTTCTCTTTAGAACCAAAATATAAAATTGTTCGGTCTTCTAATCAACAATGTTATTCATATGTTTGATTACATTCATATATCTAACTTAAGTAAATAATTTCAAAGAACAGTAAATAATGATGTCTAAATTCCCCAAAGTTGTAAGTTGTAGGTATTCTTTACTTTGTTTAATATTTACAAATCATCATCATATCAGCCGAAAGACGTCCACTGCTGGACAATGGCCTCCCCCAAAGATCTTCACAATTGCCGGTCTTGCGCTATCCGCATCCAGCGATTTCCAGCGACCCGCACAAGCTCATCGGTCCATCTTGTAGGGGGCCTGCCTACGCTGCGTCTTCCGGTTCGTGGTCGCCACTCGAGAACCTTTCTGCCCCAGCGGCCGTCGGCTCTACGAGCTATGTGCCTTGCCCACTGCCACTTCAGCTTGGCAATTCTTACGGCTACGTCGCTTACTTTGGTTCGCCTGCGGATCTCAACATTTGTGATTCGATCTCGCAGGGAAACTCCAAGCATAGCATATTTACAAATAAAAATACTTTATTTGTATATTTTGCAATACACGTTCAATAAAGTTTAGGTGTTACGCGGGGACATGCCCCTTCTGGTTCGAGGGTTTCATTGCCAATGTTAAGACTATGTTGCCAAGTTAATATTAACTGACATCAATCACAAAAATAATGATGAATAATAAGTACTTTTTAGTGTTCCGTACCCAAAGGGTAAAACGGGACCCTATTACTAAGACTTCGCTGTCTGTCTGTCCGTCTGTCACCAGGCTGTATCTCATGAACAGTGAAAGTTAGACAGTTGAAATTTAGACAGATGATGTATTTCTGATGCCGCTAAAAACAACAAATACAATAAAAATTAAGGGGGTTCCCATATAGTAAACGTGAATTTTTTACTCGTTTTTATTGATAATAGTACGGAACCCTCCGTGCGCGAGTCCGACTCGCACTTGGCCGGTTTTTTGTAAAGATTATATCACTGCTTCACCAGACAATAAAGGCGATAAAAGCCGTCTATCAAATTCGGCTACAAACAATAACCAGGCCTGGAGGTTGAACCTTGGGTAGGGCGCTTAATGACGTGGAGCTGTGTATGAGAGGATTGGTTTTTAGGGACGTTTTGTGCTCTAAGAATTTATGTTAATACGCGAAGATCGTCCGATTGCGAATCGGAGGTATTTTAGCGATATGAATTCATATTGGGCGTTGTGTAATTCTACGAGAGTTTCTAATGATGGTCGTATCTCTTATCGATCTTTCGGTATCGATTTCCGAATTAGTGATTCTGCCCACATTTAGGTATTCAGTAAGAGCCGATAAATGAAGAAATTGGAATGTCAGTTTAAAGATTCTATTTTAAAAAAAGGTAATAAAACAGTTTCATTACTGCAAGTCAGGATCGTGGAATTTAGTACTCGCTTACATCCATTTAATTATACACATGCTGTGGTTTTGGGTGTTTCATGCGTTGGACAACACATTTAAAATAAAACAATATTTTTATCCAGAAAGTCTAATTTAAATAACACATAATATCATAGTGTTTTATGCGGTGTGAAACATTTAGCTTATTTAATTTGAAAATTTGTATCGATTTTCAGTCAATACTACTTGTTACTTACAAGTAGTATTGACTGAAAATCATCAATTGATACAAATTTTCAAATTAAATAAGCAAAATGTTTCACTCATTTACATCAAAAGTAAAGTATAAGGATGTATTTAAATAATGGGGTTTATTGAAATATATTCTTATTTAACTCATATTTATCCCTTCATCACATTCAACGTAGACACCAAGTAAATGCAGATACGGGACACCTATATGGGCGACAGAAATAGTTATAATGCTGTGTGGTGGCGGCGAATACCAGAATATCATCAATGGCACATCAAGCTACCCAGATTTGTCAAATTTCTCCAATTGAAAGTGAACCTTATGCTTATGTGATAAAGTTGATGATCTTCAAAAGAAAATTGACATCTTGGGGTAGCTGGATGTGCTGGCGTCTGTACCTCAACATTACTGAATACAGGCATATTAGTGGTGTGAGTAAAATTGCCAAATTATAAATATATTATTCTGTAATCTTAAACTGGATACTAAATACCATTGGAGAAAGTCTTGTTTATTTAAGTACCTATAGTAAACATAAATTAACATTTTTTTCTAAAAATTACAATATCTATAAAACATACGATTATGAGTGTGTTTTTGTACAGCAGTTACTTAAGAATCACCCTTTCGAACTCCGCCAAAGCATGAGATGGGTCTCATCCCTTGGCGGGCGTAGAAATCGACCCGAGGGAATATCTACCAGCGGCCACCAGCTATTTCTGAGAACTATGACTATCATACTGCGATCGATTAAAGAATATCCCTCAAAATAATTTTTAGGGGAGGCCTTTGTCCAGCAGAGGACTTAGCAGAGGTATAAACCTATTCAGGTTTAAAGGCAAAGTTGATCTACACTCAGCATAGTCAGTATAAATAAAAAAGGTTTTCTATTCACGTAGACTTTAAAAAAGCGCTTGTACATAGTCAGAACATGTTGGTAGTAATATATAATTAATTAGTTTTAATTACCGAAATTTTACCTATATTTTTACTACATATTGCCTTAATGGTTCTGTCTATATTAAGGTATTCAATGTCACCAGATAAAATGCGCCCCAACTGTATGACGGAGAAGATGCATATTTTTCGAGATTGTTCATTAATTAAATGAAAAACAGTCGACGAAAACCTACGACTGTAGAGCGAAATGTATCTACGTTTCCATACTAGCTCGGTAGATCAAACACCAGCAATAAAATGATTCACAGTTAAATCTAGACTTATTCTTGGCAAAATCGTAGCAACATTCGCAAAGCTTTAAATTATGAATATAACTACATGCGCCTAAATGTAGATAAATGGATAGTGTTAAGTAAATGGTATATACACACAGACGGTGTTCTAGATTCAGATTATATTTAACGCCCAGAAGTAAGTTCTAGTAATCTGTATTCTAGTATACAAGGTTAAATTAAAATTGTGGGTGAAACTTAGCAGTAATTTATTGCATCAGGAAATATTTAAAAATAATATAATTAAATCATTTACTCATTCGGCGCCATTCAGTGTTGTTATATAATAAATAAGTTAAAACTAATATACCCATCTCATAAAACAACTACCTATCAACTACCTTTCCTTGATAAAAAAAATATAGCCATATCCATGTTTCTATAAAGGAAAAATTTATGAATTTTAAAAAATTACTCCATTTAAATTGTTATTTACCAATTGGAGGAAAAGCTTATTTAAATAATTTTGTTCCATTTCAATTGTTTTTTATTTCTCTTTCACTTTATAACGGGTTAGCCTAAATGAGAAAGTTTAGAGTGACGCGACAAAATTGGATCTTGTTAGTTCAATAATATGACAAACGACTTCATACGTTGTTATCGAAATCCCCAGTAACCATTTGTAAACATCAAGGGCGGGAAGGAGCAGCGCCATGCGCTCGCGCAGATTTCATCAGCCCCCACGTGGCTGAGCTATTTTGGTAAGCTTATTTCAATATCAAGCAACGCAGAGGGCCTTGGTTACCATTAATAGTAACAACCAAATTATGATTAAAATTTTGGAATAAGGGCGCCTAAAAAGTTATTATTGTCTATGATTTGAAATATATATCTACAATGTAATTATAAACAAGTGAAGTTTCTAAAATAACATGCATAAAGTAATATTACTCATCCGAAACGATGTTTTTATTAAAAATTAATGTTTGTACGTTTGTCCTGCTATGGATTCCGAAACCATTAATTTGGTTGTGTTAGTTAAATTCCGAATGTAATGACAAAATAATAGTATTTTGTTCGTTAGAACTTATAACAAAAATAAATTTTAAATATGTTGAAATGTATTAAATCATTTTGACCAGTATAGTCACGGAGTTCGAAAGGGTAGTAACTGCTGTACAAAAACACACTCATAATCGTATGTTTTATAGATGTTATAATTTTTAGACAAAAATGTTAATTTATGTTTACTGTAGGTACTTAAATAAACAAGACTTTCTCCAATTGTATTTAGTATCCAGTTTAAGATTACAGAATAATAAATATTAATTATATTTATAATTTGGCAATTTTAATCACTCCCATAATATTGTTCAATAATGTTGAGGTACAGACGCCAGCACATCCAGCTACCCCAATCTGTCAATTTTCTTTTGAAGATCATCAACTTTATCACATAAGCGTAAGGTTCACTTTCAATTGGAGAAATTTGACAAATCGGGGTAGCTTGCTGGCGTCTGTTCATTTCTATTAATATGCGTCCGTATTGTGTCTATATATTCATTTATTTATATGTTCCTGTCGAAGAAAAAAGGTTTGATCTCACCAAGCACATAATATTTAAATGAACTTAGTTGACATAGGTGTTCATTTGAAAGCATTCAACATTATCCGCACAAGCGAAGAAAAGGCGCCAACCAACCGCAAATGCTACAGTAAATAATTACTGCAATGTAACAGTGATCTGACATATTATTATTTCGGTATACAATCGCAAATTTTAGATATAATTTCAACAACAAGATAAAATTTACGATTGTCCACAAATATTGAAAATGGCGTCACTTATTTTGTAAACAGTCCAAAAGCATTATTATTAAAAAATTAAACATGGCATAATAATAGAAACACCAATGGGAGCTATTTATAAACATTCGCTAAGCAGTCGCGCACTCTAGGAACATCGCACAGCTTTTGGCAAAGAAATGAGATAGTTACAAATGGAGTCAAAAATTATATTTCTCTGGCGCATAACTATTCAGAAATATTTATTCCATATGAGAGTTCATAGGTTTCTGAAATCTGTGCAGTCGATAGACTAGTGGAAAACAAAATTTATAATTAACATTCCATAAGCTCACGGTGCAAGTGCTGAAAGGCGAAAGGAACATTTGGCATCATTCAGGAATTGCGTTGTATGATGGTTTATAAGACATTTATGGATACCGTGTGTTTTCTGACAGAGCTCACTGTTTATAGCTTCGTATATAAGTTCTAACTAAAAGATCACGAAAGTCATAGCAATTTATAAAACATTCAGCACTCAATTACATATAAAGAGGAAATCTAAGGCGCTGCCCCACGGAGGTGAATATAACTAGTTGTGGTATAGAATATCTTTCCTTTTACTGTAATTAGTCTAGGTTTTCACTGCTTCATCTGACTATAGATTAACTGATTACATCTGAACCCAAATAAAGTAATTTTTCATATCTATCTTATTTCTGTGATAATACGGGAAAATAGGTAGTTCAATATTGAAATATGTGTCGCATTTGCCATAAATAAAGAAAAAGAAAATTGAGACTACAAGAAAAGAGTCCTGAGGTCGTTCTATAATAAATTTGGGAGTTATTAGATAGGGTGCTCACATTCGACCCTTATATTGATAATATTATGAAAAGGACCACAAATCTGTTGGAAATCAGCATAAGAAATGTGCTTCATGCCCAGCCGCACTAAATTCTTAATATACATCAGCGTTGTAAACAGCAGTTTGAGGACTGCATTTCCGAACACCTTGTTAAAAGCTGGATCAAATACCAAATAGATTCCTCTGGCCTTTATTCTGATATCACTAGGAAGACAAGGTCTTAAGAAGGCAGGTGATACAGGCTTTATGTATGTTTGGAAAATTACTAACATTTAATTACTTCATCCAACAATAATTTAAAAACTTTTCCGGTGTAAAATATACCGTTCGCTTAGTAGAATAAAAGTAATTGAAACACTTTTTATATACAAAAGGTAATGAAGTAGACAGGAAATGCATCAAATTGTTTTAATAAAATAAACAGTTTACTTATTAACTATTGTTCCTTCGATTTCTTGCAAGAAACCTGGGTATAGTACAGACGCCAGCACATCCAGCTATCCCAATTTGTCAGATTTATTTTATAGATTTTCAACATTATCACAAAAGCATATCTTTCCCCTTTAGTTGGGGATATTTGACAGATTGGGGTAGCTTGATGTGCTGGCGTCTATACATCCGCTAAAGCCAAAAAATAAAAATATTGTTACAATGCAATTAAATATAAATTATTATTATATCTAATATTCTAACTTAAACACTAAAACACACAAAATATAATCATTAAATAATAATAGTGTTATGCTGAACATATAATAAATTAAAAAAATGTTAAAGAATTATTGTCCAAATTTGCAATACTCAGAGTTGCCAACCGTACTTCACAAAATATAAAATATTTACATTGCCATCTATTTATATACCTGACTTGTATGTCTATGTATTTAAAAATAGTGAAACATTTACAAAAGTAATTGTCATGCACCATATAAAACACGACATAGAAATAGATTGTATCGTCCACCACCTAGAATACAAATGATCAATAATATATGGTATATGATAATATTATATGGCAGTTAAAATGTATAATAAATTACCAAAAGATGTAAGAAACTAAGTAATTTTCTTTTTTATGTAACGAGTATTTAGATAGAATCTGCCTTTTCCCCCTTGGTTGAGTAAGTGTTTAAATTTATTGTTCTTTGTGTAAAGGTATTGTGTTATTGTAATTTGATGTTCACAGACTCTATGGCTAAATAATTACTATAGAATTAAAATTGATCAGACTGAATCTAATTAGATACCAATATAATGGTAATAACTTAAATTTGAAACCAACAAGACTTATATTTTTTTTGTTCTATTTAAATGTGACGTAATTTTAATGACTATTACTCATATAATAAATACATTTATATAGTTTTGACGACAATTTAAAAATTTAATTTATATATTTTTAATGTCAATATGTATTTATTTAATGTTATGAAGTTCTCTTTTAAGTTTTGTGATATATCCCATCATCATCATCATCATTACGGCTGAAAGAAGTCCACTGCTGGATAAGCCTCCCCCAAAAATCATCTCGGGGACATATGCTATAATCGCCAAGCTTGGCAGAGGGGTTGGCGATCGCAGTAAGGTGGTCTTAGTACACAGAAGGAAGCTCCTACCGGTCCTCTGGTAGATATTCCCTCGGGTTGACTTCTACGCCCCCCATAGGATGAGAAAGGGTGATTATATTCTGATATATTTCTAACAAATGACATTTTATATTTATTTAAATTAAGATTAGTATTACTAAAATTTGTAATGCCTGGAAAAAGCAACCAAGTTATAAGTAAACTTTTTTCACATAAGGACTATATAGACACTTAGTTCACAGTTCAGATCTTTGTATTTTGTTATATACCGTACCTATATTGTATTCTAAATGAGCCACTCCAAGAGGTTTACGGATTCAATATCAACACACGACGGAGAAAAGTGTGCTTACATCACGTTTAAGCACACTTTTGTCGTTCCACGTTAAGCGTGCTGATGCGACGTCCATATGAATACGATATTTCGGATAGTGTGCAGTTCCACGAGAGTTACAAATAATCCTGACTTGTTCTAAGTAGGTCGTGATCTTCTTACACGGATCATTTATCCGAATAACAATATTACCAATAAACCATACCATTACTACTATCAGACAAACGATATGATAATGTGAGGTTCACGCTCTACGAACTGAACACTTCATTAGTCAATAATTTGAGATCAAGTGGGCCGCACCATTGACTTTACATTATGATAATATAATCTACCTTCTTGGAGTAAAACTATTTACTATACTATATACGAGTTTCACCCGCGTTAAACTTCATAAATTATAGCCTATGTGTTATTGGGATATATAAGGTATATTATTACTACAAAAGTTTCTTCAAAATCCGTATCGTAGTTTTTACATACTCACAAACATTTTTGCATTAATAATTTTAGTAGGTATTTCTGCATCGTTGGTCTAGCGGTAGCGTGTTCAAGCAAAGCAGATAATGACGTCCTGGGTTCGAATATTTTAAGAAAAATGGAAATACAGGGAAGAAAAATGCGGTGCTACACGTATGAGAGCGCATGTACAGCTGTCGGTTCCGTACCTGACCTCTTTCCAGTCATGTCGGCGAGCAGTTCTCCAGTCTTAATGGAGAGAGTCTCATATGTCGGGACATGTAGCTAAGTCTCCATTATACTGGACGCCGTGGCCGAAATTAGACCAGGAGGACATTAGGTATATATAGTTTAGCATAGCTACTGTCATCGAATCTACCATCGCATCTTCTTTTATATTTTAAACCTTAAAAATTACAATTAAACAAAGGACTAATTAAGGCCAATCTTAGTAATTAGCGGCGGGTTTACTGGCGAGAGAAAAGCTCGTTAAAATGTTACCGCTGCGTTGCCACTATATTTAAATGTTTCCGTCAAATAAGGAAGGAAAGCTACTTACTTAGACACCTAGTTTATTTATTGCTCATTTAAGAAAAAAACAAAAAAGGATTTTATACGTTAATACTTTAAAAGTCTTTTAACTTTTACTATTATGACATATTATATGCCCAGTTAGCTAGCAGCTAGTCTCCATGGAGACTCCATTGAGACTAACCGCTGTCGCTAAAATTTTGAGAAAAGATAAGATTTTTTGTATGTTTGCTTCTAATGGATACAGTCAAAAACAACAAAATTGATTTTAACAATGTTTTCACCCGTAGTACGGTACATTATCAACGAGTAGTATGGTGACCTGTAATTCAGGTTTCTCCAAAACCTACAACAGGCACCAGTTTGTCACAAATTAGGTTATACTTAGTATCCCAACCATAATTAAGCTGTTTTGTTTTAAGTAGAACTTGTGTTTCTTAGTGAAGAGAAAATAAACGAATTTTAGACTCTATCAGAATTTCATGATGTAATAGGTATTATAACTTTGCTTATAAAAGAAGTTATTTGACGTAAAGTCTTAATACTAATTTATCTTCCTATGTTCGAAGTTGGGGCGGGTCGCTAGTCTCGTAGGGATCAAATGAGTACAAACGCAAACGGAAAATATCTTTCCTATTTTTATTTACTAAATCTAATATACGGTTTTCGTGTTTCATATCTATCACTATAATATGATTAACGTTACAAAAATAATTTAAGTGACTTCATATTGGTGTCCGCGTGTCACATGGAACCCATACTTTTTAGCTGTTTCATACATCTAGATTTGCACTTTAGGGATAACAACACAGTGAGTTTAGCAAAATCATATAATAATAATAATATCCTGGGACATTATTCACACACGGTAATCTGATCCCAAACTAAGCAGAGCTTGTACTATGGAAACCAGGTAACTGATATACTACATATACTACTTACTTACTTTATTAAAGCGAATTACACACTGTGTTAAATTAAAAAAAATAATATGATAATCGTTTGTTTAGGCCTATCCGCATATAAACCTCAATGCATATAACCCAGAATTGCCTCCCATGATCCCCGTTAATACGTGAAGACGCGGTAATTTCATGGATACGTATGTAACTTAAGCATACGTATCCATGAAATTACCGCGTCTTCACGTAAACGGGGCAGCACAAATCGTCTCTGGGAAACCGACGCTCTTACGGGTCTCCACGTCTCTTATCGCTTTGAGGTCAAGTTCAAGAGGTGGGGGAAATTATATTTGGTAAACGACATAAGCCGCCACTCGTCTTTATAATTGGGGAAGTAGTGTAAGGCTAATAATATCTATACATTTAATAAAATCGTAGGAACGTCAAAACTGTACATACCGTAACTGTGAAACCGCGGGGCACAGCTAGTAACAAGTAAATTAGTTAACTTAGGTGAGAAAATCCAAACTTCATAAAGAGTTATGTTGCACGGGCTGCTTCGTCTATTAGGATCAGCTTGAATTCAGCTCTATATTCCAGTAAGGCAGTAAAAGCTTCATAACAATAAATGCCACAAAAAGCAAAACAAAGGAATTTAAGTTTGCTATCCTATTATCGCTTATTAATATAATTTACTGTTTAAAAGTCATGCAATGCCAATTACCTCTTATTATGCAACTGGAAATTATAACATGAATTTGATGTATGAATTTTACAGTGCATCGGTATATCACCTATCATTATGTATTAAACATACATTTTGCCTGGACAATTGACATGTACACTCGGCTGTAGTGTTTGCTGAAGAAGTCTTAAATATCTACTAATATTTGTCACTACACAAATAGGCTAGGTCCTGTATACACTTGTGAATCGAATAACTCATACACACGGCGTAAGGCGTCTTTGACATATTCCAATATTTGTCGCCTTGTGTGTGCATAGACCCTTTTATTCTGGGATGGTGTATTAACAGCTCTGTTAGATCAGCTAGCTGTAGCGCGTTAAACAGCAGATGAGGTTAAGATATGATTCCAGGGCCAAGAAAATAAAATGAATAGTGCAACAGAGAGTAAGCTTGTGATTACGTATAAACTTGAATATATCTTCCGTAGTTAGGAATTTGCCTAAGCCGGAAATCAGTCTAGAGCACTATTAACACTACAGGATTATTTTTATAATAAAAAAATATATTAATAATTAGTGCAATTCTTTTACAATTAGAATTCACACATCACACATGGAAATTTATAATTATGCGTTAAAGATATACAAAATATAATTAGTTACTTTACGATCAACAATTCCACAAAGACAGGTTTTTAAGTATCGACTTTCATCTTTATTTAGATTCAGGATCATTCCTATTTGATGATTTAGAAAACGTAATTTCTACACATAACATAAAACTATAACAATAATAATATTAGTGTGATTAAAAGGTTTCTATTGGAGTTACATTGATTGCACATATATAATTATTGATTATAAATTGGTGCAATTAATTAATTATGTTGTTATAAAATACGGTGAATTTGTTAGAAACAAGTGGAAACATTAAACAGAATTCAATTAAGTATAAAGCTCAAAACCACAAAGTGGTCAGTAATGTGATGAAAAGCTGAGCCACAATGTCCATATGAGAGTAAACGATAATATCTATTAAATAACATCTGGTGGGTGATCACTGTGTGGTGACGGCGAAGAATATCATCACGCCATCTCATCCTATGGGGGGCGTAGAAATCATCCCGAGGGAATACCTACCAGAGAACAGGCAGGAGCATTTTTCTGTGCACTATGTCCATCAAACTGCGATGGCCAACCCGTCTGCCAAGCGTGGTGATTATGGCATATCACCCCATTATTTCGGGAGGCTTTTGTCCAGCAGTGGGCGTGAATTGGCATGACGAATGGGTGATTGAACATTCTTCTTCTTAATTGCTTCAAGACATCCAAAGGATGCAGCAGATCAGAAGACGAATTAGCAGTGGTGTAACAGATAATACATTGAAATAAGTAGTGTAATAAGTTAAAAGATAGAAGACCGTACCAGAAAAATAAGTTTGAAAGAACATCTTCTGGGGGTATGATATATACAAATATAATATATATATAATTATGTAACTCAATACTTAATTATTGGTTCAATTTCCTGCCGTTTGATAGTGATTCTATTTAAAGGCATGTATAAGAAACATACCCTTTTAAGTATCGGTCAAGATCTATGCTATGATGTCATAAAAGAAAAGTCTAGACCAGGTGTTAGTCACTGACTAAAGAAACATAGTGACTGTAACAGTAATTTATTCTTTAAATACCAGTACGTAAAATATGACGTAAATAGTGTAGGTTAGATATATAACTTGATCACCCAACTAAAAAGCTTCTAGAAATTCTGCAAATAAAAGTCAAAAACGGTCGGGACTGATTGTTTTAGTCAGTATTTCAAATGATTGGCGGTATACATGACATAAATAGTGTAGATTTTATAAGAAATGTATCACCCTGCGAAACTAAAACATCTTCCAGAACATGTCATTGTGTTTGCAAAAATGTTGACATCCTATCTGCTAACGAACTTAGTATTATTTCTAACCATTTCATAAAGTAATTTTCTGCAAAAAGCTAAATTTATAGGGTTTAGCAACTTTAGAATGAAAATGTCTATGATTTGTTATGTTGTCGAGTTGTATAAATATAAACTTGAAACAAAGATACCATAGCTTTTGGCTGCATACCACTCGGCTCGGCTGTAATTTTTGGGAAAGCTCAACAGATAGTTATTTTCAAAATTTTAACTCAGTGGTGCCTGATTGTATGCATGACAGCATATATTTATTAATGGTCGCATTCAGAAGATAAGTATTTATTAATAATTAAAATAAAAATAGAAAATAAAAATATTTTTTTATTGGCAAATCTCGTGTATATGCCCCATTGAGTATGTTTCGCCGGAGCGTCTCAACTGGGCCTTGTTGAAACCGGTAGTAGAGACACCCGCTGAGTTTGTTTCGCTGGGTCTTCTCAGTTGGGGCGCATTGGATCCGATGGTAGCATTAAAGCGCGACCGTCGTTCTTAACACAAGGTCCGCCATAATAATAACATTTAATTCTTACCTTAATATAGATAGAACCATTCGACAATATGTAGTAAAAATATAGCTAAAATTTACAATTTTGATAATTAAACCTGCACATGATCCTTGACAATAACTTAATTTAAGTTAGTTAAATATCGTTACTGCTATAAAATAAATCTTATTGTAAATTATTTCCTACAATCCGTGTACCTAAATATCTATATATATGTACCTAGAAATAATTATAAATTAATTATATATTACTACTAATATGTTCTGACTATTTACAAGCGCTTTTTTAAAGTCTACGTGAATAAAAACCTTTTTTATTTTTAATTTATTTTATTTATTTATTGGCGATGAAACTAAGTGGTCTATGACTACATCTGGTGATGTTAATGCGCGTCCGCTATAAGAACACTTTTATGATAACTGTTAGTTCAGAAAATGTTACGTCTTATTTGCTGTATTTGATGTAAAGTGTAATCCAGAACTTAAAAGTACCCTTACAGCGGCCGCACATTACCAATAAATACATTGTTAATGTTTTAATAAATTGTATTCTGTCTAGTTCTCCAGATCTAAACATTAACAGTCTTATTTAAAAACGCTACTTAAATTAAAGCCGGCCGCTCAACCATGGTTTATCAAATTTTTCATTTAAAAACACGATTTAACTTTGACCCGCAGTTAAGCCATGTCAAAATTTAAACCACGTCGGCCCCTGGTTTATACCTTGCTCAAATATGGCGGATTTTATTTGCATCAGCTGACGTTTGTTTGTGAATTGAGGTTTTATTGAAATTACTAACCGTTTTAATTTTTAAATAAATACTGAATTCCAGTTGGAATCTTATCACAAACTTCAAAATCCACCGAACAAAATCAATAGTCCTTAAAAATGCACTGTTACGATCATAAATCTATCATTCCATGTCTATATTCCATAGAGCAAAAATCATAAAGTTTTGACACATAATTCGATTTATTCGATTAATTTTGGTCAAGCTCTATACCAATCCTAGAAATGTTGACAGTGTAAAATAAAATGACGTTACTTAGCTGAGAAACCTTTAAGTAGGGTTTTTAAATAAAGAAATAGTTGAGCGGGGTTTAAGTGCTTGAGCAGGGTTTAGCTGAGACATGGTTAAGCGGCGGATCACGGAATTATTTTAAATAAGAGTGTAAATCAATAAGATTTTTGAACATATGACAGGAATACAAAAGGCTGTAATTTTAAACTTACTGGAAAGAGTACCTGCAACGCGATATATTATGTAAGGCCAAATAGTTATGTAAAGATTATATACATAATGAAACTAGACGTACCGATGTGCAGACGCCAGCACATCCAGCTACCCCAATCTGTCAAATTTCTTTTATAAATGTTCAACTTTATCACTTAAGCATAAGGTTCACTTTCAATTGGGGAAAGTTGACAGATTGATGTGCTGGTGTCTGTACAATTGTACTCAATTAATATTCCTTAACATTACATAGCTAAGTTAAAAGGTATAGATACCCGTTCGCAACCGTACTTAAATTCGAATTTAATGTATTGATTGTTACGCTAACAAAACCAACTTATGCGGTTTGAATACGGGTGAGACAAATAAGTCAATAAGATAATTAATTGTGGGCAAACTTTATCAAAGATTTAAGACAGCAAAGTTGTATCCAATCAGTCAAATAATACAATATTGACGTTTAATTTTTCGAGACCTTTTGATGTGAAACATCTATAGCCGCACGTAAAACAGATTTCTGGCGTGGCGACGCATGCCGTGGCGCATGCGCAATCGACTTTTTATTTTATCATTATGACATATTTAGTTCCTATCACAATATGTTCTTTTCTGCATATTACTTTTACAAAATAATGTCGATGTTTCACATCTGCCAGGCGTCCCGTGACGCCTCACATTTTTTTTTGATGTGAAACATCTATAGCCGCACGTAAAACAGATTTCTGGCGTGGCGACGCATGCCGTGACGCATGCGCAATCGACTTTTTTATTTTATCATTATGACATATTTAGTTCCTATCACAATACGTTCTTTTCTGCATATTACTTTTACAAAATAATGTCGATGTTTCACATCTGCCAGGCGTCCCGTGACGGCTCACATTTTTTATTTTAAACATTTTTTTTTTGCTGGACAATAGCAGCTAAAAATGGGGTGATATGCCATAATCGCCACGCTTGGCAGACGGGTTGGCGATTACAGTATATTGCTCATAGTACTCTGAGAGACGCTGCTGCCTGTCCTCTGGGATGTAATTCCGTCGGGTCGACTACTGTGCCCCCCACGGGATGAGATGGGGTGGCGACATTCTGTGCCGTCAGCCACACAACAAGCAATTGTTATAGGATACTACAATATAAATTTGGGAGTATTGTTTAGAACATGCAGACATTTACTAATGTGGATGTTCTCAACCCCTTAACCTGTCAGACTTTCGGACCAGTTTCTTAATTATGCTTGAGCTTGAGCATTTAATATCTGTTTTTAAAAATTAGAACCAACTACGTATTTTTGTATAAACACAATTTAGATAATATCGAAAAGTTATCCCATCAAATAAAACAATATTATATAAATAGCCCGTGACCACGATACATGCAACTTGGTCATGATACATGAAACGTCGGATAATACCAATAAAGGAGAGTTGCGTTAATACCTGTTAACAATGTTATTATTTAAATATATTATCATCGAGGAATAACGAGTATCATGAACACATAACATAACATACAGTAGAAAAATAAGAGCTGGAGGCGAGTTGTATCCCTGTTTACGACTAGGTTGAATAAAAAAAATCATGATACCTATGTATTTTAGTTTGCGAACTAATATTATAAAGAGAATAGATTTTGTTTTTATTTGATTGTAATGGATTAACTGAAAAACGACTTAACTGATTTGATTGTATATTATTTTGCCTATAGAATGCTACTTTATCAGTAAGTAACATGGTTATATTAATAATCGAAAAAAATAAAATGAAATGAAATAAATAAAAATAATGAAAAAAACAAAATATTAAATAATATAAAAATTAAGAATCGAAATCCTTATAAAAATGACATTATTCACACACTGTCATCTGATCCCAAACTAAACTAAGCAGAGCCTGTACTATGGAAATCAGATAACTGATATACTTCATATAATATTTTTTTTGTAAATTTATACTTATATAAGAATATATTTACAAAAAAAAGTATAACTACAGCCAAACTCAGGACAAACAGATATGTTCATGCACACAAATATCTCCAGCGTGGAAAGCAAGCATTTGCCAACCACGCCAACAGGCCCGTCAAATATAATAATGTCTATATAATAGATGATATATTTTGATGTAGGTATCCAATCATCAATTTATAGTAACATTCAAACATAAATTTATGTTATTTTTATCTTTTGTTATTTTTATTGTATTATTTTTCAATTCAATAGTTTTAAAGAATATATTTATATTAAATTTGTAGTGCTTAATGGGAATTATTTCCTAAAATAAATGATTATTGTTATTATATATAATTATCAAAATATTACCCATATTACCCAATTAAGTCACAATAATCGTTATACGAGTATGTCGAAACACAACAGCAAGGAATTTTATGATTCTAAATAACCACTAATTTACAATACTCATTTATCTTGCTATTTGCTAGTTCCGGAAAAATATTAATTTTAATTAAAGTATGTTTAGTTACAACTTGTATGTAACTAATGTAGCATTCTGTACTTGTTATAATAATATATTGTCAACTGACATAAATTGCCCGAACTAGAAGAGAATAGTATACACTAAAGGAAAATTGAATAACTGTTTTATTGTCCTATAAAATGCTATTACGTTTCTTAGAGCGTCCCAATGTTTTACACCCGCAAAAACAGACGGGCGTTGTAGTTTTAAGCCTAGGAATGTATGTATGTCTCTATGTCAATTTCACTGTAAAATTGTTCTCCAAAATAAATAGATGAATTCCAATGCTGTTTTATAGTATAAAATTAGATTGTATCTTAGATCTGTTTCGGGAAAGAGCGTTTATCAAGCATATTCATTTTATTCCCTGATATTTTCAGACTAGAATAATTATTATTTTATTTAAATTGTAGCATTGATTCCTTTGGGAAAGCGATAGATTTTCGGTCCTCATAAGTTACAGATTTCCTTGATGGTGTTATTATGATTGGGGTTATTTAAGAGTAAAGCTGCAACCTTTCTTAATAAAAATATTTCTTAGTATTACGATAATAATATCAGTGACGTCAAGTCATGCCTACTCTATACAGGAATACATATTATTAGTATAACGACTTCGTTCTACCCACGGCAGTCCGACGCGGGGAAGTGTTATTTGGCGAGCTCACGGATTTGGGATTACTCATAAACATTAGGATATGTATTACAAATGAAAAGTTCTTCATAATAATATATTGCTCGGCTCTTAAAATAGGATGTACGTGACCAACGCAGCATTTGCAATTCTACACATGATTCTAAACGTTCTGTAAAGCATTTAGTTAAAGACTAATATCGAATTTCCTTTATAAAACAAAATATCACCCCTACGATTCTACTCTTCTACTCTACTCATATAACACTATCTACATTATAGTAGGTACGGTGTTGCCCCTTCGACTCTGCCAGTACTCATGTGACGCTATCGGTATTACTTTATATACAGTGGTATTCTTCGACTCTACCGCCATTACGTATGTACATATTCTAATATTTCGATAGCTCTATCTGCGGTCTGATATGAAATTTGGACTCCGGATGCTCGTTAGAGCTTGTATCATAAAAAAAGTTCGTACACTATTCCTTCCAGGTGAAGAAGCAAGGTGAGGAAGTAAACGAGAGCATAAAGATTCGAGTACCATAACAGAAATGGCTTTTAATCCCCTTTAGGCTATTGCTGTTATGTTAAATATTTAATATATCAATGTGAAGCTGAGATAATATTCACCCTCTAATGCCTCTATATGCCTTATCCTAGTTAAATACTAATTATCTATTGAATTATTGTATGAAGTGTGGCTTACTCGTGTGAAATATCAGTTTTTGCTACCTACTCTGACAGTAAAGGCTGATATTTCACACGAGTAAACTCCAGTAGTACTCAGATTTCAGCTAATTCAATTTAGATAATTGTTGCCTTGTTTAATTACCAAACAGTTTTCTTAAGGGGTTATCTGGTCTTACATATACTTTCTTAGTTAGTTGTATCCATAGTTAACTTAAGTATTAAACAACTGGCGAACATATTATCATTACATGCTTCTCTTCCAGAATGTGTTACTCTTAAAGAAAGGTATACGGCAATCCTGCGGCGCTAAATCTAAACAGACAGTGGAATGGTATAACAAGAAATTGGGTCGTAACTGAAACCGTTGTCACTATAATTGCTATTAACTAATTGTCACAATTGAAGCGTTTCATAAAGATGTGGAATATTTAATATAGCACGACATCATTAGTATTCAGTCATTTTATTACAAATAAGTTCGTTTGTACCTTATTTCTAGAAACCATATTAGTTAGAAACATAGTTCTATTTTTGCTGCAATAAAGTCTACTTGTGTTAACTTAAAAAAAAAAACTAATTGTATATTTCCACGAACCGGAAGACGCAGTGTGGGCAAGCCAAGATGCACCGATGATCTTGTGAGGGTCGCTGGAAGTTGCTGATGCGGATAGCGCAAGACCGGCAATTGGGAAGGTCTTTGGGGGAGACCTTAGCCCACCAGTGGGCGTCTTCCGGCTGATATAATTCGGGCTTGGGATTTTAACATTTTTCGTCAGTAGCCTACCGGTAGTAAAATAGGGAGTAACGAGCTACAGAATGTGTAAAAAGAGATGTTTGATAATCATACCCTGATGAAAATAATAGGTCAGAGAAAGAGAGAGAGAGATAACGTCTGCCCTAGTGAAATAAATATATATTTCGTGTACGGAAAACTGAGTACAGGAACATGCAACAAAGCTCCTTACAACCAAAGTACGTAACAAATCTTCGTTTTTACATGAAGAAAATCTCTTAACTTTCCGAGCATACTTCACCGCTCCGAAACAGAGGTCGGAGTTCTAAATTGTTATTCATTAATTAACTTAATTCAATGGACTCATAAATGTTTTAAAAGGCCTCCAATTAAAGATTTTGAAAAGCTGCATTAAATCTTTGTATCAAATAAGTGGCTGCCAGAAGAAGATAATTTCTGTATTATAATAAATCGAAAAGACGTATTCCGTACTCTTTTTTTTTATTTCAAGCTCTTCTTGAAAATACTTAAATTTACAAAAACAGTTAAATTGGTGTCAGGAAAAAATATTTATACCAATCCACAAGGAAAGTTGTTTATTCTGGAAGGTGCATTAACCTGGAAGAGTTGGCTCATCGCTTAATGGGAAGTGCGAATTACCTACTCGTCCCGTATGTATTATAGCGCTTGCTACAATTTTTAAAATAATTACATCACTCAGTACAGTAAGACAAACTAACATGTACAGTTTGAAAAGTTTTTAGACCTGTATATAAGGGAAAAGGTTCATAATTATCCATACTTTAGCGTGTACTACTACTCGGACTGTAATTACATTTTATCAGTTTCTTTATGTACAATATACACATCATCATCATCATTACAGCTGAAAGAAGTCCACTGCTGGACAAGCCTCCCCAATAATCATCTTGGGGGATATACTATAATCGCCACGTTTAACAGACGGGTTGACGATCGCAGTAAGATGGTCATAGTACTCAGAAGGAAACTGCTGCCCGTCCTCTGGTAGATATTCACTCGGTTCGATCCCCCCTCCCCTCACGGGTAGAGTTGGGGCCATCATCACACATATATACTTCTTATTCCTCCCACACGCCTGCTACTGTAACTCATATTAGCCAAGATCCACGGTGGCATCTAATGAAGCTATGTAAAGGCAAGTCCAGAGATTTTAATTCCCTCCAGCCCAAAGGGGAGATATAATCTAAGCTGAAAAGGTGATTAATTAATATGGAAACTTGTCTTCGTCTTTGCATAGTGTTATTACCATAGCAAATATAGCTTAAATACGTGACAACATATAATGTTTTGAGGATTAATAAATGTAAGTTCCTAAGTAGAGGCTTATTAATATATTCTTGTTAGGGGAAATACGGTACTTTTGGGTGTTTCAATTACGAGGTCGATGTGATCTAGAAATGAGAAACTTTGTTGTAACGTAAGTTGATGGTAATATTGTCCTTTAATATCATTAGTACAAGTCAAAAAAAGTAAGGCTAGGGAGTCGGAATAAACTAGAGACTATCGCGTTTGACTACTGAAATTGCATAATTAGGTATTCCGTGTGTCTGAACAAATTAGTGCGATTCTCATTGCTGTGCTAAAAAGGCAGACACTTTAGTATTTTTTCTGATGAACATGCAGTGATATGGTTGCTTGCTGTCTAGATTGCGTTAAAAGTTTTGCAAATCACAATGCTTCGTTCCTATCGTTAGTTCAAATTTGTTTATTCAATTTTTGTTTAAACTCGTTTCACGCCTACAGGTAGGTAGGTTATATTTTAGGGCATGACTTAGCATTATGAAGGGTGAGCAATATGCTAAATTGCATACACACGTGATCTTCTCACATATAAAGATGCTACGAATCACGTCCAAAACCCCGAAGTAGCGTCATCGACAGTATTTTGGTTCACAAAGTCACTGACTGTTTTTAACCGAATGCATAAACGGAATGGTTACCGATGTATGATTTTACTCGATCTCCTGGTTAGTATACCGATTTTGATAGTTATTTTTTATTCGATAAGTTTCGAGAAAGTCTTATATGTAAATATGAAATTATATAACCAATTATGAAACACCCTTTTGTCTGCGTCTTTGTTCCGTTTTTACTATTACTTATTTTAATGGATCTCAGTGAAATTTAATACTTTTCAAGGTAAAGTTGTCGAAAGAGGAAAATAAACAATATTAAGTAAGTACTTCATGGAACCCCTTAACCCTAAATGTATCAAGTTTGAGCTCATTATTGAAGGTTTAACCGATTAGAGTAATCAGATTATGGATATTGGATATAATACACATTTACCTGTGACGTATCACGCTACTTGTATTTGGGGGAAAATTGTTAAAGATTTTATGATATCTTATTAGAGTGGTGTATGCCAATTCATCACCATTTATTAAGTGATTATTATTTCTCCATCATATTTAAATGTAATCAAATATATTTTCGCTCATAATTATATGTAATTAAATTTATTTAAAATCCAATGATAAATGATTTTAATAATTATCTGTGTAACAATGAATCCTCATGTACATTTATATTGCTTAAACTATACCTTACATAAAATTAATCTGTGGAAAAAATGTTTTTTTTACATTGAATGTAATTCCAAAAAAGTGCCAGTGTGTTAAAGGATAACCAATAGAACTCATTTAAAGCATTTTTGGACTTTTTTGTCTGTTTATTTGTTTGTCTGTTTGGCTGTGTACGCATCACGTATAAAGTACGAAATCAACGTAGATAACTTTTATACGTTAAAATGGTACGCTATTTGGAGCATTGCTTAGTTTTGGTTTCATCCCATTCGGTTCACTCTATCAAGAGATATTAAATTATAAAGTGTTGTAAACACGCTATTCAGTCTTGATTGTTCCGAATTGATTAGAAAAAAATAATAATTCTAATCGTAATTGGTTTGGTTTTGTATGGGCAAATTAATTTATGTTTATGGTTTTGGTATAGTATCATTCGTTTGAATGTTTGTGTTGTCCAAAGAGATAACAAAATACCTTTAGTGCTGTCGATACGTTTCTACTGCGACACGTACTGTTTAAAATTCACAAGTATATAGATTTTCGGTATTTTTTATAAACTGTTGTGGTTTTAACCTTACACTTGGTGAACTTATTTTGATTTATTAGTTTACAACAATATACTTTTGTTTCAAGTTTTACTTTTTCCATTCAACGTTGTCAGTTAAGTTTATCCACAACAGATTTACATTAATAAGCTATTGCTTAAAAATATATTAATAAAACTTAAATGAATTATAAAACAACGCTTACTAATGTTGATACAATAGTTAACCTCTGACCTTCTTATATATGCATAGATAATATTCGATAAGAACATGTCCGAGTGACATATTCCTTATCAAGTCAGCATAAAATATTATATTGTAAGTAGTTAAATAATATTGTTTGAATATTAATGGTATACTGTTTAAACACAACTAAATATCTCAAAACTTGTGGTATTGAATGAAGCTTAGTAAGTCTTTTTATTAACATGTCATATACACAGGCTAAGTAGCCTAGAAGGCCATCGAAGGCTAATGGACGGACTATTCGTAATTTAGCGCGTTATTTAAATTGGTTATTTTATAGAAAAGTTAAATTCAGTTATCTGTTAATAAAAATAGTCACAGTAAAGTCAAACATCTAATAATGTGACAAATTGACCTCTTCCTAAAGATTTAGAATATGCTTCAAGTACCTTATGACAGCGTGGCTAAGCTTGAACTTTTATTACCCACTAAAGTCTTGAAGGCACATTAATTTGTTAAAAGGTTTGTTAAAAGCTTAATTCATTTATCAGCCATCTAAAATCATAATATTGTTTTTCCCATGCCCCTTTTATTACGATATAGAAAGCATATTTAAAAGAAATAGAAACTAGAGACCCCACACCAATTATCAATACTTTATTCAAATTCCAAGTGATATATATAAATTACAACAAGAAGAAATTGTTGTAATTTACATATATCGCCGCAAGAACGAGTTAATACTCGTTCTTGCCTGGCAGACTCCTATTAGGTTTTTCAGCTAATGCTGAAAAATCTAATAGGAGTCTGCCAGGGAGTTTCTTGTTGGTTATTATCCTTGGAACGCTACGCGAGCGAACAACTTAAATCTCGTTAGCGATTATGTTCTAAATTTAATTCCTCTCCACAGTGTCGTCCGACAATGCTACCCTCGACTTCTACAAAGCAGACTGCCTCTTAGCTACAACCGACCCGAACAACTGGACGCCTTTGGGGCGCTAATAATAGTCAGCTAAACCTGCAAAATGACAACAAACCACCCGCAACTGAACTCGCACGATCTCCAGGATGTACCAAAACCCAAATCCACCTAAACTCATGCAGGACAGATGAATGATCCGATTGGCCAACACAGTCCTCCATCTCCTTCACAACTACCACTTGTGAATCACGGTCAATTGCGATCGAGAGCGGTCACCAACCCACACATTCCCGGCGTTGTCACCATCTTCCCACATGGAGTGCGGTGACGACTCAGGCCAGTAAGGGGCAAGCGACTATGAAACGGCTGAGGCGCTATGGTAAACTATTGGAAAGAACGAGAAGGCCTCCAACAAAAAATCACTGGACTCCCTACTCTTACTCGGATTCTGAGATTCTGTCTCAGATAATGAGCCAGAAGAAAAAGAAGACGGGATCCAATTCTGTGACAAGCTCAGTCTCTCCTCCCAAACCTAAACCCGCGGGCAAGGCTAAGCCCAAACCATGCGCCCTTCCTCCCAAAAGCTCATACTACTCCTGCTCCTGAGCACGGACCGTTGGTGCGAGATGTCGGCCACGCTCAAAGAAATAGTTGTTGCTCTCAAAGTGACTTACATCAAAAAGCAGAGGCTACACAAAATCCAATTCCAGACTTCGTCTTAACATAAGTACCTCTGAGCCGTCATCCAACGCGTCTGTCGCTAACTGGCCACAGACGCGGTTAAGGAAGGCCTTACCTTCGAAGGGTATCCTAGGATAAGGATTTCGCACACGCCAATCAAACGCAGGTGAATCCTACGGTGAGTCCAGGTGCACTAGCACAGTGCACCTAGACTCATCTTATCACCTAGACACAACGAAAGGCAATGACAAAAGTGACCCGGCTGGCTATTGCCCGATAAGCGTCCTCAGTACAGTGGGGTAGCGTTACAAGTGCATAATTTACGACCATCTGTTGACCTTCACTAACAAGTTCAGCTTTCGAGTCAGATACTCTTGTGTTCACAGGGTGCACCGTATTTTAACGGTACTCGTCAAGGCAGCCCGAAACGTTGTCATATCGGAGCACTCTTCTTCAGTATGGCTCAAGCGTTCAACAAGGTCTGGCACAACGGCTTATTATATAAGCTTTTCGAACTTAAGTGCTCGACGGTACCTTGGGGAGCCTTGATGCTGAGTGGGCTTTTACGCGTCTCTAAAGGTACGTTCGGAAAGGACGTTTCGTAACATGTGTACCCGAAACGTCCTTTCGGAATGTGCTGCATTAAGGAACTTACTCCATTCCTCATCCGATTCGAGCAGGAGTTCCTCAAGGCTCCATCCTTTCCCACTCATATCATCGGTCTTCACCAGCAACATACCCATACCCAAGTAGACCCAATGAGCCCTCTTTACTGACGACACCGCTCTGTTGTACTCTGGTTAGAGCCTAAGTATCATTCCACGACCAACTCTAGAACTCCACGGCCGTACTAGGTGAATGTTTCAGGAAGTGGAGAATCGCAGAACTTTTCTTAATAGTCAATTCCACCCTCTCAATAGTACCTGTCTGAATGTTAGCCGGGCCTATCCCTTGGGATATGAAAGCCAAATATTTGGAATGATCCTTGATGGGTAGCTAAACTTTATCACATGCAATCCGTGCGTAATCGGAGCGCATTTGATCTTAGTCTGCACTGCCTTCTGAATGCGCGCTGTAAAATGTGTCCCTTACAAACAAGATGAGAATTTACAAGACGTGGCAATTTACATGATGACCTACACCCACTTCGGTGTTGCAATCACCACTCCTAGGTTAATTCGATTTGCCAAGAGAAATTCCATATTATTGACACTTAATAATTTAGTGTAAAAGCCTTCTCTACAGATGATTACTATTATCTTCCTTTGCATTAAACAAGACAAATAGCAGTCTCGCTAATCTAAATTTTATATATATTAGTCAAGCCCTTTTGATAAGCATATTGCTTCTATTGAGCAATGTTTACATGACATTAACTAATTTAGTAATATTTATACTGAATCATCATCATCCTATCAGCCGAAAAACACTCACAGCTGGATAAATGCCTCCCGCAAAGATCTCTACAATAGCCGGTCTAGCCCTATCCGCATCCAGCGGTTTCCAGTGACCTGCCAGACTGTAGGGGTCTTGCCCAAGCTGAGGCTTTCGGTTCGTGGTCGCCACTCGAGAACCTTCTACTGAATATGACATGATATTTCTTGTATGACATCACATCTTTTAAATTAAATAATAAGACATTTTTAATATACAATACAGTTTTAATAATTTCAAACAAATTTCTCTTGCACTGCAACAAATTTAAATAGTGTAGAATTCAAATGAATATAGCATTGTTAATCACACATGTGTAAACAAACATTATATCCATCCATTAACAAATGTCAGAATATTATCATAAACAATTGTATCAATCTGGTGCACCAAAATATACAAGGGTTATTGGGAAAACAGTTAGAACTGGAGTGGTTTTTGAATTGGGAGAATATTGTGTTATGTGTACAACTGAGAATTGGCTAAAACGGTATGAATTATATGCAGCTTCAATAATTACCAGGTTGCAAGATCATTCATCAGCAATAATTGTATACATGGTGACTTTTTAATATAGATAAATAAAGTATTTAAATTTAAGAAACGGTCTGATGACAAGAGCCTTTCCATTAGGCGAGTTGAAGAAGAGAAGAGAAAAGAGAAAGAGTGTGCAAAAAGAAGATTGAAATTGTGTGTTGAGAGGGGCTAATCACAGTTGTGATGTGATCATAAATCGTATACAAACCTTCTTGGGCACCATTTGAGTGACATATACATACATGAAATTATTTTTATTTGTGTTCTCGTCTGATTTTAACTGTCAGGAGATATGTGTGTATACTAATAATATCTATATATATATATTTCATCATGTCTCGTCTCTTAAGGCACCTGTATAAATAACAAATCACCTCCTAAATTATATAATAACTGATTAATTATGGGAATTTCTGTTCCTTTTATCCAAAATGCTCTTTATGAGTACGTGTTAATGAATCTATAATAATGAATAAAAAATAATGATGTAGGTTTGTTGTAAAAGTGATTAATTTTATCGATACCTAGGTACTTAAATAATAATATAATTGTCAGTGGCTTTTTCATTACCACACGTTTAATTTCGGCAAATGGACGCAATGCAGTTTTGAAACACAAAAATAACTTATAACAAAATAAGCATACTAAAATTCGCTTTTAATAAATAATAGTAAATTTACAGAAATATGTAAAATATAATACATACCTGATTCCGTATAGTATCGTGCATTATGGCGCGTGTGTTTAAAAATAGTTACAATAACGAATCGAAACAAGCACTAAAGTCAAGAAACGAAACACAACTAAGGCCTGTCGTGTCGCACACTGTATGCCTCCCACACGACTCGACCACGTCATCAGCATTAAAATATCACATCCAACGTCTGTTGAATACCGCAGCGATGACTAAACGTTCTCTTTGAGCGAGCGTTGGACATTAGTCAGAGTGATACCATGTTATTGAAGCGCCGGCGCGGCTGCGCTGGGGACGAGAGATGCCATCTGTGAACCATTTACGTTTTTTGCGTTGTATGCAAGTTTAATATTTTAATACTATGGTATGCATTGATAAAAAATGTTAATAATAACGGGAGCTGAGCTATCTAGTTGGTGACAAAATCTTACATGTTTTAATAACAGACTAAAACTAATAATATATTCATGTAAATGCATAAACCTTTTAGTAGAATAAGAAATCGCCTCCAAATCCAAAATTATAATAAAAGAGATACAAACTAGAAAATTGAGGATAAGAATAAATTAACAAAAGATCGATACCCCGAATTGAAAGAAAGTTACTCAGTTGAAAAAGTACCGTATAGTACGTTTAAGTATTTATGGATTCGATAAAAATGAACAGCCGCTGGAAGAAAAATACCAACTGTAAATATTTTAGCAGGTGGAGTACATGGGCGTAGGTACACATACTTTATTCTCAAATGTAATCTTTATAATTTATAATAATAGGTAAGTTGTTTGTACAATGTATGGAGGCGCTGAAATTCTAAACCACAGAATTTCGTTCGGGGCTGCTTATTAAAAGGTTACTTATTAAAAGTTTTCAATTCAGAATTTCTGTATCCGAATGCTAAGGTTAGGTTAATTGGATGTATGCGCCTCTTTTTACACAGTTTTATGTATGTAGAGACACGGTCACACGTCACGTTTAATAATATCGTAGGACATCATTCCCATACGGCCACCTGATCGCAAACTAAGCAGAGCTTGTACTATGGAAATCAGATAACTGATTACAACATATACTACTTTTCTTTCGTTACATGCATACCTATATAGATAATTGTCATTTGGACTCAGGACATACTACCACCTAATCTTTCAATAAACTCTCATAATATAATATACCAACCATAATACCATACCATAATACCAACCACGCTAACTAGCCCGTCCTGTATTAAAATAAAATAAAATAAATAAAATAAAAAAGATTTTTATTCACGTAGACTTTAAAAAAGCGCTTGTAAATAGTCAGAACATGTTTGTAGTAATATAGTTGTATACATTAGATATTATTTCTAGTAACATAGATATTTAGGTACACATTGTATGAAAACATTTTTAAAATTTATTTTATTACAGAATTGATATTTAGCTAGCTCGTATCAAGTTATTGTCAAGAGATTATATTTAATTATCTAGTTTAAGTCTAATATTTTTACTACATATTGTCAATAGTTCTGTCTATATTAAAGGTATTATTATTATGACGGACCTTGTGTTAATAACGACGGTCGCGCTTTAATGCTACCACCGGATCCAATGCGCCCCAACTGAGAAGACCCAGCGAAACAAACTCAGTGGGTTCATCTATTACCGGTTTCAACACGACCCAGTTGAGACGGTCTGGCGAAACATACTCAAGCGGGCATGAACACGGGATTTGGTCCAATTAGAGTAATTATTTAGTAGGCAAACACAATATATGCTCGATCGGTTGTCTGAATGCTTGTTATTTTAGATTATATTTAGGTATACAAAAGAAAAACTTCGAAACAATAACATTATTCATTTTGAGACAGAGTCAATAATTTTAAATTAAGTATATGATAGCAATCATTTACAGATAGTTCACGTAACACAGCAGATCAGTCATGTCTATATGGCTACAAGATCTCCAGCGAGCAATGTGCAGGTAGGAAGTGAGAGCCAGACGTCTTTGTCATCGATGTACTCTTTAGTGGTGTAATAACCCCTAGCCATAAGTATACGTTTAATATGTGTTTTAAAACTTGTGTCAGGCAGATCAGTAATTTGAGTAGGAAGCTGGTTATAAAACCTAATACAATTTCCTAAAAATGATTTATTAGTTTTGCTTACTCTAAAGCCTGGCATGGCTAGTTTGTTTTTATTCCTAGTATTTATATTATGCAGTTCACTTTTCTTTTTATAATTATGAATATTTTTTCTAACAAACATTATATTCTGATATATATATTCCGATGGCACAGTAAGTATATTTAATTCTTTAAACAAATTTCGCAAAGAATCGCGACTGCCTAAACCATAAATGGCTCTGACTGCTCTTTTCTGCAATACAAAAATAGTACTTATGTCAGCCGCCGAACCCCACAGCAGAATGCCATACGACATAATGCTATGAAAGTACGCGAAATACACTAATCTAGCAGTTTGTTCATCTGACAATTGCCTTATTTTCCAGACAGCATAGGAAGCCGAACTTAATTTACCTACTAACTTTTCAATTATCATCATCATCATAATATTAACTGAAAGATGCCCACTGCTGGGCAAAGGCCTCTCCCCAAAGATCTCTACACAACTGTACATTGAATATTTTTTAAAAAGGATACTTAGGGTGTGATCTTCAATCGATATCGAAGCCAAAAATATAGTTTTTAGAATTTTTGTCTGTATGTATGACCGGGCTAAAAAAGTACTGCATGGATTTACTTAAAATTTTGCATGAAAATTACTTAGAGGTCGGATCAACATATAGGCTACATATTATTACGCTATCACCTACGGGGGAGGAGCGGTGATTATTTATAAAATTTAACGCGGGTAAACCGCGGGGCACAGCTAGTTTGAAATAAATCTATCTCTATATTTTTATATAAAAAAGATTTATAATTAGCGCGGTTTATAAGTTCAACCACAATTATATTTCCTACCGTTTATAAAATATCTGCTATCAAAAGCATTTATACTCCACTGCGCTTGTCTGGAGTTGTAGTTACCCTGTGGCGACTGATTATGAAAGAAAATAATTTAATTTTGCTGCAAATTTAGAGATTTAGTAACGCTTTTGCGAACAGTCTGTAACAACATACTACATTGAGTTTCCCTTGTCAGATCAGACTATCTCAATAGTACTAATGATTATTCTACTGGCGTCAGTAACTAGATTGTTTGGTTCACAAGCTCGTTGAACACCAACCATGTGGTTGCAAAGTATATATACAACATTTCAAATCGGCGCCACAAATGGTATGCAATTTTTCTTGGAAATGCCATACGGAAGTGATTCTATTCACGGAGAACCAATAATGAGCTCCTGTCTACGATGCTGGTGGTCCTGGGTTCGAATCCCGGTAAGTGCAAATATTTGTGTGATGAGCACGAATATTTGTTTCTGAGATTTCTATGTATTTAAGTATTTATCTATCTTTATAAGTATGTATATCATCGCCTGGTACTCATAGTACAAGCTTTGCTTAGTTTGGGGCTAGGAAGATCTGTGTGACATTGTCCCTAGATATTATTATTATTATAATGACATATAAGACTTTAGTTAAAGTGATGCTTCGTTTTGAATTCGAATACATGTAATTTAATGTTGATGATAGTGATCTTGACTTCACTTATGTTACGGTAATTTTAAATGACACTCAATAGCATGAACCGTTAAACTCCTGGGTATTAGCTTTGAAGTACATTACTTGGAAAGCTCAGGTATTGGAAGTCAGTGGAGAGTGAAGATCCATTATATATTTCCCTCGTTGAAATATTTTCTACACTTATTGGTATTAAAAACTTGCACGTTTAGAAATTTATACAACCTATTATGGACTACGGAGACTGCCTCTAACTGGACGCTGTTGAGTACTGATAAATAAACTTGAGACCTTGCAATTTTTTTGCATTCATTTTATGTTTGTTCTCCAGAAATAGGATCTAACTTCAACTTTCACAAGCATCTCAAGATGCACTTCGTCCGTTTTCACAGGAATACTCGCAAATTGTGTACCTTTTACCGTTCTCTTCCGGCTAACGTCAGAAATGTGAGTACCATTACCTATGCGAAAATAGTCAAGAAAATTATTTCATAATCCCATTTTATATTCATATTTGTGGCGAGCGAGCAGTAGCCTTAATAAGTGTTACAAAGAGCATAAGTTTGACATATTTAATGCTAGACCAGAGGCAGTACGACGGTTACTTAGTGAAGCGTTTTTTTTTAAATATTTGAACTAATTAGGGCCCATATTTGTTGTTATTAAGTGTTAATTGGTTTTGTTTTTGTGTTTCTTTTTTTATCTTTTCTTGCAAGAATGTTCACACTAGTTCGTTCATAAATAACTAAAAATATTGCCTATTAGCGAAGACCTGTTATTGGCTTCTTGTCGCTTATTATCTTTGTTACCATTGTATAGCTGTTGGTCTTCCAAGAATAAATAAATAAATAAATAAATTTAATAACTTGTCAGTTCACTTTAGTCTAGTATATGCTTTCCAACCCATAGACAAAAATAACACTGTTATGAACACTAAAAATAATCCCCTATCCATATTTGCTTTTTATTAATTTTTGTAAGGAGTCGAGGAAACACGCGTACCCAGATGTCATGCGGTCCGTGTAGGATGTGATGGTATATTAAAGGCCAGTATGGCACTTTCAATGGACAGCCGCGGACGAAACCCGAATAGGTTGTCATGCAATTTTACATAAGTGTTTAACTGAACATTTAAGGGTCCGTGAAACATTTTAGCTGCAATATTGGCAAGAGATAGAGTTTTTAATATCGTTTTATTTGTCATTACAGGGATTTCCACATGTTTCATACAGTTGGGTGGTAAGTAGGAGTGGCTCACACACACCGAGTACAATATATGGTCAGGATCGTCAACACCCTCGCGATGTGTGGCCCCTCTAGATAAGCTTCAGTAACATTCTATGTTAGAAACATAGACCTTATCTCTTGACCGTTCATATCAGCACCGAGCACCTCTGCCACCTAACCCAAAGAAGACTTAACACAGAAAAGATACTTAAAAAAATTGGAATTCTCTTCGTGTCACTCACACCATCGACGCTCAAGAGAAGACCAGGTCCATCTTATTTGGTTCTGATGATTTGGCTCCATTTTAGCAGAGATTTGAACACCATTCATCGAACATATCTTTATAAAAAATCGCCACTTAGTGTTACTGCCCAACACCCGGGATACAAATTTACATTTGACCACCCTAAGAGCATGGTGGGTGGGGAATTACTATGCATGTACTACCTCTTTTCTCCCCGTGGAATACAAAACGTCGGAGTAGAGCGTATCTAGGGCGTGCCTGTGATCACGATCACTATCAAAACAATTAGCGCAGGTTACAGGTCACACTCAGATGGGAAGTCAGTCACTTTTGACTTGAGTTGAGACTCATTGGTATACATAGAAACGTATTTCTCATTTCTTCTTCCCCATATAACAACATTGTTTAAATTTTTTTTTTTGGCCATAGAATGTCATAATTGAACACGTACATTAACAATGGCTTGTTTGGCCACGTGAGCTATACAGTGATTCTGCATCTATACACGAGCATTCTTAATCGGTACAAATATTTAAAAAATCATTATAAAAAATCTCACCCGGATCTGCATTTAAATCGCCAAAAATAAATACAGATTTAATGACATATCCGTCAATAATAGCGCTTATTTAATTCAATCTGTAAAATCGTGTAAATTGTGGATAGAATTAGTTGGCCTGTAAACATTGATAACAATCACGACTCTATCACTTGCTGTAACTTTAATGGTACAATGACGAGCATCATCTCACTGTAACACCGATACCTGCAGGGACGCACTATATCGCCATAACAAAGTTACACCACCGTCATGGTGACGCCCACGCAATATCCCCGCTGTCGTGTCCACCGCAGACGTCGCAGTGTATTCGTAACCGCTGTCAATTGTTCTGATGTATGTATGTTCAAGACATACCCTGTCATGCGAAAATAACGAAGTTCCCTGAAGAAAATCTAAGTCGTGTCTACGACACGGATCTCTGACGTCATCGATAAAACGTTTTATATTTTTGCAGTTAAAAGTAGCGAATCTATTAGAGGAACTACCTATTATTTTGTTTATTCCCGTCCGCCATCAGCCGTAATATATTCGCTATTCGTTCTGTAAACCGCCCAAAAAAGCCTTCAGGCCATATATCCATGTACTTTGGTATTTTAACAAACCTTTCGAATTTCATGTTTATCTTTTTATAGTTACTGTTTCCTGAGCCTCACTGTAAATATGTTTTATTATACCACTTTCGGTCGTTAATATGTGCACATTTGTATACACATAGGAATTTTCTTATCAACCGCTCGCAAAGTACCCAATTAGTTTTTACGATAAACTACTCTGTTAAATATTTCATTGTTCGTAATTTATTTTTTGAATAAAGACGGGAACCGCTTTGTTTAACGCCGTGCAGTTACAATAGTGTAACCGTCCTCATCAGTTACACTCAATTGATTCGCAGACAATGTAGAAATACTAGGTGCGACAGATATCTCTCCACAGGGGCTAATTAGCGACAACTGACTGTCGCTGGGACTTTAATCAAACAACAGTTTGTTCATTCTCAGCTACCCTCATGCGTCTGTTTAGTGACAATGGAGACAAATATTTGCTAGTACATTATTGTGGCTCACTATTCATATTTTGACTGTCCGCTAAAGCCGGTAGCTGGGTGTCATTTAATCTTAAAATATCCTTTATTAACTCATTACAATAGTGTAGGTTAATTTTATATATACAACCTGAGCTTTTAACGCTTGGATGTCCTTTAGCAATTTGGAACAATCTAAGTGATCCATTATAATAGGCGGTGGTTGTCTAGTTTTCTTGCCACAATGACTTGTTTTAAATAAAAGAATTTGTTAAAATATTCTATATCCTATATAGCGTTCTTTCAATCCTTTATTTTACGCAATATTTTACCTATGTCCGTTAGAATAGATTCGAACAGGAGTGTATTTGATTCTTCTTCTTCTTGATTGCTTCAGTTGCATAAACACCTTTACAAATTTTCACAAGCAATTCTTCGTCTATAATTGAAATTGAGTGTTGTATATATGTATGATAACATTTCATCAATGAGGATGTTACATTTGTTGCACTTAACAACGTTTGTCATTTTATTATAATTCGCTAGTCAACAGCTCATGTATAAAACACGCTCGATATTTTAGGGGGGTCGACCGTGCGTGTCTGTCCTACGGGTACTCTCCTTGATCCTATTATAGCAAATATTTTGAATGCACTTCTAGCACAAGAAAGATTATGAAGTCCGACCAGGGGCTCTACCGGCTAAGTCCCCGAATATCGATTTCTTAAATGGCGTTCAAATAAATAATAAAGGTTTAAAATGACTTAATCAATCGTTAAATCGGCTTCTATGAGCACATGTGTCGTCACAAATGGTCCCGAATCGATTCTCAACGTTGAAGCCGATTTAACGATTGATTTAGTAATTTTTAACCTTTATTTATTTGAACGCCATTGAAGAAATCGATGTTCGACGACTTAGCCGGTAGAGCCCCTGGTTAACGCTTGCACCACTATGGTAACGATACGGAGTTAGCCGAGGGGCGCCTAAGCTATTTCGCTATACACATGTTACTAAATAATCGTGAATTAAAAATACAACTTCTCAGAAACATCCCACAAAAGAGCGAATAATTTACTGATTAGTTTAGCGCTGTCCTGAAGAAAGGAACGTTGGAAGGCTGATGTTTGTAATCTTGTTTCTGTGCATTGAATGGGTAATTATATGGCAGCAAAACATTAATGTTTTATTAGATTTTCCTTCCTTTGAAGAGATGTAATTGAGAACTAGTGATTACTTTGCCGGTAATTTCTTTCTTATTTATTACTAGCTGGTGCCCGCGACTTTGTCCGCGACAATTTTGAATGATTACCAATGTAACTACTTACTTCTAGCTTAATCTAAAAAATATAATTTTTGAAACAAATAAGCAATATAAATTGAATAAAACCTAACCTATAAATAACCTTACTAAGAAATAAATGAAAGACTACTTTGCTACTGTCATTTACAAAAAGGACCCGATATCATCAAGCAAAAATCAAAGAATACATATCAATTGTCCTGAAGTATATTCAGTAAGTCAAATAAAGTAAAATAATAATCAACGATGCATTAATCACAAATTAGATTAGGTTGCGACATTTTGTGAACGAAACCATAGCGCGATCTAAAACGATGATTACGCCATCTACTAACAAAAATATAAACTTGTAAAGCGGTAAAATTAAGATGTGTGCATATATTTTGGGTGTGATTTAGGCGATCATCTATTGATTCATTTTTGGACGACCTATTTCAAGCATTTATTTATTTTAACCGATATGCCAATTAAGTTCCGCGATCTGAAACGATATTAACGCCATCTAGTTACAAAATTGTGAACTTGTAGATCAATAAAATTAAGATGATGTTTTTTGGGTGCGATCACCTCGTCACCAACAATTTATACTACGATAACTCGAATTTTAGATAAATTCGTTTTTTATCCCAATTTGATTAAAATGTCGTTTTTTTATTTGTTATAAAATTTACCAAAAAAAAGAAGTTACAAATCTTATAAAACGCTTTACTTTGACGACCTTTTTTAACAACAAATTATTCCCTGGATTGCTTTATTTTTAACTGAAAGACCAAATACCAATTTACATGCGTTTAACTCAAAAAATACAGACTTTCATACAAACTTACATTACACCTATTCTAGTCGTCCTTAGGGGTGGAATTTCCAAAAATCCTGAAATATATATTTATAATTTTTAGATGAAAGGCCATATACCAATTTTCATGCGTTTACCTCAAAAATGTCACATTTTTATACAATCTTACATCCCCTATTTGTCACCCTTAGGGGTGGAATTCTCGGAAATCCTGAAATATATATTTTTATTTTTAACTGAAAGGCCAAATACCAATTTTCATGGGTTTAACTTCAAAAATGTCGCATTTTTCATACAAACTTACATCCCCTATTTTAAGCCCTAAGGGGAGGAATTCCCAAAAATCTTGAAATATATATTTTTAATTTTTTACTGAAATGCCAAATAACAATTTTCATGCGTTTATCTTTTCCCATTTTTTATACAAACTTTCAAAAACCCTTCTTTAGTGGATGCCTACTTCATAAAAGGTACCCTCTGTCAAAATTTCAAGTTTTTAACTCCAGCCGTTTAAGCTGTGCGTTGATATGTCAGTCTGTCAGTATAAACTTACATCACCTATTTTACGCCCTAAGGGGTGGAATTCCCAAAATTCCTGAAATATATATTTTTAACTGAAATGCCTAATTTCATGCGTTTAACTTAAAAATTGTCACAACTTTCATACAAACTTACATCCCCTATTTTACGCTCTTGGGGCTGGAATTGCCAAAAATGCTGAAATACATATTTTTTATTTTTAACTAAAAGGCCAAATACAAATTTTCATGCGTTTAACTTAAAAATTGTCACATTTTCCATACAAACTTACATCCCCTATTTTTCGCCCTTGGAGGTGGAAATTCTAAAAACCCTGAAATACGTGATTTTTTATTTTTAACTGGAAGGCCAAATACAAATTTTCATGCGTTTAACTTAAAAATTGTCACATTTTCCATACAAACTTACATCCCCTATTTTTCACCCTTGAGGGTGGAATTTCCAAAAACCCTGAAATATGTTATTTTTTATTTTTAACTGGAAGGCCAAATACCAATTTTGATGCCTTAAACTTAAAAAACGGCCAAGTTTCATACTAACTTAGCGCCCCTGTTTAACCCCCTTAGGGGTTGACTTTCGAAAAATCCTTCCTTATTCCTTGTCTACATTATAAAGCAAACATTTGTGCAAAATTTCAGCTTTCTAAGTCCAAGGGTTTGGGCTGGGCGTTGATGAGTCAGTCAGTCAGTCAGGACTTGTCTTTTTATTTATATAGATTTTCAAATAGAATAGGGACCAAAGCAAGTGGGTGACAGTGATTTTTTTTGGTTCGTAAAATGTTGTTTCTAATTAATCTGTACGTAGATGGGGAGGATGAAGAGGATACAAGAATATTAAAATGCATAAACCAACCCCAACGTTTTATGTCAGCCTTTTGCTGGGACAACGTGTGTCTATTTTTTTAAGCGCATCTTCTATAACGGATTTAAATATGGGAAAATTTGTAATAGGAGGATGTTAAATACACAAAACTATATGGTGCTTGAAATAGGCTACTCAATAGTGCATTTGACCGAAAGGTCTATCTTGTCTAGATTTAGAATAAAATGTCTAAAAATAGAATACAAAAATTAATGATTCACCAAGAAAAGCTTTCTGTCATATTGCTCAATTAAAATGAGCAATAAGACAGAACACTACAAATGAATGGCAAAGAATTTAGTAGGCGCTGTAACAAATTTAGTCAAATAATTAGAGCTGTTTCAAAAACCACTTTGAATAGGTTCCGTACCCTAAGGGTAAAACGGGACCCTATTACCATGACTTCACTCTCTGTTTGTCTGTATGTCTGTCCGTCTGTCACCTGGCCGTAACTAATGAATTTTTTTAGTTAATTAGTTGAAATTTTCCCAGATGATGTATTTCTGTTCCCGCTAAAACAAGATCCAAAATCGTGATTCCAGGAGAAAAGACGAAAATCGAAGATCGTGTGATCTAGGATCACAATTTTATCCGTCTGAGATATTTTACGTATTAGAAATTCGATCATTAAGGTTCTATTGTCAATACTGTAGACATTAAAGACAAATAACATTAATCTATTCTCAGTTCTGATAGTCAGTTTGTCATCTTTTCTCAGTTTATCAGTGTGCCAAAACTGCACTAAAATAATTTAATTCTAATATGCATATTATGTAAAAATATTGCCTTTTTGCACTCCTTCTCCATATGAACTTAAGTTGTTCCAAATTTCATACTCCTCCGCAGGCACAATTTTCGTAAAATGGCGTACAAAGTTTTTGTTTCACGTACCTATTAATATTATGATATTTTTGGTGCTCTGTTACATACATATATTTAAGTATGTTACACCAAAATACCAGAAAGAGTTGATGCAGGAAATTAAGTAAGTAGTATCATACATATGTATGATCCTACTGGTATTATAAATGTGAAAGTTTGTGAGTGTGTGAGGTGTGTATGTTTGTTACTTCTTTACGTCTGAACGGCTGGAGTGATTTTAATAAAATTGGTATGGAGTTAGACAACACCCTGGATTAACACATAGGCTATAATTAATAAAGTTTAATGCGGGTAAAATCGCGGGGCACTGCTAGTACATACACAAATGAGCGCGACTGGTTTCCGCTAGATGTGGGGCTACCCACACGTGCAAGAGCGGCTATTGTGGAGATCCTTGGGGAGGCATTTGTCCAGCAGTGGAAGTATTTCAGCTGACAGATGATAATGATGATATTAAGTAGAAAAAGCAAAGGTTTTATCTGTAGGGATCTTTTCTCATATGTATACATACATCGTATAGGAATTCATCGAGTTCACAAATGTTCACTTCCTAAACAAAGATACCTATAAGTTGACGAATGTACATCCACCTATCCCAATCTGTTAAATTTCTTTTATCGATTTTCAACTTTATCACATAATCATACGGTTCACTTTCAATTGGGGTAATTTGACAGATTGGAGTAGCTTGACATGCTGGCGTCTGTACTTTATAAGAAAAAACACGCAATGACTCTTGGACTGCACGTGTACACAACTGTTAAGACAGTCGCCTCGCTACTTCGTTTTCCAGGTTCAAATCCCGCATAAACAACTATTTGTATGACGCAACAAATAGTTGTTATGATTAAGTTAATTTTAAGTGCGGAGGTTGTCTCTTCTATAAAAATAATGAAATTTCAGCAGTTTCATCAGCTTATTGACGCATGTTTAGACCTGTATTAATTAATGGCAATGTATAGTCAGTGGTTTGTATATTTTGAAAATGATTCCATAAATTAGTAGGGTGCCAATTAGATATATTTATTTATATATTAGGCTATGTAGTTAGGTAACCATGTGGTATCTGTTGAGCAGGTAATTAGGACGTTGTAGCGAGTAAACAGATGACTTAACCGTAGTTAAATATCAAACAATAGACCGGGACCAAGGAAGAGACACATCAGAGAAGGAGATCATAGTCTCGCCGATTTGATAAATATCTACGAAGATAAGCTCATGGGCAGTCTATAGAAGCCAAAAATGTTTCACTTTTGAGCGTCACCGTGGTTGACCACCGATGTTGGTACCCTATTTTAATGTGTCGGTCCTCAATGTAGTCATTAAAAAACAGTGATAACGTCAAATGGGAACTCCAGTGGGTGGAAAACTCCCATTCAAAAACTCTGATGTTAGGAAAAAGTGTTACAAATGACAAAAAAGTTAATACCAGTACCCACATGAACGAATGAATAACAATAATAATATCCTTGGACATTATTCATATACTCACATACTGCATCTGATCCCAAGCTAAGCAGAGATTGTACTACGGAAACCAGATAACTGATATACTACATATTATACTACTTTAATTTTGTAAATACGTACTTATATAGATAATTGCACCCAGACTCAAGACAAACAGACATGTTCATGCACATGTCCAGGGTGGGAATCGAACCCACGACAGGCGGAAAGGCAAGCATTTGCCAACCATACCAACCGGCCCGTCAGTAGAATGAATTAACCATGCCTGTGTATCCTATACAAATGTTTTGCTTGGTTAGAGAAAGAATCTCTTTTAATTTCCCTTATAGGCAGGATATTGTATGTAGACTACGTTTTTACAAAAACGTACCGAATACTATTATTTATATATAACTATATAGAATGGTCTTTGAACAGTTGAGACATACATTTATCAAGATGGAAGACTTCAAGCCTCTGTGGCAAATCATCCATCTTGATAAACCTATGTCTCCGTCAACTGTTCAATGAATATTGTATTTCATTATTTAGAAATAGATATAGCAGAGTTGGAGCGACCAGTATATAATTTTTAAGAGACATTTTTTCATTATTGTTCCGGAAATCATCTTATTCTAACAATAAACTTATTAGATCAAACAGTTCCAGCCGTTCTTAAGGGCCGAGCTGCGCTATAACAATATCAGTATCAAATGTCCAAAAAAGTATTTTGTTGTCTTTTCTAAGATAAGAAATGTCAACAAAATATGTTATTGTAAACATAATATATTAAATTTCAGTGTGATTAATCTGTTCCTATCCCACTAATACTATAAATGTGTAATTATGTAAGTTTAAATAATTAATTATGCAAAACCAACAGGTTGGTTTTGATTGAATTTTGCAATGGCTGTAATTTGTACCAAGAATTAACTATATGCTCCAATAAATTGCTAAATCGCGGTATGCAGTCAGTAGTGTATAATTTAATATCTCTTCCCCTGAACATCACCCGGCGGGTAATCACATAACAATAAATGACGTTTGAAGAGATATCGTGGCTGCTGGGAATCTATTTTGCCTTGTATATTAATTTCAATTTTATAGCATTATTTGTAAATAAGAAAAAGTACTGCCGGAAATCGCTGGATGTGGATAGCGCAAGACCGGCAATTGTGGAGATCTTTGGGGGAGGCCTTTGTCCAGTAGTGGATGTCTTTCGGCTGATATGATGATGATGATGACTCTGTGAAATAATTAATAGGCGATAGGCACTCTGCAATAAGCTACGAAAGATATGCTCTGGCAGATCAAATTTAGGATTCCCTTGCTAACACCCATTCGGAGCATGTAGTTGTTATCCATCGGATTAAAAATCGTTACCGACAGATACTCGTATGTTTACGCACGGGATGATGGTGAACGTGAAGATCATATAATATTGAAAACACTATCCAATCTTTACCCATTTTTAGATGGTATATTCATGTTATTTTATCGCATAATATAATCTATATCAACTTAAAATGGATGCATGTGTAATGCAATAGCAAAGTAATTTCATAGCAAGTTCATACTCAGCCAGTCACTAATGATAAGGTTGTCGATATCACCATCGCCTACCATACCGATTAATTTGCATTCGTATCGATATAATACCCGCTCTAAATCTTAATCACACATCGTACCTGCGTCTTCCCGCAATAACATAGAACTCCAAGTCGGTCGCCGCCGTGAAACAATGCAATGGAACAAGGCTTTAAAATGGGAAACATGGCTATTCAAAAAAAGAATTATCAATTTTTTTTAAAGACTACGCCCGCTCTGATTAATCTACGTCGCGGGGTACTTTACAACTACATCCAGACTTCCAGACTCAGAACTACTATTTATGGGTCACACCCGAGACAAGAAGCGGCGAGGCGACTGTTTTGGCCGTTGTGCCACGCGGGCAGACTGAACTTATAATAATTTAAAGCATGATGTAAAAAGGTAGTTATTAGACCTGCTACTGGGAGACCTAGGCAACATTTTATAATTTCAGAAACAATATCATCTGCCCTTAATGTCTCAGAGCAACCTTAAGCAAGTCAAATAGTCAATGGCTGATAGCTTATAGACAGCGATACGATGTTTTTTTTAATTCCTGATTTCTAACTACGACCAACCTCACAACTTTAATCTGATTTTATGTTTGTAAGTTTCGCTTTTATGATATCCACCACATCCTGTGAATAATAATTGCATTTGGCTAGCCGTCGCCAAGTCTTGGCTTACACACATCGACAGAATCTAGAGATACCTTAGCCCTCCATTATTTACGACTTAAAAGATTAAAATCTTTATAGTTTCCATGAAAAGTTTATTTGCACATTAAAATCTATTTTATTCTAATTAAAAATTGAAAATTTAAACATAAAATACTTTTAAAGTTACGGCGGCTAAACTCTTGATAATTGTTTTATAAATAATAATTAATGAAACGGCATTAGCTTCCATTTCTTTCTTTTTAATTAATGTGCCGTTTAAGCTTCTAGAGTCATGTCACGTCGTTATTTGTGTCGAGAATGTTGAAAACTGTGGGCATGCTAGAAAATTGTACAACGTTCACGTTCAATTAAACGTGTCGTTGCTGAGGCTCAACACAGAAGCAAAAACGTGATATTAAGCCTATGGTCACGTTATTGCGAGGATGTAGCAGGGCGGTACACGGGGAGATATCGTGTTACTACGCAGAGACAAGATAGATTTCTCCAAATGACCGCCAGAAGACAACCCAATAGCACAGCGATATAATTAGTGCAAAAGCCCCAGGAGCAGCACCAGCAGCTGGTAAGTGACCATACCGTACGAAGGAGGATGCATAAATTTGCCATTTATGCTCTGATGCTGTCGAAGACCTCTACATTCCAGCAATGTGACGACTCAGGTGGCGGTTTTTGTGGGCGAAATTGGTGCTGTTTATGAAGGTCTTTGATGAGTACCGGTTTGAGTTTCATCCGGATTCACGAAAATCACGAAAAACAGGAACTCCAAGGAGAGTTAGCCGTCTACGGAACCCTAAGGATCCATTCATATCTAGGCGGGACAATAATATTGTGGGCAAAAATGGGTCTTGCCGGACGAGTTCAGTTTGTTTAGATCCAAGGCAACATGACTACATAAAAATACCACGAGGAGGTAGTAAAGCCTAGTGCTGTCTCACCTTGATTTATATACCTCTATATTTCATGCAGGATCCTTTACATACACCGCCCTCCGAGACTATGATATTCAATTTTTGGATTGGCCTGCACAGCCACCCTACTTACATACTATCAAGCATGCCTGGGACATGTTAAAAAGAACGATTTGGAGAGATTTCTTGCGAAATTTGACGACAGAACAAAAAAATTACAAGATCTTAAAAACAATATGGTACGTCATACCGCAGCAAGTCATTGACGATTTAATTTTAAGTAATTTCGGCGTTTTATAAATGTAAGAAAGAGGTGAGAGACTTATTATTAATAATTAAGTTACTTAAGATTTATTCAGTTTTAATAATTAAAATTAATAGTTTTATGAGAGAAACTAAGCTTTGTAACCATAATCATTTCTACAGTGATTAAAAAAATAACTTTATTATTTAAAACAAAGAAATCACGAAATGTTTTAATTTTTTAGTGAAGACCTTAAAATAACTTCCATTTACTATATCAGAAAATTCTTCAACGAGTTAGTTATTTGATAAAATATCTTTAGATTCTGTTGATGTGTGTACACTAACAACAACAACAGGTAAAAGTAAAGTCCAAACATCGAAACAACTCTGGCTAATATTATTTTTCGATTGATTCGGAATCGCACTATAGCGTTGCGAAATGCAGGCTTGAGCCGGGCGGGATGAAGGATGCAAGGGGAGGGATGGTCCTCGCCTGGATATCCGCCCGCCCTTTATCACTTCACTCCAGCAGTAGCAGCGGCTCGAATCGCTCGCTGTTGTCACTATTGGAGCTGCCGCGAAAAAGTTCTATACTGTGGTTGGTTTGAATTTGCCGCCAATCTGCCGCTTCAATTAATTGAAACCACCGTTTATGTGAACATATGTTTCGTTAATGCGTTAAATCTGTATCATGGCGCTCGTCGTGCAATTAAATCGTTTTAAAGTAATTGAGTGCAAGAATAAAAAGTTCGCCCAGTTTCATTTTCGTGGTAAGTTGTGTTTTCTACGGGTTACTATATGGGTTTTCGTATGTACCAACATTCCTACCTGTGTTAATTTGTAGCACCTGTGGCGCGTGGCCGTTCTTTTAATCTATTGATGCGAAATGCTTTTTCATAAAATGCTGCTGGTTTATATATATTTTATATTTTTCCCTGCAAAAGTACCTATTTTTAACCCCTGACGCAATAAGAGGGGTGTTATGAGTTTGCCGTCGATGTCTGCTTGCGTGTGTGTGTCTGTCTGTCGCATCGTAGCCCTCAAACGGATGGACCGATTTCTATGTGTTTTTTTTTTCATTTGAAAGCCAGTTTCCTTGCGGTGGTTTATAGCTATGTTTGGTTAACAACGGTTAAGCAGTGAAAGAGTGTCAGCTCTTTTCCAAAATTACCTATTTAATTATAGTTGGATTCGCGGGTTTTATAACGGTTTAATTGGTTTATTAAAATAAAACAGTAATTATTTGGTATTCTTATTTGCTTCGATAAGTATTTATCCAATGTTTGTCTAAGTTTCCTGTAAAATTAGAGTAATATAGTTCGTTTTAATAACGCTAACGCCGATATGAACTCGTATGATAACATTTGCAAAACGCGATGGACGGAATTTTCCTTTGTTAATCTGTGGATTAACTCAGTTTAATGGTAAACTCGGCTTTATATGCTATGGAGTCTTTCCACAGTTAAATGTGCAGTCCTGAAGCGAATACTTGCATATGAACTTTTAAAAGTAAACTTTAAAAGTTTACGTTGACCGCACGTGTGGCGCAGCGGCTAAGACAGTCGCCTCGCCGCTTCGTGTCGCGGGTTCGAGTCCTGCGCCGGACTACTATTTGTGTGGCCCATAAATAGTTTTTCTGAGTCTGGATGCAATTTGTGACCGTCTATTATATGTTTGTAAAGTACCCCACGACACAGGGATTAGTTTCCCTAGCGGGGCCTCCCTAGGGCGTTGTCTTTAAAAAAATGTACAGCTTGCGTAAAATAAAGTAAGCTCGTTACTACCTACCTCAGCGATGTTGCGTAATCCTTCTGTAGTTCCATTTAAGTCTCGATGTTCTTACGCTTTTTTCCGTGAATTGCATGTTTATGAAGTTCCCTCTGAAACACAAATTCTCCATATTGCAGGTGTTTCTTTTAAACATAATTTGTATTTTAAATTTTTATTATTAAATACGATTATGCTTGTCACACAAAGATATCCATTTTTATATTTTGAATAAATAATCAACATGACAGCCAAAGTACGTCCACTGCTGGACAAATGCCTCACAATCGCCCGTCTTGGTAGACGGGTTGGCGATCGCAGTTTGTTGGTTATAGTTCACAGAGAAACTAACGTGAGCTAGCTAAATAAAATAGCCATTATAAAATAAATTTTATAAATATTTTCATACAATCAATACAAAGTGCACCTAAATATCTATGTTACTAGAGATAATAATATATACAACTATATTACTACAAACATGTTCTGACTATTTACAAGCGCTTTTTTAAAGTCTACGTGAATAAAAACCTTTTTTATTTTATTTTTAAAAGCTGCTGCCCGTTCTCTGGTAGGAATTGCCTTAGACGATTTCTACGCCCTCCGCGAAATGAGATGGGATGATGATATTCTATGCCGTCACAACACAGTAATAGATAATATTTAACTATTATATTTGAAATTGTCGACCGCGACTGTACTTACGCAAACAAAACTAAAATTATACTAGGATTCTAGGAACCAAATTTGAACATGGTCATTACTTAGTACGTAAATCCCTTTCATGTTAGATGTATAATATTTATGTTTCTCATGCTACAAGTTCTGTTTACAAATGTATTTTCTTATTTGGAAAGCGATGTATTGACTCGTTTGAGTTATGATCGTTATACTGCGGAATAAGGGTGCTGTTGAACCTGTACTATAGGTTTCTCTGAAACGTATGTTATACTTAGACCATCCAAATATAGGTACTAATTCAGGAGGTAACTGCAGTGAACAAAAGTCGTTGCTATATTGTCAAAATATTAACTGGCTACTATAACCATACCATATTTAGTTAAAGTTAATTGTATTCTAGTAAAATGTTCAAACGCAAGTAGTCAGGTGCTGGTTTTAATATAATATCAGGTCGGGCCAAAAAGCGTTATAGCGATTGGTCTGTACAAAGTCTTCATAGTAGCGGCCCGGGAAGGTAGTTTGCTAAGATCGTAGCGCCTAGATTCTCCTATTGCAAATAGAGAGTGCAATGTGTTTCCAAACTCATTAATTATGACTACATTTCTTATAAACAAAACATCCATACCATTTAACCATCTATAAAGAGGACTTTATAGATGACTTTGAGAATGACAAAGACTTTTATTGCGCAAACTATTTATAGTTTATTATGCAAAACAAAATTAAATATAATAAATTATATATATATAATAAAAAAAATGCAAATAAAAATTATTTATAGGATATGATTTATGATATATTAACCATCTATAAAGTCTTCTTTAGAAGACTTTATAGATGGTTAATATATCATACTCACAAACATTCGCATTTATAATATTAGTAGAAAGTTTGTGAGTATGAATGTATGAAGGTGTGGATGTATTAATTTACTCTTTCTCGCGAAAACAACGGAACGTTTATCAGAAAAACACTTAGGTATACTATAATTTAAAGTTAAACGCGCCCCGTGGTTTCACCTTGGGGCGCGGCTAGTATCTTATAATTACCTGTACATTTAATTATAATGTTAGAAGTAGTTACAATAATAAAGTAATTATTGGCATCATCTTCCAATGCTATAATTTTGTCATTAGTGTATACTTTAATGACATTATTTTATATTTAGTCTATTTTGAGTTATATGTTTTGTTTCTAAACGATTTTATATTACTTTTTCAGTAGATATACATTAGTTTTATTAGATAACTTTAGAAAGAGCTTAATGTGTATAAAGCTCCTTGTTGCTGTTAATTTCCTTGTAAATTTTAATATCCAATAATATTCTTTTAATTTAATACATATACCGTCTCGCTAGTACGCTCATTCGAATAAACATAGAATGACTACAATCAGTTCATAATCGCCATCGTAGAACTGATGTGAAAAAACTTACAGAAACATATAGTTAGAAAATTTAAGGTTTTTCCAAGTCGCTATAAATATGTAGATATCATTAAGAGAATGTGACAATTTAGTAATATAAAAACCATTTTGATATTGCCATTCTTAAACCAATCGAATTGTGTATATTATTTTTACCAGTTGAGTGCCTGTTTACAAAAACTTAATATATAATATTTTTAGGAATTAAAAGGATTTATTAATAAAAAAGAGGTTTATTCACACTTCAGAATAAATAATTTAGAAATCAACAACAATTTTCTTATGACAAATCACTTATAACGAGAAACACTGTAACCACTGCACATTACACTCAAGATTTAATCGATACGCAAACCAGCAGAGCTTCGCCCTCGTCGACGTCTGGCCCCAAAAAAGAGCGAGGCATCGGCCGACTGGGCCTTATATAAGCAAAGTGTGACGTCACTCATCACCCATCTTGAAAATTCCTCACACGGCCTCTCCTGACTTCGCGTCGACCACGACCGCGCTTCTTCAGCAGCACCAGGAGACACGGCGAAGCTATGATCGCCAGCTCCTACTGCATTAGAGAGCTCACCGTCATCAGAATCACCATCTGCGTAAAACACAAACAGTTAATTATCATGGCAACTGCACAAAGATGCCTATTCAGTCGTCCACCTCGCACTCGAAGGCACTCACACAAATAATCACTCTCGTAACAGAGATAAATACACACAAAACACGTCGCTTTCAAATGTATGCAAACATCTCTAGCAAACTTCTGTCATACTCATAATTGAACAAGTTATATCGACAAACGCTAAATTATAGCGACAAACGCCAAGTATTGCGACGAACGCAAAGTTATAGCGACAAACGCAAAGTTATAGCGACAAACGCAAAGTTACAGCGACAAACGCCAAGTTACAGCGACAAACGCCAAGTTACAGCGGCAAACGCCAAGCGACACGCCTGAGTACATAGTACCATAGCGACTAGCACTTGATAACTCATTGAGTACACTATTCACGCGAACGGAGCGCACGTCTGCTGAAGCCAGGTACTCCGGTACATCAGCCTCGGGAACCACCACTGGACTGCACCGGCAGCAACCAGCAAGACCTGCCTTCCGCTCGCGCCCGTCCGCACATACGCCAAGTGTACTATAAACAAAATAAAATTAAAAGGTTCGGTTGAAACGTATTATCAAAAGTTGTGGCATAACTCTTAGTACCGGACTACCTGTCCAACACAAAGTAGAGACTTCCTGCCAGCTAGCCACGCGCGCGAAGTGCACGCCTGCCAGATTAGACGCTTCAGGACTTCAGCCTCGAAGGCAGCCACTGGGCCACGCCGACAGTTTGTTCCAAACAGTAAGTCGCATACTCGCCTCTTTCACACGCAAGAACAATTCATACGTGTAACATGAAACAAAATTAAAAAGATTTAGTTACGCCTAAAACTAATTTAATCTTAGATAGATCATCAGACTAAGGGGACCCATTATTATCGCTCTCTACACGGATCATACCAAGAACCGTTCCCATAAAACTTGCTTGAACGGCTTGCCCGCTCAAACGATGTATTTCAGGTGACATATATTGTCAATTGAATTTGATCCCGAACACTGGACTCAAAAAGGCTGCTCTGGGTACACGCATCATATACATCAACTAATGTGCTATGTCCTTATCGGAAAAGTGTTAAGATAAGGTAAACTCTCTTACCGGTACCAACATGATAACGACAAAAGTTTTGGAACGTTTTTAGTACAACAAGAGTTAAGTAATGGAATCAGGCGTTACTTTGCGGAAATCCATAACAATCAAAATACAAAATCAATATTTAGTGTTAATTCCGCTAATTGTCAGTTTAATCATGCTGGGATGCAATTTGCACCGCCCTCCCGCCCGCAAAAATGTGCACATGCAAGAAGGACAATATGAAAAGCAAATTACATGCGCCAGTACGATACCCAACACGTGTTTCGGTCCTCCACGGACCATTCTCAAGGGCTGCTAACTCGTCGATTGCTCGAAGGAGACTAAAAGCCAACGAGGCGAGCGCTCGTTTATATACTACCAACCGCATGGACAATTATTTCTAACTACCCCCAAATATTCGTAGTAAAGGAGATGAAACTAAATTTGTTTGGTCATTCAACAATGCAAAACTATTACTGCTATGTTTTAATATTTCTAATTGTTCCAACACACATAACCGGAAACTTTTATCACAACTATGTAAAATATTATACGTATTATTGTCGCCCAAGGAATGGCCAGTTTCAATTAAATGTTTGGCGTAATGAGATTTATCAGGATGGCCATTCCTATAAGCAGCTACATGCTCTTTATACCGTATTTTTTATTCTTGACCTCACCATCACTAATGTCCATAATAAATTAGAATTTCAAATATATCGGAAACCAACACATACCGATATGGCTATTCCAGCTTCATCATGTCACCCCAATCAACATAAACTAGCTGCCTTCCGCAGCTATGTTCATAGGTTAATGTCGGTCCCCTTGTCTAATGAGAATTACATAAAAGAACTTATTATTCTTTATGAAATCGCGTTATCAAACGGTTATCCAAAATCTATTATTGATAATTTGATTAAAAATAATCAGAGATGTAGGGTTCGCTCTTTACTGTATGCATGCCCCCCTGACCGTATTAACAAATATGTTGGTAGTCTGACCTATATGGGCTCAATTTCAGATAGAATTGCCAATTTACTGCGTAAAAATAATATTCACGTTGCATTTCGGACGGACCAAACTATACGACGTCTTTGTAATGGAAAAGATAATTTGGAAAATTGCAAGAAATCCGGCGTGTATAGGTTGGTCTGCGATGATTGTGACGCGGTATATATAGGTCAGACAGGCCGAAATTTTGAAATACGGTATAAAGAGCATGTAGCTGCTTATAGGAATGGCCATCCTGATAAATCTCATTACGCCAAACATTTAATTGAAACTGGCCATTCCTTGGGCGACAATAATACGTATAATATTTTACATAGTTGTGATAAAAGTTTCCGGTTATGTGTGTTGGAACAATTAGAAATATTAAAACATAGCAGTAATAGTTTTGCATTGTTGAATGACCAAACAAATTTAGTTTCATCTCCTTTACTACGAATATTTGGGGGTAGTTAGAAATAATTGTCCATGCGGTTGGTAGTATATAAACGAGCGCTCGCCTCGTTGGCTTTTAGTCTCCTTCGAGCAATCGACGAGTTAGCAGCCCTTGAGAATGGTCCGTGGAGGACCGAAACACGTGTTGGGTATCGTACTGGCGCATGTAATTTGCTTTTCATATTGTCCTTCTTGCATGTGCACATTTTTGCGGGCGGGAGGGCGGTGCAAATTGCATCCCAGCATGATTAAACTGACAATTAGCGGAATTAACACTAAATATTGATTTTGTATTTTGACAACAAGAGTTGTCTAGCTCGTAGGAGTTAGGTTTGCCCTTCATATCTGGAGTCACTGTACTGTAGTGGACTGCTACACGTTTCTTATAGTCATTATTCGCTTGAATGAGAACTGCTAACCAGCGCTGAGCCTACGTGTACTTCAGGAGCACTTGCAAAAACTCAACACTCTTTGGTTAGTTTGGAAATACAAGCGGATTCAGTGGAGTAACCCTTTATATATCTAAGAAAGTAACCAGCTAGACCAAGTAACTGGCTAACTTTGGTTCCTGTTGTGATAAAAGTACTTGCATGTTGATCAAATGTGTGTTATACTAACACTAAGGAAATTAGATGTACTTACAGGATAATGACAAGCAAGACCACAAGCAAAGTTTACGTCAGGTTAGGATAAAATAGTTGAACTCAGTCTCGAAGAATGCAGCTCTTGTCTCCGGGCACCGTTCATTGCACAGCCACCTGCACAGTCTTGTCTCCCGTGAGCGTAGCTTCACCTCATAACGACCGCTCTGGAAGGCCTTGGTCACTTTGTAAAGACCACGTGTCCAACTGACCAGCTTTCCTGTAGACTTAACATACATGATTACAAAAACAAGTTCGTTAAGTTTTAACTCGCGAGTAGGATGTCTATTACGGTTAAATTACTCGTCCTTCTATATTTTAGTTAGATTGTCTGTAATATGAAGTCTCGTGCAGCCTCTGGTTATTTTACCTAACGCATCACGCTTGGTTACACGGCCACGTCACGTACTAACACACAAAAGATTGGCGTAGTTTCATCTTAACCAATGGGAGGAATTAAAGTTCTCAGTCCTAAAACTGAAATTGGTTTGATACTTTCCCAAGGGGTAATAAGCTGATATGGGATCTTAGGATAAGTTTCTTAGAACGATGCAAGGTATACTTTCCGACAAACTGCTTCAAACCTCGCCACGACACCATGTACTGGTCGCAGCCTGCACAGTTTTGTCATAACTGCCACTGAACAACGCACGCTCATGAAGACCGTTTGGCAGTATGCTGAACACCTTCAACGGTCCACACATTTATAGATCGAACCTCGCTGTGGACTAAGAAAATTTATTTACAAAGAGTACATCCCATACGTGAACTCTTTTAGTTACATTTAATGAAAGTCAATTTACAATCACATGGAAGCACGTGGAGCCAAAAGTACTTCAAAATAAGGGAGCCAGTTTTTGCCAGTACTGCATGCTGACGTTCGTCGCACTAAAGTCTCAACAGAGATCCCTTAATGTTACACAAGAACCGCCTGGGTTCCTCTCCTACCGGATTGTATCGGTAAATACAAAAGATCGTCAAGTCTTACGTACTTGCCTCCAAACTACCACACTAAAGCTATTGAATTACGTCGTCCGCTGTCTGGGTTATCTGTGTCCAATTAAAAGGCTTGGAAATCTGATTAATACAACTTCAGTGTTATCAGCATTTGACGAAATCATCCCCTTTAGAAATCAAAATCCTAGAAACAATGCGCCAACGCGCGATACGCGGTATTAAATCACATTAAAACTCTGTATATTTCAGAGCAATACAGCAGTAATTTTAAAAATCACTCCTGTAATATAATGATGAGAGTCCGACTTTTTATGGCTGGAAAATGTATACCAAACCACCTTTCTCGGCCTCGGCCTCACCTGACACCTTAACCGTCTTCAGATTGCTTACACGACTCTGACCTCACCTTTGTGAAAATCTTTTACAAAACATAATTACATAATGACGAACATATAATTCACGTACACGAAACGCATCCAGAGAACAACCACTTATGGTTCACACAAACAGTTTACGTAATTTACGGGAATCGAACCCGGGTCATTGAATGACAAGGCGATGATCTTAACCACTGCGCCACACGTGCAGTCAAACTTCAGAGGATGACTTCGAACTTATGTTGATAACTCCGCTGCTAAGAAGTAGCTTGAGAACGTGCACTGCTATTATACCTACTAGGTTTTAAATAACAACTCATTTACATTGTAGAATGCAAATAACACATTGAGTATTAAATTGAAAAAATGATAAGACTGTCAAGTGTTACATAGTAAGCTTTGTCAATACCTTGTATCATAGGGTTTTCAGCTCCTCACTCAATCCTCTCACTACCATTAGGCACAAAACAACGGCATGACATTTTATACAACACCGTGATGTCAACCGTTTGAGGTTACATTCCTCAGCGGTGGTCAATACATACTGGTATATACTATGGCTATCATGCAATGCACACCGACGATGCATATCAAACACTACGACGACTACTGGTCGAGCTTACATCGCGATGTGTATTAACATCGCAAACTACCTTTTATTTTAACATGACGAATCGGTTAGCCTAAGAGGCTTTCACTGCTTCACCGGACTATCGCAAACTACCGTGCGACAAACTAAGTGAATGGTTTCGCGCCCTGATATGGGATCCACCTTTCAAGAAAGTTTTGATCGGCCACGTGAAATACATAGGCGGTATTTCACAAACAAAACAATAAAATTGTATCTACTTACGTAAATCACACAATACAAAAATTTACAAAAACAAAACACAATTGTGTACACTTCGTAGACTGTGCTCACAGTTAATACACTCGGTAACGGTTAAACCACAATAGTGTTTGGAACAACTCTAAACAAAACGAACGACTCGAAATATCGACTGATCACGTCAATAGTAGCCGGACTACCCACATTTTTAGTTCATTTTACAGAAGTAAAATTACTTTCGATAATTTCTTAACTAATCGTGATATTATCCAACGTACGGTGTAGATTTTCTTGTGCCTTGGAAGAAACTTCAGGTTCACACTTACATGAACTTATAGGTACTGCTATCACTCAAGGAACGTAAAAGGAAATCGTCCGTTTTTGACAAACTAACAATGAAGAAACACGCCTACGTGATCGGTGTTTTATTTCAGAACGAGACTGTGATGGTGAACGCGATGGCCGTGTACGGACACAGTGTCGACAGTTGCTATCACGTTCTCTATTAGATGCACTTATTTTTTTGACTCTCGCTACCGACCACAATCCTTAAGCACTCGATTACACGACATACGCAGCGGCGTTGGAATTTCACAACACACAATACACAACGTGGTTGATTTGTCTTAAGAAAATCACAAATGAAAGTAACACGAGGTTAGATCTTATTAAATTTGGATGGCAACAAGCAGCACTTGGGTTCTTTATACCAATTCTGATTTTAGGAATTAAAAGGATTTATTAATAAAAAAGAGGTTTATTCACACTTCAGAATAAATAATTTAGAAATCAACAACAATTTTCTTATGATAAATCACTTATAACGAGAAACACTGTAACCACTGCACATTACACTCAAGATTTAATCGATACGCAAACCAGCAGAGCTTCGCCCTCGTCGACGTCTGGCCCCAAAAAAGAGCGAGGCATCGGCCGACTGGGCCTTATATAGGCAAAGTGTGACGTCACTCATCACCCATCTTGAAAATTCCTCACAATATATTTAATTCTAGGTACAATTCTACTCAAAGTAAAATCATTTACAAATAAAAATAGCATTTAAGTTGCAATATGCGGGTAGTGTGCCCAAATTTAAATATAATAGCATGGGGCATTACTTTCACACGGCCATCTGATCCCAAACTAAGCAGAGCTTGTACTATGGGAATCAGATAACTGATATACTACATGTAATACTTTTATTTTGTAAATACATACTTATAATAATTAAGATATAAGATAAATAATTAAATAGAGAAAAATATATTGAAATGCTTTTTATATTACTACTGAATAACGTAAACTTTATGTTGAAGATTCCAAAATGGTTTAACTCTGGCGCATCAGCCAATTGAACACCAATCTACTCAATGACTATTTCGGAGACCTACTTGCATAATTCCGGGTTTTTAGTTGGGATGTTTCAACACAGTTTTTTTTCCAAGTTGTTCCATGAGTTTATTGCCCATGATATTGTCACACGAGTATATGGCCGAAGGTGTGAAAACACACAATGTAAACAATGGGAAAGTTATCCAATAGATATGCACGACTATCTATAAGTTTAGACTTCAAAACATTATTACTAGTGCTATGAGACTATGCACTTGTTTGAAAATCTAAAAAAACCAAAACTAAAATATAATCAATATTATATTGTTTATATTTTTAATGGTTATTGCCAAATTAGGTACAAAAATAAATATACACAGAGAAATAATAAACCACCCCTTAATACTACACCTACCCATAAATAACCCTTATATAGTGCATCGTACATATAATAAACCTAATTTTTATTTATTTTATTAGGAATAATCAGCTATTAGGTCGCAGTCCAAGTTGCTAATCCAATTGATTACTCCCTACCTCAATAATAGGGTAACCTAACTTCAAAACCTGCTGTCACTGTAGAATACCCCGCATTCAATAGATTCTCTACATTACATTACAATATATATTACGCTTACTACATGTACTCCAATTCATTTGCTTTCATTTAATATTTATGGAAATCAAGCACTGTCAGACATTGTTTGGATGGATGGATGGATAAATTAATTATGTCTGAAATTATTTATGAACTTGCGCGGTCCATACCTGCTGACACGCTATTCGACCAAACAATTTTCCCATCCTTGCCTACAAACTCCTTATAACATTTGTTTAACTTATAACTTTGAGCAAGATCTCACAGACAGACAATGTCTGATTTTGATACCTTCTTTGATTACAGCGTTACCTTCTCAAACTTACACCATTGTAAATATTTATACACTGAAGCTTCTCAAAGATGATACAGCCTTACCTCAACAATGACCGCAAAATATTAAGTTGCATGGAAATTTCTACGAAAATATGGGTAGAGTAATTTCCATTCTACAAATATTAGAAGAAAAAATTACAAAAGGATGAAAATAAGTTTAAAAGCTCCTGAAGCAATTTCTCAACCAACAATAAAATATTATTTCTGAATTACTTTTATATACACTGGCAGATGTGTAATGCACCTTTATGTCTGAATAGTACCTGAATTTAGATTTGCGTAATTGGTTGGATTTCCTCCTAGTACAATATACAATAAATAAAAAAGAAGAACTTAATTAGACCCCTCTTTTTGGGGACAACATTTGTGCCATCGAAAATATGTTTTGTCTGGGTTATTGCGGAAACAGGTATCAACATTTGAGAATAACAAATACTTTTATTGCGCAAATTAAAGGCGCTCATAGATAGATGCTGTCATTGGTCCGTAAGCAATTGGCGAGGTTAAGCAAATCGTGGCTCGCGGTCAGTCCATAGATAGGTGACCACTAACACGGTTTGATTTCGGAGCGTTTCCGTGCTTCGGAGGGCACGTTAAGCTATCGGTTCCGGTTGGAGTCATTAGACAACAGTCATTAAGCCATGTCAGAGGTCTTCACAAATCTGACGCTAGGCTAACCATTACCCATACGATAAGTAAGTATTGCGTGAACTGTGTCGGTACATAGGTATTACAGAAAAATGGTTTGAACACTTTAACCAATAGAGGATTGCAATATTTTATTCTTAGAGATAAAGATGTAAGTTTATGACTAATAAAATAATTTTAAATAAAACAGAACCAAACTAAAGGATAATTAGCTGGAAAAATGTTCGGCATTGCACTGCATTCTACCTCTATAGACTAAAAATTTTGTCGCCATATTTTCAAGAGTAGTTTGAGAGATTTGCTGTCTAGAGTGATTTAAGCAAGAAAGAATAATTTAATGGGGGTTAGAAAACCACGTCAAGGTCCAATTCATATAAAATTCGATAACACCGCACTTTTTACCTAATTCATGTACATCAATTTTAATTTTATGTTATTTTTTTTTGGAAGTTTTTTTTTCTCTTTTAATACATCGCCCATTTGGTAATTTAATCCCTGTGTCGCGGGGTACTTTACAAACATGTTATAGGTGGGCACAAATTACATCCAGACTCAGAACAACTATTTATGGGTCACACAAATAGTTGTCCGGCGCGGGACTCGAACCCGAGACACGAAGCGGCGAGGCGAATGTCTAAGCCGCTGCACCACACGTGTAGTCAAATTATATTTGCAATAAAAATACATACTAAAGATAGATTTAGCGTGGTTCGTAGATACTTGTCTTTCGATATTGATTCATATTCAGGACAGAAAATATTATATAATAAAAACGTAGAAAACAGAGCCCTTTCTGCGGCGGAGCTATACGCCCTAGGCCAGCTAGGTCAAGGCGAAAGAATGAGAAACCTCCTCACGTTGCATGCCGTTAGGGCATCTGTATATTATTATTCGTGTTAGAATTACATTTGATATTAAAAAAACTTGACGTTATTTTTAAAAAATAAACACAGGTCTAATATAATAGGTCTTTACCTATGAAATTGCCGTTTTGTATGAAAAAATTTAAACGAATTTTTTTCATGAATTTTTTTATTTGTATTAATCGAAGTAATCACCCATGCAATCAATGCATCTTTGCCATCGCAGTGGCAGTTTATTGATGCCCTTCTTAAAGAAATCAGCTGGACGGGAGGCAACAAATTCTTCAAAGGCATTTTGTACTGTCTCTCGGGTATTGAATTTTTTTCCCGCCAAGAAGTTATCCAAATTCTGGAAAAAGTAGTAGTCTGTAGGCGCAAGGTCTGGTGAGTAGGGCGGATGACGGAGAGCTTCCAACCCCAGTTCTTGCAACTTGGAGACCGTCTGCTGTGCAGTATGAGGTCGCGCGTTGTCGTGCAGGAGCAGCGGAGACGAGCGATTGACCAATGCTGGTTGGAGATGCGCCAGCTTCTCCATCATTGTGCTCAGTTCTTCACAGTACACATCTGCAGTAATGCTCACCCCGTTTGGTAAGAAGCTGTGATGAATCACACCGGCGCTAGACCACCAAACAGTGACCATCACTTTTCTAGGGGTAAGTTTTCGTTTAGGGCATTGTTTAGGTGCTGAACCAGGATCCAACCAACTTGCTGAGCGCTTGCGGTTATCAAACAGAATCCATTTTTCATCGCAGGTAACAATGCGGTTCAAAATTCCTTCATTTGTGTGTCTGTTGAGCAGTGCAAGGCACGTCTCGACGCGTACTTCGCGCTGGCGATCATTGAGTTCGTGGGGCACCCATTTGTCAAGCTTTTTTACCTTGCCAATTTGACGCAAATGGACCAATATTGTTTTGACGCTAACGTCGAAAGCTGCTGCTAATTCAGCCGTAGATTGTGTATCATCAGCTTCCACAACCGCCTTTAATTCGTCATTGTCGACCAAAGTCTTCGGACGACCGCGAGGTTCATTTTTCAGGTCGAAATTTCCAGAACGGAAGCGAGCAAACCAATAACAGGTGGTGCGTTGGTTTGTAGTGTTAGCTCCGTAAACGTTGTTGATGTTGCGTGCCGCTTGTGCCGCGTTGCTGCCACGACGGTACTCATATTCCATAATTACTCGAATTTTTAACGTATCCATGATGACGAAAAAGATTGAAATGCGATGAAAATGTAACACTAATCAATAAAGAAATGACTACTTTTGGAAAAAAGAATCCATGTTTTTAAAATAAAATTAATTTGAAATTAGAATTCTTAGTCAAACTAAAATTATTTTGATTTGAAATGGCCAGTACTGCAGAACGGCAATTTCATAGGTAAAGACCTAATATAAATATCTGTTAAAATAAGATAACCTCTTCTTAAAAACAGTTTTAATGGATTCAATATGATGCATGTCATAAATAGTAACATCCAAATAATAATATCCTTCGACATATATTCACAACGGCCATCTGATTCAAACTAAGTAGAACTTGTGCTATGGAAACCTGATAACTGATATACTACTATTTTGATTTTGTAAAATACATACTTATATAAATACTTAAACTCAGATTCAGAACAAACAGACATGTTCATGCACACAAACATCTGTCCTGGATGGGAATTGAACCAACGACCTGCGGCGTAATGACTTGCCATTTACCAACCACGCCAACCGGACCGTCAAAACCGTCATTTGTTTCTTTTTCTGCAACATGGCGATCTGTCATAAGTCACAATAAGCCACTTGTTTGGCCAAGTCAAGCACTTCAAAAATACAAAATAATACGTAACACTTGTTTGTAGGATTAATGTATATTCTCAACTGAATTACTATGGAATGCTCTACCTGTACATATTAGATCAGCGCAGTCTCTTTACAGTTTTAGAAATAAGGTGAAAGAGTTTTATCTTAAACTCAGTAATTAATAATATAATTGCAGCATTTAGTTCGTTTCTATATATATTTATGTATATGTAAATTTGTTTATAATTATATTATCTACTCATATATACTTTATGTATGTGTATTTAGTTTATACGTATTCATTACGCAATTTTGTAGGTTATCTAATTTCTTTTCTATTCTATACACTATCTTATACCCCTTTTAATATCCATATAAATTTTGGTTCATCCAACTGAATGGTTGCCTGGAACAGATCGCTTTTAGCGATAAGGCCGCCAATTGCATGAACATTACTGTTATTTATTTTAATGAACTGTATTCTATATGACGCAATAAAGTGTACTTATTAATATTATTATTATTATTACCCCAGTATAGAACGCCGTAAGCAAGAAGTGGAAACACATTACCAAAATAAGCTGCTTTTCCAATATTTGTAGAGTTTGTTTTAACAAGGATAGACAGAACGTATTTATAACTTGCAATTCGTTTGTAATATTTTTCAATATGATCTTTCCAAACAAGTAAGCAAGTATTGTTAAATAAACAAGTATACCAGTAGTAGCACCAAGAAAATTAATTTGTTGTATCTCTTCTATTTATATTTATTATAGTCTATTTATTTGTTGTAGTTTAGAATTTAATTAATGTTTATTTTATTTACTTTAACTTGTGAGTATGAAAATATAATAATCCAGTTATTAACTAGAATTCAAAATGTCACAGCTTAATAGAGTTCGTGATATTGGGGGACACTCTACCAATTTTTTCGATTTTAGTTTATATCCAATATTATATACAGCTGTGTGCACTCTCTACCTATCTCCAAAATAACAAAATTGTTGTTTTACAAAGACTTAATCATCGTCATTTGTTTTGTTGTAAATTTTAGTTCAAAATTCTGGCTATTTATTTATACAGAAGTATTCACCCGTTATCATTAGTTAAACAAAGAGAAACCTACGATTCATAACTACCCAACAATACTTTACTGACTTGATCCTCCCTGCGGCGAGATGCATATATATATATATGTACTTTACGGCATTAATCTTTTTAAAATTTCAATGATCTAAAACTGGTCTGAGGATGTGTTCGAAATTATACTACAACCACGTTCCGCAGCAGGCTCTCTTGCTAAAAGTGGAAATTTTATCGATATCACCTGGATAAATAGTTTTGCCGTGCCTTACATAAGAAACGTTTTACCTCGCTTTAACACTTTGTGGAATCAATTAACTGCGGAGGTATTTGCAATTCGGTATGGCATGTATCCTTTAAGAATTGAGCCTATTCTTTTCTTAAAGGCCGCTAACTCACTTGCGGCCCCTCTGGTACACTGATTATCTACCAAGTTACCCATTCGCTCGTTTACTTTGCTATTATATAAAAAAGAAACAGTAATAAGATATGTCCAATGCATCTGTTCCGCAATAATATGTCGTAAAACCATGTATTAAAGTATAATTCCTGCTTCTACGTTCTTCGCGTAAGCAAGGGTTGGAATATGCGATGTAAAATGCCTACAGCTAAATCTTAATCTAAATAAAATTATGATTTAAATGTACCCAAATGGTTTTAAAATGCTTTCACTCGTGGATACTAACTATCTATATAAATAAAAAGACAAGTCCTGACTGACTGACTGACTCATCAACGCCCAGCCCAAACCCTTGGACATAGAAAGCTGAAATTTTGCACAAATGTTTGCTTTATAATGTAGACAAGGAATAAGGAAGGATTTTTCGAAATTCAACCCCTAAGGGGGTAAAACAGGGGCGCTAAGTTAGTATGAAACTTTGCCGTTTTTGAAGTTTAAGGCATAAAAATTGGTATTTGGCCTTCCAGTTAAAAATAAAAAATCACGTATTTCAGGGTTTTTGGAAATTCCAGCCCCAAGAGCGTAAAATAGGGGGTGTAAGTTTGTATGAAAAATGTGACAATTTTTAAGTTAAACGCATGAAAATTGGTATTAGGCATTTCAGTTAAAAATTAAAAATATATATTTCAGTATTTTTGGGAATTCCACCCCTTAAGGCGTAAAATAGGGCATTTAAAATGTATGAAAAATGCGACTTTTTTGAAGTTAAACCCATGAAAGTTGGTATTTGGCCTTTCAGTTAAAAATAAAAACATGTATTCCAGGTTTATTGAAAATTCCACCCCGAAGGGCATAAAATAGGTGATGTAAGTTTATACTGACTGACATATCAACGCACAGCCTAAACGGCTGGAGTTAAAGACTTGAAATTTTGACTGAAGGTACCTTTTATGACGTAGGCATCCACTAAAGAAGTGTTTTTGAAAATTCCACCCCCAAGGGCGTAAAATTGGGGATGTAAGTTTGTATGAAAAATGTGACAATTTTTAAGTTAAACGCATGAAAATTGGTATTAGGCATTTCAGTTAAAAATTAAAAATTAATATTTTTGGATTTTTGGGAATTCCACCTCTTAGGGCGTAAAATAGGGGATGTAAGTTTGTATGAAAAACGCGACATTTTTTAAGTTAAACCCATGAAAATTGGTATTTGGTCTTTCAGTTAAAAAAAAAATATATATATATTTCGGGATTTATTAAATTCCATCCCGAAAGGCATACAATAGGGGGTGCAAATACAAAATTAAAAATATTTATTTCAGCATTTCCGAGAACCCTAAGGGTGACAAATAGGGGATGTAACTTTGTATGAACAATATGACATTTTTGAGGTAAACGCATGAAAATTGGTATATGGCCTTACATTTAAAAATTATAAATATATATTTCAGGATTTTTGGAAATTCCACCCCTAAGGACGAATAGAATAGGCGATGTAAGTTTGTATGAAAGTCTGTATTTTTTTAGTTAAACGCATGTAAATTGGTATTTGGTCTTTCAGTTAAAAATAAAGCAATCCAGGGAATAATTTGTTGTTAAAAAAAGGTAACCCAAAACTGATTCAATAGATCGCCACCAACAATTTAAGCAAAATCAAATTTTAAAAATAAGTTTCTTATGCCAAGTAGCTTAAAATGTCGTGGTCGTTGTCGTCTAAGTAAAGATTTAGCGTTTTATAAGATTTTGTAATATCTTTTTTTTTGGTAAATTTTATAACAAATTTAAAAAAACGACTGTTTAATCAAATTGGGATAAAAAGCAAATTTATTTAAAATTCGAGTTAGCGTAGAATAAATTGTTGGTGTCGAGATAATCGCACCCAAAAAACATCATTTTAATTTTACTGCTCTACAAGTTCTCATTATGTAACTAGATGGCGTTAATATCGTTTCAGATCGCGGAACTTAATTGGCATATCGGTTAAAATAAATAAATGCTTGAAATAAATGGTAGTCCAAAACTGAATCTATAGATGATCGCCTAAATCTCACCCAAAATATATGCACACATCTTAATTTTACCACTTTACAAGTTTATATTTTTGTTAGTAGATGGCGTAATCATCGTTTTTGATCGCGCTATGGTTTCGTTCACAAAATGTCGCAACCTAATCTAATGGGAGTTACCTTTGTGATTAATGCATCGTTGATTATTATTTTACTTTATTTGACTTACTGACTATACTTAAGGACAATTGATATGTATTCTATGATTTTTGCTTGATGACATCGGGTCCATTTGTAAATAACAGTAGCAAAGTAGTCTTTTATTTATTACTTAGTAAGGTTATTTATAGGTTAGGTTTTATTCAATTTATATTGCTTATTTAAAAGTTATATTTTTTAGATTAAGCTAGAAGTAAGCAGATACATTGGTCATCATTCAAAATTATCGCGGACAAAGTCGCGGGCACCAGCTAGTAATTAAATAAAATGCTCGGCATTTTATGTTCAAAAAGTTACATGTTACGATATTTTACTGCTGGAAGTTATGGAAGCTTAAACTAAAAATAATTAAACTTCTCAACTGTCATAAACTTCATAACTAAAATCTTCGCTCTTTTCACAACCGTCTTCTTCAATACCCACCTCATCGTTCTTTTTTTGTCCATTCTCCCATTTTCGTTCACTCCTCTCTTCTGTGGAACTATTGAAATCAGGAAGGCAAGTGTATTTAAGTACTTAAATTGTATTTTGAGTATAGAATTTACCATCTCCACACACGACAATTTAAAGTGCAGCTAGTTACTTTGTATTTTGCTGCATCACCCTATCGACTGGTAGAGAATGTCTCCGGCATTAAATCCGCCTCTGTACATACATTTTTAAAAGTTTTGTATAAAAATATTGACATTTTTGTATTATAAAATCATCTTTTCAGTGATCTGTTCACTTTGTATAGTTTTATAGGTAAACTAAGATCTTTAGGTTTATATTTATGTTATACCTCGAACATCTCTTTTGAGTAAGCAATGCAATAAGCAAAAGGTTGAATCTCGGTATCCAGGAATACTATGGTATACTATAGTACTGCTTTACGTGAACGAGTTGCGTAGCTTGTTTTAAAAGAAAAATAATATCCAGATATTCACACAGTTTTCTTTTTCTTCGCATTGCTTGCACATTGGAAAGCGAACTTGTCATAGAGTGGGTGCAGTTTATATGCAAATCTCTACAATAGGGGTCTAACTTATGTTTTAACTGTTAGTTTTACAAATCGTAAATAAAGCGTAGCAGTAAAAAAAATAATGTATAAAACCAACGAATTACTTACAAGCTTTTAAATATTACGAGAGTGGTTAGATCATTGGGCCGCACGCACTACTGGCTTGAGGAATTCATGTGCGTATTATAAATAAAAATTTGTAAAACCTAAAGCGGTGACAGAAAAGATCGTAAGGAAACCTTGAATATTCTTTAAAAATGTTTTTGACAGCGTGTGAAGTCTGCCTACGTGTAATATGCCAGTGTGGTGGACTCTGGCCTATCCCCTCTCATTGTGAGAGGAGCCCCTTGCCCCGTGGTGGGACACTAATACGCTGCGTTACTACTGTTATTATTAAAATATCATATTTAATAAAGAATGTCTCATCTATATAAATAAAAAGACAAGTCCTGACTGACTGACTGACTCATCAACGCCCAGCCCAAACCCTTGGACATAGAAAGCTGAAATTTTGCACAAATGTTTGCTTTATAATGTAGACAAGGAATAAGGAAGGATTTTTCGAAATTCAACCCCTAAGGGGGTAAAACAGGGGCGCTAAGTTAGTATGAAACTTTGCCGTTTTTGAAGTTTAAGGCATAAAAATTGGTATTTGGCCTTCCAGTTAAAAATAAAAAATCACGTATTTCAGGGTTTTTGGAAATTCCACCCCCAAGGGCGAAAAATGGGGGATGTAAGTTTGTATGGAAAATGTGACAATTTTTAAGTTAAACGCATGAAAATTGGTATTTGGCCTTTTAGTTAAAAATAAAAAAATATATTTCAGCATTTTTGGAAATGCCAGCCCCAAGAGCGTAAAATAGGGGGTGTAAGTTTGTATGAAAAATGTGACAATTTTTAAGTTAAACGCATGAAAATTGGTATTAGGCATTTCAGTTAAAAATTAAAAATATATATTTCAGTATTTTTGGGAATTCCACCCCTTAAGGCGTAAAATAGGGCATTTAAAATGTATGAAAAATGCGACTTTTTTGAAGTTAAACCCATGAAAGTTGGTATTTGGCCTTTCAGTTAAATATAAAAACATGTATTCCAGGTTTATTGAAAATTCCACCCCGAAGGGCATAAAATAGGTGATGTAAGTTTATACTGACTGACATATCAACGCACAGCCTAAACGGCTGGAGTTAAAGACTTGAAATTTTGACTGAAGGTACCTTTTATGACGTAGGCATCCACTAAAGAAGTGTTTTTGAAAATTCCACCCCCAAGGGCGTAAAATTGGGGATGTAAGTTTGTATGAAAAATGTGACAATTTTTAAGTTAAACGCATGAAAATTGGTATTAGGCATTTCAGTTAAAAATTAAAAATATATATTTTAGGATTTTTGGGAATTCCACCTCTTAGGGCGTAAAATAGGGGATGTAAGTTTGTATGAAAAACGCGACATTTTTTAAGTTAAACCCATGAAAATTGGTATTTGGTCTTTCAGTTAAAAAAAATATATATATATATTTCAGGATTTATTAAATTCCATCCCGAAAGGCATACAATAGGGGGTGCAAATACAAAATTAAAAATATTTATTTCAGCATTTCCGAGAACCCTAAGGGTGACAAATAGGGGATGTAACTTTGTATGAACAATATGACATTTTTGAGGTAAACGCATGAAAATTGGTATATGGCCTTACATTTAAAAATTATAAATATATATTTCAGGATTTTTGGAAATTCCACCCCTAAGGACGAATAGAATAGGCGATGTAAGTTTGTATGAAAGTCTGTATTTTTTTAGTTAAACGCATGTAAATTGGTATTTGGTCTTTCAGTTAAAAATAAAGCAATCCAGGGAATAATTTGTTGTTAAAAAAAGGTAACCCAAAACTGATTCAATAGATCGCCACCAACAATTTAAGCAAAATCAAATTTTAAAAAATAAGTTTCTTATGCCAAGTAGCTTAAAATGTCGTGGTCGTTGTCGTCTAAGTAAAGATTTAGCGTTTTATAAGATTTTGTAATATCTTTTTTTTTGGTAAATTTTATAACAAATTTAAAAAAACGACTGTTTAATCAAATTGGGATAAAAAGCAAATTTATTTAAAATTCGAGTTAGCGTAGAATAAATTGTTGGTGTCGAGATAATCGCACCCAAAAAACATCATTTTAATTTTACTGCTCTACAAGTTCTCATTATGTAACTAGATGGCGTTAATATCGTTTCAGATCGCGGAACTTAATTGGCATATCGGTTAAAATAAATAAATGCTTGAAATAAATGGTAGTCCAAAACTGAATCTATAGATGATCGCCTAAATCTCACCCAAAATATATGCACACATCTTAATTTTACCACTTTACAAGTTTATATTTTTGTTAGTAGATGGCGTAATCATCGTTTTTGATCGCGCTATGGTTTCGTTCACAAAATGTCGCAACCTAATCTAATGGGAGTTACCTTTGTGATTAATGCATCGTTGATTATTATTTTACTTTATTTGACTTACTGACTATACTTAAGGACAATTGATATGTATTCTATGATTTTTGCTTGATGACATCGGGTCCTTTTTGTAAATAACAGTAGCAAAGTAGTCTTTTATTTATTACTTAGTAAGGTTATTTATAGGTTAGGTTTTATTCAATTTATATTGCTTATTTAAAAGTTATATTTTTTAGATTAAGCTAGAAGTAAGCAGATACATTGGTCATCATTCAAAATTGTCGCGGACAAAGTCGCGGGCAGCAGCTAGTAAGATACAAACTAATAACAGTCGATTTGCGAAAAATGCACACCCTATTCCCATTTTAACCCTGCCAAGATCTTTAAACGCATATAAATATATTTTTTTCTGCTGATTTAAAACATTTTTGACCGTCGGAATGATATTGATGCCTATTTTTTTTAAGTCTGCTATATGTAATTAACTTAATATTAGTCCTCTTTGTTTTGAAATTTATATTTCCATACTCCCTATAAAAGTTTTAGTAACTTTAGTACTTGTAACCCAATAAATATAATTGATTTCTCACTGCTGTAGAGTTCTAATGAATAGAATTTCTAAGTATTTAATAAAAGTTTTAATGAATGTTTCCAGTAAAACCGGAAAAGTGTGGATGATGTTCCCACGCCTCATCACAAATAATTCAAATATTTATTTGCGTCTCATCCCAATTTACTCCGGGTTACATGCTAACCTTTCAAATGTAGAACGAAGTTTTATTTATGATGTCCACTGTTACTTAATTATCGTGTGGGCACCCTAGTGTCAGAGTTGTTCAAGCCTCCGACATAGCTTAACGACTGTTGCCTAATGGCTACAACCTGGACCGACAGCTTAACGTGCACTCCAAAGCACGGAGACGCTCATAAATTAAACCACGTTGATGGTCACCCATCTATAGACTGAACGCGAGCCTAGTTGCTTGACCTCCCCAATCACTTACGGACCGCTGAGAGCATCAGCTGTTTGTAAGTTGTTTTGTGTTTCGTCACCAGGCTTTGGAGGAAGATACCTCACGGTCAAGATAAGCTCGCCCTGTTCATATAGTATCCAATATACTAATAGTTAAAAATTAGGTAAAAAAACATGCACACAGAAACATATAACCTAAAAGGTGTAAAAAAAGAAGTGCATTAAAAACTGCCCTTCCTACAACCACACTTACAAAATCATAGTAAATTTACCTCTGTAGATAAATATGTATGTTTATAAGTATTTTATTAAGATGATATTATGTTTTTGGTTGATTTTTATTCTGATATTTAAAATACGTTTATTTAAAAGCGCAAGACCGGCAATTGTGGAGATCTTTGGGGGAGGCCTTTGTCCAGCTGTGGACGTCTTTCGGCTGATATGATGATGATGATGTTCTAAGGTGTGGTAAGAAATATTTGCCAATTTTTTAAACAGTACTATTGCAGCCCATTGTTAGTACCTGTCGGTAAATTTTTAGGATTTTTATTAGTATACCTTTCTCAAGTGATTGACTGACCAAAGTAAAATCCAAACCAAAGTAAAAAAAATCAGAACATAATTCCCTATAAAATGAATAGTAAGGCTTTAAAACTATGTTAGTTCCTTTAAATTTACTTGTTAATTATTATTAACGTACAGACGCCACCACATCCAGCTACCTCAATCTGTCAAATTTCTTTTATAGATTTTCAACTTTATCACATAAGCATAAGGTTCACTTTCAATTGGGGAAAATTGACAGATTGGGGTAGCTTGATGTGCTAGCGTCTATACATTAAACAAGGCAACACCAGAACTATGCACCTTATTCCAGTGCCGCACAATAGGCCACTCCACCATATGTTATAGTGTTTACAACGCCGAAATGCTGTATGAGTTTATTTAAGCATCATTATGGTCATAGCGAAGTAATAACTAATTTAGGAGAAAATTAGAGATATTTCCTAGAAATCTTAACACGAAACCGTTAGTAATAAGTAATTTAGGAGCAAAATTAGAGATATTTCCTAGAAATCTTAACACGAAACCGTTAGTAATAAGTAATTTAGGAGCAAAATTAGAGATATTTTCTAGAAATCTTAACACGAAACCGTTAGTAATAAGTAATTTAGGAGCAAAATTAGAGATATTTCCTAGAAATCTTAACACGAAACCGTTAGTAATAAGTAATTTAGGAGCAAATTTAGAGATATTTCCTAGAAATCTTAACACGAAACCGTTAACTGTATGAAAATTGCGTGGTCACTAAAGTGACATTTGTAGGTTTGATGTAGGCCTAATCATATTAAATAAAATAATAATGTTGTGAAATTAATGAGTATAAAGATTTGTTTTATTTATAACTGTGTATAATTTCCCGAAAATTACGATCAAGTTTTATTGAGCACGGGATATGTACGTCGTATATTAAAATTAAAAAAAAAACGCTGCCAGAACGGCGCATTGGTGACCCTTGCGTTCCTAGTCCCATCCTAGCGCAGAATACTGGAGTCTGGGGTTGAGAGAAAACAAGGGCCACGCTATACATGTTAAAAATAAAAAAAAGTATATGAAAAATCCTACGTAACTAGGCTTATACGCTCTTCTCGTCCCTTCCGTGCACTTTCATAACTAAGTTTTGTTAACTGGTAAAGAAAAACCCTTTTTTATTATTGTTTTCACAACTGGTTTTTAAACAAGAATACGAAGTGTTTATTCATAACTGACAATCACAAATACAATCCATGGTTAATGTTTTTCTAGCGCTCGGCGGCCGCTGCCGCTGCATTGAACTCAATTAGGTGTGCATCATGTTGTGGTCACATTCTGTGGTTAAATCAAAGGGTTCAGGGGGAACAAATTAATTCCTTTTGTTAGGTGGTATATCATAACACACTACTTTCAAATGTGTTGAAGAAGACCAGAAGTGGGGTGTTAGGCGGTTAGAGCCCAACTTAACTCGTTTTTCTACCTAAAGCAACGAGTATCCATGACAGATTTCCCCACGGAAAAAAGGCATCAATCACGCGCTGCCGTAACTTATGGTGTAGCGTCATACTGTAGACTTGCTAAAAACACAGAGAACTCTTTTTAGGTGCTTGTAATTTTTATCATTCAAATCAATTATAGAATAAAATGTTTGCGGTGAAAATTGTAACTTAGTCTAAAAGTTTTATACCAACAGATATTATTTAAGACTAACGGAAATCGTTACATTATTCATTATTCGTACAGAACTGAATAGGTCTATGAACGGCATAATTTGCTGTTACCCAGCATAACATTTTAGCTGGGTGTATTTATTCTTAGTCGTAGTATTTGTAATACGAAATAAATTATGTAATAGATTCTGAAACAATAGCATCTAATTTAAATGTCTCGGTGCACCCTTGAGAAAATAAAACTGCCACTTACACTAACAAGAGAAATTTCCGATATACTGGGATGCAATTGAATAAAGAGAAAATTAACATTGGGGAAAAGAATTCAGATTTTTTTAAAATAATAGTGGCTAATGATAGATTAATATATATTTTTCGATTGTTACGGTATCCGCGTTGTAGCCTATTGTAAAACAGGCGCGGGTTGCGGATGAGGGGAGCGAGGGGAAGGCTGGTCCTCGCCTGGATATCCGCCCGCACTTAAACACGTCACTCCAGTAGTATCACCGGCCCGAGTCGCTCGCTGTTGTAGCTATTGGAGGTGCCGCGGAAAAGTTCTCTACTATCCCACGGTTGAGTTGTATTTGCCGCCAGGCGGCGGCTATAGTTAATATTATATGGGAACATTATAATTATTGACACTGAAAATGCGTGAAATCTGAATCATGGCGCTCGTCGTGAAATTAAATCGTTTTAAAGTAATTCAGTGCAAGAATGAAAAGTTCGCCCGCCTTGATTTTCGTGGTAAGTTATGTTTTTGGATTTTCTATATATCGACATACTTATCTATATTTATTTATTATAACTTCTGTGACGTGTGTTATTTTTTAAGGTTTCAATGCGAATTGCAATTTTATAATATACTGCTGGTTTATTTTAAATATTATTTGGTACCAATTTATTTAGTTTGTAATTTTCTAGCGCAATATATCTGCCTAAATATAAAATTAGTTTATTGAACTAAAATAGCTAGTATGTATTACAAGCCTTTTTTGCTTAGCTAAATATTAATAGTGTTTTTGTGTAAGTTTCGTGTTAAATTTAAGTAGTACAGTTCGTTTTAATTACGCTAATGCAATCAGATATGAACTAGTATAATTATGAGCTAGTATTATAACATGTGCCTGTGTAGGTGCGAAGGTCACGTATCAGCGAAACGCGATGGAAAGCATTTTCCTTTGTTCACCTGTGGATTTCCGCAGTTTAAAGGAAAGCTTTGTTTCCTCAGACGTGTGCAATCTTTAACAGTCGACCTGAATATATTTTTTTAATTGAGAATGTGGAAAAGAAATCAGGTTGTAATATATTACATATCTGTGAAATTGGATATTTGCTTTATATTCAATATATCTTACGCCTCTGCACCTACGTACAGGATCTTTTATTCTCAAAATTTACTGGAAAATATTTAGTAACCAAAAAATAATAATGACGTCTATGGTAACTGTATAATGCAAACAGACTTGGTTTTTGCGCTCTATATTATTACGATTCTAAGCGACAGAATTCTTAGCAAGTAAAGTACACTAATTAAGTACGTAAAACCAACAAGGATTTACGTAGGTAATTAATTAGTGTTAATGTAGTATATTATAATAAGGGCCTTTCTGAAATGTTGCATCTACTGCGTCTTTTGAACATGCCACCATTGGCTTTAGTTAACAGGCAGAATAAAGCGCCGCGCGCCGTGTTCCATTGCAACAAGATTCAAATCCCGGGTTGAGCCGAAAAGTGTAATTTGTTGTACCATTTTTTTAGAATGTTCTAGTTAACAAATCAGAGTAGCAGCCCAAAAATCAGGTAGTTAACAGGTAGTTAACGTATTATTGCAGTTGGTCTAGAGACTGTACCAGTGTTTGCTCTAAGAGAAATTAATAATTATATGACATGCGCAGAGAGCAAGCCTTAACCTGGTTGACCAATATTAATTAATTAAATAAATGATTAAAACTTTGCATGAATGCTTTTTCAATAAATTGTTTTTACAGACAACGCCCGCACGAATTAAACATATTTTTATAATATATTACGATTACACGCATAAATAGTTGTTCTGCGCGGGTATCGAACCCGAGACACGAAGTGACGCAGTGACAGTGTTAACTGAGAAAAACTATATTTAAGGCTTCGATATCGACTGTAGAGCACACCCCAACTATCCTTTAAAAAAATATTCAATTTACAGTTTTGACTTTTCTACGATTTTATTATATGTTAGATAAGAAATTATATGCTTGATACGTCCTGCCGTACATTTTTGAAGACGAACTACTTATTAACTTTAAATTACTGACTATTGGGCCATATTATCTTAAAGAGATATAATAGTTTAAGATGAATATAATGGATTTCATGGCTTTTCTTAAACGATTACATATTATATTTAAGATAATTATCTGTTTTTACACATATATGGTGTAAAAACGGATAATTAGCTTGTATAAATATAAATTAAAATTGATTACGGCCGCGCCGCCCCAGTCAGAGGGTTTGGAAAGCCAATGGATTATTATTTATCTGTTCTGATTAAATTGTTAATACTTTTAAGATGAAGCCACAATCTATCTACACAATCAACTATCAACTTCTATCATGCCAAAACAAATCTTTTCATAGATAAGTTTAAGGTTTTGGTCCCGTACCTGACCTCATCCCGGTCGTCTCGATTGTTCTCCTATCGGATCATGAGATTGATGGATCTGAAATTACCCTTGTGTTCGCGCACACACTTGTGCACTATATTTTACTATATATACTTCACACCATCTCTTTTTTGTTCTAGAACTATCTAATGTCAATTTTTGTATGGCATTTTCATGAGTTATAATTTTTCTTTTGTTCCGGTATTAACTAGAATATTCTAGTAATATTACAAAAGCCAAACCAAAATGCCTTCATCGTCATCATTATTATCAGCCTGATATCTTCCACTGCTGGCCATAGGCTCCCTCCAAATGTTACCATAACGTTGCTATTTGGTGGGGTTTTGTCACTGTGCTTGGCATACGAGTTGGCGACCTCAGTTAGGTGGCTGCTAATACAGCTACTGGTGGCGCCGCTGCCTGATTATCTGGTGTATCACTTAGTTGCTTTTTACTACACCCACGGAATGGTGTGGGGTTGCCCTGTTATTGTTTCTGGGCCAGACACCACAAATAACAAAAACCCTACTGGTACTGGAATTAGAAAAATAACATTTAACAATAAAACATTAATTATAATGTACAATGGGCGGTCTTATCGCATAAAGCGATTTCTTACATATATACATAGAATAGAATATAATATTTATTTATTTAAGTAACTATGACTCATCTAGGTTAGTAGGACTTACAGCATTACATATTAGAGGTAGTAACATAGAAATATTACGCTGCAACCGTCATGCCAGCGACAAGCCATGGGAGACATGGAATGTCACTTCTTATCAAAAAGCATATTGTATATTCATAAAATTTAGCTGAAAAATATAAAAGATAATCTAACTTGGATTGTATGTATAAAAAAAGATCATTTAATTTCATTCGCATGATGATGATGTCTTCCCACAACTGTTCATAAGTGTGTGTGACAACACAGGGCACTTTCTCTTCCATCACTCTCATGATCTGATGGGATGACTAGCGACACGACCGGAAAGAGGTCAGGTACAGGACCGACGGCTTTACGTGCTCTCCGAGGAAAGGGGCTGTAATACCGCCAACTTCCAGACCTCGATTGATTGAATTTCTTTTTTACGGAAAAATCCCAAAATCACTTTTATGCCCGACGCGGGATTTGAACCCAGGACCTCGTTCTCTGCGGTTGAACACGCTACCGCTAGACCAACGAGGCACTTTCATTCGCATAAATAGTGAATGAAATGAAAATTTTATGAACTAAACCATACCGGTTTGTGAAACTCGAAAAATATACTATTGCTACGCGTGATTACGCGTTTAAAGTATATCTACATTACATCATATCTACATTTTTATTTTATAACTAACAGCTCGCCCCGGCATCGCACGGTAATAAACGTACAAACATTTAAAAAGTTATAATATTTTACACACGCACACACACACACACACACACACACACTCCCATACATACATACTTTATCGTTTTTGCGTAGGGTCATTAAAAAGAGTAAAATAAAGAAAAATTGAATATGATTTTTTTTTTGGTTTTTTTACATATATTTATTTTTATTTTCTAAAAAGGCCTTTACTATATACTTTACTTTCTCTGCTCCAGAAAATGTATTTATTGAGTCAGAGCTTCCCTGTAAACGATATTTGATGTTAATTTATTTTGTGGCAGCAAAATTAATTTGTTTTCAGGACCTCCAACCCGCGATAGATCAACATACAGTTGGCCATGAGTAAAACATTATTTTCGTAGGTCAATCGCTACTAATTCAAAGTTTGGCCTTGGGACTTGTTGATAATTAGGGCGAAAGATGTTTTTACCAGAAATTGAAGCCGTTTAAATGGGTTTGGCAGATCACTTGGGATCATCGGAAACCTTGGTATACGAGCTAGTTGACCAGCTGCTGCTAGGACGGTGATAATGGTTGCTTAAATTAAATTGTCCTTCAATAACTTATATCCAAATAAGCAGCCTCGTCCCGTTGCACATGCTTGGAGGGCTTAAATTCCTCAAAAGCATAATTGTGATTCCAATTTTTTTAGTCAATTCATGTGGTGGCAGCCAGAAGGGCTTAATGAATTTAAAAACTCCTAGGGAATTATCCCTAGGAGTGTTTAAGTAAGTCCATCCCTAGGACTTATCTATATATATATCGGTGTCTAACGATCTGTATTTTTTTATTTGTCCGGGAAGTTTTTGAATAATTAGATTGTTTATTTCATTGACACTATCATTCCTGGGTGACACTATCATCCCTGGGTGACACTATTGCCCTATAAAACAACCAATGAAAGTCCTTTTCCTCCAAATTCGCCTACATCGTTTATTATGGTGGCGCCTAACCGAGCGGCCTGAGCGGCGACAATGCCATATTTTTCAAATAACTTACATTTTTAAACATGTAATATCGTTCGAATGGAAAGTCTAAATTAAACATTTCATAAAGTTATATAATGGTATCGAAGTAGACTTAAATATAAAGTCATTTATTTTTATAAGGATTACTTCCAAAGTATAAATAAAAGAGCTTTTATAGCGGCTATGATATTTTTTTTTGGAATGAAAACACACTTATTGTTACATAACTAGGTATAATAGTCAGGCATATGTTGTCGCGATATATTTTTTAGATAATTATATGTTCTGCCAAGACGTAGTACATTATTTCGCAGCGCACGCGATGTACGAAAGTTATTTGGTTTTTTTTTCACGCCTTGGGTTACATTATTGGAGTTTTAGTATGGGCCCCTAACTTTTTTGAGAATGTAATATAGCCTATGTTTACCGGGGAAAGTGTAGCTTCCCAACAGTGAAAGAATTTTTCAAATCGGTCAAGTAGTTTCAGAGCCTATTCAATACAAACAAACAAAAAAACTATCAAATCTTTGCTCTTTATATTATTAGTGTAGATATAATAATATTTCTATAAAAATATGTGTATCATGGATCACGATATGCAACATTGTTCTGTTACAAAGGCTCACGAACCTCATCAAGTTGCGTCAACTTTTTATATATTAGGTATATATATATATATATATATGCGGTGGACATTAGTATACAACTAAAAAGAATATACAGAATTAATTATAATTAATTATGATGAAACTATTAATACACACTTAAAGTTGTATTAAACGGCAATACAACTTTAATATTTATATGAATAACTAAATAATAATAACAATCTACTCCTATATATTCGATTTGTCTTTTGCTAGAACAGCAGAATAACCATTAAAGTATCGGAAATTACTGAGAAATACAAATAAATGAAAAAAATAGCAAATGTCAAGATTGATAACACAGAAAGTAACAGAAAAATTTGAACAATACATTATCGCTGCGTGTCTGTATATAATAAGCTATAAATCGCGACATTCTGTGTTTGGTTTGTCTTAAAAAGGTATATATTAGGTCTTTACCTATGAAATTGCCGTTCTGCAGTACTGGCCATTTCAAATCAAAATAATTTTTGTTTGGCTAAGAATTCTAATTTCAAATTAATTTTATTTTAAAAACATGGATTCTTTTTTCCAAAAGTAGTCATTTCTTTATTGATTAGTGTTACATTTTCATCGCATTTCAATCTTTTTCGTCATCATGGATACGTTAAAAATTCGAGTAATTATGGAATATGAGTACCGTCGTGGCAGCAACGCGGCACAAGCGGCACGCAACATCAACGACGTTTACGGAGCTAACACTACAAACCAACGCACCACCTGTTATTGGTTTGCTCGCTTCCGTTCTGGAAATTTCGACCTGAAAAATGAACCTCGCGGTCGTCCGAAGACTTTGGTCGACAATGACGAATTAAAGGCGGTTGTGGAAGCTGATGATACACAATCTACGGCTGAATTAGCAGCAGCTTTCGACGTTAGCGTCAAAACAATATTGGTCCATTTGCGTCAAATTGGCAAGGTAAAAAAGCTTGACAAATGGGTGCCCCACGAACTCAATGATCGCCAGCGCGAAGTACGCGTCGAGACGTGCCTTGCACTGCTCAACAGACACACAAATGAAGGAATTTTGAACCGCATTGTTACCTGCGATGAAAAATGGATTCTGTTTGATAACCGCAAGCGCTCAGCAAGTTGGTTGGATCCTGGTTCAGCACCTAAACAATGCCCTAAACGAAAACTTACCCCTAGAAAAGTGATGGTCACTGTTTGGTGGTCTAGCGCCGGTGTGATTCATCACAGCTTCTTACCAAACGGGGTGAGCATTACTGCAGATGTGTACTGTGAAGAACTGAGCACAATGATGGAGAAGCTGGCGCATCTCCAACCAGCATTGGTCAATCGCTCGTCTCCGCTGCTCCTGCACGACAACGCGCGACCTCATACTGCACAGCAGACGGTCTCCAAGTTGCAAGAACTGGGGTTGGAAGCTCTCCGTCATCCGCCCTACTCACCAGACCTTGCGCCTACAGACTACTACTTTTTCCAGAATTTGGATAACTTCTTGGCGGGAAAAAAATTCAATACCCGAGAGGCAGTACAAAATGCCTTTGAAGAATTTGTTGCCTCCCGTCCAGCTGATTTCTTTAAGAAGGGCATCAATAAACTGCCACTGCGATGGCAAAGATGCATTGATTGCATGGGTGATTACTTCGATTAATACAAATAAAAAAATTCATGAAAAAAATTCGTTTAAATTTTTTCATACAAAACGGCAATTTCATAGGTAAAGACCTATTATTATATTTATATTCGGTTGATTTGTTATTTTGTGCAAGTGTTGTTAATAAATCTTATGGTGCGTACTTTTATTCTTACCAAGAAAATCTATTCTTTCTCAATGAAGCCGTAATGCAATTAGGCTTAGTAATATTGCGAATCGATCCACAGTAGAACATGAAATTGCTCAAAAAGAGCGGCGCGTTACTATGAGCTGACGTGGTTTTTCTAAAACTCAAGAGGAAAGAGACGCAGCCCGCGAAACCACCCGCTGGGTGATGAGGTATCGTTGAGCTTATCACACAGATCAACAACGAGATAATCTTTGACACGCAAGAAAAAATGCTTTGAATCGATCAGCGTTTCTATACTATTGCACAATTATTGTATACAGCTCACTTCCTTTAGTTCGTATTGGTTCAATGGATGTTGTTTGTGGACAGTGTGGTGCATAAAAGTTTGCTGGAGAAATGCCTGGATTATGTTGTCGTAATGGTAAAGTGAAGTTGCCATTAGTACATAATTTTTTTAGTTTTCCAATTTTCTTTTTTTATATCAGAAGGCGACAAACGAGCAAGTGGGTCACCTGATGGTAAGTGATCACCGCCGCCCATGGACACTCGCAACACCAGAGGTGACGCGGGTGCGTTGCCGGGCTTTTAAAAGTCAAGTGTTGCTGACCCTACTCCCCACCCCAATGAGCTCTGGCGACCTTGCTCACACTCGGAAACACAACATTAAAATTATTAATGTTATCATTAAGGAGTGTCTTCTGTAAGGTGGAGGTACTTCCCCAGTCGGGCTGCTCTTTGAGCGAATGAACGCTATGCTATCTCTTCCTATGGTGCAAATAAGTAAATATCGTTCTTGTAACATATCTAAATCAAACAAATTGAGATAGTTACATGATTTATAATTCAAGAATTCAAAGTGCATAAAAATTGACTAAGCCGGGTGGTGTTGAATCCGTCTCCGCCCGCCGCCGACTAGCAGAATATCTACTAAGACATCGAAAAAAGAAACATGTTGCATGGTACGGCGTTTTAATTAAACGGATTGACTGATATCAATGCATTTATTCGTCTCGACTTCGAGAAGTTTCTACACGCATTGGAAAAATAATAAAAAACGATATCTCCGATAAATGTTGGCGAAGTTGGTGGTCTAGACGACCGCTCTGATTTCGATGAAAAAATTTGTGCATTTGTACCTTCGACAATAGGAGCTGGTAAAAGGCACTGAGATCAGATTCCAGGTTTTATTTCTATTTTAAAAGCAGTAAAACGTTTGTCGAGACATCTAGTCATAGGTACTAATATTACAAAGGCGAAAGGCGTTTGTGAGTGTATGACGGTGTGAGTGGGTATGTTTGTTACTTCTTCACGTCTAAACGGCTGTAGCGATTTTAATAAAATTGGGTATGGAGTTAGCTGACACCCTGGATAAACACATATGTAGGCTATAATTTATAAAGTTTAACGCGGGTATAACCGCGGGGTACAGCTAGTACTTAATAAAAGAAAGAATATTATTTTAATTGGTACCAAAGTACACAAATTCTATATTTCCTTTGAATTATAGTTATATAATTCAAATGAAATATAGAATTTACATTTTGAAATAAATTCTGGCAACTTAATATACGCCTCAAAAGGAATCAAATTACAATAGATTCGAATAGAAAAAGAAAAGAAATTAAATATTATTACCTTTACAAAATACAATACCGTTAAATTATGGGTTACAAACAAACAAGGAAAACAATTCTATTTGGATTTTAGTATTAATGCAAATAGTTTATTTTTGCATTTGCATTAAGGCTTTTTTGTATTAATTATAGCTTAGCTACATTCTTGACTATTGATTCAGAATGATAATAAGCACATAAGTATAAACAGAAGTCTGACTCCTACGTGGGTCCACGGGGCGACATGGGAGGCAGCTTTTTATTGATTGTACAGTCGACGTCACAGGAGGGATTCACTTTAACCTTGGCGGCGTTTTTATTGCGTGTAAGGGCGGTTTTTGGAGTTCAAGTTCATCCATTGACGTGACATTGTGTGTAGAATTCACGTTATGTTCAAGAGTAATTTCACGAGCAATATTCATGAGCAATATGGTCATGGCGTCGTAGAGCATTGTCGTGTATTGCTCATTCGTGAACAGCTTCCAAAATTGTATGTGGTGGGCATCAAGAATACAAGACCCTCGTATTCATGGATCTCTACAATATGCATAGTGAGTGCACAGTAGTTAGAGACACAATCTGTTTTCTTTAAGACAACGCCCGCACTAGCTAAAAGTGTGTCGCGGAGTACTTTACAAGCATATATTTGACGGATACAAAGTACGTTAGACTCAGGACAACTATTTATAGGTCACACAAATAGTTGTCCTGCACGGGAATCAAACCTGGGAAACGAAGTAGTGAGGCGACTGTCTTAACCACCGCGCCACACGTGACTAGCTAGTACTACACACTTTAGTCTATAAAAGATCTACCGGATAAATTTCAAAATAAAGATGACATTTTCTCAGTTACATCACTTGATTAATATACATACATTCATATACTCCAGATCAATGATCACGTTCCCAGTAAGGAAAGAAATTTGCATCTTAAAGGAAACAAACATTCCTTTTTGATAATGTACAAAACATTTTTCCGGATCCTTGTGAGAGAAATAAACCGTGTATTTAACGTCATATTTGTAACTAAACTTTCAAAAATATCATAAGCTGCGCTTGCGTGCTGCGATGTAAAATGTAGTAATTTTATATCGCAGTCTATCGCCTATACCCAGTCGTAAGATATAAAGTAGCCTATGCTATTCCCCGGGGTTCCATCTGTCACCTTGCCAAGTTTCACAAGGATCGGTTCATTGGCTTCATCGTAAAAATAAAACAGCTTCAGTTACTCCGCATTTATATAACTTTTTAGGTATTTGTATAGCGATTTTTCATTTAATTGGATAGTAAATATGTAACTGCCTACTATTACTCTAAAATTTGTTTTATTCCTCTATAAATATCGATATATATATATATACATATATATATATTGATAAATAAATCAATCAATCTGGCTCAATTCTCTACATTACCAATTGACCAAAGAACTAATATCACAATAAACAGAATGAAAAGTAATATAAACATACTTAAATTCACAATACATGACCAATTATTCAATACACAACATAAAAACATAACCTGGTTAAATTTCCTTCATTTTTGTTTCTTGTTTGATGCATGCTTACTGCTTAGATATAATTTTCATAATAATTTAAGATATTATAAGAATAATAACGTGTTCATCTTAATTCCAACCACAATTAGAAGGACCTAGCCCTCGCAACACAGGGAATCCTAGTGTGAGGACTAGACCACGCTTATTATGTATTTATATTTAATTGGAAATAAACTTATTAAAAATCAAAATAACCTATTTATGTGCCAACAAATAATGGTCCGTCGTCTTGTTCCAATGCAAGCGCACTAATTACCTAAAATGCTTTATTATATACATCGGATGAGCCGAATAATCACATCGATAAATTTATATTATTACGGTAATTTTTTATCTATTTTAGATACTGTCTGGCCATCACTGTTATCGTTCGATTCATAATGATAACAAAAACCATGTTTACTATGGAATTTCGTGGTCTACGTAGTACAGACTAAGTTATTTCACTTTTAATATATTAAATCTTAGTATATTCAGGAAGTGTTCAAAAGTGCATAGGCAAGTTAAATGTCACGTTCCCATACATTACTACATATGTAGTTACAGTTGACGCCACATCTGAAGACACATCGGCTTTGACCGCATCATTATAGAGACAGAAAAGGAGCAAGAGTTTTTGGAGTGCAAATGTATCTTCAACCAATTGCTATCACACCGTATACGTCAAGTTAAATATGTAAAAAAAATGATTCATCCCTAGTTTTAAATTTACTCATCCATCCATCTGTCATAAATGGTTATAAATGAGTGCTTTAAATATAGAAATATGCCAAAATCATATGGACATAGAAGTAAATTGAGAAACATAAGCTACTACTGGCGATCCGTCTTTTACACAACTTTAACTAAACAAATTTAAATATCATTACGTCTCTCACTAATATAGCTCGAATTAACAGAAAAGCTACTAAAACGATGCACGAATACGCGTACTGGGCCACACATTCTATTGTGTCGCAAATTCTAACTCAGTATTTCAAATCAAGACTAGATTGGCACAACTCAAGATGCCCTGTCTTTTTCAAAAGAACTATTATGCGAATGAAATGCAATAGTTATCATAATAGTTCCGCATATAATCGGGGGGATTGCCACGTGAAATTGATATTGAACGCCTTTGCATTTATGTCTTGAGTACTCATATCGGGACAAATACTTTAAAGGATACAAAAATTACAACTCAATTTAGTAAAAAATGCAAAAATCGAGCCAACGTTTATACAGTATGTTAGGTTAAACGAGGGACATATTAAGGGAGGGTGTTCAGTATTCGATTCTCGTCCCAAATATTAAAAAAACCTATAACCTAATTTTTTTTCGTAATTGTCCTATAAAATACATTATCATGAACACTGAGCGCGCAAGAAGTGAACTTGTAAACAGTAGAAGCTCGTGCGTAAACCCCGCCCTCCCCCTCGCCCTTCCCTCTGTGTTGTTCCGATGCACCAACAGGACCCACCCCCGCGCTGACCGCACCCGCAGTCTATGCGAGCGCGCCGCTAGTTCCGCATGTCTGGCGCATCCGCGTATTGCATAAACAACCCCGCTTACCGATAAGTGTGTTCTGTAAACGTGTACTTGACTAACTAAAAATGACGTTATATCAATATTCCAATGAAGAATACTGGGATATGGTTCGTACCTACGTGTTATCGAATGATAGTGTACGAGGAGCTATTAATTTGTACCGAGAGATGTTTCCCAACCGCCAGATTCCGTTGTACAACCTTATGCTAGGTGTCAACCAACGATTGCGAACATTCGGTCAGTTCACCGTACCGACGCATGCCCAAAGACGAGGGAGGGAGCCATACCCAGTGCACCTACAAGAAGCCATTTTTGAATACTTCGAGCATCACCCACAAGAAAGCACGCGAAATGCTGCAAGACGATTCGGCGTATCACATTGGACTGTGTGGAAGCTGCTGCATGAAGAAGGAATGCACCCATACCATTTTAGACCCGTTTGGTTTAAAGTATGATGCGAAAATGGATTCTACCTAAAGGTCATTGACCCGCACACATGTTCTGCGATAATACTAAACACGTTAGCGCAAGGGTGTATACACGTTGTGAGACTTTTGCGAAATTTTTGGTATGGTTCTGTTTGTTATTTATCAGTGTTTTTTTTGTTCATATTTTTATTAGTATCATATAAGCATACACTATTATGGGTTTGAATACGTCCCTCGTTTAAACTAACATACTGTATAGAATGTAATAAAAAGAAACATACGTTTTGACTTTACCCAGATAATACAGGCTTGAATCCTATTGGTGGTTTCAAATGATTATTGGAAGGCCGTATCCTGCAATTTGTAGTGGGTAAATGAGGTACTAGTCCCGAATACTTGGTCTTCTAATTAAGGGTTCAGAAGTTACAAGACGGTTATGACGGGCCATCAATCTAAATGTCTGTATTGAGGAAACACCATGTGACATAAAATGACATAAAATACTTTATGAGTATTTTTCTCAATATACGATTGCTAATTATGTAAAAATCATTTTGATTTGTAAAGAAAATATATATCAAGTATCTATTCAGATTGTAATTGGACCGTAATTGGCACCATATTTATAGACCAAGCTTTCTATCCTTTGGTTGGTAAATACTCGCGAACTGTGATAAGAGAACTTTTTTGCTAATTGGAAGCAATTAAATCAAGAGTATCAGTTATATTTTTGTAAGTCTAATATTACGACAGCAAGAGTATCAGTGATATTTTATTAGTCTAATATTATTGCTTCCATTAATGGCAATACAAAATAGACATTCGTTTTGTTGATATTATATAAAAGGCACGACTTCACAGCACTTGCTTGCGTTGATAATATGGTTTGCCATAAAACAATCTAGAATTCCATGTGGTGATTATGAAGCATCCGTTTCTCCAACAAACTATTATTTAATTATATATATAATTATATAATATAATTTCTCTGTCGAATAAGCAATAATATTTAGTTTATAACTTTTTCAACAACATTCAGATCTGCCGGTCGGCGGCCGCTCCCGCGGCACATTCGCTTTGCCCGCTCCCCTTCGGGCGTTAATGGTCACTGTTTTAACCTAACTTAATCTATTTTTTGGGTAATTATCTTTATTTTTAATAGGTTACTAACATATAATCAAAACTAACATACTATTAGTATTAAATACCTACAAATAAAAATTGAATTGAAATCGTCGCCTGCGGGCAAGGTGTCCAGAAAGCTGGCAACATTACCCTGTGGAATAACGAGGCTAATACATTGTTTTAAATACCAGCCAGCCTTCTGGTCACCTGACGCTTTGATAAGAAGCTTGGACAGCTCCCCAAATTAATCCAAATTAGCTCCGTCGTGAAATGTTCTGTTGACTACCTAATCGTTCGCAGTTTAAAGGTTGGAAAACTTATAAACGAGACATTTTGTCAGCGGCATTCGGCACGTAAACGTTTGTCGGATATGTCTTTCGGGCCTGTAGGTGAGAGGTGGTGTTTTACTATTGACAACAAAATAATAAACTATGTGAATGCAAAAAAAAACAACATTTTTCAAATGATGATTTCAATTAATTCAAAATTTAGACAAAATTCGATTCCACAGGCTACGTACGTATAAACACTGATAAACTTAAAAAATCAATAAATTATATATCAGCACCTATTAGCCATTTGATAAATCTATCATTCTTTCATGGTAATTTTCCAACACGTTTATAATACTCCATTGTTAAACTAGTTTATAACAAAGGTGATAAAACTGATATGACTAATTACCGACCAGTTACACTTATTCCTACTAGGTACATCAAATATATTTGAAAAAGCATTTTATTGTGTACTTTATAAATTACTAGCAAAACACAACATCTTGAGACCAGAACAATATGGATTTAGGAAAAATTACTCAACTAAATTTGCATGTTTTTACTTTATTAAAAACTATATGTGCGTCTTAAGATAAATAAATACCTATAACAGCTGTTTTTATAGATATGACAAAAGCATTTGACTTTGTGTCACACAGCTTGCTTCTTCAAAAACTAGAAAAATACGGTATCCGAGGAAATGCGCTAAATTGGATAAGAAGTTATTTAACTTTGCGATATCAGTGTGTGGAAATACCGAGCTCTGCAGGACGGTATAAATCCGCAGAAAGATCGCAATATAATATAAACGAATATGGAGTACCCCAATGTAGCATCCTTGGGCCATTATTATTCTTACTTTATATAAATGACCTTCCTGAAGCCACCATCTATAAATGTGTATTATACGCAGATGATACAACCCTATTAATTCATTTCAAGAACAAAAATACCTAGGAAAATGAAGTAAATAATACCTTAAACAGAATCTCTAAATAGCTAGAAAGTAATAACTTAAATATAAATGGTAATAAAACTACAAAAAAATGTTACGAGCCGATTTTTTAGACAGTTGTGTACCCTTATTCAAGTAACACAGAATACTACCTAGCTTGTACATATATGAAATTTGCTGTTTTGTCTACAAACATCCCAATTTATTTGAAATACAATTAAATGTAAATGTCAGAAAGAGAGATTCCCCAACAAACTTCAGATCCCCTGTCAACGTACTTCGATGTATAGCAGGAACTGTTATTGTATGGCCATTCGAATTTACAATAAATTGCCAAATCATTTAAAAAGCCTTAATTTAAATATGTTTAAACGCAAATTATTTGAATTTTAATGAATAAATGTTATTATTCTACAAAAGAATATTTAGATGATAAGTCATTTTAAATTGTTCAATTTCAGTATTCTATAGTTATAAGATAATAATTGTACACCAGAAATGGTAGAATTGTAACACTATTGTAACACCTAAATCCCTTATTGTACTATATTCTTACAAATAAACAATATTCTATTCTATAAGTCGTAGTAGATTTATAGTAGTTTGTATTTCTAGTGGTAGTTTTACGTACAATGCACAAAGGCTTACTAATATAATTTATAAAACTAAACAAAAATGTTTAGTACCTTTCATATATTTTGTTTATTATATTAAGGTTTAGTAATTGGTTCGAACAAATGAAGTACTATTTCTAAGCGATCTTTTGATATTTATCGGTGCCCATTACTGGGCCCGCCTGCGTGCCCTTCCGTGGTCCACTCTTAAGCAGTTATAATCAAATAAATGTTGAATTGGGTAATTTAAGACAATATTTTGTGACACAATTTACCTCATTCTATGAAACTGATGAATCATTCATAATGAATATGGAAAAGAGTGTGGCAATTAATCATAGCAACCTCACTAGCTAAGTATATGTACCTGGTGGTATTATGTGAATAAAGTGCTGAATTGGCCCATTTCGAAACTTGACTTGTATTTATATATATTTTATGACCGTTGGTCTAGCGGTAGCGTATTTATCCGCAGATAATGGGGTCTCGAATCCAAATACCGGGTCGGGCCACAAAGTTATTTTGAGATTTAATGTTATGAAAATTTCCCAGTGTCAGCCCAATGTCTGGAACTTGGTGGTGTTACATCCCCGTGTGAACACATAAAGCCTTCAGCTCTTTCGTTTCGCTTGTCGTCCCATTGGATAATGAGAGTGGTGCAATAAAAAGTACCTATAATACATCCCATGCAGATCTCTAGTCACCATTGAGACTGTTTCCCGTCGCTGAAAATAGTTCAGACACTTATCTAAGCTTTATTCCCTAGTTCCAATTGTCACAGTGCTTTTACAGGTGTATCTTGAGACGTGATTATAAATTTACTTTTCCAAAAAAACTCTACCTTCCCAAAATAAATGCTTGACAAGATACACCGTCCCCTCCTTTCATAACATTGTTTACTTCATAAAATCATACTTTCACGCAACACCACGGGCGTGCTAAGGCTTTTATTTTATTAGATCATGGTACACACGCAGTGGGGAAATCTCTCGTGTTTCATTACCTCGTATTTTCTATTACCTCGTATTTTCTCCATAGAGAATATGTGTAAGGTGCAATATAGTAGTGGAGGTAATATAAAACTAAATGAAATAAAGAAACAGCTTGAGGAAGAGGAAAAAGCTGATCAACATTTGTGTATGGAAAATCGGATTTAATTCCCATACAGAAATGTCGATCAGCTTTTTCATCTTCCTCAAGCTGCTCTTTAGGGTTCCGTACCCAAAGGGTAAAACGGGACCCTATTACTAAGACTTCGCTGTCTGTCTGTCCGTCTGTCACCAGGCTGTATCTCATGAACCGTGATAGACAGTTGAAATTTTCACAGATGATCTATTTCTGTTACCGCTATAATAACAAATACTAAAAAACAAAATAAAATAAATATTTAAGGGTGGCTCCCATACAACAAACGTGATTTTTTTTGCTCGTTTTTATAGATAATCGTAGGGAACACTTCGTGCGCGAGTCCGACTCGCACTTTATTTTGCAACCGAAAGATGTGCACTGCTGGACAAATACCTCCCAACAATCTGTTTATTCATTATTTTCGTTTCATTCACTGTTTGTACTACATGTTTCAGAAGCGACGACACCGACGCGACGGTGATGCTCCCAGAAACAGGGGGGCTGTTTCTGGGAGCATCACCGTCGCGTCGGTAAACATACACGGAGCAATGTAAAATTGGGCGAATGCGTTTGTTTGTGTGAGTGGATATGGCAGTCATCATCTGATCAGCATCAGTTTTTATGAAATAAAATTAAAACAATTTCATGCGGACACGTTCCACGTCGAAATAGTGGGTGGGGCCCCCAGGTATGGAAAAGTATCGGTTATGCTGGGTTAAGCTTATATGTCCAGGGCGGGTCACGATCGTTCAAACCAGTCTGTGATCATTAACTTTGGGATAAGGCGCCGAGGACAAACTGAAAACATAAACTTTTTAAAATCTAAAGAACAGTGGTTCTTATCCCGAAACTAGCGAATTGAAAATTTAGCTTCACTAATATATTCCATAGAGTGTTCAGTACAATGAACGTAGTTAAAAATAAATTACGAAATAGGATGAAATTTGATACACTAAATTCTATATTACAAATACGTTTCGGCCTTATGAAATTCAATGAAACTTGCTACACATATGCTATCCCAAAAGATCTTATAAAAAAGTAGAATCTAAAGAGAAATATAAATTTATATTGAGCAAGGCAAGGCAACATAATGAAGCAGATGAGGCTCAACCATTAACTTCATCAGCACAAAGTGACAGCGTAATCTTGTGTGGCGAAGAATCCTCTGATGAGGACTTAGACATTTAAGTTGTTTGTTGTAATTAAGTTAGATTGTTTTAAAGTTTTGATTTTGTATTCCATATTTGATAATATTTGAATCCTAAACCTTAAGAGAAATATGGTGCATATTCCTCTTACGATTTAGCATTCAAGCAGAATGTCTAAAATTAGCCTATATAATGTGTAACAATATTAGTTTCAAATATTTTCTATGAATAAACGTCGTGCACACACAGATTCAATACATTTCGAACAGATCGTGCTTAAAATATATTATACACTTTAAACAGACAGTTTAAGTGCCGCAAATTTTTTATTTGCCGGTTTTAGGCAAAAAGTAAAAGTAATATTAATCGATTTTTGACATGTGGCGTAAAACAGTGATATGTGGTAGGTCCTACTTTTTGAAATCGACTTTCTATGGTCGTCACAGAATCTTCAGGGAATATGCTTTAGAAACTGCAAATTCTTTAGCTTATTGTGATTAAAAGCACGCTCAATAGTCTTTCTTGACATATTTTTGTGATAATGAATAGAAGATTTGTGTTTTATGCCTCAAACTCCCGGAAGCCTACAAGAGCTTTATAACCAAGATCGATTCAGTGTTCTGAAAGTACGTGTCCAAAATCAGTTGAACTACGAATTAGAACATGATAAAGATGCTGTTCCGCAGTTTTCCTTTTATATAAACCTTAATGATTTATAGTATGTGGATCTATTTATATATTTGGGCAGCATTGTATTATTTAAATGTGACCATGATTTAGAAATTAATAGCAGAATTAGTATTGTTTTAGCGACATTTGATAAAATGCGCATCAAGATATTCCAGTTGCACGAAATAAAGTTGGCAACAGGCAAAAAAGTTTACATGGCAGCTGTTGTCTTGCCCACTATTCTCTTATGACGCAGTAACAAGGTGCTTGTACCATTGACACATTCGAACACTTGATAAATTCCACCTAAGTACAAACATGAAACGGTCCGACCGTGTCAGAAATACAGTTGCAGTTCTCGAGCATGCGACTATGTGCGAAAGTCTTGAAAGTTTTTCGATGCAAAGAAATAATATTGACGTGGATATACATCCAGAATGCCCAAAGAAATTTAGTGTAAAAGCGAGGGCCAGTTTTTACAAAATTTTACAAAATCTCTAGGTAATGAAGATGTACAGTGGCATATGAATGCTTGTGGGAATGCGCATTGTAACTCAACCTGCCACTCGTTTAGATTGGAGAGAACTAGTCCATACAGATGTTTACGCATTTGAAAACTAGCGAAGCCGCAAACTAGACGCAATAAGAGCAGATTTGAAAATCAAATGACGTGTTCTCTCTTTTCGGAAACATCTATATCTAAAATTCGGTATATAAATCGTACACTATGACGTATCAGTAAATTCAACAACAGTAAAGGTCACAGTAGTCGAAATAAGCTTCGATTACAGCATCATCATTTAAAAGTCAGTCATCCACGGAACACACTACAGCATCGATTCGCTACAATGGGTTATATTTACGCCATATCCACCACACAATTATGAAACGGGGACTTGTTTTACGGTAGATTGAGTTAAATGATTATTCACACGAAAATTCACCGATATGGCACACGTAATGATAACGTCACTAAAATGTTTGTTTATATTTTTGTATTTAAATTGCCTCTTTAGTTTGTCGTAGCGTGTTCAACAGTAGATAACGAGGTCCTGGGTTCAAAACCCAGATTGGGGTAAAGTGATTTTGGGATTTTACGGTAAAAAGAAAAAAAAATCTCAGTATAAGCCCGAAATCTGGGAGTTATTATACCCCCGTGTCTCGGAGAGCACGTAAAACTGTCGGTTCTGTACCTGACCTCTTTCCGGTCGTGTTGCTAGTCATCCCATCGGATCATAGTGATGGAATAGAAAGTGCCCCTGTATTTGCGCACACAATTGTGCACTATAATATTTCCCGCGTAGATGACTAGTCTCCATTGAGACTGGTTTGACTGCCCGAAATTCAGCTAGGATGACATTATTATTAACGACCATTACTAAAATAGTCATGTCATGTCAATCAATTCATATAATTTAAAAGCGGCCTGCCTCGCATGAAGAGTATTGTTATGGTCTCTGATAAGCAAAATTAAAAGTTGATCATATATAAATTTAAATAACATTTAGAATATAAATAATAATAATTCTTCTTACTTATATTATTCAATGTGTGCTATAGCACCAAATCAGTCTTTCTCAGCAACTTAAGCATAAAATTGTCTGTGTAGCAATGATGTATATTCGATCACGTTCCTTAAATCCAGGCCTAATATTGGGTTATTTCTTATCAAACTGGGTGCCGTTTATCGAAATTTAGGCTCTATTGTGGAAGTCATAAATAGTAATATTGACAAAAATGTAAATATTGTCATCTCAACTTTAGGTAGCGTTCCAAAAAACACACAGGGCAGAACAAGTAGCTACTTCAAGCTGACAAATGTTGAAACGTTTATTCAATCCTAAAACAATAAAAAGCTTATTACTTTTATATTAAATAATACAAACAGTATTGGATTTAATTTATAGACCGTGTAATCTAAGTTGTCTCGTTGTCTATGAGAAATCAATTGTCATATACGAGTGGTATTGTTACACACACTTTGTGTCCTGATGTCCCAAGATTAGAAACCTCTACCAAAGAAGACCTTTCATTCCTTTTATTAATAATCTTCTTTATTAAGTCTAGGTGGATATAAGAAAGGCACACAGCAACAATAAATAAATTTTAGCCATACTGACAACAGCTCACAATAATAAGAAACAAGTTGTTGAGCTATAAGAGTCATGTTTCTACTCACAAGAACAGTATACTTGTATAAATATCTTGAGAAAACTCTAAAAAGACAACTCTAAATATCATTGCAATTATAAAATAAATTTTATAAATGTTTTCATACAATCAATATAATGTGTACCTAAATATCTATGTTACTAGAAATAATAATGTATACAACTATATTACTAAAAACATGTTCTGACTATTTACAAGCGCTTTTTTATAGTCTAAATGAATAAAAACCTTTTTTTTTTTACAAGTCTTAGCACTAACCACTAGGCAACATACATACTGTACTGACTGAATACTGTTTCAAAACCTAGATTCTTATAAATATGTTCTGTGAAGAAACCAACTTTTTAAAAGCTGCTGCTTATGACTATGTTAATAACTTTTATTGCCGCTCAAAACCAGACGTAACCAACTGCATTTTCTGGATTAGCAATACTAAGATTTAGAAATATAAGCCAAGAACTCCTAGGCTTTCGCAGTAACTAGGTGCCCGACTCTCCTTATGCTTTCCAACTTGCAATTTATTCATTTTTGTAGGAACTTCGTTAATCAAAAGAACGGTATAGTGTCGGCGATGTTGACATATTTTGTTGTGTAAAAGGAAAATGATTTTAATCCGCTAGCCCTCAAGACTGTAAACTATTTGAGAACGGGAGCAAAAGTCATCGCATAAAATGTACGAGGAGCTCAAATATAAATTGTTATGAGGATACTTAAGCTATTTTAATAGTGGACGCACTAACTAATTAACGTGACACGACTGGACGAGTGGCGTAGTGCTTAAGATACTCGGTACCCAAGTGTTAAATATTTAATCCTAGAATCGAACAACTATTTCTACTGTTGCTACCCAGAAACAATCCTAAGTTTTAATTTTTGTTCGTTATGCTATGTCTCAACAATAGACATTTTTACAATATAGAACAACATCATATTTTTTATATTTCGTAGTAAATCTGGAAACCTTTACAAAATGCTACAATTGAATACAAGTAACCATTACTCCACCCATGCACTCAATGTAAGTCTCGATAACAAATCCAAATTACTAAAATTGTCAAAGAAAAGCCGCGTTTCACTTTCAACCACGCTCATCCTTACTATTAACCTTTTTTTCTTAGACTGCTGTGCAATATAAAGTGAAAGGAAATTTTCCTCTTGTTATTACTTCAGAACAGTAGTGAACAGAAAATAGACTTTAAGTGGACCACGGTAAAATACTTTTTACTTTGCAACGGGTCGTCATACCGTTCTATTTTGAAAAACAACACCCTGGTGTTGTCATGATTAGGGGATGAGTGATTTCATATGACGGAATTTGATGTGTGGTGAAGGCATAGAATATCATCACCCCATCTATTCTATCATCACCTCATCATCCCACGGGGGCGTAGAAATCGACCGAGAGAATACCTAGTAGAGAACAGGCAGCAGTGTTTTTCTGTGAACTATGGCCATCAAACTGCGACCGCCAACCCAGCAGCTAAGCGTAGTGATTATGGAATATCCCCCCATTCTTTGTGGAGGCTTTTGTCCAGCAATGGACGTACTTTTGCTGATATGACTATTGGCTAGTATTATTTGAAATTGATTCAATTCTCATACTGATTTTCTATTGAAATTAAAATCATATATAATGATATTGATAAGAATGAAATGTGAAGAATTATTATGAAAATCTTACAACTTTACTCCTTATCGGCACCGTATCGATACGCCTATTAATTGATATATTTGTGTGCTCTCTACTTTCAAAGAGCTATGGCGTGACCTTATATAGTTTGATATAATCGCAATATTAAATAATTAACACCTCATTTACGAGTACGTTAAGCAGTTCCGGTAGTGGGAACACACTTAGAACACAAAACATTATACACACTTAGAATACAAAACTTTCACTACGTTTACTATAAAACTCATGGTTTTATATCCGGTACTAAGCAGTTTTTACTAACTTACACCTCCAGTAGGTGTATGAACAACAAGAACAAGAAATAGTGCATGAACGAAAGTTTAAAGAGCCGTTCTATTGGAAAATAGGGTGCTGCGAGTGACTAAGTTTGCCAGAGTTCATCGGGAATACAAGCACCCAGATGCCACTTACTTGCTTACTACTGGAGCTCATAACCAGATGCTCTCACCGGTCCGTAAGTGATGGGCGAGGTGAAGCAACTAGGCTCGCGGTCAGTCCATAGATGGGTGACCGCCAGAGTGGTTTAATTTGTGAGCGTCTCCATGCTTCAGACGGCACGTTAAGCTGTCGGTCTTGGTTGTAGTCATTACGCAACAGTCGTTAAGCTATGTCCGAGGCCTAATGGGCTGCTTGAACAACTGTGCCACTAGGGTAAGCACTGCCTAAAGGATAAGTTACAAACAAAAAGATAGAGAAAATAATCCATCACTTTTTGGTAGTTGAACATAAAATTGGGTAGGTATCTTTATCCGTAAAAAGGAAATATTATGATTTCATAAAGATCCCTTCACCTATTCCGGCGAAATGCTTTCGCCTTATACGTATGCCTAAGCAAATATTTTTCAAACATTACGAGGCAATCCATTTGAAATATTTACCTTTTATTGACAAACGAAAAATGCGAGATATTGCGCATTAAAATTTATAGCCTTTTCGTATGGTAACCGTAACAGTATGTAAAAGTCAATAGATTGATAGAGTACACTTTATTGCACCAAACAATATATAACTTACAAATAAGCAAATACAGGTACAATCGGCGGTCTTATCGCTTTGTAGCGATCTCTTCCAGACAACCGTTGGGTGGACAAGGAAAAAGTAAGACAGAAAAGGCGAAAGTTGTAGTGTACAGTCAAATATTCAAAGTTATGTACTTATATACAATTTACATAAACATACTTATATTCTTAATACTAATAATACTATACTATAATAAATAATATACTATACATACAAAATATTATGCATCTATTCAATTAAGGAGTATTGAATAAGGAGGTTACGAAAAGCAGTTAAAGGAAAAAAGACAAGTTATGAAGATAATTTAAAGAGATAAAAAGTGTTTTTTTAAAGAAATTTTGAAAGAAGTCAGAATTTGTGCACGTCTTATTTCTACAGGAAGTAAATTCCATAGCCGAGCTGCTTGGACAGAAAAAGACTTATCAAAAAAATCTGTAGAGTGCACTGGAATATGTAGTTTTAAGTTCTCTGATGATCTCAAAGACCTAGAATGTGTATCACAAACGAATTCAATCCGTTGTTTAAGGTAAATAGGAGCTGTTGGATTAAACAAAATATTGTAAAGGAGACAAAGTATGTGAGAATTACGGCGAAGTCGGATTGGTAACCACTCGAGTTTTTTACGAAATTCGGTGACGTGATCGTATTTGCGGAGTCCAAATACGAATCTTATACAGAATTTTTGAAGGCGCTCGAGTTTATCAAGTTTGTCCTCTGTAAGGTCAAGATAACTGGCAGCAGCATAGTCAAGGATGGGGAAAAGAAGAGATTGAGCTAGTGCAATTTTAGTGGCGGTTGGAAGGAAATTACGCAGTCTTCGCAAGGAACCTGCTGCCGCATATAATTTGCGACTAGTTTGCTCAAGCTGTGGACCCCATGAAAATGTTTTGTCGAAGTAAACCCCCAGATTTCTTACATTGTCACTAAAAGGTATTATGGTATTATTAAAGATAATCTGGGGGATCTGTGTCCAGTCAACCTTGGATATCATGCGTTAACTACCAATGACAATAACCTGGGTTTTAATGGGGTTCACTTTAAGACCATGGTCCGCACTTCATTGACTTATTCGGCCTAAGTCACTATTGATGGTACCAATAGTTATATCTCAAAACAAATGCACTTGTATTTATTTTAATATTAATACTGTGTACTTTGGAGAGCACATTACACATTGTTATGTTCTGTACATAAAATTTTACTAGCCGGTTTCGCACAGCTAGATAGATGGAACGATAGTTAGTATATTGTTAAAATGGTTTTGAGCCTTATAATATGTGCATACATACATACATAGACTCACGCCTGTTTCCCAGAGGGGTAGGCAGAGACAACGGATTTCCATTTGTCACGATCTTTGCATACTTCTTTTGCCTCGATTACTGTCATTATATTCTTCATACATGCTCGCTGGTTTAGGGTACTTCTGACCTGCCCTTTCTTGAGAACATCTCCAATTTGGTCAGAGAATGTTCGACGTGGTCTTCCCCTTCCGGTTGTCCCATTCACACAGGCCAGGTATACTTCTTTTGTCAATCTTCTTTCATTCATCCTTTCTAAATGGCCAAACCATCTCAGCATGCCTTTTTCAATCTTTGTGACTACATCCTCTTTCACACCACAACGCTCTCTTACATCAGTATTTCGAATTCTGTCTCTCAAAGTCACACCACACATACTTCTCAGAGCTCTCATTTCCACTGCATTTATTTTACTTTCATTCTTTTTCTGCCATACCCAACTTTCACTTCCATACATTAAAGTTGGCACTAACACTCCATCGTGCACGGCTAGTCGAGCCTTCTTTGATACTTGCCGGCTAGTCATAAAGGCGTGTAGTGCCCCATTCACTCTGTTCCCCGCATTTACTCTTCTAACAATATCTTTATCATATTTCCCATCTCTCGTAAACAAAGTTCCCAAATATACAAACTCATTCACCTGTTCGACTTTCTCTCCTCCAATCACAATATCACACGCTGTCGTGTATTCATCCCTCTCAAATACCATTACTTTCGTCTTACCTACATTCATTTTCATCCCTTTCCTTTCAAAAGATTCATGCATACTTGTTACCATCACCTGCAACTCGTCCGCCGATGATGCAAGTAAAACTTGATCATCAGCGTAAAGCAGACATTTGATGAGTAACTCATTCATCCTTACACCGCGTTCACTTTCTTTCAAATCTTTTAAACAGCTATCCATGAATAGGTTAAACAACCACGGTGACGCTACACATCCCTGTCTAACACCCTTTTGGATGCTAAACCACTCGGTGTATGACCCGTTAATCCTCACGCAAGCTCTGGAATCCCTATCAAGAGATTTCAGTGCTTGAACAAGGTTGTCGTTCAACCCATACATGGACAGTACCGACCATAGTTCACTCCTCAACACTCTATCGTAGGCCTTTTCTAAGTCTACGAAGGCACAGTAAACCTTTTGGTTTTTGCCCAAAAACTTCTCTATTATGCTTCGCAGAGAAAAGACCTGATCCGTGCATCCCATTCCTTTCCAAAAACCCGCCTGTGCATCCCATATTTTCGCATCGGTTTCTTTCACAACTCTTTCAACCAATACTTTTGCATACAACTTACCAACGACGCTGAGCAGACTAATGCCCCTATAGTTTTTTTTGACAGTCTTGCCGTGAGCCTTTCCCTTTGTAAAGAGGTACGATGACAGCCTTGCACCAATCACTTGGCACTTGGCCGGTGGTATAGCATAAATTGAAAAGGCTGCACAGCTGACTCACTATGACGCCATGTCCAGCCTTCAGCATCTCGGAAGTTATCCTGTCATACCCTGGTGACTTACCTGATTTCATACCCTTAATAGCTTTCACAATCTCATCCATACCAATGTCATATTTACATTTGTTCTTGTCTATACTCCCTCCAACGTTAAAACGTTGGAGGGAGTATTTTGAAAGTTTGTATGAAAGAGGTGTAACAGAGAGTGAACGTAGTTCACTAAGTATAGACAAGAACAAATGTAAATATGACATTGGTATGGATGAGATTGTGAAAGCTATTAAAATATAATGAAAGGGGAAGAATGCGTGTTAAAACACGCATTCTTCCCCTTTCATTATATTTCTATCTTGGTCTCGTATGGATTTCAGTTCTGAGGTTTGAGTTATGCCTCGTACTGATCTAACGGATTTCCAGAAAAACTTAATGTTCGTCTGAAAATCCTTAGACAACCTTCTATCAAAATTTACCTTTTGTTCATTTTTCTTTTCGTTCACCACATCCTTTACAATTCCTTTCATTTTCCTATAATCATTCCAGGCCCTTTCTATATCCTCATTCGTCACCTTATGCATTCGTTCGTTTGCTCAGGTGGCTAGCCAGTCTAACCACGCTTTCTTCTTTTCACATACAACTTTTTGTACACTTTTATCCCACCAAATATTCTTCATCTTTCTTCCTCTTCTTCTCTTTATTACACCACATACTTCACCAGCTACATTCACCACACCTTCTTTGACTACCTTCCATAGCTCTTCTACTTTTCTTATGTCTTCAGATCCCTCAAACTTCTCAACCAACTTACTTCTGTACTCATCTGCCACTTCTTCCTCTTGCAGTTCCTCTACGATTATTCTCTCTAGTACACTTTTAGTCTCAGGGATTCGGTGGCGCCATCCTTTGAATAGACCACTTATTCGGCTCATTACCAGAAAGTGGTCTGTATGGCTTGCGGTCCCACGATGGACTCTTGTGTCTAGAATATTCTTTCTCAGTCTTTCATCTACAATCACGAAGTCAATCATACTCTTTCTCACGTTTTTCCTCTCTCGTGTAAACGTATGGATTCTTTTATGTTCAAACATAGTATTTGTAACACAAAAACCCCATTCCAAACATATCTCAAGCAGACTGTACCCATTCTCATTCTCACTCTCGTCACCGAATTGACCTAGTACTCTTTCAAAACCATCACGTTTTACCCCAACCCATCCATTAAAATCACCTAACATTATTACTCTTTCATTATACTGACTTAACCGCAACACATCTCTCAGGGTCTCCCAGAATGCCTTTCTTTCCTCTTGTTCTCGCTGTATTACAACTGCACCCATATCTACAGGAGCGTACACTCCTACTAGGAAGATACGGGTCATACCAACTTTCATTCTCAACCACATTACTCGTGCATTCACGCATTCGAACTCAGTCACACACTCAGACATACTTGTGGAAAGAATGAGACCCACACCTTGGCAAGCTCGGGTGGTGTTCGGTACTCCAGACCAATACGCCGTGTATAGTCCGTGTTTTGTAGTATCACACCCTTTCCGCTTCGTCTCATTCACACACAACACATCGATCCGCTTTTCACTCATCAGCTGACATACTTCGTCCATCTTACCTTCTATTCCTCCTCCAACATTCAACGTAGCAAAACGGCTCTCCGTTGACCACTTTTCGCCTCTCTGGGAAACGAGACGTGACGGGTGGCGGACCACGTCGCCGCCATTTAAAAAAGGATTAAAAGTAATTGTATCCATTGCGTTCCCACGAGTATTAGGGACTAAACGGTCCACCCTCGCAGAGCCCTATACGGGGGTAAGGCGGATCCATGCTGTGTCCTATGACCGCCAACATAGACACCCTCCGTTATCGACCAGAATACCCTCTGGCCAAGGATCCCTCAGCACGGGTTGGATAACATTTTGGATCGGGGTTTTGTTTCAGGTATGCTCCCTCGGACTAAATAGCTCACTTGTGCTCGTCCCCTGCGTCTCGGTGAGCGTACAGTAAGCCAGCTAACTCGGCCTGTGAGCGCCGCCGTTGGTATGCATAATTATGCCTACTCTTCCGCCGCCGCTCTAAGTTACTATCCTGTACTGATAGTAACTATGCTATCGTAGGCCTCTGATGAATCCTAAGATTCTAGAGCCCCCGATAGAGGCAGTTTAAGGCCATACCCGGGACCAAAGTAGTCATAATATATATATAAATAATATGTATTTATATATATATTATGACTACATATAAACTCGCGGATATTTTCTGGGTAATGATGAGTACTTTTAACATTTATTCGATACTGTATATATGACTATACAAAAACAACAGCAAATGTATTTTATTTTATGAATTATATTCAGCAACTAGAAGTGACTAAAAGTTCATGTTTCTTAATTGGCTAAAAGTATAAACTTTTAGCCACTTCAGAAACATGACTAATTTTGAATCACAATTTTTAGTATGGCCATATAAATCTAATTGTTGTTTTGAGTTAAACATTGCAGTCTCGGAGTTTACAAATTTCAGTAGCGCAAACTTTGATAAATTAATAATTTTTGACTTTAAAATTTATTTAGAAACAAATGAGAATTGCGGTGATTGTGAGGAAATTAAATTACACCACAATATGTTCGGGTGTCCAAAACTTATAATTATTACTGCGAGGAATAATAATTAAGTATATACATATACTGGAACTAACAGATAACGTCATACCCACAAAGATGAAATTAGGCACAGAACTTCCCTTTTACTATGTAAACAAATAAATAAATATCCTGAGATAGCTTACATTTTACCTTTTGATCCCAAACTAGGTAGAGCCTGTATTGTCAACCAGAGAACTGATTACCGAACTTAAAGATTTCTAAATACATATATATTGTAGATTAAACCCAGACACATTACAAATAATCGTACATAATTACACAAAGATTAGTCCTGGGTGTGGATCGAAGTCTTAACCTCTGGCTTAGCAGTCACGGTCAACAAGCACTAGACCAAGGGGCCAGTCCACACAAGCAATAAAACCGGAATACACAATTTAACTGTAGTATGGGGACTGGAATAAAGAATAAAACAATTTATGCTTTTAAAGACAAATAAATCAAATCAATTAATTTTGTGAACACATGTTATGAATACAGGTGATATTGATAATAAAATAAAGTACATCCATGTTCTGCCTGTTAGGCATACAAAATTAAATTATACAAATGAAAATACACTTCTACACTGGACTCTTGTGATGCATGCACTTAACACAAAACTAATTATATTATCGATGAAATACAATAAATAATAATTTAACATGTCAATTCAAAATGAATGTCAATTTGTATATCATACTTAAATATTTAAAAAGGAAATGTCATAATAATTACCTATAAATTGGAACAATTTAATATTTCCACTGGAAGATGGTTGAATATGCGTGGTGCCATTACAAAAACGCTACTGCTAAATTGAACTATATGATACACTGGGTAACATTTTTTTTATTGGGTTGTATGTATACGTTTAGTAGTAAATAAGTAGTTTGTCCGTTTGACGTCAGATCGGTGGGCACACTTTGATCTTTTGGAGGTGGCATGGGCTGTTTTGGTAGTAGATTACACATCTACTACATGTGGTGCCAACTGTTTTCAAATGTATGACGGGAATATGAGTTACGAGCGTTTTATTTCTGCTGCGAAATTCATGAAATACGTTCCGTCGGTATTTTCAACGAGTCGCCTTAATTAAGGTGAGAAACATAGAGTCAGCAAATATGCTTAGCTACTTTTTATTTAAAAACGATTAAACAAACAGATAATTGCGCACATTCACCTATTCCAGATGTCTTTAAAAAATACGTAATATCAAAATACGTAACTAATTTACTTATTCATTCCATACTACATGAGTTCCAAAAACGGAACCTGTGTAGTATCACTCGAGTATCTGAGAGTATATATGACAAACTAGCTGTGCCCCGCGGTTTTATCCGCGTTTATCCTTTATAAATTATAAGCCTATGTGTTAATCCAGGGTGTCAGCGAACTCCATACCAAATTTTATCAAAATCGCTATAGCCGAAGCCGTTTAGACGCGAAGAAGTAATAAACATACACACTCACGCACTCACAAAGTTTTCTGACTGAATTTCAAAGTTTACTGACTTGTAGGTCTAGCAAATACCAGGTAACTCAGAGGTCGTAGCTTCAATCCCCACCCCACTTATTTGTGTGATGAGTACGATTATTTGGGTGTAATTCATCTATAATATGTATTTATTTAGAAGTATATAAGTATGTATATCAGTTTTGTGGTTGTAATAGTACAGGCTCTGCCTAGTTCAGATCAGTGTTACCTTTTAATTTTCTAACTTGGTAGCTGTAAGAAAATACGTTACATATTTAATGTTAATTTGCTCTGAGTACATTAAATGAAAACACACCACTATAATACTCCCATATATGAACCTAGAACTGAATTTGTACAATGAAGAATTAAGTAGGTCACCAGCGAAATGATGTTATAAAATATAAACACTTCTAACGGTACATTTGAGTTACCCGGAGGTGAGCAGATTGCCTATTTCCTTTTACTTGGGGCTCTAAAGTTTAATTACAACAGTTAATAGGCTGTATCCATAGCTTTCCAAAACAATGAACAAAAATATTGTTTTGTTTTGCTCTTTTTGCCATACGTTTTTAATGAAATCTTAATTGTAACAGATCCGTTTGAATGTATTCGAGACTTTTAAAAAACTCTACCCTACGTAAATGTCTAGCAGCCCAACGTTTGAAAGCCGACAAAAACCTTGCCTTAGGGCATTAGGGCGATTAATTGCGGCCTACATAACATAACGCTTCTTCCACTCGTTGGTTAACAAAGATACAATACAATACAAAACTCTTTATTATACACCAGAAAAAATAATAATTACAAAAATGGTTATTATTATTATGTACAAAGGGCGATCTTATCGCTAATTGCAATTTATTAAGCAATATAATTAATCTGCGTATCACAAGTATTCGCGTCACTTAGTTTAAGTGCTTGCTAGCTTACTTCATATTTGATGTATATCGTAACGTTAGTTAGGCAACGTAGTATGGCGTAGCAAACGTAGCAGAACATACGACTCCAATTCTAAGTGACTCGCTTAGGGTTGATCCGAGACAATTCGAGTGTTACGAAGTTGCTTGGTAAAAAATTTACGAATATTTATTTTGGTTTTATAAATTACTTGAAATAATTTACAAACATATTATTACGTCTATGGTTAAAACTAACCTACCTACCTATATTTTAAATATGTTCATAATGAATCTTGATTTATACCGAATTCCGAGTGAATAAGAACGCCGCTTGAACGCGGGCGGATACATAGGGGAAAACACAACTTATCAAATTCTGAATATAAAGTGTGATTCCTAGGCAGAAGACATGAAACGTGATTTCTACGTAAAGCGGTGACATTTATTAAAAGTTTTAATCCGTAATGTTTCATACTATTCTATTATACAGAACGCTGGAGGGAAGTGTTCTGTATAACAAAATACCTTTGACTGACCTGGGTACCTAGTTACTCTGAGTAGTCAGAATAGCGATTCAAAGACAATCTATTTTGAATATTTGTATTGGATGCACTTCCGAATCTACGTTACTTGTACTAAGTCGTAATAAAGTATCGCACGCATAAACAAATACCGCAGAATGCCATTTTAACTTTGCGAGAGATCTATATTATTGAGAGCAGTTAATTCGTTTTGATAAACTATGTACATATGTATGTATCTATGCAGATATTTAGTTTGTTTTAAATGTGGATTCATCATATCACTCGAAAGACTTTCACTGCTGGACAAAGGCCTCCCCTAAAGATTTCCACAAATCGTCGTTTAAGTTCAAACACCGCGGATGTCAAAATACGCAACTTTTCAGGAGAGCTAAATAAATAAATAAAAATAAACAAATAAATATCTTGGGACAACTAACACTCATCATTCATCTGATCCCGAACTAAACAGAGCTTTTACTATCGCAATCATACAGCTGATAAGTATTCCTATATATTTCTAAATACATACAAATTATATCTAAATTACACCCAGACACAGAAAAAATAATCGTGTTTATCACTCAAAGATTTGTCCCGGTTGGGAATCGAACCCACGACCCCTAGCCTAAAAACATATAAAATACAATTCTTATATTGAATAAATGACGAAATGTCGATCTTCCGCTACTCGCTTCCAGTGATCCTCACGAGATTATTGGTTCATATTGCTAATGTTGTTTACTTTATAATACAAACATATATATAGTATGTTTACTTATAGTTAACATACTACATGTATGTAAAAATCTACAAGTGAATAAAATAAGTCCAAAGTTTATAAATATAAAATTTAATATTGTTATACTAACATAGTTATAAGTTTGATTTACTAACAATATATGGAATATTTATTAATCCGAAATAAATGAATAATAATAATAATAAGTTATTGTCATCATTTAATATATTTAAAGAAAGTTACACCTAGTAAACTTACACCGCAATACACACACATAATAGAGACCCCTTTTGGACCTGGAGATTTCCGTATGTTATATATAGTTATGTAATGTGTAATACCATTACCGCATTTGTCACGAGGAGTGCTAAGTGGAATTGGAGCTTATAATGCCGCTAAATTCCTGAAATTTCATCCTTATCACCTGGATGAATGGTAATTTACCACCGTAGCTTCATAACAAAGTTTTAACCGCGCCCGCCACTCTGTGGAATAAATTAACTTCAGAACTATTTCAGATCCGGTATGCCATGGTAACCTACAAGAAGTGAGCCTATTCCTATCTTAATGGCCGCAACGCACTTGCGGCTCCTTTGGTGGTGCGAGTGACCATGGGCAGCGGTGATCACTTACCATCAGGTGAACAAATTGTTCGTTTGCCTTGACATCATAAAATCATCTATAGATTAACTTGTGCTTAATCTTCTCTCTTAATCGTGTGGTTATTTCTATATTTCTATGAGATCTCAGGGTTTTTGAAGTACTTCATGTTCTTAACTGCTTCTATCGGACAGCTGGGTGCCGTAAGGGTCTCCCCTTTATTTGTTGACACTCAGCCGTACAAAGCCATTAGCTACCTCCTTAAGAATACGCACGGTCAAGCTGTGGAATGCCTCCCTTACCACGTTTCCTGCGACATATTTATAATATAAGCACATGTGGCCCACGAAATAAATACAAAAATGTATGAGCTTTGAAATTTGATTGCAACTAAAATTTCCCAATATGACTCGCGGAAATTACGAAATTACAACAAAATGCCGATGTTCCCTGATGCATGAAGTATAGCAAAGCTCGTGTGATGTAGCGTTTAAAATCACGCGTCCAACTGGGTTTGTCTTACAGATACTTTGGTTTACGTAAAATAAAGATAACAAACAGCAAGTTACGTAATTATAATAGACGTCTGATTGGCATATTCATAAGGTTACCCTAATTAAATTAGGGAGTTACATAAATATCATCTAATTTCTTACTACCACGCCTTGGCCCACAAAAAGTGTTCGCCCATCTAAAAGCTATTTTTATATTCTTTGGAAAAGGTCTTTATTTTTTTAGTCAATGATGTATAACAGTGGGTCCCGAATCAAATCGAAAGAAAAACAAAAAAAAAAACATGTTTTTTTACATGTTACTTTTATGAATTATGATACCATATGCTAACATATTTTTACTAAGAAGTTATTTTGGCATTGCAAAAAGAATCTTTAATTATAGGAGGAGGAGGAGGAGTTGACGTTCAAACGCAAAATTTAGATACTTTATGATGAGTAGTATCCGAATCACCCCCATGTGTGTTCTACGATTTTGCGTAGTTCACCTAATCAGTTCATCAATTTTCGAACATTTTCTCGTTCTGTTGAACAATTCTGGTTAAGTTTTTTTGTGTTACTAATTATCATAGTTTAACCTAACACCCTTAAAAGTATGGTTTATCTAATCATTGCAAAACTGACTTAGAATTTATCAGAAAGTAAAAATTACGGTTTGAGCTCAGGATCGATCGAATATACATGGGGGTGATCGGATACTCCTCGTCATAAAGTATCTAAATTTTGGGTTTGAACGTCAACTCCTCGGCCACCATGTATGTATGTACATGAGCAGTATATAGCATCATTCTACCACAAGTTCTATAAAAATATGACTCTAATGGCACTTACTTCATTAGGACTAAAACCACCAAATCATCTTCTACTAAGTATATAACACCGCGTTATAAGTAATCTTGGGGATTACCGTACGGTTCAGTCGCGTGAATAATTAATTATTAGTATCTCTTGAAGTACCTCATCCATTAATCTCAACTAACGCTTAATTTCATGTAATGTAAGATACTCTTTAGGATGAAAAAGAGGCTGAAGATACGTTTTTATTTTTTTTACTATGCCTTAGATCTATTATTTTTACATTAAAATGATCCACTCCCATATTACGTACCTTGTGATAGCCCAAGGCATATTGGTTCCTGTTAATATTCATGAAGCAACTATTGCACAAGTTCTACTGCCATTAGGGAAAATAAGTATTAAAACTATTTCTGTTAAAATTCGTAAGGAAATTACATTGTAGTTATGTCAAGGTATTTGCTTGTTTGGACGGTTCGGTTCTAACTTGACGCTTGTATATGACGATTTAACTAAATTGACATATTGAGAATTGCCCCCATTTCATAACAAACTCAATAGAAAGTAATGCAATAATATACTAACAAATTTGTTCTTCTTTGACCTTCAAGGTCACCCAAAGGGCAATAGAGAGGGCTAGAAGGCGCTCGAAGTTTCCCTGCAAGATCTAATCCGGAATGTCGAAATATTCAGGCGAACTAAAGTAACCAACATAGCCCGAAAAAATGCAAAGCAAAAGTGGCAGTGGGCGGGACACATAGCGTGTAGAAACGAGGGTCGTTGGGGCAGAAAAGTTCTCAAGTGTCGACCACATACCGGAGGAAGCAGCGTGAGCAAGCCTCCTACAAGATATTTCTATGATCTTGTGAGGAAAAATCAAAACCGGAAATTATAGAGGGAACTCTTTGCCCAACAGTGTTCGTCTTTCGGCTGATATAATGATTTTTCTTTATCTTTATAGTGTAAGTAGTGAAGGGTTACCTTGTATCAGAGTTGTTCAAGCCCATAGTAGACCGGGACCGACAACTTAACGTCATCTAAGAAGCAGGGAAACGCTTAGAAGTTAAACCTTTTTACACGGTCACCAATTAAAAAACTGACCGCGCGCCTAGGTGCTTTACCTTGCCAATCACTTACAGACTGTTGAGTGCAACTGACTGTGAACGCCTAGTACTTATTTGAAAATGAAAAATAATTAAAACGGTACCTACAAAAAAGCATCGATGGTAAAATTTTATGAGATGATGTTGATCTCTTTAGCTTATTGAAAAGTTTTATTACGTATGTAAAGATATTTACCTAGTCATTATAGTATCATTACTTTAAACGGTTATGGTGCCGGCGCACAACTCACACAACAATGTGCATGCATTGTTGTGTGAGTAGTACACCAAAACATATTACATTTAAAAAAAATCTTGTCTTATCACTTGAACGTCAATTCTACTCTTTAAGGTGATAATTATGTTGTTTATATTAAAGTCACCCAGCGTGATTATTGCATACGTAGGAATATCTATATTCATTAAAAAAAATAATTAGAACATATTTCGAAATAAAACTAAATTATTTTCACTCTTTAAACGTAGACAGTTCGCCAATTTCCTAACTTATTAAAAATAATTTCTCGTAAATTACAAAAAGTTGTGGATTAAGAGGGTTGTTCGTATTTAGACGTTACTTTTACTGTATATATATCTATCTATATCTATATATAAAAAAATCAATTCCACTTTTCGTTGTAATGTTATAACACAACAACGCTTTTACCGGTTTGGCTAATTTTGGTCTTGAATTATTCGAGGAAGTCCAGTGAAGGTTTGTACGTAAAGAAAATTAAAAAAAAGTCTTGAAATAGTGTAAAATCAACATCTTTTAGCAATTTAAAATATTTTTTTGTTTGAATAAATGAACTTAATAATCATTTTATTTATTACTATGCCTTATACGTAGCGAAGCACGTACCGGGCCGCTAGTTTTCTATAATAAAACATGATAGCATTGCTAGCGAAGTTATTCGCGTAAACTCGGCACATGATAGACTGATTTTGTTTACGTGAAATGATTAATAGTTGTCCAATTCAGCAGATTCCAAATAGAATGTTACTTTTTTATATACTGTAGACACGGGTCTCATCGCGATAAATATTTAGGTAAATCATTACCTTGTTTACCCGACGTTTCGGCATGGATTGCACCAGCCGTGGTCACGGGTCGACTGGTGTGGCTCGGCAGCGTCGTCTCCGTGAAGCTCGGGTATCGGTATCTACCCTCGCATGGTCTTGATATTTTTTATTTTCCTTTACGAAACTGTCGGTACACACGACACTAATGACTACGCACTACGTTGGTTACGCGACGATGGCACTTCGTTATTACAGGATTCCAAGATGGTGAGAGGCGGTATCCGTCTTCCCGGTTGAAATTGATATGTTTCTTTATTTCAACCGCTTCACGTACTATTCTGGAGTAATAGTGACGATCGGTGGAGAGGACCTGTGGCTTGTGTAAATTTGTAATCCAGTGTTGGGATCCTGTGTCGACTACGTGCTCAGCTATTGCTGATTTATTAACCTGTCGGTTCCTGACAGCTGCGATATGTTCTTTAGCCCTTTCAGCAATGGATCTTTTAGTTTGGCCGATATAAAACATACCGCAGTTGCACTCAAACCTGTAGACGCCCGGTGTTTGAAGAGGAATAACATCCTTCGGTGTACGCAGCTGGTTGGAGACTTTGGAGATCGGACTATATACAGTCTTGATGGAGTATTTCTTTAGTACTGATCCAACTTTATCCGTTACTCCTTTCACGTAAGGTAAAAACGCTGGTGCTCTGCTTACTTCCGGCTGCTTCTCCCTCCTCTTCGTCCGTTTAATGCCCCCCCTGTAGCCGTTTTGCCTAAGTACCTCCTGAACGTGTGTGAGCTCACTTTCTAAACATTCAGGGTCGCATATGTCATACGCTCTGTTTGTTAACGAGGCAACTACGGATAACAGGTGTCGCGGATGGTGATGAGAGTGGGCGTGTAGATATCTGTCTGTGTGTGTGGGCTTTCTGTATACCGTGTGTGTAAGGGAACCATTTTCTCTCACCCTCAATTTCACATCGAGGAAAGGCAACGATCTCTCTACCTCCATTTCATAAGTGAACCTGATGTTGGGGTGCGCGGAGTTCAAGATAGTGGTCAATTGTTCTACTTCCGATGTGCTACCTTTCATGATACAGAAGATATCGTCGACGTATCGTTTCCATACCTTCACGTGGACCAAATGTTGTGCAATAATATTTTCAAAATGTTCCATCCAGATATTGGCCATTACCGGCGCCACAGGGCTGCCCATAGCCACTCCGTCAATCTGGAGGTAATATTGTCCTTGGTATAAAAAGTAGTTACATTCTAGGCAGTTCTTCAGTAGAACTATGTACTCACTTGGTATGTTATTAGCTGCCAGTTTCCTGCCGATGACCTCAAGGATGGAATGTTACTTATTATTGAGCGAGCGAGGGCGAGCCTGTTTGCGTGATTGGCAAATGCTTGCTTTTCACGACGGAGGTCGTGGGTTCGATTCCGACCCAGGACATATATTTGTGTACATGAACATGTCTGTTTGTCCTGTGTCTGGGTGTTATTATCTGTATAAGTATGTATTTACAAAAGAAAAGTAGTATATCAGTTATCTGGTTTCCATAGTACAAGCTCTGCTTAGTTTGGGATCAGATGACGGTTGTGAATAATGTCCCAGGATATTATTATTATTGGCAATAAAGGCCTTACAATTTTACGGTAGGAACTTCATATGATGATTCGATGATATGATATTGTTCGCTTGCAATTATGCTAAATGGCCTTTCAGTTAAATTGCAAGTGAAATATGTAATTGATTATATGCAATTCCAAATTAAACTATTTATTTTAAACTTGAACATTTTTTTATACTTATATAGGCTTCTTATAGTTCCCATATCAAGATGTTAGTGATCCAGAAATACTGACAACTGTAAAGTCAGCATTTTATAGATTTTAAATCCAATTTTCACATCGCTATTGGTTTCAAATTAAGCTCGTAAATTGGCCATCTTGTAGAGAAGATGTACTCTACAAGATAATAACTAATTGCTCGATAAAGCGGTGGGAGCTCCCTAGGATAATTAGAGGTTATGTTAGAAAAATGGAACAGTACCAGTATTACACAGCCTACTGCTTAGTGGACCTTTTACGGATAGCAATTCCATTGGCTTAGGGGCGACGTAAGTGAGATTGCAGGAAGTGGAAACTTTCTGCACTAGAAGCAGGGTGTTATGTATTTCATTCCTTTGTGTATATTAACTGTAAGTTAATTTAATTAATTCGGCTCTTAGCTACGAACACGGCCCACTAAAATCAGTTAATGGATTTAAAGTAACAGCTTTTTTAGGGTCCCGAACCCAAAGGGTAAAACGGGACTCTGTTACTAAGACCTCGCTGTCTGTCTGTCTGTCCATCTGTCACCAGGCTGTATCACATGAACCGTGATAGTTAGACAGTTGAAATTTTCACAGATGATGTATTTCTGTTGCCGCTATAATAACAAATACTAAAAAAACAAAAATAAATGAATATTTAAGGGGGCTCCAACAATATACGGAACCCTTCGTGCGCGAGTCCGACTCGCACTTGGTCGGTTTTTTATTTATAGTCAAGATCTTGCTGGAAACATAAGATACTGAAGATGGTTAAAGTACTATTGAAAACTAAACTAACAAGGAAATGTAGTGCCAAGGCTGTATAGTATGTTTTCTTAAACGCTAGAAAACACCTAATTAAATTTAACAAGTTTTCTTAAATAGACACATCTTAAAGTCTACCTATCTAATAGACTTGTCATATTACCACTGAATAGAAATCTTCTATATAAAAATAAGTCGGGTTTTCCTTCCTGACGCTATAACTCCAGAACGCACAAACCGATTTCCACGGTTTGCATTCGTTGGAAACGTCTCGGGTTCCGTGAGGTTTATAGCAAAGAAAATTTATAAAATTTAACGCGGGTAACACCGCGGGGCACAGCTAGTTGTTATATAATATGTATGTAACTAGTGCATTATTTAATAAGAACAAACTTATTTGTTGTGGTAAAATATTAGCAGCGAAAAAATTTTATCTTACACGCCCCTTAAGGTACGAAACTCTACAGAAAAAGCCCAGTTTTATAAAAAAGGTAAAAGAAAATTACGCCTATAATATCAAGGCGTTCGCTTTCCATCCCCGGCGATCCGGAGCAATGGGAATTAAACTCATAATGAAAGTAGGTATAAACTTGAGATTTATTAAAGTTAACACAGTCATTAAAGTCTCAAGAACAACTTCTACTTATTTTGGTCGGACTTATCCTCAGGTGAATACATAACCATAATAATGTACGTACCGGATTAATAATGTATATGTAGGTAAAAATATAAGCTTCTACAGATATAAACAGATAATTTTCCCTCACATATCTATATATATAAAAATCAAAGCCACTTTCCGTTGTAATGTTATAACTCAACAACACCTTTACCGATTTGGCTAATTTTGATCTTGAATTATTCGTGGAAGTCCAGGTAAGGTTTGTACGTAGAGAAAATTTTAAAAAGTCTTGAAAAAGTGTAAAATCATATCTTTTACTAGCTAGCAATTTAAAATATTTCTTGTTTGAATAAATGAACTTAATAATCATTTTTTTATTACTATGCCTTATACGTAGCGAAGCACGTACCGGGCCGCTAGTCATATATAAAAATGAAACCCGTTTTCCGTTGTCACGACATCACGCGTGAACGGCTGGACCGATTTCACTATTTCTTTTTTTATTGTGTTTGTTATTGTCAGGAGAAGGTTCTTATGTAAAATAAAGAATTTAAAATTGCACGGAAAATAAGTAAATTTAAGAATACTTCACAACCAAATATTATTTCTAATCTAACCTTAGCGCTTTGGACCGATATAACCTTTTTTAATGTAACTTTTTTTTATTTGACATAGTATTGACAGATAGCGTGCGTTAATAGTCATCTTTAGGACAGGACAAGGTCTGTCGGGTCAGCTAGTTATTATATATTTTTATTCATTTCATATTTGTCTATTTGCATTCATGTGTAGTTGTTTACATATATTTTGGTATCGTCATGAAACCCTATAAGGGCACAGCAAGTACATTATTAACAACTTAGAAACTAGGGCTTATAATTTCTGACATTGTTATATATATATATATACATATATATATATATATATATATATATATATATATATATATATATATATATATATACACATTACAAACTTACTTACGCAAACCAGAATGACGGACAAAAGATAATACAAATTATCATAACAATAAATGAATGATTTTAAATTATCATTTAATATCATTTATTTATTGATTCAGATAGGCCTGTTGGCGTGGTTGGCAAATACTTTTGACGTCGGAGGTCGGGTTCGAATCCCACCCAGGACATATATTTGTGTGCATGAACATGTCTTTTTGTCCTGAGTCTGTAATTATTTAAATAGAGGTAAGTATGTATTTACAAAAGAAAAGTAGTATAATAATATATAGTATATCAGTTTTCTGGTTTCAATAGTACAAGCTCTTGTGATCAGATGACCGTGTGTAAATAATGTCCCAGGATATTATTATTATTATATTAAATTGTTTGCTGGCAACCCTCCGATGTAGTTTTCTAAATTTTAACTAGTTTGTCCTTAATATTCGTAGAGGTATTTATAAAAGAAGTATTTTATTTTTAAAGAATTATAATATTATATTTTAAAATTTAATTAACGATTTAACAAATGTAACAATTACCGTTTTTCGTTTTGTCAACACGTGATTGTAATTATAAATCGGGAAGGAAATTGGATGAAAAGAAAAAATATTCAAACTTAAACCGTTGAGGCGAATAGAAGTGTTCTTCAAATATACGTTGGTATAAAGTTATATTGTTTTATTGCCATCTGATTATTTGAAAAGTTTTAATTTATAATAAATAAGTATTAAGTAGCAATAGGTTTAAGAGTGAGAAAGAGAAACCTCATTTATTCTCGATCAATACCGACTTAAATACTTTATATTGAGCGAATGCTCGGGAAAATGTATAAGATTTTGTTCAGAAAAACTCAATAAGAGTGATTTCTGATCTTGGGGATGAAGCTTTATTTATAAGAAATGTAACCCCGTAACATTGCATACAATGAAAATGCTTATTTAAATAAGAAAACTGAATAACAGGATTCATCGTTCCTTAATTAACAAAGCATTGCGGGCTTCACAACAAATTTAAATGCAGGTTCAAATCGTGTAAAGGGTCTTAATGTGTTATTATCTGAATAAACATTTCCTATATTTCGTACGCCGCTTGGATACCTGCACATAATTTTAAGCTTTCTGCCCTCTATTATAAAGCTTATTTTACATTAATATGTTTCTATTGATGTGGCATCCTCACATAATACGCGTATATCAATATTATTATCGTGTATAATAATTATTCATGTAAATGTCTACTTAGTAGCTTAAACTTTAAGCCACTCGGTCTACTGTTGTTACAGAGTAGGCCCTAATAATATGTTATTTCAATATGCAGAAGGCTCGCGTCATTCGGAAACTGAGAACAAACGTTAACGAAGTCATAATAAGTATTTGGTTTTCTTACGTTTTTTTTTATAGTATGTGTAGTAATTTCCCTTTTCTCAGAGTTGTTCAAGCCGGCCAGTAGTCCGCTGGCAGGGCTTAACGACAGTTGTCTAACGGCAACAAACAGTTTAACGCGCTCCCCAAAGCACGGAGATGCTGCAAAATCACTTTGAATGCATCTAGGCACGCAGTCAGTTTAGAAACGAGTATTCAAAAACTGACCGCGCACCTAGGTGTCTGCTATACATTCAAGCATAAGCTTGAGCCACTGCTCAAGCTCAAGTGTTAAGGAGTAACTTCTCCTAAACACTGAATATTAAATTAAAACAGTTAAATCTTCATAACGACAGGATTGCGACTTATGAGTAGGCAACCTTAGTCAAAGAATATAATTTGGATACAGTGCTCATTCAAGAACAATAATAATATGTACGTTTAAAGCATAGTTATATTGGTGTAACAAGACAACAGATAACGGGTTGCAATTTGCGCCACGTGTACCAATTCCACAGTGAACTCTATGCGAAATCTGACGTCACACTGTGCTGTCACTGAAATATCGTCCCCATCCCCGAAAGTTTACATTGCGTTATCTTTTGAGCTGTTATTTTCCGTATTCAGACCCTATCGCTCCCCACTTACATCAATTGAGTTATATTTTGAGGTCCCTTAAGGGCCACAAAGTATAATTGGTGCAGAAATTAATGCATCTTGAACGTTATGGTATGGAAAATACCGTTCAAGTGAAACAGAACGGGAAACGCTGTTGAAGATTTCGTCGCCGATATTACTCTTTCAATTTAAAACACCCCTGAAGCATTACCTACTACGTATACCTCTATCATGTGTTGACACTTATCGTCATATTTTGGACATCGTAAGTATGGAAAAATCTACTATCTGCGAGCTAATCCGGCGTGCACTGCCTAAACCCCTAGAGGTACACATCCTACTAATATTATAAATGCGAAAGTTTGTAAGTATAGATGTCTGGATGTATGTTTGTTACTCTTTTTCGCCAGAAGTACTTTAACGCGGGTGAAACCGCAGGGCATAGCTAGTTTAACATAAGCTGAGCTCAATATGAGGAAAGGTTATTTATTAGACACAAAGTTAAATCCACTGTTTCCTATAGTAGTACTTCATAAGGGATAACAAAGAAACTAAATCTTGATAAGGAAATTCCAGTTATAAAATTGCACTCATTATGAGCTGGGTGTAACTGGTTTGTTTTTTTTTATAACCGAAATACGGAATTTCTTTGAAAGATTTGTTTGTATCAATAGTAAAGGGTAAAGCTTTTAAACGTCAAATTAAACACGTTATAATCATTGCTTCGTTCTTCCCTGGGGTTTTAAGTAAGTAATATTCATCAAAAAATTCCGCTATCTCGAATCAAGGGTTTATCTCTAAAGCGGTAATACACAAATAGATTCAGTTATACAACGTTATTTACAGTGGATAATTCTGTTTGCTTACTTTGGTTTAGTAATTTGATCACAAAGTAATTTTTGATGTACTAAAGATTGACTTGCTATCTTTTAATTTATATCAATAATAATAATATCCTGGCACATTATTTAGTCACATCCATCTGATCCCAAACTAGTAGAACCTGTACTATGGAAACCAGATAACTAATATACTACATATACTTGTTTTCTTTTGTAAATATATACTTATATATAGAATAACACCCAGACTCAAGACAAACAGACATGTTCATGCACAAAAATATCCCTCCATCCACCAACCACGCCAACCATCGTCGTTGGTAGATGCTTGCTATCCAAGTAATTTTCAGCGTTCTAGACCAAATATTATTTAAGTACAAAACGCTGTAGAACACCTTAGCTTAGCCTTAGATGACTTAGTTCCTGCATCCCCTCCGTTGGCCTCAGCGTCTACTATGAACGACTAATTGAAACAGCGACTAATTAATTATACAGCGACTAATAAATAAATTAAATGCTTTGATTTCTTTCTGACCACATACAGAATGCAAACTCCTGACCACGGTAACCGCGTCTTTTTAGAGAAACATATTATGCCCACTCAGGAGATAAAAATACCAGGATCCACCACAATTAATATTTAAAATATTTAAATGTTAATTAGTCGAACTTATAACAAATACGAATACCACTCATATCTTCATTCATATACTGAAATTAATGGTTGTACAAGCCGTCTTTGTATGATAGTTTATTTCTGGCACCACCATAGGTGGATCCTGGTATTTTTATCTACTGAGTGGGCATAACATGTTTCTCTAAAAAGACATGGTTACCGAGGTCAGGAGTTTGCATTCTGTATGTGGTCAGAAAGAAATCAAAGCATTTAATTTATTTACCATTTTAGTGGAACCGATATTTTAAAAAATCTACTTCTTTAATACTTACATACTCAAAGACATATCGCCACGATGTGTACACAAGACTTATTACCTAAGGAGTACATTTTTTATTATGTTTTTATAGTTTGTTATTTTAAATCTTATAATTTTGATTATTTTGGAGCCTGCAGAGTCTTCCTACATGGCTCATAGCAACAGCAATGTGGTTCAATGTTCTTCAACGCGTTTTTTTAAGGGTCAGGATGGCCTGATTATGCATAAGCAAGTTTCACAAGTCTATTACTATGTAGATATCCTCATCATATCAGCCGAAACACATCCACTGTTGAATAAAGGCTCCACAACTGCATCTATCTCAAAAACCGGACACGGTGTTTTTGAGAGAACATAAAACACTGATTGTCTCACTACGCACTTAAATACCTCTTAAGTCATATTGTACGTATAAGAGAATGTTGATGAAGAATACAGCATTCATATCCGCACCAAACTTTCAGACCGATTACAATTCGTTTAGTTGGGGTGTGGAAGTAAGGGAGGCTGCAAAGCAACTGTGTAAGACTCGATGGAATGACGTTGATTCCTTGGAGTCCTGGTAGGCCGCTGGCGTAGGCTGTAACCTATGCTGATGCACTGACTCACTATCACATAAAATCAGCACGAAGTGATGGATGTATGTTCAGTATAAGGTGGAAACAATAGGCCTCTGGGGCCCCTAAGCATGACGGTTTGTTAGGGAGTTGTTCAACTGCCTTATATAGTTATCAAGTGACCAGAGAGCTGCCTCATTTCTAGGTCAATATTAAGCTTCGCCATGTAACCATGTGATGTTACCAGCTTTCTGGATATCTGGTGCGCAGGTGATTTGAATACAGTTTTTATTAGTAGGTTACATATATTATTCATATTTAAATTATTTTAAATGTATTGGCCACCACTATCTGGCCACTGCAGTGCAGGGAGGCTCGCACGCTACGCCGCCATTAATGACGTTAATCGTTGGTTTGTCAACGTTCACGTGCCGACTCACCTAGAGCCTAACGGTATTTGCCGTAACGATGGCAAGAGGCTTGATGGTATGACGTAGTTCCTTGGAGTAGTGGGAGGCCACTGCTATGGGACGCAACTTGTGTGGACTCCTTGTGGAGTTCCTTCAAGTTAGTTTGGGGGCGGCGGCTGCTGAGAGTTTCAAGTGGAGAAAATATGCTGCCATCGGTGAAGGTTATATATTTCTTACGTTTGGGGTCGAACCAATAAACCTCGACTGACCCTTACATACACATCTATAGAGGTATCGTCGCTAGCTTTTTGTTCACCTTAACCGCAGATGGTTAATTGCAAGCGGTTTTATATTTGTAAGCTCTACTTGTATGATACATTTTGTAGTTTTATATTATTTTTTTATGATAATTATGTCTGCACGTAATAAATGTTAGTTAGTTTAGTTAGGTTTAATAATGGTGTAAAACTAATTAATAAGTTGTATATAAATTATAATTCATCTTGGAGAACTGATAAACTATCATCTTTTGTGAATTTATTTTTAATATTTGAAAAAAGATAACTATGCGTAAAAGGATAGCAGCTTTGTTGTGCAGTATTAGGGGATATGAGCAACATGCTGAAGTATATTATACCAGATGCATGCCATGTCCCATGTTTCACTGGATTCGTAAACATAGCTACGGGGATAGTGCAGGGAGTAGATTTCAATAAGTAAAATAAATATTTTTATTTTACAGGCGTATTTGTTAGGTTTTATGTATTAATTACACAATAAGAAAATGGTGAATATCGTCGCTCTAAAATAGTACATATGTTTAGAGCAAACATGTTAACCATTCATTAAAATTAGTGTACCTGAATTCTGTGCGTTCCTAATAAGCTGTTCCTCAGTATTCTTATAATATTATAAGCATGATGATCATATCGGTATTTTATTTCATATTTAATAGATCGATTTATCCGTACCGGTATCAAAAGCGAGTTTTGTTTGAGTGAGGAAGTGACAAATAGCTCGAGACGGTGACCTGTTTCGATCTTTGCACGAACCTGAAATATTTATTACCACGACCCTTTGCTCATTTTGATGTTAACTTGACATCGGGTGAAACATTGTTTCTTTTTCTATCCTATTTTCTCCATTTGCGGAATAACTACGGTGTAATGGGAAGTAATAAATTCGTTTTACTCGGAAATGGTTGAATAAATGTTGTTACTTTTAAAGGTACATTCCTTGGATAACCTGTCTTGTTTTTAGCGATAATGGTAGACCTGACCCGGGAAAAGAACTACGGAATAATATATGTAGAAGTTTATATATATTTTGATCCCAAGTATAATTTATTATCTCTAATCTCAAAAAAGTGCTATTTAAAAGTGTTAAAATCACTGGAACGTTTAATCATATAGATCTCTTTCTATTTGTAATGGATTGCTGATTAGTTTGACTATAAGTGCGTGTTACAAATATTGGCTGGTAACCGCTTGCTATCAATAGGGGAGTAAGATTGCTTGCCTTCATGTTGGTATCAACAATTAGAACTAAATTGTACTCTGAATCCCTTTACTGATAACTGATGGATGATGAAGGTTGATAAGTAATTACTAATTGGGTTGGAATCTTCCATCCGGCTAAATACAGTGCAATTACCTATGTCATCTATCTACGCGTTGCAAATGCCTGTCGTTTATGTCTGTTTGGTGTTCAAATGCCATTGTTTACATGTAAATGAACCATTTCTCTGAGGTACTATTGGGACAAGACTACTGAGCGACTTTGATCTTTCATTTAATAGATCTTTAGCGTTTGGCACTAAAACAGGAACAGTGTTCCGAATATTGTAGTAGATGATGATTGGTCCGACCGATTTTCAGTCGTAGGAACTACTTCAACTCCTCGTCAGTACCTACGGCTTTGGTACACCTGAAGATGGATGCCATAGCAGATCTTTGTCTTGATTTTTTTTTGTTTACATCTTTACTGTGTTCATGTGTATCTTTATATCTTAGCAGTTGCCGTGTTTTCGGTTACCCTCCTTCAGTTCAGAGTTAAGATCTGCTTCGTCACACGCTCCTCTGACATGCGTGAGATATGTCCGGACCGTCAAATGTGAGAATGCATTAAATGCGACGATTAAATAAGACACAATGCAACCAACATTGTCGCAAAGTCGCAAGTCGCAAAACTTCAGTATGATCTTCAGGATACTACAGAGCTATTTAAGGTGCAATTAAGGTTTATCTTGCGTATGTGGTGACGGTACACACACCATATCCCAAAAGGAGGAAGCTTGGCAATTGCCATATACAGCATGTTAGCAGAATACCTTGAAGCACAGCATACCGAATGTTGCTAAAACATTGCCAGTACTGCTGAGACTTTGGAACACATCTTCATTCTAGCCAAAGTGAAAAGACTACCTTTGGTATTATATTATTGTCCGACAAATCCAGTTCAGATTCCTTATAATCCTGTATCTCTCTATACAGGGTGTAAGCGTAACGGTTAAAGATAAGTAAGCAATTAATGAACTAAAATAGACCTGCACTACGGGAATGTTCAGTAATGGGAAATTTAGTTATTCTGATTTCAACATTAGCTATTGTGCGAAACGCCTTAAACTTAAAGACTGGTTGCCAAAGCGAGAAGAACAACACAGATGTTCTGATGTTGACGTTTCTGAGGGTAACATCGCGGTGGAGAGATCGAGTTCTATTGCACCGATTTCTGGGGCTCGCTTCGCAGTATTGCTTCATAAATTCTTCTTATCGAAGTAATATTTTATTTTTCGTCATTCTTCAGTAGCTGCTTTCTTCGTAGTATTATTTCTTCAGTAAGCTCTCTGAGGCGAATGAATGTACATCCAAACCGGCCCTCAATATATCAATGATTTTTTTTTGCCAGACTTGTAGTATACATACATTACAGATGTTGTTATTTAAATGGCGGTGTACAATTTACATAGTGCGCGCTTTTTTACCATGAGGTTTATAGTTAGCCTAGGAGGCTATCACTACTTTACCGGGCATGACCACATTTTTTCTGCGTGGCATTTTTATATGGGCGTCGCCCCTACAGCAGCACTATAAAGAGAGCCCCAACACAAGTATTTTATAACTTACTGGAGCAGCCTCATAATATTGTAAACTGTAGTTATGAAATCCAATAAATATTGTTTTTTATAAAGATAATTTGCGCGTGTCCCACAGGCGTTTGACGAGCGGCGGCCGCTAGAGCACTCACATTTATACATTTCAGTATTATTAACACCCTGTTTAAGTAGGCTTCCTAGCTAAGTGGTTGTATATTTCAGTGGGCATGTTAATCTATCTGTTATCGGTCAGGTAGAAAATAAACCAAGTAGTTTGATTGTCTTTGCCCACACAAAGAGAAAGAAGAACATACTCAACTCATTGGGTCCTACAGTCAGGGTTGCCACTTGATAATAATTTTGTAGCCGGGTCTACACCATAAAGTTAGTATTAGGTATACTAACTTTATGGTTTATACCTACGCTATAAGAATATACGAATGAAGACTTAATCCATTATCTGTACTTATAATCTACCGAGTTGAACTCTAAACATCAAACAAATATTAAGAATTTAAAATTTATAATAATTAAAATTTTTACACGGGTTTTGCATTGTACAAGGGTTAAGCAATATATATATAATATATAGAAATAGATTATTTAACTACATATTGAAAATATAATAATAATAATTTAAAATATATTTCTCTCATTTGAGTAAAAATTGTCGTTAATCTGCAGTCTATACTGGATATAGTATATGTTTATGGTGTCGATAAATTAAGACGAATCGGAGATTATTATTATGTGTGTATAGATAAGATCTCCTATTACCAATTTTACACTGAGAACAGATTTAAGGAATAAACAAGTGTATTCTGCACTTTAGTATGTTGTATTATGACTAATTAGAGATCTCTTCCAATCAAATAAAGGACGTAACGAATAAGCGACAGTATAAACACATATTTTCATGAACACAAATATTTGCCTACAACTTTTGGATCTGAAAACGGTATGACAGTATCATTCGTACGTTATCAGTTCACATAATTCAAATTGAAGTCTTAGCTCTTCATACATCTTATTGGCACGATTTTATACAAAAATACTTCACCCGATTTTGTTTATATTCTTTTAAAATTTATGGATGGTATGTAAATATCCTTACGTACCAAACATTATTTATATTTTAAGTACTATATGCGTTACGTATTCACATGTGTTCAAAATATAGTTAAATAGCCACAAAACGTGTTTGTGTCGGCTGTACTGACATTCATATTGCTAAGCCTTTTCAGTTATGCTGAGTTAGCCTCTTTTCATATTCAATGTATGAGCGTGTAATGCGATGAGCTGGTTTACCAAAATTTATTAGGCAAAAAAACACTTATTCTGGTAAAACCTCAGACAAACTAAAATTCCGAATTACGACGGCGTGAACAACAGCCCAGATAGTCTGAGTTTGGATCATGGTAAAAGCTCTTCTCTTACTATTTTTTAATGGCCTGTTGGCGTGGTTGGTAATAGCTTGCTTTTCACGACGCAGGTCATGGGTTCGATTCCCACCCAGGACAGATATTTGTGTGAATGATGAAGCTTAGTTTCGTGATCCCTAACTAAGCTTCATCATGCACACAAATATGGCCGTGTGTGAATAATATCCCAGGATATTATTATGAATAATAATAACATTCTGAGACAATAAACACACTGTAGTCCTAAACTAAACAGAACCTGTGTTATGGAAACCAGACAACTGACATGTGTACTTCAATTTTCAAAAATAAAGAATAAATATCTACCAAGCAGATACTTTTTACAGTGTTGTAGAGTTTTTAATACTTCCAGTATTTCTCTTATTGCAACTAAGAAAGCAGAATACTATTCAAATTGGCATTGTCGAAAAGATATCTAAGGTATTGTTAAATATTTAAATAATATGTATCGAGTGCTCCACATGATAACACCAGAAAATATTTATGCAGTAATTAAAAAGACCCCTTATTACGAAATATTATTTGTTGATTAACTAACATGTACCTAGTTAACTTATTTATAGACAGCTGAATCCAAGTTAATAGCAACAATACGTTAATTTATCATAAATGTATATATTCATAATGTACAGCAACATACGTTTTAGGTATTTCAAAGATTAGAACTATTGGAAATAGAAATTCGTTCTTAGGAACAATTAATGATCAAATCATAGTAATGATGTTTGTAGGTTAAAATTTACCCAACCACTGTCAAGCCACTATCGTCGATCACTGTATATTTGTCAGTGTTGTCGGTGTTGACTGCCTCGTTGGTCTAGCGGTAGCGTGTTCAACCGCAGATAATGAGATCCCGGGTTCAAATCCTGGGTCGGGCCAAAAAGTGATTTTACGATTTTCTGTGTTTGCGCATACACTTGTGCACATATGTCCTGCGCAATTGGCTAGTCTCCATTAAGACTGGCCGCCGTGGCCGAAATTCAGCCGGGAGGACATTATTTGGCAGTGTTGATGGTGACAATGTGGTCCAGCATCAAATTGTACCACGCGAACAAAAAATACGTAAGTTTACGTAAGTCACGGACCGTAGATACTGCAAGTAAATAAATTGTATCTGATATATACCTACGCATGGTCACTTTTTGGATCTCATTCTAATTTGTCTTTGAGTGACTAATAAAATTCGCGCATTGAGATGTAAAAGGAGACGCAAAATATACATATTATTAAGAAGAATTCTGCAATACTCGATATTCACAGAAATCATAACTTTTACAGGTGGTTTTCTCATTGTTAATTTTGGGTGTTATTCGTAATTCAATATTTTTTACGAGTTTGTATCATCATCATCAATTAAGATGACTATAATAAGCCTATATATACTAGTATAGTAAAATCATAATAACGCCTATTCACAAAAGTATTTCATCATTTGGCCACCAAAATTATTAATTTCTTATCTTATATTCTTAATACGATATATTTTAATAAAAAAATATGAGTCCTCATTTAATAATTAATCTCTGATAAAACGGCACTAAACATGAGTGAGGAGTTAATTAAACAACCAGGTTTACAAAACATCTCCTTAAATTTTAAATTGGCCATGGCTCCTAAACTAATTCGTATTTATGAATATAGTCCCCAATAGGGCTCTAACCGTTACGTATTTCTAAGCCTAAAGCTGATTTATTTTCTTTTAAGTCTTGAGTCGTGGTTACAAACTAATAAAACTGTGAATACCGTTGAAATTTCTCAGTTCTCACTTAACATTTTGAGTAAATAAAACTCTACGTTGTCACGATAGAGGGCCTTGTAAATAATTGTGATATATTTTGTATTCAAGTATGTTAGTACTCATGTATAAAATATCCTTATATGCCTAATATTAAGCACAAAATAAATGGTGTAATTGTAAGTGAATAACAAAAACTAAATATATATATATATATGATGTATTAAATACTATATATTAATACCACCTAGAAAAGCGATAATAAAATTGTCCAATCAATGACATTTTAGGTTTTATTCGAGTATTCGCAACACGAAGAAAACAAACTTTTCAGATAAAATAAATGTAATCCCTCGTGTCTAGTGATTCAATATACATTCAATCCCGAGTGAAAGGCGTCTGTAGTTTACATTAATAAAATTATAAATATACCAGACTAGCTAACTGGCTAGGCAATTCTTTTTGGTATCATAAGAAGAGTGAGTATTTAGTATTACTAACCGTATCGTAACGGCGCGAGCCTTGTGTGTGAAGTACTATTCTTATTGGGGTAGGACTGAATAAATAGCTCTAAGGACATGCAACTTTAGGTAAGAGAGAACCCTGAGTTTATACGTTCAATGAGTACAAGCTCCAGTTATATGGTACTTCTTTGGTTTTCTGTAATTTTATATTACAAAATAATATTCTTTTGGGTCAGTGAAATTAATTAAAGCATTGTAAGCATCTTAAAATGTTATATTCTTGTAAGTTTACAAAACTATGTGGGATTGGGTTGTAATAAAAATATTTTAAAAGTTGTTTTCTCCTGGCTCATTAAAGGATAGGATAACATTTCTATATGGTTAGGGGTAAACTTTGAGCCGAAGTTTAGTGAGAGCAAGAACTTTTGGTTTTCTCTTATTTATATTATCGAGAGTATAATAATTGCTCTGTGTAGGAAAAATAGTTGACCGAAATCGTCGAACCGAAGTATGGATTCCAGGGTTGGTTCTCTCAACCTCAGTTCGTGAATCATGAGATACTGCTTCAATTTCAAGTTAACATCGGAAAGATAACGTCTCACGTCGTCAGAGAACTACGCCTATAAGCGGCAGTAAACAAACTATAGCTAAGATCGTGGAGACCTTAATAGCCCAGATCTCCACGATTTTACCTGTAGCTTATATACGTAAATTACAACTAGTCGTACCCGCAACTTCGTCCGCACATTTTGTAATGACTCCGTAAATGTTACATAAGAATGTCTCTTAACGCAAACTTATAAAAAAATCACAGAAACCTTACATATTTCCATAAAACCTTTCATCCCCTGTTCCCTGTTGTTATTATCACTTTTTAGGGTAAAACATTTACAAAGTATGAATGTCATATTTATTTATATCGAATCAACAGCCTAAAACATAAGTTTCAAGCTGTTAGCTGTAAAAATGACGATATTTCCGAACAACATTTTATCCTCCATTTTAACCCCTTACATCTCTTTTTTCGCATTAAAAAGTAGCCTATGTGACTCTAGACTATCTGTGTACCAAATTTCATTTAAATAAATCTAGTTCTAGCAGGAAGCGCGACGGACAGACAGACAGTTACTTTCGCATTTATAATATTGGTAAGGATAAGTAGTACGTATTTTATGTACTACATTACGTACTTTTATACTAATATTATACAGATAGATATGTAAAATAGCTAGTTCTTACTATTGTTTACTCAATCTGCAATGAAGAGAATTTGCCAACAAAACTGGTTATTTTTATTAGTTAAAATTGGTATCTTACTTGTAATAATTACATACATATGGGAATAAAACACACTCGATTTTGAAGCAAATGAGACGTGAAACCAAATAGAGCATTAAAAATCTTTAAGATAACAACACCATCCAATAAAATTTTACTAGTCGTACTTTTCTAATTAATTATAGTTAATGTTCATTATCATATACCTAAGTATAAGGAGGTACATCTGTTCTTTCTGTCTATTATTGGAGTTTTAGATTAGTTGCTCAAAAAATTAGTAGCCCTGGTTACGTCTGTCATGTCGGGTAGGTATACCTAATTTACAAGTTTGTATTATGACCTTTTTATCAACAAAAAGCTTCTATCAAAGTAAGTTAGCAAGTCTAGTACCGTACTTCAACGTGTCGTAAATAGTGATCATTATTTTATATAGGTATAGTCTCTCCGTGTCTCATTCTTAATCTCATTTTAGGCTACGTGTATTGAGTTTTAAGATTACGTGATATATTAGCAACAAGAATGTTCTCAATGTCTAAATGTTGTGTCTGCTACGTGCGTTAATTGGTTAATACATGATAGTTTTATCATGTAACATAGTAATGGTTCAGTAGGACTTCAACCTCTGCAGCTGCGACTTGGCTTCCTCAAATGTTATCCAGTTAAGGTGTTATTATGGTATCAAATTAGTCTCGGACATCTAGGACATGGCGCAAAAGGAGAGGGCACCGGAACAACATACGCGCGGTCGCGGGACTTCTTTTCCTCATCATCAGACAACAAGAGAAGTTCACGGCAGGTTGAGTTTAGTCGGAGCAAGACTGACATACTCACACCGTTTGCAGGTGGCATGCGTAGGCATAGGCAATCGCCCTGCCTTAAAATACAAATAGCTTAGGCAACATATATGAAATTTATAGCTATTGGCAATCAAAACATAAACTAAAGCGTATGATCTTATTCAAATCGCATGAAAACTATGACTCTGGGTTATTTCTGCACACCTTGTTCTCATCTCTGAGAAATCATATAATTACTCGAAATCAGACAGGGTTTCGTCGACAAGATGCTGAAAAAATAATTTATAGGTATCATTTAAAAGATATAATAGGAAACGTAAGGGGGGATGGTATAAATATAAAAAAAATAATAAAGGAAAGCTTAATCTTTTTCTTTTGCAACGAGCGTTTGCAAGAACTTAATCATAAAGGCGAAGAGCTCAAAGGCTGACCACCTGCGGCTATAAATTATAATTAACGCGGTAGCGTCAGGAGGTGCCGGCCTGCCCTAAATGTAATCTTATGTTTATCGCAAAGATTTTCCACACAAGTTACTTGCGAGTTTCAAAGTGGGGCTATAGAATAACACTATCCATCCATAGCAGGTAGCCGTTTGTCAGTATATTTGCCCCTTTCTCTTGTCTTGTTTTGGTTTCCTCGTAACTTCCACATTGCTCCTTTCAACTTTTCAGTATATATTTATATATTTCTGCTAGTGCTGGGATGAATTAACATCCAATCAGCCACAGGACGTCCCGAAATACTACAACGACTATACCGAGCTCCGTCGTAGCGATTGTCTTAAATGAAGCCGTAATAATTAGTGGAATGGCATTCGAATTATTGAAACATAATATAGCTCTCGTGTAATATAAGTTGGAACTAGAAAAAGAACTAGAAGATATGGTAATAAAACGTTATTATGAACCATCTTCATTCAGTTATCAGATAAAATGTCGCCAAATAGGAACACTAGTTTTGGTGCTATGGTGCCGCAGAAAGACAGGCACAAGCATTTATATTGTAATTTTCCACCTGTCAACTTCGCTCAACTTTTTATCGCCACACAACTCGTACGTTACGTTAACTTTATCATATTCCATACAATTTTAATGTTAGTGAAACATTTTTTACAAGTCCGGATGTAAATTGATGCCAGCATATTGAAATTATTATATATTAAAAATTTGAATGCGTTATCGAATTCAAGTATTGTTCACAGGCTTTTCAAGAGTAGATGAGCATTGTGTATTATTTAAAAGTATATAAATACCGAATCTCTTAAAAGGGCTTGATACAAACATATTTCCTTCCGTGCACTTTCATAACTAAGTTTTGTTAACTGGTTAAGAAAAACCCTTTTTTATTATTGTTTTCACAACTGGTTTTTAAACAAGAATACGAAGTGTTCATTCATAACTGACAATGACAATATATATATATATATATATATATATATATATATATATATGTATACGTTGTCCTTATAAGTGGTTTGCAGGGTGTTACCACTGAATTATAAAATAATCCTTAGTCGCGTGGGCAGTCTCATGCAACGTGACCGATGACATGGGCGTAATTAAATTGTAAAATGCCTGACTTTTATGAAATCTAGTACTTACTACGGATCGTTTTGCTTATTTATAGCAATTGTGTTCTGAGCTGCAATGGTTTGCATACCCAGTTCTTTTAATACGAGCTCTATTTGAGAGGATGATGTTATGGTATTTATATATTTTATGACATCAGTCAATGCAAAAGTAAGAACTGGGCATGCACACCATTGCAGCTGGAACAGGACTACAAGAATATATCTTGAGTCATTTTATCGCTCACGCTTATTTATACAAAAGTTTGAGCGAAGATCTAACTAGTCATGCACACTCTGTATGCATAACGAAACATACATCAAAAATATTGAATCCTAGTCGACAGTCTCGCAAGACATACATATATAGATAATCGATATTTGCTGTCATATACGAGTGTAGCATATATCACATATTATACATCCGTATAATTCCCAGACATGATTAAACAAATTTTATTTTATACATGTTGAAACATAACTTGGGACCACTAACAACCTGCCATCTGAACGCAAGCTAAGCAAAGCCTGTACTATGGCAACCAGATAACTGATTATATTACTTATAAACTTTAAATAAATTTCACCCATGCATAGAACAAATACATATAGATTTGTCCTGGGTGGGATTTAAACCACGACCTCAGGCTAAGCAGTTAGATACACATTGCCCCAATTCTATGCCATTACTACAAAGTAACTTTAATACCATGTATTTTTTAATACAATGGTTTTATGACAAGGACATCGCATATTTAATTTGCGCAGGCTGCAGAGATCCGACGGGATCTGTCCCCGCAAACAATCGTAGGTGCGATGCTGGCGGGTGACTCCACCAAATGGAACGCTATGGTCTACTTCTGTGAGGCAATAATGCTCCAGAAGGAGGAATGCGCGAGCGGGGCCGGGAACTAGTCGTTGCCCCTTGCAGACGGAGTAGGCATCGGGGCGGCGTCGTTGGCCGATAGCCCAAGTTCCCACGGGGCTACGGTGGCAGTATGAGAAGTGTACACTCCTTTCGCCACGTGCAAACAGCTCCGGGAAGATAGCGATATTCGTTTATGGCGCAATCGCCGTGCTGGACTAGCAGGATTCGGCAATAAGGGAGGGAAATCCAGATACCTCCCAGTGTCCGGGTCCCGACCATCTTGGACAGGGCGCAAAGGGGGGTTTCCTGGGTCCCTCCCATCAGGCACCATGAGAAGTCCACGGCAGGTTAGGTTTAGCCGGTGCGAGTCCGACATACGCACCCGCAGACACTTTGTGCGGGTGGTATGAGTAGGCATCCAATGAACACACTTGACAAATATCTGCAAATATCTACGCCTTCACAATGTCCGCTCATAGCCCAAGCTCAATTTATAAATTAATTTAACAATTCTGAACAATCTGCTATAATCTACGGTATCTGGTCTGTAGCACTATCCGCACATATCGTGTAAGGTGTAACTGTCCATACAGTTGCTGTGTTGCTGTGATGTTATCTTACATCGTTTTCTATTATTATATTGTAATAACATTGCCTGAAACACATGAAATTGATATCCAAATGGTTATTCGTAAATATAAAGCTCTCAAAATATTAATAAACGCTGTATTGACTACAATAATATTTTGATAACATGTAGCATATAATTTATAGGTTAAATATCCGATATACTGTGTCAATGCTTAAAGTAAAATCTATTATAATTAATTATTTAATTATTTTATGCGTTAATTTAACTTAATTTCATTTGGTATCCGCTTGCAGCGCTAGCTTTTGGAAAACTATGTAATAAACACATTTGCTTATAATTTATTTTTTATAAGATAAATTATTTAAAGTTGTTTAAAATACATTAAAAATATTTGTTTTGAATATTAAACAATTCATTATATAAGGGTATTTTTTATTGTGTAGGAGACGGAAACGTGGAAACCCTGGCGCATTGCGTTACTCGTACTAATCCGAGTCAAACACATCATATGTACAAACCCGTAATTACATTTCACTACCAACATTCTAATTACTCGTACTGTCGTCAGTTCCTACCTAATCACTAGTCCTACTAACATATTATGGTACAATTTCCAAACTATAATCAGAGTTAAATGTACCTACCATATTTAACTCTGGTATTTGGGATCATGGTACAGTCTTTGGCAAGGTTTCCGCGCCACGATCTTTTATTTAGAATAATAACATTAATAAGGACATTCATCGCAGTAACCAATATTTAATTAAATAACTATAACTTGTATTTAAGGAAGAATAAGAATGACGCGGGGCAGTGCTCAAAGTACTTGAAGATAAATTTAAGGAAATTACGAAAATTATTATGTTATCACACTAAAATTATAAAGACAAAAGTTTGTGAGTGTGTATGTTTGTTATTCTTTCCGAAGGCATCATATTGTTTGAGCTTGTGTATTTAAAGCTAAGAGAAACTAATCTGAGCTTAGCTTTTAGCTAAGTGCTAACGTCAATGTCCCCCGTGCAATCCGTCCTCACACATACAAAGGTATTTGACCTCATGGCTATGTATAAATAGTTTCTTCAGTTTAACTATCCTCAGAGTCGTACCCATTAAAACTATATAAGTAATTAAAGCAGGAGCAACAAGTTTGTATTCTACTTTGACATTTTACTACGACTAGGGCTCTTTACTATACTCATTCAAGTATGACTTATCACGCGGCGTCAGTTGGCCTATTGTATATTTTGAATTGGTAAACTGATCCCGTTTCATAAATTTACTATTTGTATTGTCACCGAAAAAAGTGTTAGACATTAATATTACTACAATGCATGATTTTTATTTTCATCTTAATAAATTATATGTGGTTCTATTTAGGGTCTGGATTGATGAAATGATAATTAAAACAATTAAAATTCATTTACTAAGTACCGTTTTATTATTTTACTTCTGTTCCATATGTGGCACTGTATGAAATTATTTGGTTTTTAATTAGGACCAATCAATAAGATTAAAATATTTAGTTTTACATTTAAAATACTTTTTTTTACTTGGGTACTTGCAGCGTTGTGTATTCTTCTTACATATAGAAAGATGATCAATACTATCCATTTTTAAATCTCGAGGGATTTTCTTCTTTTTAACCATGCCATGTGTTGCAGACGAAAGTCTTCCCTTTTCTTGGTAACGATGGGAGCAGACAGGCAAAGACTTTTAGCGATTTCCAGTTTAAAAACTTTTAATTTAGTCTGGCCTTATCTTATCTGGCGATCATGTCCAGGACCAGGATGACTTGCAAGGAGTTGTCATTGAAGTCCAAGAATTCTCTCATCTTCTCGAAATGATTCACGGTCATCATCTCACTTACGAATGGTTAATTTTACTCAGATTCCCAGTACATCCTTATATTAGACAATGGAGCAATGCTTATGAGTAAATGAATACAATTTTGAAAGAAAAGTATCTCACTTTTTAATCGGTGGGGCTAAATTTATGTTTCCAGAAAATTTAAGATAGTTGCCCCGTAACAATTTCTTTTTCCAAATTATATTTCTTTTCTTTCTTCCCTTAGCTTTGTTCGATTGTTTGAAATTCGATTCCTTATATTAAGATAGTGAAAGAACTTTTACTTTGGCGTGATGACCTCCTTAACCCTTAAATACTGGGTTGGGGATCTGTTGGATCTTCACTATCAATTTCAGTGAGGGTAGTAGCTGCATTAATAGAGAAATATAATTTTCTGACTTACTAACATCTTCATTCAATTGGTGCAAATTTCGTGTTATTTTTCTGTCATCAGCACTTTCGTCTTCACTTCCTGATGGCATATCTAAATACTGCTCGATCCCCTTGTCAGGTTCGTCTTCGACATAATCTGTAATGAAATCTAATCGAAACAAAATATTAGATGCACGGTGTACCATATCTGGAACATTGAAATAAATTCATATTTTAGCATAAAATCAGTAATATTTTAGAATCATAACTTACCTTGGTTTAATATACACAATATCCAATACAAATATAGTTTTTTACTTCCAAACATTCAAAACACTTATTTTTTTCGTAATTTACAATTAAGTAACGAAAATAATGAAATCGCGTCCATCGTCCAAATTGCGTACGATTCTACATATCAGTCAACAGCTAACACTATCTGGTGACACTTTCCATAGCTAAATCGTTGCTAAGTGTGTAAAGACACTAAAGACTCACCCGTCAGCCAACAAATGGCACCAGGAGTCTTAAAACAAACGCTAGACCTAATTATTTCGGTTGTACCAAATGTGGCACAGTATGCAATGTAGGGAAATCTTTAAGTAACTATAATTTTTTTAAAGACGACGTTCGCACTAGAGAATTTAAACCCTATGTCGTGGGTACTTTACAAGCATATAATAGACGGACACAAATAACATCCAGACTCAGAACAACTATGTATGTATATCTATACATATAATAAAATCGTAGGAAAGTCAAAACTGTACATTGAATATTTTTTTAAAAGGATACATGGGGCGTGATCTGCTATTAATATCGAAACCAAAATATAGTTTTTCGAATTTTTGTCTGTTTGTCAGTATGTATGTTCGGGCTAAACTCAAAAAATACTGCATGGATTTACTTTAAATTTTGCATGAATATTACTAAGAGGTCGGGTCAACATATAGGCTACATATTATCACGCTATCACCTACGGGGGAGGAGCTGTGATAATTTATAAAGTTTAACGCGGTTAAAACCGCGGGGCACAGCTAGTATTAAATATTCACACAAATAGCTGTCCGGCGCGGGACTCAAACCTGCGACACGAAGCAGCGAGGCGACTGTCTTAGCCGCTGCACCACACGTGCAGTCTTTAGTAGTTTAGTAATTATAAGTACATATCGAAAACAACTGTGAAATTTTAATTTAGGTGATTGTTTATACAGTAATTATAAATTAGTTTAACGACTGTAACCTTGATTCTGTTTCTGTTACAGTCAGCATCTCAAAATATAGGTAATGGTCCTCAATATCTTCAAATTTACAATTTAGATGGGATGAATTGTACCAGGGATCCAGTAACTAAGATTCTCAGATCAGGGTTCAGGCTCTATTGGCATTCTGACTAACTGTAACGATAGTCAAGATTACCAGAGAAGCACATACGTAGTCCCTGGACCCACCACGCCCCAAAATAAACCTATGATTTTACTGAACTCGCTCACAGCAACGTCAAACAATCATCAAATAATATCTTTATCTTACCGTACTTTATCTTACTTTACTTTCCATTATAATTATAAATTGGAAAAATTGGATGTTTGAATGTTTTTATCCTAATAACGCAAAATCAGCTGAACTTTGGATGAAAACAATGTCACGTTTGGGACACGAACCCTGGTATCACTAAGGGTTTTGGTAGCTTTTGTTACATTTCGCGAATTTTCTAATTAATACTAGAAAATAAACAGGATAGCTGATGAAAAGCAAATACAAAATTCTAAATGAAAAATTTATATTAGATGGTTAAAGATATACGGACTTATTGATGAATTTTCTGGCAAGAAAAGAATGACTTTCAGAGTGTTTAAAAATTAGAATGATTTAGAGGTATATAAGCAGTATTTCGAAATAGGAAGAAGTAAAAACTAAAAAGTGAGTGACTGAGCAAGTGATCAATGAAAGTGAACAGTGGCAAGAGTACACTGCAAGTGAGAGGTGTACTGTGTACGTCGGGACTCTCGCATAGTATAGTCACGGGGACTCTGTAAGGACGCCATATTCGAACCCTAATGCAGTACTTATCGCCTAGACTCTAAGTTCGTTCCTTGATCTCACTGTTGCACCAATTGTCACTGTCAGCGTCAATAAAGGCTTGCTAGCCGCTTGCAAACACAAGTTTTCTTTCCAATCGGTCAGGTGGGTCAGGGAATTGAAATTAAAGTTACCCTCTTGTAACATAATAAGGTATTGATAATAATGTATGTAAGAACATATTAGCAATAGAAAAGAATACTAGTAATGTTGATAGACTTAATAATTAAAAATAAATCTGCAAATTCAACATGCTTGCCCATTTTACCTAAATTTGCATTTCAATACTAAGCAAAAGTTCCTAATGATCTGGGAATAGTGATGAAACATCAAAGAGCTTGTAGGTGTGAAGTAATTAATTAGGCGTGTATTTAAGGCTCTTGGTACATAAATAGGCAAGGAGTGACAACAAAAATATCTTAATTATAATAATTACGAAGCATAGGATGTTCGACATATTTTTTTATACAACTAAGTGACCATACGCTCGTACGAACGGTACGCATTTAAGTGATCTGTTTACCTTACCTAGTGAGCGATTGCATTCCACCCTCTCCACCGCCCGACGGGCGTCAGTCTTCGGTTAACGCTTAGCAGCAGGTGGGCTGGTAAGTTGTTTGCTAAGTTGCTAAAAAAATAATGGTACAGTTGGAGTGCTCCTTGAGTGAAAAAATGTTATGCCCTACTCTCGTTCTTATTATTCTTTGAAGACGCGGGCCGTCTTATAGGATTGAGGATCGTGATACAAACTAAGGGTCATAAAGGCACGTTCGCGGTTGTCTTCACGGATAACGATATGTTACGAGTATGTCAAATTGTGCCCAGTGTTACGAACTTGATACTAATAACTTATTCAAAGCTCGAGCGCCGCGTTAAAGTATAGTGGAATGAAATGTTTATGCTTAGTAAATAAAGATAGCACCTGTGTTCGCACATGCACTGTTGCAGTATAATATTTCCCACTAAAAGGCCAGTCTCCGCTAACAATATCATTATTATTCAGTGTTAAGATCTAGCGTAATAATATCATTTTATTACATAGCTGTATGTGCTTATGACTATACTCCTTTTCTTCAAATTACTTTCACGCAAATACGGAAAATATATTTTCTTGAGCGGTGGTTCCGGGGATTAGAAAGAAAACTAGTGATTGCAAACGGAACCTTTATTGGCGTTGGCAGTGAGTATTGGGCAACACTAATATCACGGAATACACACTTATTTAGAGTCCCGGTGACAAGCACTACGTGAGAGTTCATACGTAGCGCACTTACAGAATCCTCGCGAAGAGCACTGTGCGAAAGTTCCGAACTACACGGTACACTTCTCTCTGTATACGGAACACTTGGCACTGTTTACTTTCGCTGATCACTTGCATTTTGCTTTATACCTTTAATTGTAAAAAAGTTTAGACATTATGAAAGCCATTCTTTTCTTTCTAGAACATTCCCTAATAACACTGTCCTTGTCGTCTCTACCTATCGCTTTCTTTTCTATCAGGAAATTAGCACAATCTCTTTTTTCATTCTAGAATCATATAATATCTATTTCTGCAATAAGAAATTTCAGCAGCTATCTTTTCTCTCTTTTATTCTGGTACTAACAAGAATATTGTGGCAATGTTACAGAAAACACCAAAAGCCATTTCTGACTAGGGTTTGGAGCCCGAAAGACCAAGAAAGTTATTAATATTTGGTTTCTACCAATTATATTTCAATTTTGTGTTCCAAATATTATAACTATTGTCTATTTGTTATATGTATGTGTGCCAATTAATAACACAAACAATATAAATCATTAGTGTCTTAAGCTTATTATAACAACTTTTATACGCTAATTGTATAAACGTTGCTATAATAACGTAAATACAATACAAATAATTAAAATAGATATCTATACCTCTAACGTGTTTATGTTATGTTATGTGATCACAATAATAGGAAAAATAACTGAACTCGAAGGATTATATACAAGTTTATATTTAAGTGTAGTTATATTCTGGCATTTAAAAGTAGACTTAGTTACCTAATCATATTTTATACAAGTGAAAAACTGTATCATATGAACTTTCGCACGTTAGGTAATTATCTGACATCTGTCATCAATATTGATGTATCATCCTTCCAGCGATTTTTCCTGCAATTATCTGGATTCTATGAATAAATTTCTATGGTTCAAGGTTGCAAATGTTGTATAAGTTTTAGATACTAGATATAGTCTAGTTTCCACTACAATTTGGAGTACATCACAATATCCTGAGAATGGTATTGTCACGTAGGTGCTTATTTTTGGTGAACAAAATAGGAAAATGTGTTCAATATTTTTGTAGTGAGAGAAAAGTCTGATAACCCTAGCGCACGAAATGACAATAATGTACGCAATAAGGAAAGAAACGCTTGACATACATAGGTAAGAACATTACACTGTATGCTTGGAGGCCATTTGTGTTCTTTTTGGTAATCTGACGAGGCGAAATTGAATTTTGTCGGATTTGGTATGGAACATTTTTAAAATAACAAAAAGTAGCTACCGATTTTCTACGTAACTATGATCCTCCTTGGAAAATATTGGAATATTTAAGCTGGTTTTGTCCCTATTGGTTTCTTTAAGCTTATGGTTCTGATGAAACAATTTAGACATTGTTTTCTGCTGGGAAAATAAAATCAAACTACCTTTTTATGTTTAATGTTGGGAGTTAAAAGAGAAATGTAAATTTACATTATTTCCATACAGATGTACACACATATTAATACAATTTAACCCGCAATATGTTTTTAAATGGTTTTATTTAGCCCGTTTGTTTACGGAATATTTCAAACATTCCAATAATTTAAATATAATTCAGCAATGTCCCATTACATTCGAGTAGTCTAAGGGCGGATGAGAATTGCCTCATTTTTATACTCTATCTATCATACTTGGGAAGCGTTTACCTTAGGCTATGACACTTGGAACACAATGGATCATTTTCATCCTGCATCCTTCCTTCCTACCCGCGATGAACTTTGTTACACTTACTCACACTCAGGGAAATATTCAGGGTTATTCAATCAGGGTTCCTGTGAACACTCACCGGTGCTAGAAAATATGAATAAATGATGAAACTCCACTATTTATATTAATTACGTTGTTAAACAATAACGTAATTTGAAAATATTATAAAAACGTCAAGTAAACGCTTTAAAATATACAAATACCGTACTAAGAAATTATGTTTAAGCAAAACACTTACTTAGTACTTAAGTTTGGTGGATATTATTTTCAGGTTTCTGTTCTTAAGTCACCTTTGAAAGTCTAATGTGAAATCCAAATCCAACCCATCAGGTGAAGTTTTAGAAACTGATGTATTACGTATCATTTTGTTTCTTCTGACTTTAAAATCTCACTACCAAAAAGATATAAAAATCTACGTTTATGGTTTATACAAAACAGTGCATAGAACACCTTAAAAGAACATTCCTTTTTCAATTATAGCCATGATCGTATCGCATCAAAAATTAGTTTTAATTCGATTGAAAAATTATAAAGGCGCATTGTACATTTCCAGTGGACCTGCTCATAGACCACAAAATCGTAAGGCCGATATTCGACCACGTTTCGAGGTGTAAAATAGCATGGGAGTATAATATACTTTAATTAGCATATACAAACTTTAATTTACCTTACTGCAATGTAAATTGTGGTTGTAAATAAGTTTGCATGTTGGGAGTTTTGGCGCCAACATGGAAAAAGTCACATCGGGTAGGTATTGTTTAATTTATAAAACTGGTGTAAATTTGATGTTTTTATGTATTAATATGGTGCATTTTTAAAAGCAACATCTTCCACAACTTACACAAGTCTAGGAAAGTGATAATATTGACTTAACATTGTAATTTTCCGTGTTGATTCCAAAATCCCATAGGAGCCTCTAGTAAAGTCTTCATACGTTACTGGGGAAGGTTTTAACTTGACTATGACGGTCTTTACTTGAATTTTCACTTAATGACGAAAACACTGCATAATGTTACATTTATATTCAAATAACTTGAATTATCATAATACTTGACATTGCCAATTACTTATAAACGAATGAGTCCATAAAAATACGTGCTTATAATAATGATGGTATTTTTGAACTAAGTCAGCACACAAGTATACGGTCTAATGAAAGATGTTCCCCAACACACTTGTCCTTAAGGATACATCCTGGTTGCTACTCAGGTGGTACTAACCAAAACAATAACCACAGTCATAACTTGTATGAATAATATTTTTTAGAATTTTTATATTTTACCAGATTTTAAACATGTTTTCTTTATTTTATTGACGGAAACTTAATGTGTAGTTTGATATTATTAAGCTTTATAAATACTAACAAAAGGATAGATACTGGAAAAGTAAACTGATAATAATAATTTTGTTATTTATATTGTCTCTTTTTTTAGATTATTCTTCATATTGTTTGAGCCAAAATTATTACCAAAAGTATGGAAGGTCCAGAAGATAATTTAAGAATCACTTGGAATTGATGTGGGAACTTTCAGATTAAATAGTTATCTCTAAATATAGATACTAAGAATGCTACACCAACGAAAGCTTAAGTAATAAGTTAGGTCACTCTAGATGTGTTAACTGATCGATCTATGTCTACGGGGAAATAAAAAAATACAATCATATTTTCTATAAATTTATATTGATTTAATTAAATAGCATACGCTACTGTAGACGTAGATTCCTCTGTTGAGCAGTTTCGCTACGACTTTACAAAAATTTGTTTATCTTTGTTTCAGGATGTAACAAATACTCATCAGAACTGATCCATAGTGATGAAATTATCCACGTAAATCAGGTGAGTCCTATATGATATATATGTATGTGCTCAAGAAACAAGATTACAAATTGTATTAACGACTCCACCTAATAAAAAGTATGTAATCATTTGCAGCTCCTACAAAATGTTCGATTATTGTTGTGACCTACCATCAATAATCGATTTTGTAGGAGCTGTCTATGACTAAGTAAAAGATGATATTGGTCTTCTACCTCTTCCAATGTTATATTATTTGCAGAATGCCGCTGTTGAGATTTTGTATTATTTATATCACGTATAGTAAGAATATTGTACTGACCATGTTACAAGGCTCTCGGGATGCCGCGGCTGTAGGTAGCGGACAACACAAGGCCAGCAGTTCTTTAGGGGAGGCCTTTGTCTAGCAGTTGACGTCTTTCGGCTGATATGATGATGATGATCTTGATGACATTTAGTGAATAAGGAATGCGTTCATACCATCGATCGCACAAACAGTGCCCTAATCCTAAACCTCCCCAACAGCATGACTGTATATACATACTGAGACTGATTAATTGACTACTGCCACTCTTCCATGGCGTACTTTTCTATTTTATTACCCTAGACTAGACCCTACTAACACTAGATTTTCATAACCTTTTGTTACTAACCCAATAATGGTGGAATGTTTTCCGAATCAAAGAAATTTGAATTTAATTTTTAACCGGTCACTTAATAGTTATAGTTACCCATATGAATTCAATTATCGATTTGGTGGAATAGGTTTCTATCATGTATTGTCAATAAAGGCCTTACGGGTTTGACGTCACCTGTCAATTTTGCTACTCAATACAGTAAATTTCAGCCTTTCAACTTTGAATACAGTCCTAAATTATAATTTAATATTTATACCTTAAATAAAACAGATGTGAAATAACTTACAATAGGTCTAATTACACACAATTTATACAAAAGTTTGATCTGACGGTGGCTAAGGATAAACAGTCATACATGAGAAAAACACCATTTTAACTAAGTTATAAAGACTCGGTCTGATGGTCACGGGGCGGCGTCGTATATAAGTGTAATATCTAGACCCAAGTAACTAACTAGTGTTAGCGTGCAATATGTAGCCGGTGAAATATTCAGGATTCACGCCACGTACCTGCAATGCATGGAGGGAACTATTACGTCGGATCTGTGCTTATAAACCACCACCTCAATCTGTACAGAATGATGAGTATGGCCACGTACCTACTATGCTATGTAAATACAGCATGTGAGGCCCAGTAGTATTAGTAATTAGCTCGCTACTATCTCTATGTACCTGAGCTGGGATTTTAGAGATCGTTCCTCGCTGAGGACCACAATTTGTGGCCCAAATACTGGGCGTTAAGTAGACCTATTTGTTGTATATCTATTTGTTACTCATTGATTCAAGGTTGAAAATAGCGTAACATAATTGATATTCATTAATTTGGTGCGTTTTTTTCAAATTGTATGTAATATATACTATGTAATATGTACCTATTTTCAATTTAAAACATCAATCTGTTCATGAGAACCTTAGAATGGCTGTTTAATTTATGAATAAAAATATACTATCGTTGCTTTACTTTTATGGAGTCGTTTGCGTGTTTATTGTACAGATATACAACAATTTATCGAAATTATAAACGGTCATGTCACTTCATAATATTTGAATAATTTTTCAACAATATTTGGAGTGACGCTTAAAGTTAATTAATGATTAAGCGACCCTTAATGTAATGTCCAGTGAAAACGCCATGTTAAAAAAGTTGAATTATTAATATTTTTTCAAAATTTAGTATTAAACGACGCCTTGTAAAATTTGATGCATTACTAATTTGTAGAAACTGTGCATAGAAATTATCAATTTGAACAAAACAATGTCAAATTATTACAAATCAATGTCCTATGACTGGGTAAATCAGTTATCTGGTTTCCATAGTACGCACGGCTACATATCAAGCTATATATTTCCAATATAAGCTGACTTCTCATTGTATGGAAATCCTATGCAACGCGAGATCAGCTTATACTGGAAATGTATAGCTTGATGTGTAGCCGTGTGTACAAGGTCTGCTTAGTTTGGGATCAGATGGCCGTGTGAATAATGTCCCAAAATTGTTCATTTGTTACGTTTCTGGCTACACACATAAATTCGCGGTATTCCCAATTTCATTTGCTAAATAAAACCGAGTCGAAGCCTACCTACCTACTATATATGTTTTCGGATGCAATCCGGCATAAGCTGAGCAGCAATGCCGCAGGCTACCTATTAGCCAGCATTATATGTGTAGTGCTCAAAAATCCCGAATTAATGAGTACGGAAATGTCCAGTAAAAAATTTATGTGTTTTTCAAAATGTTCTCCTTTAGCTGGAGGTAAATTTATTCAAATTATATAAATATATTTTTAATTAATTGAAAGAAAAACTAAATCTACGTAAAAGTATTTACATAAATAAATTAAAACTAACTACAGATGGCGTCGTAGCATTCCTCCGAATCGAGGCCATGAGAAAACGTGCCCAGAAGACTGGCTGCATTACCACGTTGTATAGCTAAACTAATTCTTTGGCCAAAGTAAAAGCCAGCCCTCTGGTCACGGGAAGCGTCAACCAAACGCTTCGAAATCTGGCGATAGAGACTACGGGCACTCGGACCCCACGTTCCAAGCGTTTCGACCCCAAACGGCTCAAATATGTAATTTCCTATCAAATTACCATATTTGCGCCGCTTGAGAGTTTCCGCACAGGCAGCAGCAGCGCCCGCCGCCGCACTGGTACTTGGAAGATGTGATAGGGCTAGGGTGTCAACGCATGTTGCGTCCCACACCAAAGGCCTACCCAACTTCCAAGGCAGCAACGACATCCCGTCTGGTCTCCTGCCATCGTCGCGCGCCAAACCGTTTGGTTCCAACACAGCTGGGACGCCGGCGGTGACAAGAGCCCGACGAATAATATCATTTAGGCTGCTATGGCGTGGAAGCCGACCTGCACTTCTGCTACATGACAGGCCGTGGTGTCCGAGGCGGTTGACAGACTCTCCACAGAGGCATCGATGCGGAGCAACACAGGGCGCCCCAAGACGAAGGCAGGCAGCGATGCGGAAAGAGTTGTCGTCCAACATGGTCCCTATGTTAGACGACGGCAACGCCTGTAACCAAAGGCCCGACTCCCATTCTCCCACAGCCAGTAGGCGGGCGCGCTCTGCGGGATTAACCGATGTATCTAATAACAAATTCCGAGTTAGGTTGCAGAGCGGCTGGTCCCACTGCCTCTGGGAGGACGGATAGTTGGGCAAATCCGTATTCGGACAAGCTATTTTCCAGGCATTAATGGCTTCGGTAAGACACGGTACTTCCGAACTAACCAGTGATGATGAAAGAATTTTCCTGGTAAGTCCTTCCGTACTATGGACCGATGACAGAAATGCCGGTAAGCTTACATGGGATATTTTGCGAATACCGAGCCCGCCCAGGCGAACAGGAAGAGTGGCCTGTTGCCATGCTCGATCATCCAGGTCTAAATTGAGAATATTCGTAAGTGTATCACGGATAATTTTGTCAACTTTGTCTAAAAGAGCAACCTGTTTCCAAAGGTGGCAGGAACGTAACACGTAAATAAATTTGGGAACAAAACAACAGTGCCGAATAATAGTATACGCCGAATGAGTATTGATTTTGTTAAATCTTTCTGAAATGTCACAAAAATTTTGTATTTGTTCGTCTATATATGGAGAGAAAGATTCGTCCAGAATCGGGGAGCCAAGAAGGCGGAGGGATCGTTTATCTAAAATTTTTAAACTCGGGGCAATTGTGTTAAATTTTTGGATAGTGTTAAGTCGGTCTGTTTGGTCTGAAATAAAAAGTTCGCATTTTGAAAGGTTAAGCTCTAGGCCTATGGATTTAAATTCAGTTTGAAGAATTAGTAAATCATTAAAAACAGTGTTTACGTCGCCTCCTAGAGTCCCGTCATCCAAATACCACGCGTTGAATTTGGAATTTAGACGCCGAATTATTGGGTGGATTGCTAGGCTAAAAATAGCTGGTCCGAGTGGATCGCCTTGTTGACAGCCGACAGCAGAATTCAAAACATGATTTTGATAAATTAATTTTGAGGGATTCCTGTAGCACTGGTGTAAGAAATTGTAAATTTCCGGGATTTCTTTCATAATTTCTGTCAACAAGACGTCCCTATTAACGGAATTGAAAGCATTTTTTACGTCGACTTTAAGAACTACCTCACCTTCCCCGCTATTGATGTATGCTGACAGCGCATGCACGGCCGCTTCGCAACCTCCTTTAGAGCCAAAACCCAATTGATGAGGCTGGAAAAGGTTTGATAATTTTGTGTAGATCTTTTTACAGCACATTTTAGCAGTCATGCGTCTGTAAGTGGTTCCAACGGCAATGGGACGGATGCCGCCATCTTTTTTGTTTAAAGCACATAGGTTGGCACCATAAAGCACGTCGATGACAGCACCGTCCACACCGCCGTGAAGCATTAAGTTAGATAAAGCCGTGAGCTCCGTCAGGAGTAGCTCGCCAGCGGCTCCAGCACTCGCACTCGTCAGTTCTTTGAGGTGCTGTGGCATCAAGCCATCGAGACCACTGGCGGAGCCGCTACGGAAGGAGCTCAAGGCAGTAATCACCTCCCGAGCACTGACAAAAAGGGGATTATATGTGTCATCGGGAGGAGCGGGGAAAGTAAGGCCATCATTAGGCGCTGGGTGCTTGCTATCCAGAACAGCAAGGGTTTCCGCGGAGCAAGCTGCCACCACATCGCTACTAAAAAGCAGTCGTGCAGCACCCCCAATGTCACCCTCCCCCAACTTAGCTTCCACATGCTGAAAAGAGCTTCTATTTGGGTTGCGCCTATGGACTTTCAAAGATGTTGGAGTACAAGTTGCAGCATTATTGTTGTAGTTATTTTTTATTTGTGCCGTTAATGATAAGGAATTATTAGCTCTTTTAGCATGCAAAATTCTGAAAGGGAAGGAGAGCAGCTGTTCCCAGTCGGCTTCACTGTTTTCCTGGACAGCAAGGCGTATAGACTCTGCTAAATGGCGAGCAACTACCGGCCTTGCTCCCCGAGGAACATGCTTTAGTACCGGAATTGAATTTTTGTATAAAGATAATGTTTTCCAAAGGGGATTTTGATGCGAACTGGAATTTATATCTGAATTGGTGATAGAAAGAACATTGGGGCTCGGAACTATACCTTGGGATTTGTGAACTTTCCCTAGATGAATTCTCAAGCCCCTCTCACCTTTGAAAAACCGCTGCTCAGGACACTGAGGGCACCGAACAAGTGAACCCAGCGATGTGGTAAATCGACCATAGGAGGCGTTGTCATGATCACTGCCTGCGTCGATACTATTCATGTACTTAAATTAACACAGCTGTACAAAGTAAATATAAAAAAACACTCAATAAAAATAAAATTACAAATTATAAAAATAAACAGACAACTTGAAGTTTTGACACAATCTCCTATTGGAAGATAAATTGGTGTCCCATAGCGACGAAACATTTCGGCCAATTACAGGCCACTTCACTTGTTGTTGCTATAGCAACAGCCTGTTGCTTGTAGCTTGTCAAAGCCTGTCAGGCTGTCAAAATCAGGTGTTGAAAATGTGGTTAATTTCAATTAAAAAAATAGCTATGTACGTGAGGCGCTGCTCTTTCTAATAATTGTACCGCTGCCGAAGCTTCAAAAGAACAGTTGCTTGACGTGTGCTGGCATCAATCTTGACTATTACACGTGATAACAATTATTTACATCGGACACTTGACATTTGCCTTTCTGTTCGAGTTTTTTTTTTTGTTTTTCTTTTAGCTTGAATTCCCTCTTTAATAGGATTTAAAACGATAAATACCAGTCTTTACGAGTTTTTGTGGTAATTCCAGAAAAATGCTAGTATACTCTTCAAAAAACTCTTCTGGGGACGAAAATCGATGGCTGCTTATATATTACTTGATTCTCGGGAGTTTATTTTATGTCTTTTAAATTTCGCTGACACAGTTCCGATGAGATTCTCGAAACAAACGTCTTGTTAAAATTGAGTTTAAATCAAAAACTAAATCTAATTACTTAATACTTGTATTTACCATTTTATTTATTTTATATTATTTATTTAACAAAATATTACACTAAACAATTGACATTTTATTCGTATTTCAGATAGTAAGATATGATTATTAGTGAAATGGTATGAAAACATAGCAAATATTAAGAAGGTATTCCGTGATGGATATACACTGACTAATTACATACTTTGGTATGTTCTCACCTGCACATCATTTGTCAAAAATAAACAAGCGTTGTCTCCTCTTTCATTTTCAAGAAAACAATTAACCATTTATTGGTGGTAAAATAAATACTTCCTGTATAGCATTTACTGTTCTACATACCCGTGGGTTTTGTTTAAAAGTAGGTATAGATGTCGTTATATGGTACTCTGTAATTAATTAATTGTTCTACCGATAATTATTATGGTAATGTCTTTAATATATGTGGTAAAATATAAATATCAATAATTACCATGGAAGAAATCGGTACAATGCTCGATGACCTCAGCAGAGTCTCTCAACAAGTGGGTCTGAAAATTAACATGGATAAGACGAAAATCATGTCAAATGTCCATGTTGCACCCACTCAATTGAAAGTTGGTGACTCTGAACTCGAAGTTGTAGAGAACTATATTTACCTAGGACAGACCATCCAACTAGGTAGGTCCAACTTCGAGAAGGAGGTCAATCGTAGAATCCTACTCGGCTGGGCAGCGTTCGGGAAGCTACGTAACATCTTCTCGTCTAAAATACCGCAGTGTCTCAAGTCGAAAGTCTTCGACCAGTGTGTGTTGCCAGTGATGACTTACGGAACAGAGACGTGGTCGCTCACTATGGGCCTTATTAGAAGGCTCAAGGTCACCCAAAGAGCAATGGAGAGGGCTATGCTTGGAGTTTCCCTGCGGGATCGAATCAAATATGTCGAAATCCGCAGGCGAACCAAAGTCACCGACATAGCCCGAAGAATTGCAAAACTGAAGTGGCAGTGGGCGGGGCACATAGCTCGTAGAACCGATGGCCGTTGGGGCAGAAAGGTTCTTGAGTGGCGACCACAAACCGGAAGACGCAGCGTGGGCAGGCCCCCTACAAGATGGACCGATGATCTTGTGCGGGTCGCTCGAAACTGCTGGATGCGAATAGCGCAAGACCGGCAATTGTGGAAATCTTTGGGGGAGGCCTTTGTCCAGCAGTGGACGTCTTTCGGCTGATATGATGATGATGATGATTTCAGTATTTACTAAACTCAGCGTAATGCAAAAAAATGCTATACTGCTAAGTAATACAAAAATAGCACCCAATATATACATAAATGAAAATTATAAACTGATTAAAATATTAGGTCTTTACCTATGAAATTGCCGTTCTGCAGTACTGGCCATTTCAAATCAAAATATTTTTTGTTTGGCTAAGAATTCTAATTTCAAATTAATTTTATTTTAAAAACATGGATTCTTTTTTCCAAAAGTAGTCATTTCTTTATTGATTAGTGTTACATTTTCATCGCATTTCAATCTTTTTCGTCATCATGGATACGTTAAAAATTCGAGTAATTATGGAATATGAGTACCGTCGTGGCAGCAACGGGGCACAAGCGGCACGCAACATCAACGACGTTTACGGAGCTAACACTACAAACCAACGCACCACCTGTTATTGGTTTGCTCGCTTCCGTTCTGGAAATTTCGACCTGAAAAATGAACCTCGCGGTCGTCCGAAGACTTTGGTCGACAATGACGAATTAAAGGCGGTTGTGGAAGCTGATGATACACAATCTACGGCTGAATTAGCAGCAGCTTTCGACGTTAGCGTCAAAACAATATTGGTCCATTTGCGTCAAATTGGCAAGGTAAAAAAGCTTGACAAATGGGTGCCCCACGAACTCAATGATCGCCAGCGCGAAGTACGCGTCGAGACGTGCCTTGCACTGCTCAACAGACACACAAATGAAGGAATTTTGAACCGCATTGTTACCTGCGATGAAAAATGGATTCTGTTTGATAACCGCAAGCGCTCAGCAAGTTGGTTGGATCCTGGTTCAGCACCTAAACAATGCCCTAAACGAAAACTTACCCCTAGAAAAGTGATGGTCACTGTTTGGTGGTCTAGCGCCGGTGTGATTCATCACAGCTTCTTACCAAACGGGGTGAGCATTACTGCAGATGTGTACTGTGAAGAACTGAGCACAATGATGGAGAAGCTGGCGCATCTCCAACCAGCATTGGTCAATCGCTCGTCTCCGCTGCTCCTGCACGACAACGCGCGACCTCATACTGCACAGCAGACGGTCTCCAAGTTGCAAGAACTGGGGTTGGAAGCTCTCCGTCATCCGCCCTACTCACCAGACCTTGCGCCTACAGACTACTACTTTTTCCAGAATTTGGATAACTTCTTGGCGGGAAAAAAATTCAATACCCGAGAGGCAGTACAAAATGCCTTTGAAGAATTTGTTGCCTCCCGTCCAGCTGATTTCTTTAAGAAGGGCATCAATAAACTGCCACTGCGATGGCAAAGATGCATTGATTGCATGGGTGATTACTTCGATTAATACAAATAAAAAAATTCATGAAAAAAATTCGTTTAAATTTTTTCATACAAAACGGCAATTTCATAGGTAAAGACCTATTATGTTACGTATGTATCCAAACTTAAAGTAACTAACTCGGTTTATAAAATATACACAGTTCAATATACCTACTACCTGCTTACCATAGGAATGTATGTAGATGTAAGTAGGTTAAGATGCTGTCGCACATTCATCACTTCACTCTAATTTTCTCTAATCTTACACCTTAAAAGGTTTTATGTATAGAAATAAATCTATATATACTTAAAAGCGTGCGCTAGTGCATTCGCTTCATAAATGAAATATTCACTTCAGAAATTCGGATGTTCATACGAATAGAATCCAATACACGAACCGTAATAGTTTTTTTTTGTTCGTCTGTTGCTTTTAAAAAATAGACGCATACTCAATTCATACTAAATTCGGTGAATACCAATTATTTATCATTTTCTCTTAACGATTCCAGATAAACTTCTTCATTGTAGATATACTTTCCTATTCTGGGTGTTGCTAATGTTGCTATACATCTGTTCGTCACAAGAAGGTCTGCTTATTCCCATTACAACTAAGTTACTAAACGTGCTTACGAAGTTTGCCCGGAAACAGCACCAATAAATTACATTGAGTCCTTCTTTAAACTGGAATAGGTTATTCATAGAACATTGGAAATTTCAATGACGGGAAAGGCGTCCCAGTTAGGGAAGAACGACTCTAATAAAGACAATGGATTTGCATAATAATGTGATAGTTAAGACTCCAGTGTGCCTTCTCGTTTAATTTAAAACCAAATTTTAGGTAATATAGATTTTTAAGTTTTTGTGTTGTTATAATACCTATTGTAAATGTTGTATACACCTGTAATGGCAATCACACTTGTAATTAAACATAAAAACAATTTTTAGTTGCGTTGTGAACTGCCGATGGTGTGTCATTTATAAATAAATAATGATCTATAATTGGGGCGCATTAAAGCACGACCTTCGTTGTAGCAAGAATTCAATAATAATATTGCATTCTTACCTTAATATAGACATAACCATTCAGACAAGAGGTAGAATATAACTAAAACAATTAATTTCAAAAATGTTAAATCTATAAATAATAATTTCCATAGATGGAAGCTCTCTGATTAACCTCCGTGGTCTTGAGGGCTCCGTTAATTCCACCCAAAGGGAGCAAAAAGTATTAAAATTTTTGTCTCGTGTTAAAAATGTTATTTAAAAGCATGTTTAATGGGGGCCTTGCACATGCTTTTACAACTTTTGAAATTATATTTATGCACATAATTTTATAATTATTACATAGATTTCATAAAAATAAAATAGTATTATTATGATTTTTTTAAGAAGATGGTTTAATATCTTTTATCATTTCAATTTCGAGAGGCTTTCATGAGTTGTTGGCATAACGGGTTCAGATCCTTTATTCGGAACAGCAAGCAAATTAAATGAATAGATACTTTAGAGAGAAAGGAAAACAACTTAATTTGATTTTATGACTGCTTACTTAGAAAGTTAGGTTTACTTGGGCTATCTAACGCAAAAGCAAAGGTATTTTCATTTTATCAGTCTAGGTAAGATTTTCTTATATTTTTAGTTATATCAAGTGCAAAATATATACATATTTATTGTTCTTTTTTTTGAGAACACAACGCCTGCAATATTGAGTTTAATTCATGTATCGCGGGGGACTTGACAAGTATGTAATACACGAGGTAAAGCACACTCAGACTTGGGACAGTAATTTATGAGTCACTCAAATAATTTCCCTGTGCGGGACTCTAAACTTGAAGGCGCCGCGGTAGCAGCGGTTTGACCACCTTCACGTCTCCAATCTTATGTTACATGGGTGTCGACAATATTACCCAAATAGCTGAATCCAAGCCACATCCAAGCACTTTAATCAAATTGTTCAGGGAGCTATATCTATTAAGCTAGAATTCTGGGTCAAACTTGGGAGCTTGCTTTACAGTTACGAGGCAAAAGCAACGCACCAGTACCTAAGACAAGCATTCGGGTCACTCAGCCTCGGGGCGAGTCAACCACTCAGATCCCCGCAACAGACAGTGAGCCCTAACTGCGAGCCTTACATTCCCGTGATGCACAATCCGCTGGGTTGACCTCGCCAGGTATATGCCTCCTAATCAATGAGGTTTTAAATGGCTTGATCTGAGAGACCCAGTTAGCTGCAAACAAGGTTAAATAGAAATTCACTTTCGCAACTTATGGGAGCCGATATACAGATTAACTCAACAAGCAGGGCCTTACTTCCGTGGTGGAACCAGAGCAGTCGTCATCAACATATACTCTTTCAATGTCGGCGGCACGAGGAAACGTCAAACGTTCTCGATCCGCTTCCAGAGCAAACGTATGGCCCCAAAAGGACTTGATCCCAATAAATAATTATTTGTATTCAATTAATAAACTACCATGGGCGCATGAAAGCTTTCATGCCACAAACGATGTTTATCAGGGTGAATAATATTTTATCGGAACAGCATTTTGACGTCAGGCACACACAGTCTTATATCGCCTACAACGAGTAATGCCATTACAAAGACAGCCTTAAGCCATCTTGGACCGGAGTGCAAACAATCATCATCCCGTAGATGCACGTGTAGAATCATAAACAGAATACGCAACTTACCTCTTGACGGCTTAATCACCGCGTGCTGCTGGAGGAAAAATGTGTTCATTCAACTCCCAATCAATTTTTTTAAATGTGAACTGATTATGTAAGGTAATATTTTAACGCTCTGTTTTACGGATCTCAGCATTTCTCTTTGGGTGACCATCCGTCTGATAAGGCCCTTAAGGGGCGACCACGTCTCTGTTCCGTAAGTCATCACGCTTCCGTTTGTTTTACATGCTATAAAATAAACATGCGCTGTTTCAAAAACTGTAGCATAATTCTGTATAGCATGGCTTTTCATGACACGGCATGGCTCACGTTAGAGCAGGACTCGCCTTTACAACAGAATGCATACAGAAACTAGGTACTTGACGATTACTTTGTAAAAATATGTCTCAGACGGGGCTGCGGCAGGTAGGCATCATTAGCCGTACTTTAATGTCGTAGTAGAAGGTCGGGCACATCAAAGAGCGCTCAAGCAGTAGGTTCAGATATTTATGGAAACACCTTTGACAATCGTTCAAAGGCTGACAATACCCAATTTACCTTTTCACGCTTAAGAAATATTAACTTCATGAGCTTAAATAGAAAATATTAACTTCATGAGAAATCTAACTCAAGAAATATAAAGCGTACTAATATTATAAATGTTAAAGTTTGTCAGAATGGGCCTAAGGATGCTTGTTACTCTTTCACGGAAAAACTAGCAAACGGATTTTCATGAAGCTTTGTACGAATATAGCTTATATATCCGAATAACACATAGGCTAATGTTTGACGCGGGTAAAACCATAACACATAAAATAATAGTTAATATATATAGGTATTTTTTTATCCTTTGCTTGAAATTTATTTTAGAGGTGAGTTTCTGAACGTGTTGAGGCAAAGCAGTTGAATTGTGTTTTGGGATTAATGAGGTTCATAAAAATTATACTTTATACCTTTGTCCTCTTTTCCGTACCCAAAGGGTAAAACGGGATCCTATTACCAAGACTCCGCTGTCTGACTATCAGTCTGTCACCAGGCTGTATCTCATGAACCGTGATTGTTTGACAGTAGAATTTTTCACAGCTGATGTATTTCTGATGCCGCTTTAACAACAAATACTAAAAAAAGAATAAAATAAATATTTAATTAAATAACGTTTCTTGTATGGGATCCCATATAACAAACGTGATTTTTATAGAGAATGGTATGGAAATTGGCGTAAATGTAATGATAAAAAACCGGCCAAGTCCGACTGGGACTTACGCCAATTTCCCTGATGACGTTTTGAGGTGTAAAATTTAATTAATATCGAATAGTAATGTAGGGATTTATACCGAAAATACCAGTTGATAAAGGTTGTGCATTGTTAAAATATTGCGTCCTTCTTAGAATTTATTCATTCATATTTATGATCGAGTAGTGGTCAATTGTTTTGAAACAAGTAAAAATAGGCATTGAAACCAACTAAAAACTATTAAACAGGTAATAGGTGCCAATAAGCACAGGTAATAAACGTATTTACTGCCTTCACGTTACGTCGGTTTTTGGTTACTAAAATATTTATATTCTTCCTTTTCGTTCTTTCTTTTTAGATTTTATAATAGCCATAATACAATATATCTTATTGGGATAACATAATATAAGATTATCACATCATTCCCACACAGCCATTTGATCCCAAACTACGCAGAGTAGAGGAAACCAGATAACTGGTATACTATATACTACTTTTCTTTTGTAAATATATGTTTATGTAGATATTTACAACCAGATTCAGGACGAACAGACATGTTTATGCGCACAAATATCTGTCCTAATCGTACCCACGACTTGCTGTAAAGGCAACTGTCTACAAACCACCAATCGGCCCATCTAACCTTGAATTATAGGTGTATTAAATTTTGTACAATATTTCTTTGACGGTCACCGTCGCCTAGTTGGTAGTGCTCCTACCTACGTAGCTGGTAGTCCTGGGTTCGAATCCCGGTAAGTGCAAATATTTGTGTGATGAGCACGAATATTTGTTTCTGAGTCATGGATGTTATCTATGTATTTAAGTATTTATCTATCTATATAATAATGTATATCGTCGCCTATTACCCATAGTAGAAGCTTTCCTTAGTTTGGGGCTAGGATGATCTGTGTGACAGTGTCCCTAGATATTATTATTATATAAAAAATGAAGTAGCAATTTTTACTTACTTAAATTTAAAAACCAATGCAAATATAAAATTTAGTTCAGTAAAAATACAAACAAAATGCAAATGAATCTGTTATGGAAGCACAGTATCGTGATACAACCAATGTTAGAATATTGTAGGTGGGTATAAGAATTATGACGGGTATTCAATTAAGTGGGACAACAAGATAGCGGCAAAAATTTACAATGTTTAAGAGGTATACTATTTTTGCTTATAAGATATTGTTTCACCATGGTATCAGTGTTGCTGACTGAAAGACTAGCCAATATTACTGACTCTTCTTGACAACAGAATCTATACATATAATAGATTCGTAGAAAAGTCAAAACTGTACATGGAATATTTTTTAAAAAGGATACTTGGGGCGTGATCTACAATCGATTTCGAAGCCAAAATACATAGGCATATTAACGAGCTTGATTTGGACTTTATTTTTTACTTTGGACCCCATGTGGCTCGTGTGGTGTCGGAAGAAGTACGATGTTCTTGCTACTTGTCCACTGGTCATTGGTCTTAACGGCCCTGTTGGCGTGGTTGGCAAATGCTTGCTTTTCCCGCCGGAAGTCGTGAACAGGACAGATATACGTGTGCATAAACATGTCTGTTTGTCCTTAGTCTTGGTCTAATTATCTAAATAAGTATGTTATTCAAAAAAAGTATATGTAGTATATCAGTTATCTGGTGTCCATAGTACAAGCTCTGATTAGTTTGGGATCAGATGTCCGTGTGTAAATAATGTCCCAGGATATTATTAAAAAAACAAACAGGTGCTTTAACAACAACAATTCAATGGATCGTACAACGATGGCTCCGCGCCGCTGACTGGATGCGGGCTATCAAGGCATTTTTCACATGATTTTAGCCTAGAAGTTTTTTTGAACTTCCCCGGACCATAGAGAAGAACTAGGCTCAAGTCAAGATAGCCCTATTAGGATTAGACTCAGGGTGGATACGGAGGTGGAGATGCCTGTTATCTGGCCAATTGTAGGTATACACCACGACAAATATGCCAAATGACATTTCAAGAAACTTGGTTTCATGATATTGTCCATTGATATCTCCGAACTAGCATTGACTTAACCGAGAAAACGTTACTAACCCAAGAATTTAACATTAATAAAACTCAATAAATAATATTAGGTAATTTTTCAAGCATTTCAAGTAAGTCTATTCGGTAATCCAAAGATAGTACACGCTCTGCCTGGTTTGCGATTAGATAGCAGTGCAGTTTGTTAGTAGTAAGATATTTATTATTTATTAAGATGCGTTAAATAAAGTTAACGTACCTTAAGAAGATTGTAGTCCTTAATTAATTTACTCAGCGAACATCAAAGCGTTAAGTATCATACCTATAAGTCATATTGCTACCGTAATAAGGTACTACTCTAAAGATTGTGAGTTTCTTAATTAAGGCGTTGACCACTTCGTCTTCAATATAGCTATAATAGATAACATAAACAAGACCCTAATGTGCGGCCCCTGTAATTACTTGTATGGGACCTATCAGTTCAGAATATTTTACATCAAACTTGACAAAATATAACAAAGACACATCTTTTTTATTAATGCGGCATTCGCAGTTATTGTCTTTTACTTTACTTTTTACTTAGTTATACATAAAAAGAAGGACTCATCATTATATAGATAGCTATGTCTTCGATGTAGAAAGTTTGAGGTAGATTTTATGATATAGTTACACCTGGTGACTATATGATATAGTCGCCAGGTAGCGCAATATCATAAAAAAATATATATAGCCAAAGAACTTATCACTTTAAACACGCTGCGGTCATGTAAGTCAAAGTCAAAGATACTTTATTCCGTAAAAATTTTACATTTATGTGGAATCGTCATATTTTTTTTCCCTACCGTGCAGTGCATGACGTGGCAGCTACTGAGAAACACTGCCAGAAAACTCAGTAGGAATCCTTTTTTAAAATAAAATATACATAAGATTAACGACAATCATGTGTGTTGACTCAGAACAACTCAATCCCAAGCACTTTTATCATTTAAATAATCAGAAATTTTGTAATATGCCCTGCTACATAATTTGGCTTTAATAATTCTATAAGTATATAAACGGCCAGTGAGTATTAAGAAAAAGACCCTCCGTCTTACGGAAATTCGATCAGGTCACGTGTCCTGATGCGAGTTTAACATTTTTTCAAAAAAACTACACAAACTCCGCTAACGAAGTTTCCAATTCAAAATGTATGAATAGGAACAGAAACTAATTATTATTTTATTTCCCACGTTCTACTTTGCTATAGATATGTGAATGACATATTTGAAATAGTTAGTACTATAAGAATATTTTTTAATATTAGTTCATGTTAGGATCACGATGGATCAGGATTGCCAATGTGGACCCCTATATTGGTAAACCTAAATAAATTTAGATTGAAAACTCGCATTCACATGGAGGTGTGTAGTATTCAATAGAGCTCGATATTCTGCATAATCCCATGTGGTGTTTACTTATAAGTGATTGTTACACTGCTACCTTGTATCATATATTTTTTTATTTTGTATACTGTTGGTGTAAACAATTGTATGTGAACCAAATAAATAAAAGAAATACGGATGTAAATAAGAGAATTTGACAAAAAAATACAGGTCTTAAAATCGCAACGATGATATATGGTTTCCTATTACTTTGGAAAACAAAACAATATATCGCAATAATAACATCAACAATCATTTTGCCATAACCCCTGTATTACAGAACTCTGCAATATATTATACCCTTGAGTAATACGTAGAAGGATGATATGTAAGTAATATTTTACGTGGTAATAAAATTTTCAACTGCGTAATTGCCTTGTATTTTATGTCGTGATGAAAGCAAATAAAGGAAAGTATCGTACGGTATTTTCACAGTGCTAAGTATTATAATGATATATCACCTTCTCTGTCTCTCTTCCTAGCCAAATTAGGTAAGATCCTAACAATGCCTCTTTGGATACTCGTTCTAATATAAAACTTACGGAAGTTCTTGATAATCCTAGGTATTTTATTAGGTTATAGAGGGATTTTTCTGGAATACTCCTCGCATCCACTTCCACGGCATATAAATTAACCACAAAGCCGTTTCTGGTTAATTCATTTGATAAGTCGTAATAATTGTTTATCTTGACCGCGTGATCATTAGGGATGTTGGTTTCCCACGGTACGGTAAGCTCTATGAACACGACGCGTTTTAGTTTTCGTGAGTAAAGGACCGGAAGGTGTCCGGTCTAGATGGTGAAGCACCAATATCCTCTGGGATTTGGTAATGTTTTTCATACGTGTCATTTCGTAGTATATTGTAATGAATAATGTAATTTTGTTGAAAGAAATAAACCTCTTCTCTTTTCCTTTATCCAAATAATGCTAAAAAAGTAACATATGGAAGACTGACCGACATTGTGGATTTTAATAAAATAGCTTGAAATATATAATATTAATATAAACAAGCCCAGTTAAAAGATCTCTCTTACCGCCCATTCTGCCAATGATAGTAGATGTATCAAATCCTAATCAAATTACAATGAAAAATTTGCATATTTTGAATGCAATTAATTTAAAGCAGTAAACTAATAGCAATAAGCCCGTAGAACTGTTAAATTATTATAACAAGCAAATACATGAACCTTTTTACTCATAAAAAGGTACATATAAGAGAACATCAATAACAAGATCACAACATACATACAACGTACTAAGAGTCATGGTATACATAGTCTAAAAAATAAAAGGCGCGTGCGATTGGGTTAGTATAGTGTCCAAAATACGAAAATACGAACGGAGCTCGCGCTTACTACTACTTAGCGGATCTAGAGCTTACATGTGCAATAAAGGGTAGCCAAAGAATTGCCAACCTGAAGTGGCAGTGGGCAGGGCAAATAGCTCGTAGAACTGACGGCTGATGGGGCAGAAAGGTTCTCGAGTGGCGACCACGAACCGAAAGACGCAGCGTGGGCAGGCCTCCTACACGGTGGACCGACGATCTTGTGCGAGTCGCGGGAAGCCGCTGGATGCGGGCAGCGCAGGACCGGCTATTGTGGAGATCCTGGGGGGAGGCCTTTATCCAGCAGTGGACGTCTTTTGGCTGATATGATGATGGTATAGTTGCTGTCGCGTACCCAAGCCAGTTCTAGTGTGAGCGCTTTATATCTTTGTTCAAAACCATTTGCCTGAGACTATGACAACTTTTTCTGCAGGAATTATAATTATAATATTTATTATTAAGTACCACTGGATGTATGTCTCACTAAAATAGAGGTGTAGCATGAAATGATCTAATGTAAATGATATACAAATCATTCTTAATCATACTAATATTCTAAAGGCGAAGTTTGTGAGTGTGTATGTTTGTTACTTATTCACATCTAAACTGCTGGAGCGATATTAATAAAATTTGGTATGGAGTTGGCTGATAGCTTGGAATAACACATAGGCTATAATTTAGAGAGTTTTACGCGGGTATAACCGTGTACCATAACTAGTGAGAAATAAATATCTAAAACTGAAACTCAGCTCAAATTGGTTCAGATGTCCCTTATTCTATGGGCTGATAATATGCCTCTAGGGGTTGTAATCTCAACCCAAATCGCACTGGAGTATTGTGATACCGCCGTACCAATTTAGTGAGTTTCCTATTTCTTATATTTATTTAAGCTACCAGATTAAAGACTTTTCTTGTGTGGTTCAGTATCGTATAAAACGAAAACGGACGGACCTGTTGGGGTGGTAGGAAAATCCTTACTTTTCACGCCGGAGATCGTGAGTTCGATTCCCACCCAGGACAGATATTTGTGTACTTGAACATGTCTGTTTGTCCGAAGTCTGGGTGTAATCTATACATATAATAAAATCGCAGGAAAGTCAAAACTGTACATTGAATATTTTTAAAAGGATACTTGGGGCGTGATCTACAATCGAAACCAAAATGTAGTTTAATGGATTTACTTCAAATTTTGTAAGTATCTGGTTTCCATAGTTCAAGCTCTACTTAGTTTGGGATCAGATGGCCGTGTGCAAATAATGTCCCAAGATATTATTATTATTAAAATATGTATAACATTTACTTGATAGAAAAAGCTATACAAACTAACTTTTCAAATTATTGTCCTTTTTCGTAACCAAAATTATTTTTATAAATTAGCTTACTAATAAATTTCATAACAAAATGAATATCTTATTGCACTAAACTAGTTATTTTCCAATATAATGTTGAAATAAAACACAAATAAGGAACGCGGACAAATTTCTATAAAGTTCTAATCGTTCTTCATTTGAACTCTGTACCTTTACCTTTTTTTAGTGTACCCACAGAAATGCCCGTCAGCTTGCCTGCCTGCGTGCTTCTGTGTGTGACGGAGCATATAGATATATGAAGAGAAATAGGAAACACACGTCTAACTCTTTAGATTTATAGTCACGTCTCGAGTGCACCAGTTGCTTCTGGTTACCTTAAGTCTATATTAAACTAGGATTTTATAGGGAGGAGAATATGCAATAAATCAGGGGCTCATAGCCTCAGTGACATATTTTACAACGCTCGTAACAATCAGCTTATAGGCTTTGCATCGAAGCCGATACGATCCGGGTCTATAAATATAAATATTAACGTTACGTAGAAATACTGTAATAATATATGACTCTACATAATAATTCCATGCTATGACAACAATTCTGATTTATTTAATAAGGCAATATCAAATGTCATTAGAACGGATTGCTGTATTAAATAAATTAGGATTGTTATTATAGTATTTTTTCCTTCCTGACGCTATAACTCCAGAACGCACGAACCGATTTCCACGGTTTTGCATTCGTTGGAAAGGTCTCGGGTTCCGTGAGGTTTATAGCAAAGAAAATTCAGGAAAAATTTCAACAGAAAAGCGGGAAAATCTTTAATTTATAAAATTTAACGCGGGTGAAACCGCGGGGCACAGCTAGTTATAGTATAGAATTATTATGTAGAACCATAAATAGTGGTTCTATGTAACGTCTTTATATGAAGACCCAAATTGTGTCTGGTTCAATACATATCCTTTCTATTTACGTTTAATATTTATGGCCAATGTTAAGTAAGAATTGAAGCTGCTCGGCAATGACGACATATCTACTAACCATAGAATAGATGAGCGTAATCTCATATTTTACTAATATTAAACCAAACGACATAACAAACTTATAAGTGATCATTTATTCTTAATAGTAGTTATTATGTTTTGCAAAGTTCATAGTAAGGGCGTACCATAAAGTGGGTCTTACACTATCTAACTAGTAAAAATAAAAGTTACATATATAAAACAAGACACAACGATAATAATTATACTTTCATGGAATTTCCTAGTCAAAATGTATAATATATAATAAATATAATATTGATCCCCGTTTGCATGTCAAAATATAACAAGTACTTATTATTTAAATTATATGACTTTCTCGTTGAGCGTGATGCTCGTAGATAAGACTTATGATATGACACGATAGGTCATGAAAAATAATTAAATTTATTTTTACACTGTATTTTTTATACTCCACAACTCTAGGGTTATATTCTATAAGTAAAAATGTAACTGGTGTAGTTAAGTGGGATAGTGCCCTGTAACTTGTAAACATACACTTAGCTTTGTTAATTTCCTAGAATCTCCTAGATAAATACGAGTAATTCAGTCATATTTAAACCTAAGAAAATGCAACATTCTCTTATTACACGGCAAGGTAGTAATCGTGACTTACTTGAATTATTCTGTATGTAAAAAAATATATACTTTAAAAATAATGTACATGCCGGTTGGTTTAATTTAAGACCTAGAGTTATGGACTGTTAAAAAACACGTGTAATTCAAACTCCAGTTCAATCATTTACTCAGTAAATATAAATAATTTTTACCTGCTAAGAATCCAACCTTAAAATAGAAATAAACTTAAATGCAATATCATTTCAAAATAAATCCTTTAATTTATGATTTTAAATACGGCGCATAAAATGCAAAAAGGGTTGTGGCTATACTTTTAATGACAACGTTATATAATTTATAATTGTAGTGTTAAATGCATTTTAACTTATAAAACTATGGTACTAAATAATTACAGTGTCGAAGATAAATTGAGTTAACTACAGACCAGACAGAATAAACGTTGTTAGTCCTGGAAGTTCTAAGTCCAAATAGATATTATATTATTTTAGAGTATTTTAGTAACCATTATTTCCCCGTTACAAATGTAGTAAAATATATAATTGAAACAAAGCAGAATACTTTTTAAAAATAATATTTTCCTCTTCTGAAGGAACAACGTATTATATCCTTATTGTTGAATTAGTATAGGTGAATTTTAAGCTTAATCCTTTAAATATTATCCTAAACGTACACGAGCTACATAAATTTGTGTTTCCAAAGCAGTGATTAACGAATTATCGTATATGTAAACGTGATACACGAAATTGTGTTTACCGAGCAGCAGATAGCGTATTATCATATATGTATATATAAACATTCTGAGGTACACAAAATACCGTTTTCCAAGCAACACATCGGATGTCTGTCGAAAATGTAATTACTTATGTAAAAATAGTAATTAAACCTTTTTCCATTGCAAACTCCAAGAGACTCCTGTATAATTCACCATATTGATAAATTGTCAGTATTGTCAAGACCATAAAGTTAGTATATATACTAACTTTATGGTCAAGACTCAAAAACGAATGGCAGCGTTCATTATTTTCATTTTATTTACATGTTTGTTTTAAAATGCGTTCATGGTTGGATTTTCAGTAAAATGTGAATGAATTAATTTTTTGAGATAGGTACGTGATATATATATATATAATCAAAATTAGATTTTGGTCATTAATGTATTTTACCTTGTTTTGATCGGTAAAACTTGCAAGGCTTTATAAATTTTTGGGACAAAATACGTATTATTTTATTTATACGCATAGTTCTAAAACGATACGTGTAACTTTTAGCCACATAAGTATAGATTACAAGGGAATTTATTACGGGTAAATGTTGTTTTGTTAAACCTTATAATTACGGATTTTTTAAACTATTCAGAATTACCCATCTATTCCGATGATGTATAATAAAGGTTATTAGTGAAATTTAGTTTTATGCTTTTATTCGCATCAGCACCATCTTCAAGTCGGGGTAAGCGCTCTGTGTTAAGCTACGAACCGTACACACTGGAAGATCAAATTTCGTATTCCCTTGCGAACACCTTTTCGGACAGTGTAGGTGTTATCCATCTGCTTTGTTTTCTTGAAACATAGCGTATATCATATTGAAAACACCTTTCCAAGTATAAATTTTTAGTTATTTAATAATTAAGAACTAGGTGCTTTTAATTATTTCTAGTATTTTGGTATTTGGTATTGGTATAGGTATTTTGTACTATCGATCGTGAATTCTAACCATATAATTATTATGAAGGTAGAAGTGTTTTTGTCTAAAATGGACTCGTATCAAAAAATACTTAATGTTATACCGTCAAATTCACATTACTGAATACAATTGCATCACGACAGCCACCCTTGCTAACTTCATAATAAAGAGTCTACCTTTCCAATGTAGACCTTCGTGGAAAGTCTTACATTATCTTTAAGGAATGCTCACGGTATTTTGTAAAGGGATGAATATAAAGCCTTATATAAGTACGCTGTAGCGTACGTCATTCTCTTCTTTGAATTTTTCCAAGGTATGGTAAGATTGAAAGAAAAGTCCAACACATGCTATTTCTTACGTGAGCTAAGGCGCGTTTTTGTATATTTATAGATCCGTTTAATATATTGCATAATTTACTTATAGGAACGGTGGTCTTTGTTTAAGTTTTGTATGGAATCCTTTAATTAACGCGTGGTGAAGTAACAAACAGTCACAAATTGAAATTACCGGTCAGATGCGACATTTGTTTTTACGTTGAACTTGTGTCTGTTTTTATTATTCCTAATAAAGGTATGTGATGTGATCTACGTCCTTGAGCGCACGGGTTATCAAAACTCCCAAAATTCTGATCTTTGTCTCTCTCGATTCTGAAGTCTTACTACCTACCAAATGGCGATAAGGTCATCAGACGCTCAATCGGGGAGCAGCTAGCCTAATATGACGGTCCAAGCAACTCCGACCGAGTAGCGTAGTCAAATAGTTGATGCGACGGTAGGAGACGTTTAGCGCGAGCACTCGGCAGACACTGGTAACACTGTCATGTCTGCGTCATTAAATCGTTTCCTCACTTTATCTGGTCCCCAAATACCAGGATCCATTTCAATTCAGCCACAGATTATCGCAATATCAAACTATATATAAGTACTCTAAATATCCAACTTATATTTTTATTTTTATTTGTAATTATAATAAGTAAAAACATTTTTTATACCTAAGTGCACCTACCATGATCTCTCTGCACTACCCGCAGGTTGACTGGTAGAAAATGCCTTTGGCATTAAGTCCGCCTATGTACATTCCCATTGTACTGAAGTATAAATAAATAAATAAACTTTCTCTAACGAATACTAGTCAACTACGCAGAACATATTACACAGTCTACAAATAAGTTTAAAAGCCCCAATTAAAATAAAATTTGACTGGACGTGTGTGGGTGCAGCGGCTTAGACAGTCGCCTCGCCGCTTCGTGTCGCGGGTTTGAGTCCCGCGCTGGACAACTATTTGCGGTGTCACTGGTGTGAGTCTGGATGCAATTTGAGTAAAGTACCCCGCAACACAGGGATTAAATTCCTTAATGCGGGCGTTGTCTTTTTGTAAAAAAAAACCGAATTGTGATGCAGGCGATATTACAAAAATTCTGATTACTAAAGTAACAAACGGACTAGTTAAGAGCTAAAAATAATGAGTTAAAAATTAAACGTGACGGTAAAAACCGGTGTAATAATTTGCCGACTAATCGGGGCTCGAGAAAAGGTATTGATATTTTTATTGTGCAGTATATAAAAAAAACTGTAAACTGCAAAAAACTGTGCAAAAGAAAAAAGCAATTAGAATCTTTGCTGCTTTTTCCGGCAGTATTTCTGAGTTGCTGCCATGTCATGCACTGCACGGTAGAGTAAAAATAAAAACGAGTGTGCTTAAGATCGTATAAACGTCCTACTTATCTATCTCATTACTTTGAACTTGTCGACGAACGCTGTTTATAAGCGGAGTATACCATCGGGCCGTAGTGACTGGAAGTTGACAAGTGCGATCCCACACAAAAGAATTTATTTCGTAATCTGGTCATGAAAAGCTCTACGGTATAATCTCAGTCTTGTCCAACTTTTATAATCTTATTAGAATTTTAAAGGTAAATACTTATATCGCGAGGGACTTTATAAGTAAAATCAGAACAAGTACGTATCAATCAGACAAATAGTTGTCCTGCTTGAAATATGAGGGCACTGAGGGGCGAGAACCGGTAGTAGCGAGGCAAAAATCTTTTTTTTATTTATTTATTTTACAAATATATTATCTTAACTGCGCAACGAGTGTATTTTCTGGTCTCCTGTGGGCTATGAAGTGAGTAGCAGTCGCTAGAATCATTTAGATGACTAGCCGCGCATCCGACCCCAATAAAAATAGGAATAGAATAGGCAAAATGGAAGTAGAAGAAGCTTTGAACTACTTACGTTGTTCAAACGTTCTTCAATACGTTGGTCCGACGTATACGTAACCTTATGTCTCTCTTGTTTCTTTTAATTGGCCCACGTGGCTTACTTTCCTTACAATGTGCTTATATATTTTATATATTATCTAAGAAGTTCACTACTTCCATTGCACAACAGCGCCGGTATTTGGTGTGATTATAGAGTACGTAAATATAAATTGGCCAACACAATGTTGTTACAGATAAAGTAATTACGTGAATATCTTTCAGCTTGCTATTTTGATGCGGTTTTTAAATCTTGCCACCAAAATAAAAATATTCATACACTGGCATAAACATGGTTATAAAACAATTGATTCATTGCGAGCCTTCCATAGCTTTTCCATATTCGCTAGTTTGTTCACGTTCCTCGCTAAATTGACTTTGTGGGTGTCTCAATTAGTTGTCCACACATGAAAATTGGTCGAATTGTATGCAAATATTAGTTTATTCATTTCGCTTCGCTTTGATTTGAAGTATTGTTTGTGGAATAAATTCACTGCGGGGGTTTGTCTGATCCGGTATTACATGGCATCCTTCAACTACTGTACTACGGTACAGTGACAACCTGACAATAAATATAGCAATCTATGGACATTATTAATAATCCGTTTGCAATTATGAATACAACGCAAAACCACGTTTTCATGGTACATTAATTTAAATGATGTGCATGGTAGTATACATTCAGTCAAAAAAGTATCGGGAGTGGATGATTTGTTTATGGTTCCAAATTCAACTTTTTGTTTTTTTTTGTTGTTAGATTGGCACAACTGTTTTTTCATTTTGGCGCGGAGTTTGAGTTGCATCTGTTAGGTATTTATATTAAATACAGTACTGGTTTTAGTAATATCACATATAGTGTGTATTGCGAATTTCATAATGGACAAAAAAATCGAACAAAGAGTTTGTCTCAAAATGTTCTGAGTCACTGAAAATGTTACAGAAGGCTTACGGTGAATCGACTTTATCAAAAACTCGTGATTATGAGTGGTTCAAAGCGTTCAAAAGCGGTCGAGATGTAATGAAAGATTTGCCTCGCACTGGTAGGCCATCAACGTCTGCAACTGAAGTTAACATCGCAGAAGTTAAGGAAATAGTGATTGAAAATCCTCATTCAACTCTGAGAGAGATAGCCGCCGAACTTTTTGTATCTCACGAGTCGATTCGTACCATTTTAACTAGTCATTTGGGTATGAAACATGTTACCGCTCGGCTAGTCGCAAAACATCTGAATTTTCTCCAAAAACTCAATCGCATGAAAGTCGCTGAGTACATAGTAGAACGAGTCAATTCCGACCCAACATTCATGAAACGCATTGTTACTGGTGACGAGACGTGGGGTTACGACTTTGACATGCAAACTAGTCAACAAGCTTCGGAGTGGCGCCTTCCAACTGAACCGAAACCGAAAAAACCACGCCAAAGTCGATCAAAAGTCAAAGTCATGTTGACTGTTTTCTTTGACTATCGCGGTGTTGTGCACTCTGAATTCTTACTGGAAGGTCGAACGGTAAATAAAGAATATTATTTGAGCGTTATGCGGCGTTTAAGAGAGCAAATTCGACGAAAAAGGCCAGATTTGCGGAAAGAAAATTCTTGGATTTTGCACCACGATAATGCGCCTTCGCACAAGGCCATCATTGTGAACGAATTTTTGACCAAACACTCAACAAATACCATCCAGCAACCACCATATTCACCAGATATGGCTCTAGCTGACTTCTTTCTTTTTCCTAAACTCAAATTACCACTTCGTGGTACCCGTTTTCAATCGGTAGAAGATATAAAGGAGAATTCGCGGCGAGAACTGAAGTCAATTCCGAAAGCAGCGTTTAAAAAATGTTTTGATGAATGGATTATTCGTTGGCGTAAGTGTATCGTTTCTGAAGGAGCATACTTTGAAGGTGATAAAATAAATTTGGATGAATAACAAACATTTTGTATATTTGATCTTTTCCCGGTACTTTCTTGACAGAGTAGTAATTACCAATTCTGCGTAACTGAACCACATATTGAAATCCCAATTAAAAGGTAGTAAACTGTCGCCCGTATTCTGTCATAGTATATGTTTCAACAACTACTTACTTCATTAAAAGAAAATGTTGAGTCACTTTTTGTATAACTTAATCTTATCTGGTCAGGTAATGGCAATTTGTAATTGAGCCACAATGACGATCCAGCCATCATCATATCAGGCGATAGACGACCACTGCTGGAAAAAAGCTTCCACCAAAGATCTCCACAGTTGCCGGTCTTGCGCTATCCGCATCCACCGGTTTCCAGCGACCCTCACAAGATCATCGGTTATCTTATATAGGGCCTGCTCATGCTGCGTCTTCCGGTTTGATTCAGCCATACTTAATATTAATCGGTATCTCCATTTGTAAATATCTAATAATATGGATAGATATTAAAGGAACTTCCCAAGTGTATGAATTGGTTGTACCTACAAATATTTCTCATAGGTGATATACGATATTACCTGCTTCCGCTCCGCTGCGCGGACGTGCAGTTCAGAACTAAATAGTTCCTATCTTCATCCGGTTTGATTCAGCCATACCTAATATTAATCGGTATCTCCATATGTAAGTATCTAATAATATGGATAGATATTAAAAGGAACTTCCCAAGTGACGTGCGATCAATATTGTATGAATTGTTTGTACCTACAAATATTTCTCATAGGTGATATACGATATTACCTGCTTCCGCTCCGCTGCGCGGACGTGCAGTTCAGAACTAAATAGTTCCTAGCTTCATCCGGTTTGATTCAGCAATACTTAATATGAATCGGTATCTCCATATGTAAGTATCTAATAATATGGATAGATATTAAAGGAACTTCCCAAGTGACGTGCGATCAATATTGTATGAGTTGGTTGTACCTACAAATATTTCTCATAGGTGATATATGATATTACCTGCTTCCGCTCCACTGCTCGGACGTGCAGTTCAGAACTAAATAGTTCCTTTATTATTGTCGTACTTAGGTACGAGTATATGCCAATAACTCGAACATATTGAAACCGAACGACTGCGACTGCTCTTTAGCGGATACTATTATTGGTGGCTAACAGAGTCTTTGATCATTTGAATATCATGCATAAGTAAACAAATATTTCATTAACAGATTTTATAGGAAACTAGTTAATTAATTTCTTTCAGATTAGTTGTTTAAAGTTAGGTTTAATTATATAGTAATATGAACTTGAGATCGAAATCTCATGGCAAAAGGGTTGCGTAATGGAGGGAGAAACAGGTAACGAACTTATAAATAAAGCAATAGAGATTCGGAATTAAAAAGGACTCATCATTATCATATTTAAGAGCTATGCTCTTGTCGGTGCAGCTTCTTCCAATCGTCTCGGGTTTTGGCGAGCGCTTTGACTTCTTGATACGACATTACATTTATTTTTTCCTTTATCTGATCCATATAGGTCCTTCTTGGTCTTCCTCGTCCTCTCCTTCCCTATATTTTGCTTTCAATAATATAAAAAATTTAGAAACACTATAAAAAATTTATTATTACATAAAACAACAGTTTAAATCAGACACCTTTTAGGTACTTATAAGGTGTCTGATCTACTATCATGATTGTAGGAATACTGATTTATTTTTTAGGGAATTATTGGTAGGCTATATTTTGTTCTATACCTACTAACTTGTGCCTCAGGTCAAAATATTAAACGGAATGGCTCCGTAATGGAGGGCGATTATTTGTTGTGGGTATGGATATAATTTCCCTATAAGTTATACGTATGTTTGTCAGTTGTCAGGTTGCCACGTTCGGTCTTTTCACCTAGCCGTCTCATCGGATAGGGTAGTTAATAATATATTCCTCCAAGTCGAATTTCTACTATGGTGGCCAGTCTCTATGGACACATTATATTGCTCTCCCACCCCAAAGATTGGCCAACAACACAGGACATAATAGTACAAGAGAGTACGCACTAAAATGGGTGGATTCTCATCTCTGTTACGTTGTTAATAAATTGAATTATGTACGCATCTTGTCTTTGCAATTTTCTTTTAAGTATACAATTTTATTCAAGGCTCACAAGGGAACAGAAGTGAATATAAATTGAATCTATTATGATATCGGATGAATATCATAAATAAATATGGGCAATGTTGATATGTCAAGGCATTGAAACAAGGTGAAAATTAGGTTACGCTGTTATTTTTAGGGCATTGGTGACATTTCTCCAAATTAGTTATCTGCAGTTGCCAAATTAGACAACATATATATGTATTAATATATATTTCTTTTATAGTTGCGTTGCTCTAAGCGTTAATAGGCATTTAGAAACTCAAATAGATCGATAAAAAATAAATGCGATTGTTCAATAGTTTAGTCTTAGTCCGCTTTTTGGGTTTTGACGTGAAAACATTTTTTTATTTATTAACGTGTAATACATAGCAACCAGTGAACGCATTGCGTTCACTGATAGGAATTTTTAGTTTAGGACGCTTGTCCGTATAGAAGATATATAGTAAAAAAATGTTAAAATATAATAATAGTATGCCAATTCGACAATACAGGACAGACGGTCGTGACGCAAAATAATTGGGATATTTTATCTTATTTAATAATGCGTTGCGTTTTTGATATCAATGGCAATTTTTCAGACTCTATCGGTTTTTTTTTATTTGTTTATTTATAAGGTACAAGCTAATCTTAAGAACTAGAACTGTGTCCCACAAAACAGTATATACTATTTGACTGTGGAATCAAGATAAAATAATGCTATGCTAAAATTATTACATTTTTATACGGTGTTAATGTATTTGGGTCTATGGAGTACTTCTCAATTATTAAATTTACTTTCGTTCAATGTATTTTGGTTTGGCTGTGTTTGTTTCGATCTAGGCCAGAAACTCAGAGCATAGCTCTCTCCATTGTTTATTGGATTTCCTTAAGTTTTCTTATAAGGCGCATAATGAGCGACCACTTCTTTGTTCCGCAAGTCATTACCTACTGTATTGTCTCCGTCTATAATTTTCAAATGCCTAAAACCGTAAGTAAATTTAAAGCTGGTTGGTTAGATCTTCACATGTAATGAAAATCTGATTACAAGTATAAACCTCTAATTTTTTGGAAAGTAACCCTATTCTCTTCTATCTTTATCTTATCTCTATCCATCCAGCCCTACGTCCGTAGATGACCGCGTTATATCTCAGGAACTACAATATTTAACAATTTTGACATTAGATCTTAAATCGAGGTATTTAATTTAAGTTAACGTCTACTTGTTTTTGATGAATTATTAGAATTTCATAATAATAATGCAATCCCTGTTTCTCTCCAAAGCTTTCTATGAATAAAGAGTGTCTATGTCTAAAATAATTACGATTGATTATTTTGATTTAATTAATATTTAAGAGAATATGACACAAAAATATGACTATTAGCTGCTTTTTTTAATAGTTTTGACGTAAAATCATTTAGTTATGCGGTACTATATTTTTTATACCTCTGACGAGGCAAATTAAATCGGTAAGCGCATTTCGCAACGTCGGGTAAGTTTAAAAAAAAATATCTATCGTTTTGAGAGTCTATTAAAATAAGTGTTTCTTATTTTTATTTACTGTAAAGTATTTGAATTGATAAAGTATATTTATGCTTATTGAGTTACAAACAGGGCTTACATTTAACGATCTCCATCTGTCCATCAAAGTGATGTTTCTCTAGACTTATGACTAATTTATTAATTAATGTAAACATAGTCAGTACTCTGGCATATTATAATATATAAGTATAAGGTACTAAACTGTGCAAAGCCTACTATTAATTAAAACCAAAAGTTTGATTGCTACTAAACTAAAGACGTTTAAAAAATATCTTACAGTGGAAACTATAAATATAAAACACAAAATTAATTTAAAATTAGTTCTAATACGGTTCCAATTATATATGTGGTACAGAAACAGAATGTGAACCATACCGAGAGTAATCCATTTAAATGCATTATGAATATTTTAATCCGTAGTGATGTTGAGTCCTCTCTGGCAGAGTAGGTTGTGTAGGGAGATAATTTTAATTAATTTTCTTCTCCCTTTTGTCTTCCAGTTTATTAGTGTAGCAATATTTCTCGGAGACTACATAAGCATGCTAATTTGCGAAGTCATTTCAAACGACCTTAAGGGCTCAAAAGAAATTTTGTTTATATAGTCGAGAATCTAATAACAGCTATAGTAATTATTCTTCAGCCCCTTCATTGTAGGACGTGATTTTTATGCAAAAAGTTACATAGATAATGTCAATCTGTCCAGTACTTAAAACCTATGAACAGTTTGAAAACGTAATAGGTTTAACAATATTGACTGCACTTACCGTTCGTTACCACTACCTGCTGTATCCCTTAGTCACCATGTACGACACCCATGGGGTGATATGGGGTCCATGTTATTCTTTCTAAGCTGGAAACCACACGGTATAACAATATTGGTTCTAAAGCAACCAAAATAGTAGGTTTTGTAATCAGAAATAAAAAAGATATCAAATTCTTCGTACAAAAAAAAATGTTTATGCTTCCTTGGTGCGACATATACTATAAGGATTATAACGATCACACGCTTCCACGCATGCGGCTTAAATCGGGAGCGTGCAAGAAAGATTTAGATAACATTCCGTGCAGGCATTCCAGGAATTTGCCTAACTAAAAGGGGCTTGAACTATTTAAGATGGTGATTTCTGTTAAATGCAGGGATATTTTAGACTTGACATTCTGCTCCACTGTACCTCTATCTATATTATTAATTTCCCGCCACTCCTGAATATTTTTTTTTCATTGAACTACCTCAAAAATCTTAACTACAATTAGTTGCCTATACAGCAACTGCAATGCAGTTGATGCCCACACAATGTTCGTGGCCTAATATAAATACAGTATTCTTAAATTATATATTATTATATATGTATTATTGTATACAAAAAAAGAATTTGAATTGAATATATTTGGGAAATCTGTTCTCTTCCGAAATTTTGACGTAAATATCTTACTAATATTTTAAATTTGAAAGTTTGTGAGTGGGGATGTTTGAATGTTTGTTACTCTTTCAAGCAAATGTACCGAACGGATTTTGACGAAACTTTTGTAGTAACATAGTTTATCCTAATAACACATAACGGGTAAACCGTGGGGCACAGCTAGTAACTAATATTATTACAAAGTCTTTGTTAGAGTAGCCGTAACGTTTGCAATTGCAAATGCGAAGTTTTATTTTCTTCAAGATCTGGCTATTAAATGTTATTGAGATTTTTTATATCCAGAAAAAAATATTGCGTATGTTACACCCCAAAGCTTCGTAGAGATGCTTTTGTGACGGCGGCGAATATCAGACAGGCTAGGATCACCTGATCTCAGTCCGTAGAGGGCTTATAAGACGGCCTGAGGGAATACCTACCAGAGGACGGGCAGCAGCGTCTCTCTGAGTACTATTACCATCATACTGCGATGTTGTAGGTGTGTGTTACTTCAGGCTTATATATATTACTTTTCCCTTTTAACTTACAAGACTAGTCTATGTCTTTATGATATATCGTTATTTACTTCTTACACGCCTATCATTAATTTTGTATTATTCTTTCAGATCTTGTCGATCGTTGTCTGGACGACAGGAAAAAAATTGAAGACGAAGCCTTTAGTATTACGTATCTCCTGACAAAACGGTTGGGGTAATTTTATTTTACGTTTCAATTAAACAAGTTTTATATTACAGTTTATTATACAATTTAAGTTGGGGAATTATAGCGTCTATGATATGTCTAATCCCCTATTCATTTTAATGGTTCCATGTATCGATATTTAAATAATTTAATATAAAATACTGGATCGTTCCTTCACTCGGTATTTTCATATTTATAAATCTGAACTCAACTTGGGAGCATTCGCAACATCACACTTGAAAACGTCATCCTTAAAATTTGTGTTACTAGGTAATAAAACAATGAAAATTCCGGTAGCCTTGGTATTCAGTTTTGTTATGTACTTGAAATTCTCCAATTAAATGCATTTGTCAAAATAAAAGTAAATAATACATTGTAAAATTATTAAATTAAACAACCTTAATTTAAGTATTACCAAGAGTACATACATCATTAGGAATAATCTATAATGGTTAAATCTATGGCATCTTACGGAACTCTTAAGTATTAAGTATGTGTGCGTTGATAACATGGAGCACGCGGCACACACGTGTACATAATGTGGATGTCTGTGTGTCTTGTACCTACTCCATTTTATTTAAGTCTTCAGTATTGCGCTTCTAAATTAAAGAACATCATTATCTAGTATATACTAGATAATGATGTTCTTTAATTTAGAAGCGTTCAGAAAAGCAGCAGTCTTTTTTATAATTTTCGACTATTTGATAAGTTTGGAGTAAATGCATTTAGGTATTTGATTTACTAAATGTAATTAAAAACAGGAGTAAGTTTTAGATAGATGACGGAGTGTGGTTAGCATTGCAAAACCAAAAACAAATTTCCAATAAAATAGCTAAATGGGTATCATACGGTTGAAACGTTCCTGCCATCTCCTCAATCACAAGGTCACCTCGGCTGAACAATGATCTACACGTGGACCTGATTTAGGGACATTTCTATGTATATGTTTTCCTTAACAAGCGATTACTATATGTATAATTAAAATAAAATCAAAAACGTTTATGCAAAAACATGGCACCAACAATATTCTATTTAGGAGGATTGGGGTATACTGCAATATTATTATATTATGACGAGCCGGTTGGCGTGGTTGGTAGATACGCTGCCTTCACGCCGCATGTCGTGGGCTCGATTCCCACCCGAGACAGATATTCGGTGCATGAACGTGTCTGACTGTCCTGAATCTAGATGTTATCTATATATATACAAATCAATGCCACTTTTCGTTGTAATGTTATAACTCAACACCGCCTTTACCAATTTGGCAAATTTTGGTCTTGAATTATTCGTGGAAGTCTAGGTAAGGTTTATGCGTAGAGAAAATTTTAAAAAAAGTCTTGAAAAAGTGTAAAATCTACATCTTTTAGCAACCTAAAATATTTTTTTGTTTGTGTAAATGAACTTAATAATCATTTTTTTATTACTATGCCTTATACGTAGCGAAGCACGTACCGGGCCGCTAGTCATCTATATAAGTATGTATTTACAAGAGAAAAGTAGTATATGTAGTATATGTATCAGTTATCTGGTTTCCATAGTACAAGTTCTGATTAGGTTGGGATCAAATGGCCGTGTATGAATAATGTCCCAGGATGTTATTATTGGATGCGAATAGCGCAAGACCGGCAATTGTGGAGATCTATGGGGGAGGCCTTTGTCCAGCAGTGGACGCCTTTCGGCTCATATGATGATGAAGATGTTATTATTACATTAGCATGCAGTAGTCTTGATTGAAGAACATCACACCACATCGATGTGTGCTAAAAATATAAATCAATTCTTGTCAGTTGTAGTAGTGGGTGGACTATTATTATATTACTACTTAGTATTACTCAATTTCAACCAATTAAACCTCAATCCGTGTTAATGAAATTAAGTAATAAACATCGATGTCCACCCAATGATATGACAGTTTAATTTAATATTAGGTCTAGATACTATATTCTACTTTATTAATATACATTCTAATAAACAAACAGAAATTCAAATAGGATTATTAGATTTTAGTTGTTTGTCTTTTTTTTTGTAATCTAAAATTTGTGATCTAAAATTTTTTTTAAACAAATAAAGGTATCAATTTCTTTGCAAGTTTTAGGGAAATTCGTAGCGTGATAGGTTATATGCAACATTTGAGTGCAACAATTTAGATGATTGACAAGTATCGTCTGTGCATGTACAAAATTGTATACTTCTAGTACACGCAGTAACGTAATGTACCGTAAAATTGTACTTTAATATTTCATTAGAAGGAGAAGGTAATAATTGTAAAACTTGTAAGTGCGTATCTTGCTAAAAACTTTTATGATAATTTAGAATAACTGTCCAATATATTATCGTTAAGTGGAATTCGCCAGGTGCACCCTAGCGAATGTATTATTATTACTATTACAGACCGCACGGACTGACTATTTCATAATATTTTGTTGCTTTAATTACTGTTTTTAAACTGTGTTTATGTAATACATTGTGAGCTTGACAAGTACACGTGTATGTAAATACCCAAATGCTGAATAAATAAATTCCATTATTTTAATTAGGTATTTACAAAGTACGACATTGTTGTGATTTTCGTGTGTAATATTAGATAACAATACATACTAACATTTAACTGACATGCAGAGAATATTAAGCAAGGTGTTGCAATTTATACTACTCGTAAAGTACGAAAAATAACATATGACAATTGCCATATTTTGAGATTACATGAGATAATAAATTAATACTTGAGTGACAACTCTCTAACCAAACTTACAATAAAATCTCGCACCATCATTAAGCATATTCCCATTACGCATACGTTGCACGCAAACAAACACTTTGCTCGAGTAAGAACCAAAACGTAACTAGAATAATACATATAGGTTCAAAAACAAATTTGTGGGTACAAATTAGAACAAAAATAATAAAACTATAATATGTTACCGAAATATTTTCCCGATCAAATATTGAAGCTAAATCATTTTATTGAGATCACCTGACTTTGATGAGATGTTTTTGCGACAGTCAGATGTGTTTCTACGGTACAAGGGAGTCGCAACGCAAATCTTTCATCATTCTGTTTAGGACGTACGTTTTGTTGATTAAATTTAATGGTATATTATTTAAAGATTCAGATCAATTGATAATATTCCAGTATGGGGTTATGTGTAAAGATCGGTTCAAGGAGTTCCTATATGCCCCTTAAGTCTCCTAATTCTACGAGTATTACACCTTGCTTATAGATTTGCGCTTAAGCAATTTGCATATTAAAACAAATTAAGTAATTTAAATTAATTCAAATTCGTTTTAAGGTTCTCCTTATTCATGACGGCATGAGAGATGAGATTAAATCGTTTAGATTATGAGAAACGAACCAAATCAAGTATGTGTGAAATATTTAAATTTGTTTGCAAACAAAATTGTAATTGACAATTTTTAACACATGCGATTTCTTTTTACAAGTAGTGACAATTTTAGTTGGTGAACACTTAAACTCAAGGCATTATATTCCAGTACAAATAGCTTAAAGCACAATAGTCTTCGTATCGATGAATTCCTCTGCACCTTAATCGGATGAGAAGCCGGCCGTCTTAACCTAAATTATATAGTATAAACGTCACTGTATAAACGTTCGACCCTCAAGCGTGCCTAGTGACTCGGGTGTTTATGGTCTTATTTGCTAGATGGCTTGAACACAAACATGGGCTCAAGTCGTCTATCTATATTGTCCTAGGAAGCAGTGAAAGCTTCGTAGGCTATCATCATCAGCCTAATATCGTCCACTGCTGGAGATAGGCTTCCTCCAAAGATTTGGAGGGTTTGTCGTAATCACTGATTGACATGCGAGTTGATGACCGTAATTAGGTGGTGGCTGGTACAAAGGTGGCGCTGCTGCACGACCTGGTGTATCCCTTAGTTACCTTTTAAAACACCCACGAGATGGTATCGGGTGGCCCTGTTATTCTTTTAACTTTTATTCTTTTTAACAAACAGTATCGCTATCAGTAAATGTCAAAATAAAAAAAGAACAGTTCTTGTTCATGGTTGGCGTAGTTAATTCCCAACATTTAATTCTGTTGTTCGTTCGCTCGCCTGCGTGCCAGTCAATGTGTTTTGTAAAATAATACCTCTTGTGAGTTAATTTAAGAAGCCAATGTATTATTTTCTGGAAATATAAAGTGAAGAGTTTATCCCTTTAATATTATTTTCTTTGTTTCAGCGTTTTGAATGGCTCGTTTCAAAACCAATTGAAGCTGGCGAAGTGGTGATTTTGTATTTATTCACTCGTGTGCGCTGGGGCACCCCTCGTGTCCTTGGCGTATACCGACTGGGACTTCACATCGTGGTTACTGATGGACAACTTTGCATTACTGATACCCTCGTCGATGACAAGAATAAACCAGTACCGGTAAGTAATCATTCTGTTAGTAAATATTAGGTTTAATTAAAATAAATAAATACCTTCGGTCCAAATTCCAGACTAGGCAGATCATTTTAACAGTAGTATAGTAACATAGACATGACGCAAGTTTACATACATTTAGTCTCGTTAGTTTTATATAAAAATTGTTTAATAGAACCTTAGCCGGCTTGGTGGCAATTTATGTTATATATATGCCATTGTTTTACTGCTGACTGATTTGACTGCGTGCAGTGGAGTACCATGTTTGATGTGCTTGTGGAGATGGGAGTCCCCTTGCACCTCATTTTCCTGGTGCAGAATTTATACCTTGACGGCACTAGCTTTGTGAAATTGGAAGACCATCAGTCGAAGTCCTTTCACACTGAACGAGGCGTGCGCCAGGGCTGTATTCTTTCGCCTAAATTATTCAACCTGTACGGCGAATACATAATGAGAAAAGCGCTGGAGGACTGGGACGGAGGCGTATCAGTAGGTGGCCTCACTAACCTCAGATATGCTGATGACACGACTATAGTTGCATCGAGTGAAGTAGAGATGGCAACTCTGCTGAAGAAAATAGAAGGTGAGAGTGCCAAACTCGGTCTCATTCGAAAACCAAGATAATGGTGGTGGACCGAGCGCAACTTCTACCAAAAACCGATGCACTCAATGGCTACGAAAAAGTCAGTCAATTTGTGTACTTGGGGTCTATGATCACAAATGAGGGCAACTGTACAGATGAAATACGCCGAAGGGCCGGGAGGGCCAAAAGCGCTATGGTGAATCTGGACAAAATCTGGAAGAACCGCGGTATTCGCCGGAAAACCAAAGTGCGACTCGTTCGTGCCTTGGTATTTTCTATTTTCCTGTACGGCGCAGAAACCTGGTGCTGCAAGAGCAACGATAGCAAAAAGATCGATGCTTTCAAAATGTGGTGTTGGAGAAGGTTGCTCAGAATTCCGTGGACCGCTATGAGAACCAACGAGTCCATACTGCAGGAGCTTTACATCACGACAAGGCTCTCAGCAATCTGCCACCAAAAGGCCCTTCGCTTCTTCGGACATATCATGCGGTCTCCTAAGCATAGTCTGGAGAAGCACATCATAGTGGGTCAGATGGAGGGAAGACGAGCCAGGGGCAGAGCACCCTCAAGATGGATAGATGCCATCAGGAAAACTGTGGGGCCGGACATCCAGACGGCAGTCCACAGCTGCAACAACCGCAGCGAATGGAGAGCTCGCTGTTGTGGTCGCGACCCTCAGCATTGAGGGACCGAGGAAGAAGAAGAAGAAGTTTTACTGCTGTGTAATACAGACCATTGACACAATGATAGGGGTGGGCCATAATCCAGCACGCTGAAGCTGACAATATTTAAACAGGCCACATTTTGGAGAACTCCCAGGCATGGGCGGAAATATATATTTTTGCAATTAAATGTTTATTTATATTTGACTAGCTGTGCCCCGCGGTATTACCCGCGTTAAATTTTATAAATTTTCTTTGCTATAAACCTCACGGAGCCCGAGACCTTTCCAACGAATGCAAAACCGTGGAAATCGGTTCGTGCGTTCGGGAGTTATAGCGTCAGGAAGGAAAAGCCGACTTATTTTTATATAGTAGACAAGAACATTTTAATTGTATATTTCGAAATGATTGCTCTGTTGCTCTAGTAGTTAGTGACCCTCACTGCTGAGGCAGAGCTCATGTTTTCAATTCTCATCCATGACAGCACGCTTATTCGTACTGTATCTGGGTGTAATTTATCTATAATGTGTATGTATTTAGAAATATATAAGTATGTTTATCAGTTATCCAGTTAGCCTAATACGGGCTCTGCTTAGTTTGGGATCAGTCTGTTAGTTTTCCCAAGATATTATTTATTATTATTATTTTATTTAAAAAATTAATTTTATATAGTAATTAAATTAATACAATAGTACAACGTCATAAATAGTGCTCAGTTGGGGTCAACGCAGATCCTCCCAAATAATAAATTCCTCCTCTAAATGTATGATGGCATTTCTTTTTTATCGGTTTCAGTTTTCTATATAAACTTTAACTAGCCATCTCTTCGATTCTATAGTTATTACAAAGTGCTCTGTTAATCAAGTCGGCCAAGTTTCTAGAAAACAAAACCGATAGATAATACCTACATCCTCCGGAAGGGTGTTAGCAAGGGAATCCTAAATTTGATCTGCCAGCGTGTATCATTCGTAGCTTAACGCAGAGCGTCTACCCCGGATTGGTAGATGGTGCAGGTTCGAGACCCGCCGGACGATTAAATTTATGATTTAAACGCTTTGCATTGTGAATAATTCTATAAAATTAAAATTTATTTGTCTTATTTTCCAAACACCAAAGGATGCGAATAGCACAAGACGGCAATTGTAGAGATCTTTGGGGAGGCCTTTATCCAGCAGTGGACGTCTTTCGGCTGATATGATGATGATAGGAAGCCGAACTTAGTTTAATATAACAATTTTGAGTGTTAATCAAAAGAATACGGTCGATGGAACTAAATCCAATATTTCCTCATTAAATGGCACTGTTGGTATAACGTGAGACACATTCGGTAATGAGAGTTGATGTATTTAGATTTCCCTACATTTAATAAGAGGTTCTTTGCCGAAAACTATTACGACATAATAAGGCTGTGTGTTTTATTGTGTTCAAAATGACATTGGTCTTTCTTATTTACGTACTTTAAGTATAAAGACCGTATCATCAGTGGACAATATTATGACTGATACCGTCTCTACCATATAAGCGAGATCATTTATTATATAGACTAGAAATAAAAATGGGCCAAGGATATTGAATTTGTACCAAATATTCCATAGTACTTCAGTTTTAAAACAAGCGTACGGTGATCAACGAAATCAAAAGCTTTAGAGAGATCACAGAAAAGTTCATCAAAATCACAGCAAAATTAGGGTACACCCCGCATCTCGAAGAGAGCGGACACTTGAAAACCAAAACTGCTTGTTATGCAATATCCCATTCACGTTGAAGTGGGACAATATTTCGCAGAGCTTATTTCAAAATATTTTACTTAAAGCTTAATATTGAGACAGGTTTGTAATCGACAGCATTCTTTGGAGAACTTGCTTTGAATACGAGTACTATCTTACTTATTTTTATTAAATCATAAAAGATGCTCTCACTTATACAGCAATTGAAGATCGCTGCAAGGGTTGAAACAATGTTTTATATAATTGATTCGATTGCTTTAACAGATAAGTCTCATCAATTCTTCTGTTCCTGGTTTTAATATTCTTAAAGGCTTTTATAATTTCTTCATTTGTTACAAATTTTAAACTAAATTTAGGCACAGATTGTTTTAGAATTTGATTAAAAAAGAGTTCAGCTACATCTGGTGACAATCAGAGACACCACAGTAGTATCCACATGTATTTAAAAAAAAACAGGATAAACTTTTTGAATAATTCATAAAATTGACATTTTGTGTGAACGACCTGCTGTCATACAACTCATATAAAAGGTCTAGTCAGCCTACTGCCTTGCCTTACCCAAGAACTTTAAAATTTTATCTTATTTCTATCAATCTTGATGTTTTTTATTTTACAAACTTTATTAAATTCTGTGGAAAATCAGTGGAGTAATCTAGTGTACACATCGTTAGAACCCTAACGATATGTACACAACATTATTCCACTTAAGTTTGGCTATAGATGGCACATATTTTCCCCAGGTTGTTTCTGAAATTTCCTAAATTTGTTTTTGTATGAGGTTTAAAATTGATGTTGTGTTTATTCATAATTATCTAATTATTTGTTTTTACTTTTTGGCATTTATGGTTAGTGTACCAGTTACCAAACACTTCAGATACTTTTTAGTTGATAATTACGTTATCAATGCAGATTGCAGTTGTGGTAATGACTTGTGGAATCAGAGAATTAGCATTTAAGGTTAAAGGACTGAAATTCAGATAAAAATATATTTATTACGGGTGGATCTCAAAAAAAAAATTCAATTCAGCACATACAAAGACTTTTTATTTTATTATCCTGTTTTATTACTTTTAATTTTCCTAAATATATCCTTCATTTTGAATGTAAAGAGCTGTAAGTCGGTTACTGGTTGTCGATACACACATATTCTACAACAGAACTGTGTTTCAAAAGCTCTTCCTCACACGCATGCTCAATAGAGAGTTGGTGTATAATAACTTCACGTCCTTTAAATTTAATTTGGTCACTGGCTATTTTAAAAGCTAGCCAACGTATAGCCACGTGTCTTCATCCATGTTTCTGTTAAGCAAAGAATATCTATTTTAAACTTTTTTCAAAAAGTTATATGTCTAGAATTTTACAAGAATATCAGTTAAATCATGATGTGATACAATTGAAAACTTATAAACTTCTCTGTTGTACTCCACTAGACTTATTTGTTTAAACTCATAACTAAATAAATTTTAGTAACATTATTAAAAGATGGTATAGAAACTCAACTAGGCTGAACCCAGTAGTCGGGTGCTGGGCATGCCAACGTGTCTTCAATCCACTAGTCGGGTGCTGGGCACTGAAATAGTTTTAAAAAACTTGATACAGTAAATGTACTCATTTTTGTGTTTTTAAACTGTGTTTTCTTGGAAATCGACCATTTCCATCTGCAAAGTAGCTTTATCACTCCCGACATCAATTACAGCTTCGTTGCTCCATTCACAAGCATGATGCAGATAATAAATGCTGCTGAGGAAGAACATTCTCATATCTTAAAATCTGCAAACCTCCAAGTAATTATGTGATAATGATATGGATTAAATACTAGAAAGAAAATTTAATTTGCATATATATAAAACGTCATGTAACAGTCATTAATTTAATATTGACTTAAGATTTATGAAACAAAATTGAAAACCTTACTTACTGTATGAAAATTATATTTTTTTATTGATTATATATTTGATTTTAGATAGAAATGTGTTCAATTATTGTGTTCAATTTATATAAGCTAAACTGACCTATTAAAAGCTTTCTCAATTATTGACCTTGTGCAAATTAAGGTCGCCAGAGCTCAATGGGGTGGGAGGAAGGGTAAGCAACACTTGTTTGCTGACTCTAAAAGGCCGGTAACGCACTCGCGACTCCTCTGGTGTCGCGAGTGTCCATGGGCGGCGGTGATCACTTACCATCAGGTGACCCACTTGCTAGTTTGTCGCCCACTGATATAAAAAAAAAAAAATTTAATGGACTATTGACAGGGTTCTCACCTAGAACGAACAAAATACAGACTAGACAGAGTTATAAAAAGATAGTAGACATTTTGCTGGGTGAACTAGATACTCAAACTAAGTAAATCCCCTTGTCCAGTTCACCCAGGAAAACGTCTTCAAGCTCGATCCAAAAATATCCCTAAAAAATCAAAACTGTTCTAAAGTACTTTCGAAGAAAAGGTGTTACTGGCATAACTAATGGTGCGTTCGAAATCGTGATATTTTTTCATGCAACTGATGGTGACTTTCGAACTTTATTTACTTACAATATTGGCATATACCTATAGTACACATATTTGGTATTCAAAATAGGGAACAGTAAAATATTACTACGACAGTTATCCCTCGGGCCACACATTACTGGATTGGAATACTTCCCTCTCTTTATATGGGTCTATGAACGGAGTGTTTTCTTATTTATGTTAAAGTCTTAAAACTGCTGTGACCTACAATTATAACCTACAATGTATAGACGGAAATAAACTACTAAACTTTTTGTAAATCAATTTCAGTCTTATGTATAATAGGACTGAATATAATTTATAAAAAGTTTTTTTTATTTTTTTAAAAACTGTTTCCAATGGGGTTATAATATTATAATCCCATTGAAAAATCCAGTTTATTTCCGTCTATACGTCAATATGGATTAAAAATCAACATGGTAAAATTTTTGTAGTTCGATTTATCGTGCTTTTAACTATAGATTGATACATCAGCGGAGTGTCATTCACATTCAAACTGCTTTTGGCTATCAAGCAGCATGCAAATCAACTGCTTGTAGCTGGTTACCAGGATTCAAATGCCAGAATTAATCTCAGTGACAAATTTCGTGATGACCATCCGAATGCTACTGTGAACATAGAAGACATCAGTGCCGTACCCCCCGTATATTTGAACCAGACGAGTATATGACTTACCATGAGATGCAGGTCAGGAGACAGGACAATCCTTAATCCTACTAAAACATTTTGGTGTGAAAAATTGTGCTCCCAATAGATTCTCTACAATTAAACTGAGGCTCAAAAACAGTCTGCATCACTTGGTGCAATTGCATGCTTGTAAAATTCCAATTCATACAAGGAACGTCCAATTGGGCACATTTAGTGAGTGACAAGCGACGTAACATGACTATGGCAAAGATTCCAAAGCAAAGCGGCAATTATTCGAGTCGCCGCGCCGAATATCAACCAAAGTGGTGTGTGGGCCGGTGGAACTTGTAAAAAGGGACAATGACAATGCCAGTTCTCACATGACCAGACAGGCAGACGATTTTTAATAAGGGAAATACGTACCTATATATTAATAGACGACATTTTCTTGTTTTCGAAACTCAAGAATTATTTACGGTGTCAACGAATTTCGTCACCAGATGAGGCTTTTACCGAATAAAAATTCTGTAAGCTACCGAGGTTACCTAGAAGGAGCGCATAAATGTTTTCAAAATTCGTTGAAGGGAAAATATTATAAGAAACAATAAATCATTTTCGACGAGTCATAGTACTTTTCCACATTATTAATTCCAGAATTCTTTAAGTGCAACCATATTATACACTGAATTTGCATTAATTAATTCTAGTTATGCGCCACTGCAGCGAAAATAGAGGAATATAATGTTTTTAACTATTCCAGCATTTAACACAGCAATAAACGTCCTTTATTCTGCATATTTATCTGTTTCTTGTGATTCCAGGAGTGCACTTTTACAATAAAATACCTATTGACTTGCTTGAATAGTCATATGACAAATTTATATTTATATCTCACATGTTTATTACCTATATTATTTACAAGATATCATACAAGGGTGTTTTAACACAAATACAACTTATACAATATTTGGGCTACATGGAGAGAAATTTCCGCACAATCCTGGCATTCGCCAGCAGAACCGCCTTCTGCATGTAACTCTCCAGCCAGATATCAAGCCCTAAACTTGCAAGGTTGATTTTCAGGGATTTAGGAATAACTCCATTTGTGGATATAACAATAGGTATGATCGCAGGTCTTTCGGTTCTCCAAATTTGCGCATTTATTATTATTATTAATACACATTTTAACAAAAAAGGCTAACTATTCAATGAATGATTATTTGATGATAACGACGCTTGGTGTTTACCAAGCCGAATATAACGTAAATAATTATAAACTCTTGTAGTAACTAACGATTTTAATATTCATTTATTTTATGACACATAATATTAATATATTGTATACTGAATTACGTAGATTTTTAATTTAACTTTTGGTAGTTGGTAGGTTGGTGGGAATTTATATATATATATATATCGTGTTATCAACCTTTATTCTATTTTAAGGCTTTTTTAGGGTTCCGTACCTAAAGGGTAAAACAGGACCCTATTACTAAGATTTCACTGTCTGTCTGTCCGTCTGTCACCAGGCTGTATCTCATGAACCGTGATAGTTAGACACTTGAAATTTTTATAGATGATGTATTGCTGTTGCTGATATAACAAAAAATACTAAAAAACAAAACAAAATAAATATTTAAGAGAAATATAAGTATTACGAGCAAAAAACGGAAAATAAATTTAGACAAAAATTAAATAAATTCTCCCAAAATATGTAAATGAAGTATTCAAAGTTATAAATTATAAAGTTTTTGTGCTAACTTATTACTTACCAATAATTTATTTTTTATATATAGACTAGTTAAACTACCTACTTTCAAATATGTGAGATCTGGCTTTAATTAAGCCTTCAATATACCGCGCTAATCTAATACTCTAATTACGCATCTGGATTCGATTATTCATCACAGTTCAACAGTAAATATGACAATTAAGTCTGTACACTATACGCAGTAATATGTACCTACTATTACATTTGCTTTAATGGTAACTTCATAATCCCTAATCTAGTACTAGTACCTACTCTAGCACTGGTACCTACTCTATTTAATCTAAAAGAAAAATGAACGCTACAAGAACAACATGTATTATCTAATAATTATTCATTAATATCTATACATATAATAAAATCGTACAAAAATCAAAACTGTACATTGAATATTTTTTAAAACGGATACCTGGGGTGTGATCTACAATGGATATCGAAGCCAAAACTATAGTTTTTAGAATTTTTGTCTGTTTATCTGTCTGTCTGTATGTATGTCCGGGCTAAACTCAAAAAGTACTGCATGGATTTACTTCAAATTTTGCATGACTATTACTAAGAGGTTGGGTCAACATATAGGTTACATATTATCACACTATCATCTACGTGGGAGGAGCTGTGATAATTTATAAAGTTTAACGCGGGTAAAACCGCGGGGCACAGCTAGTTATGAAATAATTAGTAACTAATTATTATGTATGAAACCACATTTTATTTTACTTATAGTATATTTATGATGTTTTAGTATTATGAAACATACAATTATTGATACAAATATAAATATGAATGCTTAGGTACGTTACAAAGTAGTTTATCAGTTATTTATGTTAATGAAATAATTATTTAAAGTTACGAACAATAAGTGTAAAAATAAAATAACACAAAAAAAGACTAATAACAAATTTTAATGTTATATAAAATTAATTTTAAGACTATATTGAGACCTTTTGGGATTGATCACCGTACAAGACATATAAGTGTGTGATCTAAATATAGATTTGACTCTGGATGTGATTTATGTTCATGAATTTCGCATGAAAAACACTCTCGTGGTACAGGGATTAATTTTCAAAGGCCGTAGACCGTCTTTAAGATAAATGTATAATGTCGGGATACACAAATGTGTGCCTAATTCAGCATTATAAGAAGTTGAAACATTATTGCATTAAAATATAAAAATACGAATGAAATTAGCGATCTTTTCTCTAAAATTTTACTTTCCGGGAATTGCAGGGGATGCACCAGAATTGTTAGGAATAAGAAAAGCGTAGCAGAAGCGTAGCAAATACGTAGTAGAATCGTAGCAGAACCACTCAGTAAGTATAAGCTTTAGCAATAGCAATATCGACTGCAGGGTTTTCAATTAGCGCCTTTGAATGACTACTCATATAATTAAACAACTAAGTATATTAACAAAATGACACTTAATGCGTTTGCTAATTGGCATTTTGTATGGGAATTTAATCTTTTCTGTCCTACACGTCGTTCAGTTTTATGGGTAATTAAAAATCCTTGGGCTACGTTCACTATTTATGTGAGCAATTACGTATATCTAATACAAACTCAATACCGTAATTTTTTAATTTAATAATTAAAAGGAGATAATTTAAATAATAATCTAAATGGCGCTTAGTGTGCGTATACTGAACTTTTCATTACGCTGGTTAAGACTAGATTTACTTACTGACTTAGGTTTAGATTTTTGGGTGCATTTTCCGTGGTATACTGTAAAATACAGATCTCTATTATACTAGCCGCTCAACAACGCACAAACAATAAAATCTTGGGACATTATTTACACACGGCCATCTGATCCCAAACTACGCAGAGCTTGTACTATGGAAACTAGATAACTGTGGGAATCGGACGCACGACCTCTGGCTTGAAAAGCAAGCATTTGCCAACCACGCCAACAGGCATGTCACATCGAAAAATCGAACCGTACCGTAACCTCGTGGTGATATGCTCTCTGAGTGTTTCGGTGATGTCTTGATAAGTTTGTCGACGCTTAGATTTTTTCCCCGGTGCTCTTTAGATTCCATTACTGTGCCTGAAATATCGCATAACCTAATATAGGATTTAAAAAGTGGAGTGCCTCCAATAATAATATTAATTTCTGATCAAAAAATAATAGGCAGTTATTACATACTACCTATGCCCGCGGTTTTACTCGCGTTCAACTTTATAAATTATCACGGCTCCTCCCACGTAGGAGATAGCGTGATAATATAGTCCTATGTAGCTTACATGTTGACCCGACCTCTTAGTAATATTAATGCAAAATTTGAAGTAAATCCATGAAGTACTTTTTGAGTTTAGCCCGGACATATGTACATACAGATAAACAGATAAAAGTTCTAAAAACTATATTTTTGGCTTCGATATTGACTGTAGATCACGCCCCAAGTATCCTTTTTTTAAAATATTCAATGTAAAGTTTTGAATTTCCTACAATTTTATTATATGTATAGATATTGTATTATTTCTCATTCTATGTTGTGGAAAGCTTTAGAGGACGGTGCTGGATGAGAACATGAAGCATCCCATAATATTTCCGAAAACCTCTCACTTTATACGTCTATTGGTAGCAGACTTACACACTTCACGGAGGACCGCAACTAATGATGAATTACTTGAGATTAGGCTACTGGATCATTGGTTTTAGGAACCTAGTGAAGCAATGTGTTCATCCAAGAGCGGCATTAAGGCTTTTTTGACATTTGAGTTTGAAACCCAAAAAACATAGAAATTATCCAGTAAAAGTAAGTTCGCAACAGCTACACCTATTTATTTTTACTGTACCCTTGCTTTTCATCGCTACGAGTCGTTCTTATATTCTAATACTTTGTAAACATGCCGTCCTTTTATATGCAAAATAAATTTATATTATTGTTGGCCATACCTAGTTACTTTTTATTAAGTCACCCTTTGTGAGTTTTGCGATTATGAAACCTTAATTACTCTCTTTAGACAAAGACGTTTTCTAAACCAGCTCATAACAAAGAACCTATATTACATGTATATAGTATATATAATCTTCAGTCTTTTAATTAAAATTTATAACTATAATGAAATTGGACGAAGAAAAAAAAGACCTTACATTGTTCTGTTATTGCGAAGTCAAGCTAGAAATTAAAGGTTCCGGGTAAAATGGTGGTAAGTAAGTTAACCCTTTGAGTTTATTTTTATAGGCTACATTGTAATACAATATTATGTATATAATCTTTAGATAGTGATGTTTTTATCAAAATAGAACATAGCACTAGAACCTGTGATTAGAAAAGCATGGCGTACACGGCCTCTATCTGTGGTGGAGTCAATTCAATATAATTTATTTACGAATATGGAAGTTTTTCGGACTCCTTCTAATATCGGAATCCTTCAGTACGTAGAGCTTCAATGAAAAGTTAATGTTTTGGTAGGTGTGTGCAGGAAAATGTGCAGATGGGTCCCTCGTTTACACCATCGCCATGTAATATTCTATTCACATTCAGTCTTAAGTTCTTAACAGGTAGGCTGACTGCCTTCTGTAAGTGTGATCGCTGCATTTCCGATAAATAGTTAACGGCATCGTTTTAAAAATTCTGTTAAGGAACAATAGTGATTTTTAAAGTATTTTTCATATTTTATTATTTTCGGAGTTTCCCTGCGGGATCGTATCAGAAATGTCGAAATCCGCAGGCGAACCAAAGTCACCGACATAGCCCGAAGAATTGCAAAACTGAAGTGGCAGTGGGCAGGGCACATAGCTCGTAGAACCGATGGCCGTTGGGGCAGAAAGGTTCTTGAGTGGCGACCACGAACCGGAAGACGCAGCGTGGGCAGGCCCCCTACAAGATGGACCGATGATCTTGTGCGGGTCGCAGGAAACAGCTGGATGCGAATAGCGCAAGACCGGAAATTGTGGAGATCTTTGGTGGAGGCCTTTGTCCAGCAGTGGACGTCTTTCGGCTGATATGATGATTATTTTATACTAGATACCTCGGCAGACATGATATTGCCCTGAAAATAAAATCATCCTGGAATCTGATCGTAACGCTACCCAACGGATTCATACAAAAACATATAAAAAATGTCATCAAAATCGGGTTATAACCTAGAACCCCAATGAAGCGCCACCTGCTGGGGCCAATAGTAGGTAATCCTAAACCTTATTGAGACCTACTCAAATATATTCCATTAAAATTGGTTGTGCCGTTTGGGGAGCGTTCATAACACATTCACTTACAGAAAACTTTAATAAAAGGCGGAATTTTAATTTGCTTATGAAATTAAACACATTGTAGAACTTCTTGCATAAATACATAATTTTATAATAAATATAATTTTATTAAGATCTAAAAGAAATAAAAGGACCCCAATAAAATTCATTATAGTTTTGAATAACTTTTCTATTTAGGTATGTATCGAAATTTTTCAAATGTAAATTTGCATGCATATTTATTATTCTCTTTGCTTGTGGATCAATGTTTCCAGTTTGATTTTAAAACATGACAACTAAAACCGGATGAAATAATAATAAGTGTTTTCAAAAAAAATATAATCAAAAATAAGTTTTACTTTAGAGTAATTTACAATATTTCATCATCAATATATCAATTAAAAGGTTTTTGTCGAAGGTCCCTTAGTGGACGCTTAATAATATCAAAGACATGACTGTCTGTGTGGACTACACATATTTTTTATACCGAAACTTGGCAGCTTGCCAACAACTCGCTACTAGGAACACGAATTATAAATCACTTGAGGATTTCCCTGATGCGGGGACGCAACAAGTGCCCACATAATGAACCGAACTCATAAACATTCGTCAAAATATGGAAATATTTTAATTCTGCACAGCAGTTTGTTATATATTTTCGAGGGAATATACCGTTGTATACTTATTTCATGGCGACTTTGACGTTTTAAATTTGCCGTTAAATAAGTTTTACGACGACTTAACATATTTTTGAAGAAACTTGAAATTGTAGGCGTAGGTATGTGTCATTTTCTCCAAGGATATGTGGCCATCAAACCAAATATCATTGACCTTCATTATGATTTTGCGAGAACAAATGTAACCAACTTTATTATTAGTACAACGACAGTAAAGTCTCGAGAGCGTAGCGGGAGTATGTTTAACCGCGGGTAATGAAGTCCTGGGTTCAAATCTAGAAGTGGAATAAAAAGAAAAATACATTTCTGGCAAGAAATACACCTAGCCGCAGCCTGAGAGAGCACGTGTAGTTATATACCCCAATTTTTTTGTACTGGGTACTTTTTGAGTAAATACCTAGCAGAAGCCATCACGTACAATGGTCCACATCGGGACTAAGTGCGGAAACCATACCCACTAGTATAATAGTGGGGATAAAACGATGATGAAAACAGAAGCCAAGAAATAGTGAAATCCATGCAATAATTACTATAAATATGGGATGATTACTACCCCATAATGTATGTGCCTATTGCTATACTTGCTTAAAGTTAAGCAAAAATATTCAATTGAACATTACATAATCCTTATTTTCCACGGTGTTAAATCTTCCTTCTTCCTTAAGCACCTTAATCAAACAATCCATTAACACCGCTTGGCAATAAACTGGGCTTAAATAGGGATGACTACAAGATTTTAAAGAGATTAAAGCCTACCTTTCATTTCTCATGTTTAAGTGGGAATATACATTAGCTTGTACGTAACATTTTACCTATCCAATGATATGAAGTTTACAGGTTTTACCCCTTATAAAAAATAAACAGGTAATTCCATTTTATATATGGTTTGAATTACCCACATTTGTTCTGTCAAGAACACTTATTTTGACATCCACATGTGTATTATCTATATTGACCGGCAATGCTCGCCGATTTAGGTTACTTCTGATCTGACATTTCTTTAGAACATCTCCGATTTGTCAGAGAATGTTCTACGAGGTCTTTCCCTTCCGGATGTATCATTCCCACATGCTAGATATACTTCTTTTGTCAATCTTCTTTTATTCATGCTTTCTAAATGCCCAAACCATCTCAGCATACCTTTTCAATCATTGTGACTACATCCTCAATCACACCTTAACGCCCTCTTACATCCGTTTTACGTAAACTGGCAGGAACGTATTAAGAACATAATGACAGTAAACGAGGCAGAAGAGGTGTACAAAGATCAAACGTGACAAATGGAAATAACTTGTGTCTGCCTACCCCTCTGGGAAATACGCGTAAGTCTATGTATGTATTATAGGCAATTTGATTCAAATCGTGGGTTCGATACCCACCCTGGATAAATCTTATTTGTTCTATGTCTGGATATAATTTATCTATAATATCTAATTGTATATTTAAAAACATGTAATTTTGTTTATCAGTTATCTGGTGCTATATTACAGGCTATGCATAGTTTGGGATCAGATGGCAATGTGTTACTTGTCCCAAGATATTTATTTAATTAAAATACTGCACAGTACTAGAACTATTTTCGGGAAAACATCAAATTCATTCACAAAGAAAAATATTTATGCACTCCGATTTTTAGAGATATATTAATAACTAAATATTTTTTTAAAAAACAACTATGGTAGATACGGATCTCTCGGTGCCTATATTTCCTGCGAGTATTTTGGTTTAAAATTGAATGTATTTTTAGTTTATAATCACGTTCAATTCCACGGGCCTGTTGGCGTGTTGGCAAATGCTTGGTTTTCACGCTGGAGGTCATGGGTTCGATTCCCACCCAGGACAGATATTTGTGTGCATGAATATGTCTGTTTGTTTTGAGTCTGGGTGTAATTATCTTTATAAGTATGTATTTATAAAAAGTAGTAAGTAGTAGTACAGACGCCAGCACATCCAGCTATCCCAATCTGTCAAATTTCTGTCATAGATTTTCAACTTTATCAAAAAAGCATAAGGTTCACTTTCAATTGAGGAAATTTGACAGATTGGGGTAGCTTGATGTGCTGGCGTCTGTACATCAGTTATCTGGTTTCCATAGTACATGCTCTGCTTGGTTTGGGCTCAGATGGCCGTGTGTAAATGATGTCTCAGAATATTATTATTAATTCATGATATGTGACATGCGGTAATAGTGAAAATTAACGATGCCGATACATATTTCATTACAAATTTAGCGATTGAGCGATTGCGCGCACGCTCACCCTTACACGACCGCGCTCTAGTCTGTCTGAGCTAGAAAACGTATCAAATTAAACCACATTTTCGTTCGTTCTTAACAAGGAGCAGTAAACATAGCCATAATACTTACGTAAGCAGTCAATATACAAACTTCACTAAAAATAACCTGATGGGTTTAAAATAAATATTTTTTTTCCCGGGCCGTTGGTAAATGCTTGCCTTTCACGCCGCAGATTGGACAGATATTTGTGTGCATGAACAAGTCTGTTTGTCCTGAGTCCGAGTGAATTATTTACAAAGTATGAATTTATAAAGGAAAAGTAGATAGTATTAGTAATATATCAGATATCTGGTTTATATTCATAGTATAAGCTTTGTTTATAAAGTAAGCATAGGAACAGAAGACCCTGTGTGAATACTGTCACAGGATATTATTATGTTACGTTTTAGAAACAATCAATAAGTTGGTCTAGTTAAAATTTACGTACCTACATATTTTATGGAATAAACGTAGTACCTAAAGGAACTGTTCCTAGATAAATAATAACTTAGAAGCGGAACGCCACAGCCTACAATGTAAAATGATAAATGCCTAACATTCGCCTGCTTAATCCTCCTGATAAACTTTCATAAATCTTACAACTCAGGCCCTTTTGTACTATTTCAACAAACGAACTAAATAATTGTATGAATTTGCTTGAATACCAGTTGATATCCTGATTTCACATTCAGAGAGACACGGTGCTAAAATTTTGTTGGTTGTTCACAAAGGTCAGGAGAAAGAGAGTGCCCGAGTTGGAAAACCCTGTGATCGCGTGCTAGAATGACATAAATTGAAAAATAAAAACTGGTGAGGTGTAAGTACAACTGGCATGCTTTGAATTTCGTACCAAAGAGATTTATAAATGGAAATTCTTTAGTTCTTTCTAGCTTAAAATTTCATAAATTTTTGTTATAAATTTTACAGTTTATTATTCATTCAGAATTTATTCATTTTATTATGTTCTGAACTATTTTAGTTTGAGGTTCTATACAAAATAAATATAAAATCATCTAATTCGCAAAATAAATTTTACTCCAATCGTTTGTCATGCAAAGAAAATTGGAGTCAGTTTTTTGTTTTTAACTCGGCATATATTTTTCATTCATTGTTTAGAATAACAAACAATCACACGAATAGCTTTATAATTACTTAATTTGAAGTAGAATTCCTTACAGTGAAACCAGCTCCGTTATCCGCAAATCAAACTAATGTATAATGTACAGACGCCAGCACATCAAGCTACCCCAATCTGTCAAATTTCCCCAATTAAAAATGAACCTTATGCTTTTGTGATAAAGTTGAAAATCTTATTTAATATAATATTCGAAATTCATTTTATTTAATATAATATTCGAAATACAGAATTTACGGATACCTAAAAAAGGAGAAGTTTCAATATTTAAGTATTTTGAAACGAACGCTTTTGTATTTCACAGTTTCCGAACGTTTCATACGCAGCGGGCCATGTATCCTGTCTGCCATTCGTTTCAATGCCGGAACTGAGCGAACGTTGTTTTGATCCTGAAGTACCTTGGAGGTTAAATATATTGTTAATAAACTCACGATGCGCGTGTGTTCGTTTATATATTTATAGAGACACGACTGAACTTGTGAATTGATCCTTTTTGCATCGTGATTTTTGTGGCGATGATAACTGTTGAATAATTGATGATAGTGCCATTTGTGACAAAAGCTGTGAACGTGGAAGTCCCTTGTAATTGGACCGGCGCACACTCGTATTTGGGGACCCTTTACTTGTGTATGTTCTTTATGGCCATGGGATAATTTAAATTTAGTATTTTTATTTTATTTGTTTGGCCATAACTTCGCGGAAAATATTTATATATTAAAGTCGGTAAATTATAAATATTTTTCTCATAGAAGATAATTATAAAGGTAGGATCGGTAGAGCAAGATAAATTTCTAAAATTGAGTTAACGAAAGATTAAAATGTTTCCAATATTGGATTGATTTGGTCAGACATAATTTAGTTTTAGATAGCTCATTGTGAACACACACACGTTGCATATGAACACTAACATTTAGTGTAAATACCGTGTGTCGGTTTGTTACTCCTTAAGTAAAAACCAATTGATTGTTATTTCGGGCAAGGTTTTCTTATACTTACAGACCATCTGCTTTTGTAGAACATCTCTAATTAATATGTTTCCTTTACTCAAAGGCCGCACCAAGGTCTCTTTCATAAGTAATATTAAAAACTAGAATATTGTAAGGAAATTGATGAATGAATCAAAATATTTTTGCTATTTATTGTACAATCACCGAATGAGACTAATTCGCAGCAAATAGTTATTATTGCTTTATATTTCGCTAGGAATTCAATGTGCCATAGCCCTAAACTGCTATGGGTATACAGAAATTCGCTCTTTTAGACCCATTTGTGACGGTCCAGATGTTGATTTCTTAAGGAAAAATAGATGCCATTGTTGTTGAAGGCACGGTACAGACATCTCCTTTGCTGACTATAGATAGCATTCTATTGTACCTTTTGTAAATTGTAATATTTGTTAGCTTTAAACATTATTTTCCTTTAAGCTCCGCTTCCGCTTCGTGCACTAAGGTATATGTCGTCGTCTTCCAACTACTTCAATCATACAATTCAGTGCACAGGCTTCTAACTGAACAGCGACACCCAAGTCCCAACTAAAGGGATAGGTATCATCGAGTCAATTACTTGGTGGCCACGTACCTAAAACTAATTGTATACAAAACTATAGCCCTCTCAGGGTACGGTTGTCGACCATACCAGGCACCGGAGTAGCATACCCGCATTCCCGGGCTCCTCCCATCAGGTGCCACGAGAAATCTACGGCAGACGAATCCAACATACTTACCCGCAGACACTAATTGCGGGTGACATGCATATTCCCACTGCCTTATCCAAAAACAATCTAGCTTTCAGCCAGGCCAAGTTGTAGTTGAACTTAACTCTTTAAGTATACAACTGAAAGTCTAGGCATCCAAAGAAAAAATATAAAGATTTATTTACTGCAAGACTGTGTACATATTAGGTCTTATTTCTAGGTTTACATTCACCCAAATCGGATATGCAATACAAGGCGCAACAACGCAGCATAAAAACTTAAATTGTTAATACGAAATACATTTTTCCCAAAATATTCCTGTAGATCTTAAAAACCCTTATCTATCAACCATTATTTAAGTTTTGTTTTAAATTCATTCCAATTTAATGCTTTTATGACTGTAGGTGGGTGATTTTACACACGGATAGCTAGCCAACTAAATGAATACTTACAATTGGCTGCTTAGCCATTCAGCCATGTCTAATTCAACCAATAAGCCACGACATTAAGCGACTCATAGCTGATTGAACTACAGATGAATGCAACTTTATAATATCATTGAAATATTCCCAGACATGGATAAGTTGTTTACTTTTATAGCCTACAAACAAACATATTATGTCATTATAATAATAGTGGAAGCCATGTCAGCACCCACGGATTGTATGTATAACATTACGACCATATTTGTGTGTTGTTTCAGTAGCGTAGTAATGTTTGTTTGAGTATTTGTTTAGGAGTTTATATTTTGTATTTGCGTTTAACATAACTTAGTCCATACAGTGGCACATAAAATTAGTGGTACATTGTTTCACTTTTGCGCACACAATTAACTTAATTGAGTATAAAAATACGTGGGTCGAAAAGAAAACTTATATAATACTTATTATTAATAACCTGGTGTTGGAGCTGGATGGATAATATAAAAATAGAGCCCTCTGATCTGGCTTAGCGATAGTAGTGTTATGAAGGGACGTCGGTCCCTTTATAACACTACTATCGCTAAGCCAAATCAGAGGGCTTGTGTGGGACAAGCCCTCTGATTTGGCTTGCGCAGACATGCTCATAAATTTATGCTCGTAACCTGCACCTGTTTAAAATGCACGGACATAGTCAGAAACAGAACACAGCGCTCGAAAACTTGAATAGCTGATGTTAGCAAAACGGGCTTCACATATGCACCCAGACAGATGGGCGCAGATCACAACCGATTGGGTACCAAAAGGGTTCATAAAAAAATATTCTGGGAAATTATTCACACACGGCCATCTGATACAAAATTAAGCGGAGCTTGTTCTATGGAAATCACATTATTGATATACTACGTTTCTTTTGTAAATATATACTTATATAGATAACTTCCCCCAGACGCAGGACAAACAGACATGTTCATGCACACAAATATCTGTCCTGGGCGGAAATCGAGCCCACAATCTGAGGCGTGAAAGGAAAGTATTACAGACCAACCCAACAGGCCCGTCAAAAGAACAAATACGACATACAGTTAGTTAACAGACCTACACTAAGTATATTGTTATGTATATATGGGTAAAATGAATCATCATATTTACATGGCACCTCCTTTATTTATTATCTTCATACCGCGATTATTCAGTTAACCCTTAATTATGTTCGGTCCGCAACATGTATAGACGCCAACACATCAAGCTACCTCAATCTGTCAAATTTCCCCAATTGAAAGTGAACCTTATGCTTATGACATAAAGTTGAAAATCTATAAAAGAAATTTGACAGATTGGTGTAGCTGGATATGCTGACGTTCGACTTCAACGTGACCAGAGTCCTATTATCGTACACAATTAATCTTTGCTCTGCAATTTCATTTTGCCAAACATGCAGCTAACACCGCTGTCCAGATTGAAATTCCAGCTTTTAATTAATATCAGTAATAACTTTGTATATCGATACCAAGGTTTAATAACTAATGCAACGAAATGTTACATTCTCATTTTTAAATGCACTTGCAGACTATGGCTCGTATTACATTTAATAAAATGAAATAATGAAATTTATTCAGCACTTAGCTATTTACATACACTTGCACTCACAATGCAATACATAATCATAGTTGAATACAGTACTAAAGTAACAAAAATATTTTGAACTAGATGTGCCCCGCGGTTTTACTCTCGTTAAACTTTATAAATAACAGCCTATATGTTAATCCAATCATATACATATATCAATACACTCATAAACTTTCGCATTTATAATATTAGTGTGATAAGTCCGTCCCTGCGGCCTGTTGTTTTATTTTATTTAAATACATGTTGACAACAACAACTTATTATTATTATTCTTACCGGTCCCTAAGTGATTGGTGAGGTTAAGCAACTAGGCTCGCGGTCAGTCCATATATGGGTGACAGCCAAAGTGCTTTCATTTCTGAGCGTCTCCGTTCTTCAGAGGGTTCGTTAATCCGACGGTCCCGGTTGTAACCATAAGACAATAATTGATAAGCCATTTCAAAGGTCTACTAGGCGGCTTGAACAACTCCGATTCTAGATTAACCACACGCCGTCGTTATCAAAAGTGCAATAACTCGGTTTTTTAGCAAACTTTAATGCCTGTAACTAGGAGAGGAATATTTTTCTTACGTTTGGTACATTAGAAATTGATTAACTAAGATATAATTTTTCATTTCTCATTTTATTAATATAATATTTATTAAGACCTCAATATTTTTATAAGTTACTAACCAACTAACTGACGTTATATATACATATATTAGGTCTTTACCTATGAAATTGCCGTTCTGCAGTACTGGCCATTTCAAATCAAAATAATTTTTGTTTGGCTAAGAATTCTAATTTCAAATTAATTTTATTTTAAAAACATGGATTCTTTTTTCCAAAAGTAGTCATTTCTTTATTGATTAGTGTTACATTTTCATCGCATTTCAATCTTTTTCGTCATCATGGATACGTTAAAAATTCGAGTAATTATGGAATATGAGTACCGTCGTGGCAGCAACGCGGCACAAGCGGCACGCAACATCAACGACGTTTACGGAGCTAACACTACAAACCAACGCACCACCTGTTATTGGTTTGCTCGCTTCCGTTCTGGAAATTTCGACCTGAAAAATGAACCTCGCGGTCGTCCGAAGACTTTGGTCGACAATGACGAATTAAAGGCGGTTGTGGAAGCTGATGATACACAATCTACGGCTGAATTAGCAGCAGCTTTCGACGTTAGCGTCAAAACAATATTGGTCCATTTGCGTCAAATTGGCAAGGTAAAAAAGCTTGACAAATGGGTGCCCCACGAACTCAATGATCGCCAGCGCGAAGTACGCGTCGAGACGTGCCTTGCACTGCTCAACAGACACACAAATGAAGGAATTTTGAACCGCATTGTTACCTGCGATGAAAAATGGATTCTGTTTGATAACCGCAAGCGCTCAGCAAGTTGGTTGGATCCTGGTTCAGCACCTAAACAATGCCCTAAACGAAAACTTACCCCTAGAAAAGTGATGGTCACTGTTTGGTGGTCTAGCGCCGGTGTGATTCATCACAGCTTCTTACCAAACGGGGTGAGCATTACTGCAGATGTGTACTGTGAAGAACTGAGCACAATGATGGAGAAGCTGGCGCATCTCCAACCAGCATTGGTCAATCGCTCGTCTCCGCTGCTCCTGCACGACAACGCGCGACCTCATACTGCACAGCAGACGGTCTCCAAGTTGCAAGAACTGGGGTTGGAAGCTCTCCGTCATCCGCCCTACTCACCAGACCTTGCGCCTACAGACTACTACTTTTTCCAGAATTTGGATAACTTCTTGGCGGGAAAAAAATTCAATACCCGAGAGGCAGTACAAAATGCCTTTGAAGAATTTGTTGCCTCCCGTCCAGCTGATTTCTTTAAGAAGGGCATCAATAAACTGCCACTGCGATGGCAAAGATGCATTGATTGCATGGGTGATTACTTCGATTAATACAAATAAAAAAATTCATGAAAAAAATTCGTTTAAATTTTTTCATACAAAACGGCAATTTCATAGGTAAAGACCTATTATTACGTCAGTTAGTTGGTAGGCAAGCTTGTATGTTTAATGAAAACCGCAATAAGTGGAAAACTTGTTGCACTTATGGTAAGAGCATACTATAACACACAGTAAGCAACTGCTACTTAAAACTGCCTTACTAACGATAAGTGCAATAACGACGCTACTTATTGCGTTTAAGACTAGTAAACAATCTGTCTATTTGTGAAACAGTTCTAAACATCAGTACAATACCATGATTTTAAATAGCTTAAACAACACATTTCAAAATTTCAACTGGGTAATATTCTATATGTTTTTATCTATAACCTGTAAAAAATTCAAGCCAATACATTAAATGGGGATGGAGATACAAACAAAACAAAAATAAAAACTTTAACAGCGTTTTTCTCGAAAGTATGTTGGACCTGGGCGGCGGTGATCACTTACCATCAGGTGACCCACTTGCTCGTTTGCCATCCTATTATATATAAAAAAAACCTAGTTATTGCACTTTAAATAAGGACGGCAGCCGGTGCTCATACGATAAGTAAGTTTGAATATAATATGACATTTTTGTATTTTAAACAGCAATCCACTGTTGTCAAACTATGTAATTAACCCTTTCACTTCATCAACGGTCTTCTATTAATTATCTGTTTAGTTAGACGTAAGGTAACTTCTATCACTACCTGTACCTACGAACGCCCACGTGCAGATATACTAGAACAGTCTTATTATGTATATAGCTATATTTACACCTATAATGTATGATCAAATTTGCTTTTCAATTGCAAATTCGTAGGCGATATCAACGAGATAATCTCGTAAGAAGAAGAGAAGATCTATCATAATAATTTGCCATCAAAGAGAAATTATAAAACAAATGATTCACTGGCCTATTAGTCTAGTGGTTAATGACCCTAACTGCTAATCCAGAGGTCGTGGGTTCGGTCGGTTTCCATGACAAATCACGTTTATTTTTTCCGTGACTAGGCGCAATTTATCTTGTACATGTATGTATTTAAAAAGATTATTATTTTGTAGGTTATGGTGCCATAGAACAGATTGCCTAGTTTGTTATCAAATGGCAGTGTGTTAGTTATCCCAAGATATTATTTATTATTATGTTATACTAGCTGTGCCATGCGGTTTTACCCGCGTTAAACTTTACAAATATTTTTATTTTTTTATATTTAATTATTATAGCCTATGTGTTAATCTAGGGTGTCAGCTAACTTCATACCAAATTTTATTAAAATTGCTCCAGCCGTTTAGACGTCAAGAAGTAACAAACATACACACTCACACACTTTCAAACTCGTTTAGTCTTTTGAATGGAATGTCCGATTTAAATAAACGAAAAAGTAATTTACAGGTATTTAAACAGAAAAATGCCATGCATTTATTTAGGTAAGGATGAAGGCAAAGGTATAAATAACTTGGTTTGATATGTTATTATCTTGGTCGGAATTTCGATTAAAATGTGAATGGCAAAAATCGTACCGCATACTTCTTTTGGTGTTCAGCTACATAATTTGTACCACTTATTAAGACAACTAAGGCATTGATTTTCATGTATGTATAATATTTTAGAACTTGGGATTAATTAACAAAATCATAAATTAAATTTCATTTCTTTTCAATAAATAAACGTAATAAAATGGTAAACTAAACGCAGTTACGTTTTCAGAAATTGCCATGTCTAAAATAATATAAATATCAAAATTATAATTAATTATTTTTAAATGGGAACAACATTGCATACAAACCATATAATTATATACTTATTTATTATATCTATGAAAGCACAGTAGTTGCATTAAATCGTAATAATTAATGATTTAGAATAGGAACGATTTTTGTCATCAATATTTTTTGTTCATGGCAATTATTTATTGACAGGCAAAGACAATCTGTCAGGTATTTATTGCTGTTGTTTTGATACATGTCATCAATTTAGCAAGTTATCTTGCAATTTTTACGTTGAGTTATCCTACGTACTATAATATATATATCGATTCACGAAAGGACTCTTTATCATTTAATTAAAATGACGAGTTTGCAATATGTTAATTGCTACATTTGGTCTCCCCGACTAAGAAGACATGCTTTATACGATGAGAGTGAACTTCTCAATAAACCCAATGTTGCTTTGTGCTATGTGATAATTATTGTTTGGTACTTATATGAATATGTTCTTAGATGAAGTAATACTAAGGATGAATTAATAATAATACTAATAAAATAAATGTAGTTACAAAAAACACAGAACCTATTGTTTGATTTACCTCCACTCAAAACCTCGTATAAAACCTCTCGCTACCTCACTCAAATGTACACTGGGGTATGAACTTTGTAATTAATGGAAATAAAGAACTTTTCATTATTTCAACAAATAATAGTTTTTTGCATATTCCTAACCTAACTTGAGACCCGGTTAGGGTTTTCGGGGCAGGTTCGGAATAAATCTATGTAAAGACTACAAAAAGAGCGACAACAAATTTTACTTTATCACCATAACAATGTTTATGTAAATATAATATGTAACAATCTTCATTAGTACACTAGTTAACACTAGCATTTCATTACCACATCGATGGACACACTTTAATATTTACAGTATCTTTATTACTTAGTAAGAGTGATTTTCGAACTGCAATGTATCAACGGTCATGGGGTTGACCCACAGATTACCAAACGTAACCTTAAAATAAAACTGGCTATAACTTTTATATCCCAAGTACTAAAAATCTAAGAAATTAAAAATTCCTTTTCTATCACATTAACTACCAATTAAAACATAAAATATCCCGAAACACGAACTTTTACTAGCGGTACATAAATCCCATACAGGCCTGCCGTTTACCTTTAAAATGTTAAAAATTAGTTACATACAATAGTTTGACTATTGTATGTAACTAATTTTTATAGTATACTATCGCGACATTTTTGTAGATATTGATATGTTCTTTAATATTGTGGAACATTTTTTGTTCTATTATCAATAGTTTCAAAATCTTTCACAAATAAACTTAGTCATGGGGTTCGGTTTTTAGTGGCATATGACGAAATAAATACTTTAAATACATTTTAACCATATATAATGCACAGAATGTTACTGGCAGTTGGTCGGTGTTTTTTAAAACATTGCTTTGTAGGTCCTTCCTGCTCTTCGGCAACGTGTACTAAAATTAAGTGATAACAGATTATCCAATCAATAATAACAATAATTAAAACTTATATTAATATAATTGCTTTACAATACGTATACAGGACGAATACAAAAAGCTATTTTCCCAATTTACTAAATACGAAAATCAGAACACAAGCTCATTTAAATCCTTTACATAATAAAATTAACATTGAGCTTACGTAATATACGCAGCGTAATTATCCGTGGCTTATTCTCAGAATAAGTTTATTCCGTTCATACATATTTGTACATGCGAGTTTCATTACTTTTAGAAAATAACATATGAGGCAGCAATTAAATTAAAATTTGCTGCTTACTTTATTCATCTGTATTATATTTGCGATCAATAATAATTCAGCATTTTTAATAAGAATTTAAACTTATATTAATATTTAATTGGTTTACTATACGTATACAGGACGAATACAAAAAGCTATTTTTCCAATTTACAATATATGAAAATCACAACACAAACTTATTAATCCTTTACACAATAAAATTAACATCGTGCTCACGTTATAAGTTTATTCCATTCATGCATATTAATTATACATACGAATTTAATTAGTTTTAGAAAACAATATATGAGGCACCATTGAACTAAAATTTTACTGCTTACTTTAATCATCTGAATAATAATTTGCGGTCTGTGTTTAAAATATATATTTTATTCTCTACATTTCGCACGTGCAATCTGCATATAAAATAAATTTACCTGTCTGACCCGTCGACAAACAAATTAATTTTACTTGGCTTTGTGCATATTTTTATCCAAGTAGAAAGGTATGTAAAATCAGGTAATTACGAGCGGATTCATGAAAACGTGAATGTTTAATCTGTGAAGCTTGTGTTTGCAAAGTGATTTGTTCGTAAAGTTTACGTCAGATCGGTGGTTATCTTTTGTCTTTAATAGAACGTTTATTACGCGGGCAGTAGAGTTGGTTTCCATAGAGCAACTTATGTTGTAACTGTTCCGTGGCGCGTGCTGTTGTTTTGTTTTGAGAGCCGTGATTTCATCCATACTAATTAATTTTGCGCTCGTAATTGGAACTACAAATATTTTTCCAAAGACGAGACTTAGCACAATCGATGTCGACAAAAGCAAACAGTAAATAGGGTTTTAGGTAATTAATTATTTTAAACATTACGTTTCCAATTGAGTCAGGAGACTTTTGTTACGGCGGACAATATAACCGAACAAGGATTTATTGACGTGCAGATGCTTGAGAAGTCCGATTTTTTAAATCGTTGTATGCAACTGAGTATGTCCGGTATTGCAGGCAGTTAACGATTTCAGGATGATGATGTTATGTGAGTCTCTACGTTAATAAGTTCTATACGACTGTATACTAAGGAGGGCGATGGTGTCTGCGGCGCTTTGTGTCAGTACTCTCGGCCACTGAGCATCAAAATTTCGATTGTGTTCTTTGTCACAAGAGTTAATAATCGTCTCGATTAGGTTGTATTTGACTGGCGGAGCGACTAAGAAACTTAGATGGTGCATGGCTGGGTTGAATAGATATGCAAGACTGACACGGGCACAGGTTTTGTCCCTTCTCTATATCTCTTAAAGTTGTTTACATATTTTAAAAGATCCTCTTTCCGTGCAAAGCAGACAAGCCACGACTAAACATGCTACATTAATCCAGATTTTTCTCTGTTTTATTTAGGTTTTATTAACGTAGTTTCATCAAAATCCGTACGGTAGTTTTTGCGTGAAAGAGTAACAAACATCCATACTCACAAACTTTCGCATTTATTATAAAAGTAGGATAAAAACGATTGCACTTTTTCTAACAATACTAACAATGATCACGTTTTCACTCAATTACTAGCAGTTTCGCTTCTTATCTAAAGATATTTTCGGGTTAAAAATTTAAATATCATTACCAATATCATATCAACTGTAAGACTTCCACTCCTGGACGTAAGCCTCTCTTCTTCGGTCTTGATCTGCCTGCATTCAGCGGCTTTAAACGACCCTCACTAGATCATCTAGAAAACATAGGAGCAGACAGAAAAACAAATACAATTCTAATAGGTTTATGGCAACAATATTGGCACTACAATATAATATTATTATTATTTAATATTTAGTAAATCTTTGCTAAATCAAACGAGACTTTTTGATTACAAAATCTCGACATTTAATCTATACATATAATAAAATCGTAGGAAAGTCAAAACTGTACATTGAATATTTTTTTAAAAGGATACTTGGGGCGTGATCTACAATAGATATCGAAGCCAAAAATATAGTTTTTAGAATTTTTGTCTGTGTGTCTGTGTGTCTGTTTGTCTGTATGTATGTCCGGGCTAAACTCAAAAAGTACTGCATGGATTTTGCATGAATGATGATTTTGGATCAAATTTTGCATGAATATTACGAAGAGGTCGGGTCAACATATAGGCTACATATTATCACGCTATCACCTACGGGGGAGGAGATGTGATAATTTATAAAGTTTAACGCGGGTAAAACCGCGGGGCACAGCTAGTAATAAATAAAAATGAAATGAAATCACATCGCAAGTTGCAACCCACTTGTTCTAGATTACCCGTTTTCACTAAGAGGCTACTGGAAATTCATTTAAGTTTTAATAGACTTCCTCTATAGTAAAACGGGATTTTATATTGGGAGAAAGTAACTTGAATAGGATTCATTGCTGAGCGGATTACCTCTTCAAAGTATTTATTCTCAAAAGTAGAAAATATTTTTTATAATCCAATTCATTCGAACATCTCTCAGTGCCGGCGTTGGAATAGTATGAAGAACGTCTATAAGTAGACGTAAAACCGTACTTTATCTTTATACCGTCCCCATTTCTATCGGTTTAGCTTCCAGTTTAATCTATTGTTGCTTGCTACTACAAATATGAGTAAGGTATTTTATCCTACTAATATAATAAATGCGAAAGTTTGTGAGTATGGATATATGGTGTTTGTTACTCTTTCATGCAAAAACTGACGAATGATTTTGATGCTGTGGTTATAAGTATATCCGAATACACATCTATATATATAAAAATCAATGCCACTTTTCGTTGTAATGTTATAACTTAACAACGCCTTTACCGATTTGGCTAATTTTGGTCTTGAATTATTCGTGGAAGTCCAGGAAAGTTTGGTACGTAGAAAAAATTTAAATAAGTCTTGAAAAAGTGTAAAATCAACATCTTTCTATACACCCATATACAAACAATTTGTACTAATACTTAAAAGCGTAGTCACGTACCGGGCCGCTAGTAGGCTATAATTTATAAAGTTTAACGCGGGTAAAAAAATAAAACAGAGGAAAATCTGGATTAAACTAGCAAACAGATAACATATTTACCCGTCGCTTGTCTACTTTGAACGTAAAGAGGATTATAGCGTAGAGATTTGTTTAAAATATGTAAACAATTTTTAGAGATAACGGACAAAACCTTCTTTGTGCGTGTCAATCTAGCACATGTATATGACCCAGCAATGGCATTGTACATGACCATCCAATCACTTGGTGGGCCCACCAGGAAAAAGTACCCCTAACCGTCCTCTTCCATAACCGGGAACTACCTACTCAATACGGACGAAGAGGTCACGACTTACCAAGAGTAAGTCAAGGCTATTGTGAACCCTTGTGACAGTGTACACAATCCAAAAAATCGTAAACACTGGCCGAGAGTACTGACACAAAATGACGCAAACACCGTCGCCGTCACCGTATAGAAATTAATAACGTAGAGACTCACATCACATCATCAGCCTGAAATCGTCCACTGCCGTTTTTGTTGCTGTTTCTTTGACGTTATTTAGTCACCGTGCTTGGCGACTATAGTTCGGTAGTAGCTAGTACACAGGTGGCGCTGCTGCCGAACTACCTACTGTATACCTTAGTCGCCTTTTACAACACACACGGGTTAATATGGGGTGGCCCTGATATTTTAACCTAACCTAACGGTTGACACGTAGACACTCAGTTGCATACAATGGTTTTAAAGACCGGAGATATTCTCGCTCGGTCTGAACAAATTATGAGCCTCTGGTTATTACTGAGATTAAAATTTTTGTGCACGCCCGACATCTGTTATTATGTGCTTGAACACGTCTCCACTATATCAACAGCCTAGATTAAATATATTACTTATATGTAGCAAAAATTTACGTCATTCCCACACGACGACGACGTAAGCGTTTGTGTACCTGATCCATCTCTTTGTACCTATGCAAACCACAAGTACAAAAGAAATGGCGCAATGCAATGAATAATTTGAAAGCTGCAAGAAAATGTACTCATATTTAATATTATTATTTAATACTTGTTTGTCTACAATACCAGTTTTAAAAAGTTGCTACTGTAAAAAAAATAACAATTATATATTTACAATGGCACCATATTACGATTTTATAGCCGAACATAACACATATGTATTAATACATATCTATATGTACCTAGAAATAATTATAAATTAATTATATATTACTACGAAAATGTTCTGACTATTTACAAGCGCTTTTTTAAAGTCTATGTGAATAAAAACCTTTTTTATTTATATTTATTTATACCTATCGACACCTCATTGTGATACAACCAACTCGTAGACCAGAAGATGGGCAGTTGCCTTCTAAGTACTATGACCACCTTATTGCGATCGCCAACCCGTCTGCCAAGCGTGGAAATTATGGCATATCCGCCCAAGACGATTCTTGGGGGAGGCTTGTCCAACATCACTACATCCACGGATATAGTGCTCTTGTACCCGCTAAGATACTGCTGTTTATTTTATAAATAATATGCTTTTAACAATTAAACAAATTTCCTTATTATTTTATCAAATGGAGTGTAATAAGAACTTACACAAAATTATATATTCGGGTGAAATTGTTGTCCCTGATTAAATATTTCGTTCTGATGATGCTTTAACCACATTATAATCTCTTACTGATAAAAATAAGCCCTTGATAACCCAAGGGCTGTAAACTGTTATTTTAGACTTTTACGCCACGAAAGATGCAAGTTCCAATCCCGTGTCGAAAGATCTTTTAGAAAAAACAAAGGCTTGTTTCAACAAAATTTTATTTTAACTCCACATGTATCTCAACGTGTAAAGTTGTTCAGTATGATTTAAAAATAAATTAAGAGTTTCAACACGATATTGCACGTGTTTTAATAAATAAAATATGCAAAGTCTCATCCACAAGGGATCGCTTTTAATGTTAAAAGAACGACCACCTCTTGTTTAACATTGTTGTTATAAGTTTTATTGTAAAAATACTCGACATTAAAGTGTATATTTATAGTTATCATGCAGTAGGTAATTAATTTTCTGACGATGTTAGCTTTCTCAATTCGGTAGCTCTAGTTAATTTAAAATAAACAGAACCTTCAGTACCTGTTCGTAATTTATTCACAGACGCATAGGTATTGCGGCTCTAAACATCAATGATTCATAAACCTCGACCGTGGTTGTTACGAAAACACGGCCTTAATTGAAATATGTAATTAACCTTATTTACCTTACGATATTTATGAACGCCACATCAGTGGCGCTCGTCCCAATTTTCCGGTGCAGCTGTGAAAGTCTAATGTAATGTGTCAAATTTACCTGAGAAAATGTTGTCTAGCCACAAACAGCAAGAGCTAACAAAGTAAGGTGTATATTATTGTTAGGTGTATAATTATTTATCATTAATTACAATAATATACATACACCTAACTTCGTTAGATGTTGCTGTTTGAGGAATTTATGTTACACCTTGTATATACACGGTATAAAACCAATTAAAATATTGTTTAGTTTAATTGGGTATTCAAATCATTTCTTTATTAGTGATATCAAACATGGGCGCCAGAATATTGCAGTGGTTTGGTGATAAAGTTTAGTTAATTACTATATCAACTACGTGCACAAGATGATATGACTCATCGATAAAAAATAGCGGACTGAGGGCAGTACGTGGAACTATTGAGGAATTGCTTGCAAATCCTCATGGAATCAAGCTTGTTTGAAGAGTCAAGAGAAGAGAAATACTACAATGAAACAAAGCCTCAACAATTTGTAAATACTATAAGCAGAGTTAACTTTGCATTTAGAATTATCACATAAAGACGTCCACTGCTAGACAAAGGCCTCCGCAAAAGATTTGTAATTTTCAATGGAGTTGTGTCCATAATTATATATGTGTATTATCAAGATTCCCATTCAAGATCTACTACCAAAATTTTAGAGGAATAAGAACCAAATTGAGAAACATTATGCTCGCAACACAACACTATCAGTATGACGTTATTATTGCTACAGAAACTTGGCTGGACGATGCTATAAATGACGGCGAGATACTGGACTCTAGATACACAATATTTCGTAGAGACAGATCCTCAACTCTCCTGGGACAAAAAAAGGGTGGAGGCGTGTTAATCGCTGTATTGAAAACAATTGGTAGTATTCGCATGGCAAAATGGGAGACTGACGCGGAAAACTTGTGGCTGAAACTAATGATTGCGGAAGAAAAGAGGACGCAATACTTGAACATCTGTGCTGTATACTTGCCCCCTCCCGTACAACAGCAAACACTGAACACGTTCCTGGACAAGGTTACGTCTGTAATTGATGCAACGGGTAGCCACACACTCATAGCTGGTGACTTTAACCTGGGATTCATCAAATGGGAACTGGATAACACCAACCCACAGTCTGCAAGTATGTCTGCAAGTAATTATAGTAACTCACTGGGTTACTCCCTCGTAGATTGTTTGTCTCTTAATAACTTGCAACAGCTAAATCATGTGAAAAATCACCAAAGCAAATCTCTAGACCTAATATTGTCCAACTTTCATGGTGTATCTGTTCATGAATGTATGGAACCATTGTCAACAATTGATCCTTACCATCCCCCCCTGTGTATAGAGATTACTAATGTATCACCTACATTTCTAAAAAGCAAGCTCGCTTCAAAGTTTAACTTCCGCAAAGCAAATTACCAGATAATAAACGAGAAAATAAATCAGGTAAATTGGATTGAAAACCTTGCCCCAATGTCAGGATGTCAACGCTATGGTAGAAGAGCTCTATAAGATATTGGATAATGTCATACGTTCATTTGTGCCAAAATCCAAAGTAAAATGTAATAAATACCCCGTATGGTTCCCTAAAAGTCTTATAAGCATGTTAACCGAAAAGGAAAAACTTAGAAGACGTTACAAAAAGTATAAAAATCCCCGTGACGAATACGAATATAAATTATTAGGCCAAAGAACTAATCAAGCTATGAAAAATAGCTACGATAATTACGCTAGGAAGATGGAGGAGGGCATAACCCACAATCCCAAGCTCTTCTGGTCTTTCGTCAAAACAAAAAAATCTGGTTCAAGTGAAATGCCGTCTGAACTGAAGTTGGGCACTGAGGTGGCCACTTCTGGGGAATACATTTGCAACCTTTTTGCGCGTCACTTTTCGTCGTCATTTAATCAACCGGGAGCCTTACAGTCGGAACATCGCTCTGACGATACGCAAATCTACTCTCACAATACGTTGGGCAGTGTTGTTATCTCAGAGAAAGACGTGATCAGAGCATTAAGAAAGCTAAATATATGCAAAGGCGCAGGTCCAGATGGTCTACCACCTATATTTGTCAAAAAATGTGCTGTCAGTCTTTCTCTCCCACTGAAAGTAATATTCAACCATTCACTTAAAACTTCTCAATTTCCTGACGAGTGGAAGCTCGCACACGTAGTGCCCATCTTTAAAAAAGGTGAAGCTGATGACGTAAAGAATTACCGACCTATCTCCATTCTGTCTGTATTTTCGAAAGTTTTCGAGTCTCTCTTGTGCCTTATCTTAACCGCCCATTCCAAAATAGAGGTAGCTCCACAACAACATGGTTTTTGCGCTCAAAAATCTACTACAACCAACTTGGTTCTTTATGTAGACAACCTTTGCAAATTAGTGGACTCACGCAAGCAAGTCGACTCGATTTACACCGACTTTAGCAGTGCGTTTGACAAAGTCGATCACAATATCTTGCTGCGTAAGCTGTCATACCTCGGCATATTTGGCCAACTTGGCTGTGGTTTAAATCTTATCTGACCGACAGAAAACAGAGAGTTGTTGTAAAGGGTCATCAGTCTTTGCCTTACTACTCAATATCCGGAGTCCCCCAAGGTTCCCATTTGGGCCCAATACTGTTTGTTATATTCGTTAACGATATAGCAAACAGTATCAAACACAGTACTTGTTCCATCTTCGCGGACGACTTGAAGATATATCGGGTCATTGATACCAGTGCAGACGTTGCCCTACTCCAGGAAGATTTGGACTCTGTACATAATTGGTGTACTAAAAATCGCATGCTTCTTAATGCTGATAAGTGTTACCATGTAACATTTACAAAAAAACACCTTAAGCTTGCTTCTTCATATTCGCTCAACGGTAGGGTACTGCAAAAAGTCGACAAAATCCGCGACTTAGGTGTTCTCCTTGACAGTAAGCTAACGTTCATACCCCATATTGACTCTATTGTTTCTAGGGCTGCTAAAACACTGGGATTCATAAAGAGGATCTGTTATGATTTCAAAACCGTCCAACCCTTAACAGTACTCTATAATTCATTTGTACGAACTGTTTTGGAATATGCATCACCTGTTTGGAATCCTATTTATGGCACACACGTTAATCGTATAGAACGGGTCCAAAAAAGCTTTACACGCTATATGCGGTATAAATCTCATAGCTGCCCTCCGGACGCAGATTACTCGCAAAGGCTAAGTTATTTCAAAATGATAACCCTAAAACAGCGTAGACATAACAATGACTTGATTTTGCTCCATAAAATCATTAACGGATATATACAAGTTCCGAAGCTTCTCGCCGAAATAAGTATATCTGTCCCTCGCCATAGCACACCCAGATCTAAACGTATTCTAGATGTGTTCACTCCATCCCCTACAAGAACTAATCTCGGACACTCGGCACCAATGAACAGGTTGATGAGGACGTACAATGAGCTCCATAACCGTTCTAATAGCATTGACATCTTCGCCAACAAGCTATCTCAATTTCGCAAAAAATTGTTCTCGACGCACAGCGACCACATTTAATACATGTATTATTACTTTTATTACTTGTAGTTTTTATATTACTTATTATCAATTATTAATAATTATTATCTTTTTTTTTTTAAGTAAATAAGTAGATTTGTGTGTTCTTTTGCTCTTATGTTACAAATCTGTTTTTCATGTAGTTTTTTTTATATACATTACAAAACTTGGAAATATTGCAAGTGCTGTGCACACCTTTAAGTGGCAAATTCACTCTAGAGTTTAAGTTTGATATTGTACCCCTAAAATGTTTTAGTGAATAAGTCGTTGGAGTGCCGTAAATAAATAAATAAATAAATAAATAAATAAATGTGTAATAATATATGCCAAACTAATAGCAGACGATTTGGCAATCGCAGTATGATGATCTAGTACACAAAGATGTTGCTGCCCGTTTTCTAAGAGATAAACCCACGGGTCAAATTCTACACCCCCATGGGATGAAAAGGGATGGCGATATTCCATACCGTCAACCATACAGGATAGTATTAACTATTTCCAAGATTTTACTAGTTAGTTAATTCTCGTTACCATATAATTAAAAAAAATTGTGAGCCGTCACGGGACGCCTGGCAGATGTGAAACATCGACATTATTTTTTAAAATTAATATGCAGAAAAGAACATATTGTAATATGAACTAAATATGTCATAATGATAAAATAAAATATTACGATTAATAATCGCACAGTCGATTGTTTTGTTTCACATCATAAAAAAAAAGACGTGGCGACGCGTCGCTTCCCCAGAAATCATTTTTACGTGCGGCTATAGATGTTTCACATCAAAAAAAAGATCTTTATTGCCACCTCCAATAAATAGTGACTCCTATCACAATTTATAGTATTTCAATATTTATAGCAAAGTAATGAAAATAATTTCCTAAATATTAGGCACATATATACATAATTATACATTACACGAAGAAACTGCCGTCGAACTTTTGTAAAATTCTCGCAATGTGCTTGAAATAAAGGGATTAACGATTTTTTCTTGTAAACTAGTATAGTCTTCTTTTAGGTCACTTCCGGGAAATTACGTTTACTTTTATAAAACCTATGTAAAATCCTTTTAGCGTACGTGAGCTGTTCTTCTTCGTCTTAGTTGAAAGTCATTAGTAGATAATGGGTATTTCATTCAGAGCGCTCCAACTTTAAAATGAAATAACATAATTACAAAACGCGTATTCGATAACGTTCTCAATAGAATCTAATTGCAGTCGAATGGTCGCCGTGACTCCTCTTTATTTATGCGAAGATGTCATGCAAAATTGCTCCACTCTGATATACCCCATATTATGGCGGACCAATTTTGCATAACATCTTCGCATAAATAACTCATAATGTTGTTAGTCCGAATCATCTATAGGCAAACATATCCATAATCTTTAAAAAGTAGAGTCATTACATCGCAGAAAGCTTACAGATGGAACCGTCTGCTTGTCCTTTTAATGACTATCGCAGAAAGTTTACAGAATCATCTTTTGGCATTCATTTGATTTCCATAATAATGTAATTATCTTTCAGAATGTGTATAAACATTCAATAAAACAATCCAAAGAAGCATACAACATGTAAGTAAGCATGCAAGCAAGCATGCAGAATGCAAGCAGGCACGCAGCGTGCAAACGAACATGTAACAAGCAGCAGGCATATGGTTTCTGCCATGCCTCCTGCAAGGTACGGGATCCAGTGGCACCACCCGAGCTTATCTCGTCGATGGCTTTATGCTAACCACCTGCTTCTCAGCCCTAGCGCCGCGTCGCTCTTTCGATCCTACGAGAGGGTTCAAATTACACTCTAGAGGTAGAGCAGACAAGACAATGTAGAGTCACTTTTCTTTCTGATTCTTTCCGTCATAAAGTTTGGTAAGACAACATACAGACTTATTAAGAAAAATAATGATTAAGGTTAAAAGAATCTATCTCATATTCATAGCAATATGCCTAGTAATATTATTTGAATTGAAATTCTACCATTTTTATAGTATGCTAAATTAAATTTAATCAAATAATTGTCGTTCTAAATAAACGTTATGCTAAACGAAATTATACGACAATGATTTTCCGCGACATCAACTTTACATATGTTATGCGAAATAATATTGTGAAAAAATTTGGTTCTACTATAAAGGAAGGCCGGCTTGAACTGACGAAGCTTCATGGTCCTATATCGGTCGCCATTACCAGTGAGTGTGGTTCCTTGCAACGCACGGAATGTTAGGCGAATAGACCAATGATATTGGTTATCAATTTCTACGCGTTGCTGTACCGGGCAGCTTTCCGTGGTGATATTACTGCTATCGATCAACCAAGATGGGCACTATGCGTTGTCAAAGGTCACATTATAATAACTGACTTCAACTAGAACTAAAATGGTAACTATTGACCAGCGGGCGGAAAGATTTTTCATAAAACATAACTGAGTACCATCTCAAGCTAACTGTCTGATTAAAACCAAATTGTACCTAAACCATATTGTAGAAATGCTCCCAACAGTGAAGCTTTTTAGGAGTTATGATGCTCTTTTTAGACAGTGACACCGACAAATATACAAACATCGGCTGACAGACATAAGCTTATCGTTTCATGAGTACCATCTTGATGAAACTATTTCTCAGTACAAACACGTATTGGAAAAAGTGCCTTTAAATGAGTGGAATGAATGTCACACAGATACACCGAAAAAAGCTTCAAGTATTTTCCATCGAAGTTATTATTTAGGGACTGTAAACAAAGTTTCAAATATGTGTAATACACTAGTATTACACATTTTTAAAACTTAGTTTACTATATTTACTTATAGCTGTATTTTGTTTACTACAGTGCCTTGACAAAATACAGCTATCCCATTGAGTGCACACGACAGAGCACAGTGATTATTTAGCGGCTGATTAGAGGACGTATTATATTAAAAACGTTTCAGCCCATATGACATTCAAATTGAGTAATCTTCATTTTAAGTTGAACAGAGTAATGTTCAGTAACAGACCAATATATCGCGAATTTGATAATGGGAGTCGTTTTAAGGTATTTTTCTTTTTTTTTAGTAGTTAAAAATTTACTTATTTATATCACATCATCAGATAATCGATAAAATAAGACGTGGAACGTTTTTAATTAATTGTGATTTGCTTAAGGCAGTTACAGAATATTTTTCTCAAAAATATTCCAAACGTTTGAATAGTAGAAATAAATGGTTTGCCTGGTCATTTAACATGAATGTTTGACCAAAAATTATATACTTACTCCATCCTCACCTTTCACCATTTCATCATCCTTCTGGTAGTGAAAACTCTGTTTAAATCGACTGAGCAATTTAAAAGATATAAGAGATGAAACATGCATTATTGTTACGTATTTTAATATCATGGATAGGAATTCGAGGCAAAATAAATAATAAAAGTAATCATAATCAGCAATCAATTCTTTAATATTAATATTATAGTTAAGTACATAAGAAAAAATAAACGAAAAAAACTTCTACAAAAATGAAAAACTGCTATAAAAATTAAAAAACTTCTATAAAAACATAAAATTGTAAACATATAACATAAAATTCACTCCTCTTCCGAATTTTCAATGTCAAAATCAGGAGTGGTGCCTAATCCATCTACATCATCCAGGACATTATCATTTCCTTTGAGGTTTTTGTAAAACTGTAAGCAATCTCTTGGAATGAAGGGGTACAAGGATCTCAGATCATCCAATTTTACTTGGGCAATCTCTTTTCCATTGGGATATAGCGGAAATCAAAAATCGGAATATCAAAAGTACAATTGAACAAAAACGTTTCAAGTTATTTAGCTCATTTTAGGGGAAAAAAGAAAAGAGCCACGCCATAGAAAACAAATATGTCAAAATGGTTTCAAATAGTTTGGAACATTTCAGTGTTTTTTATATTCAGATCTTCCGTTGTGTGGGTTGGAACCCTATTGTTACTTTTACCCATACAAGCAAGGTACCTTAGAACGTTTTCGATATAATGAAAGAACTATGCACGCTGACCTCACTGGTGTAGATAACTCACTTTTGGACATGTTGTGGGTTGGAACGTTTTTGATATAATACGTCCTTAAATGAGAGTGGTAATAAATCAATACATCGTTCCACCTTTGAAGTCACATGCTACTTTGTGACAATTTTGTACAGGGATGCACCAACACTGATATTCGCTCCAGCCCGCCGGGTCAAGTCGCATCGTAACAATTAACAATGTTCTTTGACTATATTCAGTCAAATATAACTCAGTTCTGAAACTTAGCTATTTTAATATACCATGGCCGAAATAATAAAAATGTTATTCATTATTTTTTGTTGTAATTTTTTAACTAGTTTCAGTCCTGTCGAAACTAGGTGCCGGCTAATCCATCATAGCTTACTGTTTCGAAGTACATCCTAAATTCCTGCTAATATTATTGGACAAAGGTTTGTATTTGTGGACGTTTGTTTGTAATGTATTTATAACAAACATCCAACAAACAAACCTTTATCGAAAGCTACATTATCTGTGAGTTACATAACGAATCAAATAATAATTTGTATTTTTAAATATTAAACATTTAAATAAGATATTGACACTTATTGATACCACAACCGCCTAATCTATCTGAAATAGCAGTGTGGTTTGGTAATGACGTATTTATAGAGTCCAGTGATTTTCCAAATAGATTATCACATGATTATCGACGAATACTCATTCAAAAACTTGGTCGTATAATAATTAAAACAGATTAATTTAATATTCAAAATTAACAGCTTTAAAAAAGATACAATTACAATATCAACAATATAGATGTTTACCATAAATAAAGGAATTTTCTATATTATTGAAATCAATACGCGAACGCTAAATATATAAAATTAATTCCACACTCAATAAACTCAACACTATTGTAAATCTTCTCTAAATCCTCCACTAACAAAGCTTACATTGTCAAATACAAGCTAATTGAAGCTTTGCCTGAGGGTCTTCATTAACTTATTGCCTTGCTTTGTACTCTCCTAAAAGGTTCAATATTGTTTGCTATAGTGCCAAAATAAAACACTAACAGCGGAATAGGTACAGATTAATGTAAGGCTTGAACGTGAGCCCTGATTCAGTTATTACCAGGCTTTGTAGTCTAAAAAAGGCTCAATTTAGTTCGGTATATTGCTACAGTAAAATAGTTTTGGGCGAGATTTAACTTTGTCTATGGTCGGCAGAATATTTATAGGGTCGTCGTTTTTCGAAATACAACCCCTAAGGGGGTAAAACGGGGGTGCGAAGTTAGTATGAAACTTTGCCGTTTTTGAAGTTAGAGGCATGAAAGTTGGTATTTGGGCTTGCAGTTAAAAATAAAAAATATATGTTTCAGGATTTTTGGAAATTTCACCCCCAAGGGCAAAAACTAGGGGATGTAAGTTTGTACGAAAAAAGTCCCAATTTTTAAGTTAAACGCACGAAAATTAGCATTTGGCTTTTAAGTTAAAAATAAAAAATATCATTTTCAGGATTTTTGAAAATTCCACCCCGAAGGTCATAAAATAGGGGATGTAAGTTTGTATGAAAAATGCGATATTTTTGAAGTTAAACGCATGAAAATGAGTATTTGGCCTTTCTGTTAAAAATATATAGCATTTATTTCAGGATTTTTGGAAATTACACCTCCAAGGGCGGAAAATAGGGGATATAATTTTATACTGCCTGACTGACATATCAACGCGCAGTCTAAACGGCTGCAGTTAGGACTTGAATTTTGACAGTAGTTATCTTTTATGACGTAGGCATCCACTGAAGAAGGGATTTTGAAAATACCACCCCTAAGGGACTAAAATAAGGGATGAAATATTTTATGAAAGTGCTTAATTTTGATGTTAAATGCTTTAGTATATAGACTTGCAGTTAAAAATTAAAATATATATTTCAGGATTGTTGAATATTCCACCCCCAAGGGCGTAAAATTGGGGATGTAAGTTTATGTGAAAAAAGTGTCAACAAGTTTTAAGTTAAACGCATGAAAATTGGTATTTAGCATTACAGTCAAAAATTAAAAGTATGTGTTTCAGGATTTCCGAGAATTCTACCACGTAGGGTGACATATAGGGGATGTTTGTATGAAAAATGTGACATTTTTTAAGGTAAACTCATTAAAATTGGTATTCGACCTTTCATTTAAAAATATGTATTTCAGGATTTTAGGGGATGGAAGTTTGTATGAAAAATGTGACATTTTTTAAGGTAAACGCATGAAAATTAGTATTTCGCCTTTCATTTAAACATTATAAATATATCATCAGGACTTTTGGAAATTCCACCCCTAAAGACGACTAAAATAGGGGATGTAAGTTTGTATGAAAAACTGTTTTTTTTTTTGGAGTAAAAAGCATGTAAATTGGTATTTCAGTTAAAAATAAAGCAATCAAGGGAATAATTTGTTGTTAAAAAAGGTAATCCATCATAACTCATTCAATAGGTCAACACCAAAAATGTACCTACGCCAACTTAAATTATAGAGAAATTCGTTTCTTATTGCTTAAAATGTTGTGTTTGTTGTCGTCTAAGTAAAGATTTAGCGTTTTATAAGATTTGTAACTTCTTTTCTTTGGTATTTTTCATAACATATTAAAAAACGTCAATTTAATAAAATTGGGATAAAAAAGTCATTGACCCAAAATTCGAGTTAGCGTAGTATAAATTGTTCGTGTCGAGATGATCGCACCCAAAAAATATCATCTTAATTTTACTGATCTACAAGTTCACAATTTTGTAACTTGATGCATTTTATATCGTTTCAGATCGCAGAACTCATTTGACATATCGGTTAAAATAAATAAATGCTTGAAGTAAAAGGTAGTCCAAAACTGAATCAAAAGATGATCGCCTAAATCTCACCCAAAATATATGCCCACATCTTAATTTTACCGCTTTACAAGGTTATATTTTTGTTAGTAGATGGTGTAATCATCGTTTTAGATCGCGCTATGGTTTCGGTCACAAAATGTGATATTAGACCTATCAATGCCGTGGTCGCAACCTAAGCTAATGGGAGTTACCTTGGTGATTAATGCATCGTTGATTATTATATTACTTTATTAGACTTACTGACTTTACTTAAGGATAATTGATATGTTTTCTTTGATATTTTTGGGTTTATGATATCGGGTCTTTTTTTTAAATAACAGTAGTAAAGTAGTCTTTAGTTTATTTCTTAACTAGGTTATTTATAGGTTAGGTTTTCTTAAATTTATATTGCTTATTTCTTTTAAAAGTATTTTTTTTTAGATTAAGCTAGAAGTAAGTAGTTACATTGGTAATCATTCAAAATTGTCGCGGACGAGGTCGCGGGCACCAGCTAGTATATATATATGTTATGTATGTTGTATCCCTGTCCCTCCATACATTAGCTCTATATATTTTTAAACAGCACATTTGGTCATTGTAAATTTCCGTAATTACCCAACTACGGCAATTTCGGGAGAAAAGGTTATACATTTAACCGGCTGTGTCTCTTTGCGGGTCCTGAAGTTTTAAAGTTACCGGTTAATTCCAAAGAGAATATAACAAACTACGGATAAATCTTAACAAATAAGGTGCGATTAGGGGCATATTCTAACTCCCGGTCCTAGAGACAATGATGACGTGGAGAGGGAAAGGAGGGCGTTGTCAGTGAGAGTGAACATGATAGCCCGCAGGTTTGCGCGATGCTCAAAAAATGTAAAAATTACCCTGTTCAGAGCCTATTGCACATCGTTCTATACTTGCAGCCTGTGGGCTAGATATACTCAAAAAGCTTACAATACCCTCCGTATCCAATACAACAATGCTTTCAGGGTTCTGTTGGGGCTACCCCGCTTCTGTAGCGCGTCAGGAATGTTCGCTGAAGCGCGAGTAGACTGTTTTTTAACTACTATGCGCAAAAGGTGTGCATCTTTGGTGCGCAGGGTGCGGGCTAGCTCAAACAGTATACTGACAGTGATTGCAGACAGGCTGGACTGCATCTATGTCAATCACTGCTGTTCAACTTCGCATGGAGTGGTGCAGCGGTGATTGTAATACTTTTTAATTTATTTGTTATTTTAGTTTTTAATATTTTTGTAATTTACTAACATAGGCTTAAGTTTTTGTTCTTATGTATTACTAACCAAAAATGAGTCATGGATACTTGAAATAAAGGATTATTATTATTATTATTATCATTAGGTTTCTCTTAATATATATAACGTGTCACGCTTTAAGGTGAGATTGTAAAACCAGTATGGCGGATTATGACAAAAATAGAGCAGCTTATTTATTACGAATTTATCGTATTTGGTCTCAAATAAAATAATATGATATTAATATCCACGGACATTATTCATACACGGCCATTTGATCCCAACTAAGCAGAGCTTGTACTGTATAAATCAGATAACTGATATACTACATATACTACTTTTATTTGTAAATACATACTTCACTATATAATCAGACCCAGATTCATGACAAACGGACATGTTTTTGCACACAAATATCTGTCCTGAGCGGGAATCAAACCTACGGTGTGAAAATCAAGTATCTTCCAACGACGACAACTGGTATAAAATATTTATGAGATTTCGTTTTTAGTCTAATGAGTGACCATGAGTTACACTATTATATAAATTAAAATATTAGGTATATATGCGGATCATCTTGAGTAGTGTTATATCCATAAAATTCATATCTTAATTTACTTTTGGGCGATAAAGACAAAACCCTTTGAGAAGTGTTAACTTACAAACCTTCCTAAGTTATTAGATTCATAATTCATTAGCTATATAATTATGAAAATACTTGTACGGAACTACTTCTCTTGCTAACAAACTAGGCATTATGGACTAAAAGTACAGTCAAAACGAGTGTGTAACGCATTGTGAGTTTTATTACGTAAGCAGTAAGTGCAATTTTCGGAGTGCAACATTATTAGCTGAAGTGCTACTACTACAGCTACTACATCGGGGGTAATACGGCGGTAAGCCCGTATTATCTTATCTACAAGTAGCTTGAGATAGAGACAGAGTCATCCTAGAATGACAAAGCTAATAACGAAGTCTAATCTGACCTGATTTTGTACAAATAAGTAAAATTTTACCGGCGCAGTGGTTAAGGTAGTCGCCTCTCTTCATCCTTTGCGCTCTGGTGTCTTGGGTTTGATCCCCATACATGAGAACTATTTGTGTGACCGTGTCCGTAAATTTCAGTATTTTAAAGTTCTCCACGATCCGGGTTTAATTTGCTTAGTGCGAGCGTCACGTGCACGAGATGAAGAGGACTCAATTGCACCGCAATGAGAGTAATTTTTCATTTTAGTGATTTTACTGCAAATTTACTGTGCATAGTATGTATTTTTGCCTAGTTAGCGTAACCAACGTAGCATTACGTTACAGACTTTAATGATAATGACTCTTGAACTGTAAGGAAACAATGTCAAGTAAACAATACTTAAATGTGTGACAAACAATTGTTTTGAAATTATTCAACTATTTTCTTTGATTATCACATCTTTATAACATACTAGCTGTGCGGGTTACCCCCGTTAATCTTCATAAATTATAGCCTATGTGTTATTCTGATCTATAAGCGTTTTATTGTAAAGTCTCATTAAAATCCATTCAGTAGTTTTTACGTGAAAGAGTAACAAAGATCCATCCATCCATCCATATGATATATTTAAAGGTCAACAAATCAAAATCTTGAATTTTAAAATTCATTCGGAAAACGGAACATTCTTACAGTAGTTATTATTTTTACTTATAGGTATATCGAATATGTTGTTTATTTCACACTTTTATTTTCGTTTAATATTGGTAGTATGTCTGTTTAAATATAAGGATAGCTTAATAGAATTTGTTGAACGTATTTTATTAAAGTTTTTTCGTAGTTATCTTTCACGTGATAGGAGTGAAGAAAAATCCTCATAAGTATACATATTATTACGGGTCAAATTGAGTACTTCCTCCGGTTCGGAAATAAAATTAGGAGTCGGTATATTATATAGTGAAGTCGATGCTATATCCATACATTTTCACTAGGAAATCTAATAAATTGTATTAATATTAAGCATTATTTACTTCATTACATTACACATTAGTTACTATATTGTATTAACAGTAAGATTATAAGAATCAGTGGTGACTCTGTACATAGTCCGATGTATCGTACTCGCCGGCCGAGAGGATCACGTGGTGATGGCTGTGGCGGATCAAATCGCTAAAATACCCCCTCCGAACCTAAATCGGATGAGAGACCCGTATTGCATATTAACTTGCCCGAGAATTTGCCCGATGGGGTTACTCATTTTGTAGTTATTAGCAAGAAAAGCTCTCGCTGGCCAGTATAGTCCGGTGAAGCAGTGAAAGCATCCTAGGCTAACTATAACGTCATATTCGCCCTTAGTTGGTATTCGAATCCATGAAATTCTCATGAAATCATTTCTCATGCCTCCCCGTATCTAATTACGGTTTCAATCTTTACCACGCGTATAACAATAATCCGAACATAATTTATTTTATATTTTTCCGAATATTTAATGAAACATTTTTATATTATCACAATTAGGACAAAATTTTGTCGACTGCAAACATGGATTCTTGTACTTATCCCTTTAAGTTACTACTTGAGCCCTGGGTAGCGCTAAATGTAGATCTCCTATAGCGTGTTTCTCTTTATAAGCAGCTCGAATAAAAGATATAGAAAATTATTGTGTTAATGTGATATGCTGTTCATTTATATATAATTTCCTTATTGCTCAGATAAATACAACATGTAACTTAATTAACGCACAACCTGAAAATAGTTTGTTAAGAATCGTTTACTGAATCGATTTATATCATTTTTAATATAGGTAATTTTTTATTCCAAAATAATTAAAACTACGGAAATTATCTTTATTTTGACCCTGTACAGTCAAAACAAATTTAAATGCACCGTATGTCAAAGTAATAAGACTTTTAAATCGCAGTTTTATTTGTATTCATACAAATTCCATCATTAAATACAAAATAAAGAAAAATAAACTTTATTCCAAGAAACTATTTTAGTAAATAACAATGCATATACATGTTAAATTAAAAATTCAGTGTATGTATTATGATTACACCATAATATTCTAATTGGGGTGTCTGAGGGTGTGCGTTACTTACGTTTCATGTTGTAAGTATACATATGATATTTTTCTATACAAATTAAACGAATTGTCACCCATAATTTTCATATCGAACACACATTGCACAGCACATTTTCAGTTACGCGCAGATAACTGAAAGTAACTGAAAATCTATTTCGCTATTAGAAAAGTGGATTAGGTTAAGTTTGCCGAACGAGCGAGCGTGCTGCGGAAGTGGCCGGTGAGTGGCAGAAACAAAATTATTTACACAAAGAACTTTTAAATAATAACAAAAATGCGTCATGATCATGTAAAATACTATCCAATATATACTAAGAGAACATCGTGTACACAGGCGAGCTTATCTCAACTATGAGTTCTCTTCCAGTAAGCCTTTGTCAGAGTGAGACTTATATGTAATGGGTTACAAAAAGTACGCATTAATTTTATCTTAGAAAGTAAATAAGAAAGTGAAAATTATACAGAAAGCCATTGTTGGTATTATAAAGACATTGGATTGTAAAATAAATTTATTTACCACATCTATATACTATATATATATATATATATGTACACTATGTGGTATCTAGTAGGAGCCCTTACGTAAGATGGACCGATGATCTTGTGTGTGGAAGTCTCTGGATGCCGGTAGCGCAAGACTGGCAATTGTGGAGATTTTTTTTGGTACAGGCCGATGATGATACATAACTGTAAAATAATGAATATTATTTAATAGCATGAGTGTGTGGTGATGGTGAGGAATATCATCAGGGAACGGGCAGCAGCATCTTTTTGTGAACTATGACCAGCATACTGCGATCACCAAGCCATATGTCAAGCTTGGTGATTATGGAGTATATATATATAGTGGGCGTTATTTTCCTTACATGATGAAGTTCCATCATAATATGTATCAGCCGAAAGACATCCACAGCTGCAATAAAGCCTAAAATTGCCAGTCTTGCACTACCCGCACAGCAGCTTCCTGAAGACCTACAGAAAATCAACGGTCCATCCTGTATGGGGCCCGTCCACGCTGCGTCTTCTGGAGTGTGGTCGACAACTCTTCTGCGAACAGCCCACTGCTACTTCAGCTTGGCAATTCTGAATAAAAATGATGAAGTTAATTGTAATTGAAAATATCGTCAAATTACTTTTCTATGCAAATACACTCACACATTGTTAACTTTTAATTCATCCTGCTAAATAAAAGATTCAAACAATAACCAAACCCAACAGGAAATCAATCTTTGTTTTATTCCCTTGTTCTGTAACGTCATGCATAACGAATGACTGAAAAATGTATTTGTGACAGGTGGAAAGGTGAAATGGTTGAACAAAGGTTTCAGAAGTTCAAACAAGATTCCGTGACAACACTTTGAAGTTTGACTGTACTTGAAATGTTCAGATTCACAGTGTTTCAAAGGCTATCGAATTTGACGACACGGTGCCATCTGTATGAAATTATTATTACCTATTAAGTAATTTTGTTTGACTTTGCAGATTTGGTTACCGATCTGAAACACTTAATTTGAATACCAAAGCTCCAATAACTTACTCCAAATATACCAACAAATACCAATAGACGGCCGGTTGGCGTGGTTGATAAATGCTTACCTTTCAGGCCGCCGCGCTGGTCGTGGGTTCGAGTTCCACCCAGGACAGATATTTGTGTGCATGAACATATCTGTTTGTCTGGGTGTAATTATCTATATAAGTATGTATTTACAGAAGAAAAATGGCAAGTATCGGTTGAGATGGCCCACTGTAGTCAAAATGCTATTGTTAAATAAATATACATATATTCACGGGCGATGTTTACAGATTACTTTGAATATTTGAATGTTAAATGTTAAGTTGTGGTTAAAATATTCTAGCTTGTAAAAATGTGTAAATTTGATTCTTTTGTGATCGAAATTCTTTGACACTTTTGCGACTTAAATATACCTTTATGAGGCTGGTTTGCGATTTCGATGTCCATTTAAAATTTAAATCAAATTGCAACCATTAAAAATAGGTCTATTATATTATTTTGGTAATTTTTAAAGTTAACTGTTTTTTATTGTGTTGATAAGAAAATTTGTTAATATCATAATTCTTGTGATATCACTCGGAAAATACCTTTGCAAATAAGCTTTCCACAAACGGTGTTTACCGTTATTTATGATAATAAAAATATCCTAGGACATTATTTACACACGGCTATCTGATTCCAAACTAAGCAGAGCTTGTACTATGGAAACCAGATAACTGATATACTACTTGCCAAAAGGCTATTTTATCTTTAAATTTTAATAGAAACCCAGAAGTTTAAATTAAATTTAAGGCTCAGAATTCAATACGCTATAATCTTATTCAGTTGTTGTATTGGATAAAAATTAAAGTACCACTTTCAAAAATATTGCTTAGGTCATTCAGAGGTAAATATTTCATTTTTTTTCTGTTTGTTATTTCTTTCTGTGGGTCTTCACAAACATCTATCGAAATTGATTTCAAGATGTCCGAGGTACAGTTTTATAAAGAGAACACGTGGTAAGATGCGATTTCATACTAGAAATATTTTATAAAATTATGACGCCTTAATAGACCAGGGTAGAAGCCTTTAAAAATAATAAAAAGTGAAAAAAAATAATAGTAGGATGAAACCCATTAGAAAAGGAGGGGAATATTATAAAAATGAAAGGAAAAATAATTTACGGGCGACCCGTGGTCGGGAAGGGGATGGGGGTGAGTTTTTAAGGGTAAAAAACGGTTTTTCTCGATTTCCGGCAAAACTAAAAGTCCTATCGAAAAAAGTCAACTGGCAAAGTTGTAGGTAATAAAAAGATCTAAAACTTTGGTATTTACACTTTTTTACATAACCTCAATCAAAATTGTTTGGGTGTTTTTTCGATATTAATTCAAAATAAGGTCAAAAGATAAATATTTTTAATGAAATAAATTACAGCGTATTTGGGACATAAAAAGGTAAGTTTTCAACAAATTTCGTAACAAAATTTATTTTTTTGAAAAAGATAAAAATAAAAAACCAAAAACTTGGTTTTTTGAATTATTCACATAAATTTTGAGGTTATGTAAAAAAGTGTAAATACAAAAGTTTTAGATCTTTTTACTACCTACAACTTTGCCATTTGACTTTTTTCGAAAGGACTTTTAGTTTTGCCTGAAATCGAGAAAAACCGTTTTTTATCCTTAAAAACTCACCCCCATCCCCTTCCCGACCACGGGTCGCCCGTAAATTATTTTTCCTTTCATTTTTATAATATTCCCCTTCTTTTCTAATGGGTTTCATCCTACTATAATTTTTTTTAGTTTTAAAAATTATCGACCCTGGTCTATAACACGAATGACAGTGTAATTTTAAACCAAAATATGATTATTTTATATATATGTCCTTCGCGTCTGTTACAGACGATTTACGGCGCATTGTCTGAGCGACATTTCTTATGGTGGCTAAACAAACCGATGCAAGAGCGACATAGCCTGCCGCAGGCCTGACAAGAGAAGTTTGCGGTGGTTGGTGCGAGCTGCTTTCATGTCGCTTCTGTCTCTTATCAGCAAGTGCTGCGAACCAGGGTTCATCACAGATCTTACGACCCTCCACTATACGTGTGCGCCATTCAACTCTATTTTCAGCGAGCTTTTCCCAGCTACAGTGGTTAATTTTAAAATTTATTCGAGTGGGTTCCATTCTGTGCACATGCCCCAACCAACGTAAACGCTTCTGTTTAAGAAACGCTGTCAGGCTAGGTAGCTGTGCTATTTCTAGAACTCTCTCGTTAGTGACCCTATCTTGCCATGTAATGCCCAAGATCTTACGGAGACAACGCATGTAAAAGAAACCTATTCGGCGCTCCTGTTTCGCATACGACGTCCACGTCTCTGCTCCGTACAAGAGTATGCTTAAGATGGAGGCCTGGAAGACTATGATCTTGGTCTTAATTGTAAGCAGTTTTTTTTTTTTTTTTTATTTATTTATAAGGAACAAGGTAAACTTAAGAACTAGAACTGTGTCCCACAAAACAGTGTATATACTATTTGACTGTGGGATCAGGCTAAAATAATATTATACTTAAATTATTACATTATTATACAGTGTTAATGTATTTAGGTCTATGGAGTGCTTCTCAAGTATTAAATTTAATTTCGTTTAATGTATGGTTCCTAATTGATATTTTTGCAACTTTATTTTAAATTTAGACTTATTCATTTCTTCTCTGATGTTTTTAGGTAAACTATTGAGTAGGTACGGGATACGTTTTTTTAAAGTTCTATCTCCATAAACATTTGTAACTCTCGGAACAATGAATTTCCCTGAGGTCATTGACCTTGTATTATATTTGTTACTTACTTTTCTAAGCATTGAATTATGCTCCTGTTTGCCATGATTGTTTCTTATAAGAAGGTATTTATGTTTTAGTTTTACGGGTAAAATGTTACAAATTTTGAATAGCTGGTAGTAGTTTTCTTTATATTTATTTTTTGTTTTTTTATCTACAAGTAGTTTTAAAAATCGGATTTGTATATTTTCCAGTTTGTCGATGTATGATTTAAATGTGAGGCCATAGCAATCAAGTGCATAATCCGTAATAGGTTCTACTAGAGATTTATATAACAGTTTTAATGTACATCTAGGAACCCGATAGCTTAAGTGATAGAATTTACCGAGCATCACCCTTAGTTTACTGCATATAAGAGCTACATGTTCTGACCAAGTGAAATGTTCATCAATTTTCATACCTAAGTAAGTTACACAATTTACTCTTTGTATCGGTTTGCAACTACAATCAACGAGGTTATTGTGAATACATTTAAATGAATGAGCGAATAATGAGCAAGGAGTTTCTTTTAATTTTAGGTATGGAGAATGTATGATTAAAAGTTTTGTTTTTTCGATGTTTAACACTATGCCGTTGTCATGAGACCACCTCACAACAGCATCCACGTCTTTTTGAACAAGCTGATAGGTCTCCGCTAAGTCAGTACCGGCGCGCAATGCGCAAAGGTCGTCCGCGAACATATGCGTCGAGCAATATTGCAACACTTGACATAGGCTGTTTACATGCATTAAGTAGCAAGTTGGGCCGCATCCTGATCCCTGCGGTACCCCCCATCGAACCGGTTTCTCATCACTCAGCTTGTCTCCAATCTTTACTCGGTAAGACCGTGATGTGAGGTAGTCCCTAAACCATTTATTCAAAGGCTCCCGTACCCCACACTCCTCTATTGCATTCAATAATGTGCTCGTTTCTAAAGTTTCGAAGGCCTTTTTAAAATCAAAAAATACAGCAACAATAACTTTTTTATCATTTAAGTAAGTGTTAATCTCGTCAGTAAATTTAGACATTAATGTGTTTGTACTTTTTCCCTTTTGGAAACCATGCTGTGAATTATTTAATATGTTATTTGTGCTTAAGTAGTGTCCAAGTTGATTGACTATACATTTTTCTATGATTTTGTCCATGCTAGATAATATGGCTATTGGCCTATAGTTCGAATATGCTTTACGATCGCCTTTTTTATAAATAGGACGTATAATTGCTTCTTTGAGCTCATCTGGAAAAGCATGCTGTTCAACAGATAAGTTAATTAATTTGGAGACCACGGGGCTTATCCTGTCGCTGATTAGTTTAATATCCGACATTCGTATTAGATCGCTTCCAGGTGATTTTCTAGAATTCATATTTTTAATGACATTGCTTACGTAATTAGTGTTTACCGGTTGCCATCTCATACACCTATCTATATTTTGGACATAATCCTGCCTGCTCATCCATTTACTCTTACACACATGTTTAACTTGTTGAATTTCCTCGTTAAAAATAGAAGCGAACCGATTAGCTATGTGTTGAGTACCTCCCTGTGTACTCATATTAGATAATATCACTTTGTCTAAAGATTGTTTATTTTTCCCTAATAATGTATTTATCTTATCCCATATCTTCTTTATATTTTTATTACAATTAATAATGCTCTGCCTATCATATTCATTTCTACATTTAGATATAATTTTATAACATTTATTCCTGTATTTAGTATATTCTAACCTTTTGCCCATATTCTTGGGTTCGTTGCACCACACCATAAATAGTCTATCTCTCTCCTTTATCATATATTTTAACTTGTTCGTTATCCAATTTTTATTATTTCTTAAACTGCACCGAACAATTACAGTCTTATAGGAATCATTGTAAATGTTAGTAAATATTTGCCTGAGTGCTTTGTATAATTCTAATGGACATTCAATATTCATTAGAGTATTAAAATTGGTGCATAATAGTTTCTCTCTAACTAAACGGTTATCAAGCACTTGACGTCGCACGGTAGGTATACTAGTACGCTCAGAACAGCTATTAGACGATGCGCGGTTCCATTGCACTACGGCCGACACGGGAAAGTGGTCAGAAATTTTATGTTGAATTACTGCCGAGTTAATTTGTGCAAGGGGTGCTCGAATGTAAATATGGTCTAAACATGATTCAATAATATTGCCCGTGACGATTTCTTTACGTGTTATTTTATTTATACATTTGATTAATCCAAATTCGGCTAATAAGTTTTCGTATTCAATTACTCAGGATCTCGGGTTTTTAACAAATTTATGTTTATATCTCCACAGTAAAGTATTTTAATATCTTTTGGCAAGCTATCTAAAATGTTACGCAATTCTGTAAAAAATTGTTTTATTTTATTCTTTTTATTTATTCTTGGAGGTCGATATATGGATAATAAATAAATCGGATCTCTCCCGCCTTCGTCGAGCACAATGGGAACGCACTCCGCCGAACGCATACCGTGTGTATGCACCGTCTCGCTAACTCGAGCTGTCCATGTCGAGCGCGTATAAACTAGTACACCTCCCCCGGTTCGTTCAGTGCGTGTGAAGCTATGGATATTAAATCCCCTGATTTGATAAGCACTTACCATTGAATAATTTATGTTAGGCTCGGTTAATACAAATACATCAATTTCTTTCAAATTGTTATCCAAAGTTACTAACAAATCGTTAAAGTTCTTTTTTAAAGATCTTATATTTACATGGAATATACAAAAATCATATTTAGTCTTTAGTGATGATAACCACGTGTACAAACATCCAACCTCGCTCGCTTTAACCGTGTCATCATCAGTAATACTTATAATATTATCTACAACCGTGAATTTTATTTATTAAATTAATCACTATAAACATACCCATTCATTATGAATGAAAAGGTATAGAAAGGGAACTAATCTTTCGATTTGATCAAGTTACTAATATCATCTTCTGATCTCACCCAAACTGCCGTGTCACCGTCGCTTCTCTTCACTAGTATTTTACCTTTGGTTACCCAGATGTACTTATAAAAGTTATGCAGTTCCCTCTTGGTATTCCAGAGTAAAGTTCGGGTAGATTTCGTTAAGTCCTCGTTGATGTATACTTTATTCGTTTTTGTACCGCCGGTTATCATGTCACTCGTTATATCAACCAGTTTACGTCGAGCCGAAAGCCATGCATCGCGCGATTCGGTACCCGAGGTCTTGAATCCAACAATTATAGACGAGGATTTAATGCCTTGTTTACGTGGTTGATTACGTCTTACCCAATCGATGTCCTGGCAGCTGACATTAATTTTATCAGCAACTGTATTAACAATTTCTTTCACCTTTTCATCCGGCATCTGTTCAATACCCACAATCTCAATGTTGTGCTTGCGTGTAGATTGCTCGTAATCGTGCAATTTCTGTTCTAAAGCAACGTTACATTTCTCCATATAGATGTATTTGTTATTTATGTTTTGTACCGTCTTTTCAAGTTTGTGATTTTTTTCTTTAGATTTGTTGTGCTCATTCAGAAGTAAGTCGTATTTTTCCGAAAGTAGGCTCATACTCTGTTTTATAGATTCCAGCTGTTTCGTTAATCCAGGTATTGCCCTGACGTTTTTCTGAATATCCTTCAGGATCTTATCCGAGACGCTTACGTCGTCTTCCTGTTCTTCAATCTCCGACTCATCATCCTCGCAGTTGTTGCAGTATATGCGGTTTTTACCGGCTTTCAAGTCAGCAGCCAGTCCCTTTACACAGCTTCTATGAAAAGTACCCTGACACTGGCCTTGACATAGAAAATGAGACCCCTTCTTGGAGAGTACTTTTTTACATTTTTGGCACTCCATTACAGTGATTTAAACACAATTTTTGTATGCACTTATTTTAATTCTCGTCGCATGCGGCGTAAGAGGCGCGAATAACACAACGCGTGCAGTGCGTACGAACTTGTCTGTCTAAAATTGAAATGGGTCCATCTTTCTAAATTATTGACAGCAACAATAGCCATACTCTCATGCCAAGCTTCCCAAACTTGGTCGATTATGTTATATGGGGTGGTTAAACAACAAGGAAACTAGCAAGTAATTAAGCTAAAGAGTGATAATTTAATATACTTGGAATAATAAAGCTGCATTTACGGCCGGTTATCCAAGTTAAGGGCTACCCACACAACAAAAAATATATTTTGTGCTGATCGAAATATTATAAAAAAAAGAACATATGCATGACCTAGCATCGTCATTGCTTGTACTTGACTCATAGATCTTTTTTATCAAAAGAAACCCGAAACGAATCCAGTTATATCTTCCCGATCCCTCGTTACTGGTAACAACACATGACAAAAAATAATAACAATTTCACTGACTGAACAACAACATTCTAAAAACAGCTTATTTAACGTAATTTTAAACAAGAATAGTAGCTATGAACAAAGCTACCCAAAACTCACACAAAAGTCTTTCACGATGGAACACCTATTTACCAGATACACTGAAACAAAGTAGCCGTACTAAGTCGAATCGCGTCTTAATCACTCCTATACAATAAAACCCTTATTTATTATTAACAGGCGGAGAGGAATCCGTGGTGGAGTCTCTGAGCTACCGCCACTTAATTATTTGTAGGAATAGTAAGGTCGGAGGTCAGACTCGGACCTGCGCTGTAAACAATGTCGGTAACATAGAACGGATTATCTCCCGTACGGGGCCAAATGAGCCAACTGTTGCTTCATCCATCCATAAAAATTTGAATAGTTGCTCGTTGGACATGACTAGGACGGCAATGTGTACCAGTTATAGGTACCTTCATAATCTGGTTTCCCTGCATTATGTAGTAATGTTAGAGCCGGAAATATTTAGCACTCCTTATTAATGTTAACATTTTTCAGCAGCAAGGTTAAAATGGCGTTTATTTGAGATGGAGCGTAACATAATAAGATATGATAAGATAAATCTTTATAGTAGGTATAAAAAACCGGCCAAGTACGAGTCGGACTCGCCCATGGAGGGTTCCGCAGCAGCAAATATTTCAGTTGATTAAATGAAAGGTAATTTGCGGTTTACGATTTTTGACGCATTAAAAAAAAACTACTTACTAAATCTCGTTCAAAGAATACCTATCCATAGATACCCACATGTATGGGTACGATGAAAAATTTTTTTTTGAGGTTCAGTTCAGAACCCCCAGAGTTTTTCTAGTTTTGTGTGAATATCTTAATGCGGTTCAAAGAATACATCTACTTACCAAGTTTCAACAGTACAGCTCTTATAGATTCGGAAAAAAGTGGCTGTGACATACGGACGGACAGACAGACAGACATGACGAATCTTTAAGGGTTCCGTTTTTTGCCAATTGGCTACGGAACCCTAAAAAGATTATGTTTTCACGAGACAGGCTAGCCCTAGTGTGAAAGCCATAAGAAATAGTTATGCTCCTTTTTGTATTTTTATTTGGTAACTAGACATAAAGATTTATGCAAATTTACTTATGATAATAAATTATTCTTATTCTTATAATACGACAAAAAATAAATATACGAAACAAGGTGATAGAATAAGATTATAAAATTCATTCTCCGCCATGGGCTGGATATCATTACTACGCAATATTATTTTTATCATGGATGCAATTTTATAATGACTTGTTATGTTTATTATATTTATAATGATCAATGATTCCGGCAGACATTGTTCTGCCTTTAAAATATATAAAAATAAAACAGAGTAGGTATTAGTTCGCAGCGTCGCCTACCGGGTCCAATTGTAAAGCTAAACCATTAAGGGTCAAACACACTCAATAAAATATACAAAATCGGTTCGGCCGTTATAAAGAACTGAAGCCACAAATTCATGTAAGGAGGATGCTATATAGCTACGGTTTATTATTTTTACTTTATTTTTACTTTTCTTATACGTCAGGAAACTTTTAAATGCCAGGTTGAAAAAAATGCATTTAAATTATTTAATCCGTTCTGTAGATAGCTACAAAAACCACTAGTCCACATATTATATTTATCGCAAATTTTCTGAGTATATGGATAAAAGATCCTCATATAAATACAATGGCGTATGTTTCGCGGCTACGAAACGTGAGACAAATTAAACTAGAATCTATCAATAGTTTTAATCAATTATTTATATTATTTCTAACCCCCACGTTCCTGCTAGGCTAAAGGCAAATATAAGTGTTAAGCATGTTCGATTCTATAAACGTTTTTAATCTTCATGCTAATTCTAAATTCATACAATTCTAATAAAAAAGAAATGTTGTAAATCACGTGTTGCTTAATATAAAAAAGAAAAAGGAAGAACAGTTTGCTTCTCAACTAGTATCTGACATTACAAGCCCATTAATTTAATATGTGAACATAGATTTTATATAGTATTCACATGTTCCATACGAAATAATTGGCATAAATTTTATCTAAACACATTATTATTTCCTTACCAAATTACAGATAAATCCGTTAAGATAATTTTGAGAACATACTGTTAGATAGGACAGACAAATACTTGAAAGATGTCATGATTGCCAGTATCGATTTTAAATTGGATGTCTAGAATTTGCAAACTCACAAAAAACTAACCTAAAGTGATTTTACTAAAAAGCGTACGTGGAAAGCATAAAAAGCTTTGGGCTGACGACGCATAGCTTTTGGATCATAAATCAACTTGCAGGAACATTAAAAATTAACAAATTAAGTATTCATGCACGGCCTATGTTTAATTATGATTTTGTTTACAGGTGTTCGTGGATATGGAAGTGTATTACACACCACCACATGTCGTTATACCAATGCAGCCAACCCCATTCACTCGGAGTGAGCCTCTGTCTCTAAAAGGTTCTACCCAAAGCATTCCGGGAGTCCATGGGTCCATGTCGGCAGTCCATGCGGGAGGTTCAACTCCAGGCTCAGCCCACGGATCACTGCCTGGTACTTCGCCAAAAGATAGTGACGATAATGGATTGGAAAACATTGAACGCAACATTGCTACGCTTGAACAACAGATCCGTAGAAAGGAGACTACTATTGATATGGACTTCTTGGAGGACTCACGAACTCACAAGTTCAAGGCCGCCGGAAAACGTTTCCTAAGGTATTTCAATATTTTATAACTTGGAATTTTTCCAAAAATGCTCTATAGTTATGGTTAAAGTCAAAAATATAAAGTACTAGCTGTCTCCCGCGGTTTTACCCGCGTTAAACTTTATACATTATAGCCTATGTGTTAATCCAAGGTGTCAGCTATCTCCATACCAAATTTTATTAAAATCGCTCCAGACGTTTAGACTTGAAGAAGTAACAAACATACACACTCACACAGTCACAAACTTTCACCTTTATAATATTAGTGTGATTTTGCCTCATTACTGCCTCAGCGTCTTCATTCATCGGGTTCGATCAAGACAACTATTTTGAATTAGTTCTGGAGTCTGGGTACTCCTAATTCGTCAACAACTATGTATATGAAGTATAAAAATAATATATATAATATATAAAAAAATAAAAATAGAGAAGATATCATTTGAACACTAAAACATAGAAAACCTAATAAAGGGCAATATACTTAACTGTTGTCTATAATAGATGGATGAATCTAACTCCACATTTTTTGAAAATTCTGTTATAATGGGACCTCTGCCTTAGATGAATTATTGAAGTTAAGGACATATATACAGCAGATGGTGCCATTTAATAATAAAATAATATACGGGGCAGTCTTTGGGGATGCCGATAGCAGTGAAAACTATTTTTTTTTCATGTCTCTTACTCAGAAAGTAAAGAATCATAGTAATTGCTTCCCTTCCTTGAGTGGGAATAAATTTTAAAAATTGTTATAAACAAATTTAGTTAGGCAGTCGGCTAAAATGATGCGGTCATGTGAGGCCAGTGTGAATTAAAAAAAAGACCCTCCGTCTTACGTATATTTGATCAGGTCATGTGTCTTGACGCGAGTTTTAACATTTTTTATCCATCCAAAAAAGTGCCGCCTAAGAAGATTTCACTTCAAAAATTATATTCCTACATTGGAGATTTTATTAAATCGAATCTAATCGGGGGCCGGTGTCTAAAAACTTAGTTGATAAAATATTACATTAGATTTAAATAAATAAATAAATAAAATAAATTTAATTATAATATGGGCGCAGTAGTAAAATATAATTTAACACGCAGGAGTAACTATCTGATCTACCGCGTAAGACACGTACCACGTACGTGATTTAAACAATCCTACAGCCTTAAACACGCTTACCAGATTTTACAGACATAAGCTATATCTATTGCGCCTGCGAAATCTGGTAGGCGATGTCTTTTTTATTTATTTATTATTTCACATTCATGTACAGAGAACTTTATTTAACTTTATTTTTTCCATTACAAAACAACAAATCGATAAACTTAACTATTTAATTACATTAGACAAACTAGGCTACAAAGAAGAAGTATATAATATAAATAGATTATTAATATAAAAATATACTGGGTGTTAAAGTATTCCTCCGAATCTAGGCCATGGAAAACGTGCCCGGAGGGCAGCAAGACCAAGTTGAAAAGCCATGCTTATTTATTATCTAAAGAGAAGGCTAGCGCTCTGGTCACGGGAGTAATCGACTAAGGGCTTTGAAATTTGGCGATAAAGAGTTCGGGCCAAGTGCTTCGACCTCAAACAGTTAAAATTAGTAAATTCTGTATCAAATCAGCTTGTTCCGTCGCTTCATAAAATATGAATAAAATATTATATTTGTCAAGTATGGTGTATTGTTACGGGTGGAACGCTGTCATTTTGAACCTGATTAATAATAAGTGTATTAACCTTTGTATGGTTGTGGAACCGCAGTTAATCGAAGTTTTAAATTTGAAACGTGTACTTGTGGCAGATATTAAGAGTAAAAAAAATCTCCTCGTTAAGTATTCTTAAATCCAGCGGTTCCCCACCCTGGATTCGATTATGAGGGATACGTTTGAACGTACAGTGGCATCTCAATATAGTTCTTAATGAAAATGGTTCTTAAATAAGTACATAAAAATTCTTGTAAGCGTTATGAAAAGTTACAACGCTCTTAAATTCAATTAAACTAGCTATCAGATAAAACTGAGTGGATTGAAATCGATCTAACCAACACGTAATTCCGATGACACCGATAGGACGAAAAGTACTTTGACATAGGCTTCAAACTTATGACGAAGGGATACTACTATAATTTTATGGACTAATATTTTGAATACTGAATTCTGTTGATTTAATTCTAGGATTCAGTTTAATGATGTTTGAAAGATTTTTCTAGATGTGTCAGATAATGGCGATGCTGTATCATTCAGTTAAATAATAATTACGTTTAAATCTGAGTTAACGTGCCTTTTTAGTTACAATGTCAATTTAATGAAAGATTTAGATAGAAATAAAAGTATTACTTTATATTTTTAACTGAACTGCTTACTGTTGAACGATAAATTCGGGCAACAATAAGGTTCTCCTAAGCATATTAGGATTTATTTTATTTTTATATGCAGAAAAGTCTTACTTAAAATGCATTAAAGGTTGTTTTAGAAGAAGTAATATATTATGTTTCTCACACTCTCTTTAACAACATTTCATGTAGATGTCTGGGTTTAAAACTGATGTTGAGGGTTGGAAGTCTTTTGTAAGAAAGCGCCAAAAATAGATAAAGGGCAGTGCCTTTAACGTTTTGACTGCTACAGCCATTATATATAGATAAAAAGCCAAAATGGGCCCAGCATGCCACGGTTGGACTACATATTCGTAACCGTGACGTGATGGGTAGATTTTGGTATGTCATTTATACATGACTGTGATCAAAAGATTAAAAACGAAGATAAATATGGAACTTTGAAGAACTCCACTGGTATTTATGAGACAAACCTAAAAGAATTCGCAAAAGGCAGGATTTTTGCGTCAGGGGTTTAAAATAACTGTAACTATTCTAAGAAACATTTATTAGTGTTTTATAAATTTAATATTTCATTGGACACATAAAAACAAGATGAATAATAGGAAAAAATAATACTTTCCATCAAAACTTATCACAAACAATGTTTTGAGGTGATCTGAATTATGCTATTATTAAATGGAATGAAATCGTTAATTTAATAAAAAAAGTAAAATTTGCTATCATAAATTTAATGTTAAGCGGGTACGGAAAATCTAAAGATTTGAAAATCTGTATATCTAACAATTGTACTTCGTCGAAAATACCTATACCCCGTTCTATCTATAAATAAAACAAAATTTACAACAACAACCAATTTCATCTTAACCTTCTTTTCAGACGTGGATTCACACTTGGCGCTGAAAAAGATCTGATGGACATGCCAGAACGCAAACGTCCTTCCACTCTAAAGACAGTCAAGACATTCATGCGCCTGGGCAGAAACCGCCATCGTGGCAGCAGCGGAGATGAGGAATTGGGTTTACTGGAGACACCGGGCCCCTCATCGGAGCCTGATCGTCCAATTAGCCAGATCTCAGTGTCCTCTGATGAAATTTTAGTTGACGTTCGCTCTCCAACCGATACTCCTAAATTTAAAAGGCTGTAAGTATAACTAATTTTTATCACAGAATCCAAAATTTCTCGACTGACGCACCGGTCCAGAATATTACACTTAGTTTCCTGAGTTCGATTTCCGCGAAGTCAATTATTTGTGTGACCATAAATGCTTCTCCTGAATCTGGATGTAATTTGTGTCCATCAATGATATGTTTGTAAAGTACCACGCATCACAGGGAATTTCATAGTGCAAGCGTTGTCTTTTTTAAAAAGGAGGAAGATAAAGATTAACAACTTTTATCTCTATTATAATTCACATAAATACTCTTAACGGTGTTATGTGTTTCGTACATTACTTTATAATAATATGAACATTTTTTTTACTTAATAATTATTATGATACATAATAATAATTATGATCACAGAACGGAAGGGAGAAGTGTCGGTAATCATTACAGCTTAGGCTTTCGAAATCGCTTACCATCAGACGAACCGAATGCTTGTTTGCCGACTTGATAGTTTAAATAAAATAGTAACATTTTATCAAATACTACTTACCAAGTTGCTGATGTTGTTTTACTTCTTCACGAGAGCTGTACGAGGATAATGTAAAAGCAAATAATTCCCATCGATATTGGGTGCCTGTTAGTGTTTATTGCCTGTTATGTATAGTTGTATTGGGCATTTAGTTTCTGAGTTTTTTGAAAAAAATAAAACTACATTACTGGCAATATACAAAATGTTCGATTCTATTAGGCATAAAATAAATGATAAAAAACAATGTTCTGCTATTTTCATTGATATGTCAAAGGCGTTTGATTGTGTCAAATATGACATTTTACTAGATAAGCTAGAACACATAGGTAGGTATAAGAGGTATACCACTTAAATTAATAGAAAATTATTTAAAAAACAGATTGCAAGCTACTATTATTGAAGTATTTGACTAAGCAACAAAAATGGTACAGGTAGTTCAATCGGAATTCGAAAATGTAGTACTGGATGTACCACAAAGCAGTATATTGGGGCCACCATTGTTTTTACCATATATAAACTAACTTCCAAATATAATTAATCACCTTTGTGTAATGTATGCCGATGATGCGACAATATTTATCTCTAATGATGATTCACATAATTTTAACTATGAAAATGAAATAAAAAAAACACTAGCAACAGTAACTCACTGGTTGAAATCAATTAATATAAATGTAAATATGTCTAAAACCAAAATAGTTCAATTTAGAAATTATAAGAGTAAACCTAATGAATTTAAAGTTACAGTAAGCGACGCAGAAATTGAAGTAGTGACATTAATTTCCTTGGAGTAACAGTGGATCAATATTTAAATTGGAAGGCTCATATTGATAAAATTAACAAGAAAATATCTAGTGCCTGTTATGCGTTGTCTATACTGGCACAACAACAAATGAATGCGTTACTAGGTATGCCTACTTTGGGAATGAGTATCCATTATTAACTTATGGTATTATTTACTGGGGAAACTCAACAAATATACAATCCACCTTTATTCTCCAGAAAAAGTGCCTTAGGACAATATATAAAATGTATAGTGATGAGTCTTTGAGAGATGTTTTCAGAACGAAGGGCTACCTTACACTGACAGGGATCTATATTCTGGAACTAGGTATGTCTATTTGTTAAAAATAATATGCAATATTTTAGTTTTAAATCAGACTCAAAGAAGAACATTCGTAGACAATATAAATATGACATAAATTTACCCAGACTACAAAACATGATTTATTATAAAAGTACTTATATCTCTGCTATTCGTGTATATAACCACTTACCATCTCATATAAAGCAATCAAATGGAACATCGTTTAAAACGAAATTAAAGAATATGTTAATAGAGAATGTTTATTATAGTTTGCATGAGTTTTTTGAGACTTGTTTGTATTGCATATCCGATATGGGTAGACTGTTGATCCTAAAAACTGTTACGTTATGATAAGACCTTATTGTACACAGTTACGCAATAAATAATTCTTTATCTTTATCTGAGTTCGTTACTAAAGTAATAAGCCACATGAATTTATGTTTACATTTATTTTATGCATGCTTTGTCACGACGACAACCATATGTAAAAGTTGGTTGTCTCATATAAGTGAACTGTAATTGTTCTTTTGAGAATAAAGATTCTTTAAACCTAATTGGGGGTCTTAAATGAGAAACAGTATGAGTAAGTACAAATTATTTTTCCCCTAGGCGCACAAGCCTCGACACCGGCGGCCCATCAGCTCTCAAAGCAGCTGATTTCCAAGTATGCGTCACAGTGATAGAGGCACGTCAACTGGCAGGCTTAAACATGGACCCCGTGGTGTGCGTCCAGGTCGGAGACATGCGCAAGTACACCAGCGTCAAGGAGAGCACTAACTGTCCTTATTATAATGAGGTGAGTATTTAGATTACGCTTGTTTCATCTGAATCCGTTTAGTACAAAAATATTGTGAATACATATAATAATATAATTAGATATATTAAATGATACTCCACCTGAAATCTATAGTTTCTGCGCAACTCTATTCTACCAGTTATAAACATATATTGCTCAAGCTCAGCAAAACTGACTTTGTGTTTCTTTGTTGGCAGTACTTTGTCTTCGATTTCCACATGCCGCCTATCATGCTGTTGGACAAGATAATCACATTATCGGTGAGTTTTCTTTTTTATAATAACTGAAGCGCTATATTATGCAAGGCGAATGTCATTTGCGAATGATCAATCTTATGAATATTGTATTAGTTATCCGTAATGTTTTTACCGAATACTTTGCGCCCTATGTTACAATTGCACTCATCATGTATTAACGTTAAGAGGCCAACATGACCCAATTTTATTGGTTCACCCCAATCCTATTCTTATATAATTAGCTATATGAAACGAATTAAAGGAAATAAAGATAGACTGGTACAAAATTTTAGGTCCGAGATTCTAGCTCTGTTTGTTAACAGCTTAACATCATTATGCATGTATATGTATTGTTATTGTTGATGGTTGCGATTCAACATTATCAAAAATAAGTAGCTGAATTGTACTTTGTGATCAATGATTTTTTACAATACACACATCAACACAATCTAGGGATATTGAACATTTCATTGATTATCTAGAAAACTATAACATTTTGTTATGACTGTAAATGGAAGAATTAAAGATAATTTCATGGCCGATATTTAAACATTAACAACACGATGCGATTTTGTTTTTCTAATTAATAAAAGTCTTAAATTAATTAAGCCATAGAAAATTACTGAGTGAACAAAAACATTTTATTCTTATAAAATTATTCAATCGAATTAAATGAATAAAAATCTTACCAAATCTGATAATCAGTAATCGGTATTTCCTCCTCTAACATTAATCACACAGCGGCAACGATTTTCCATACTTAAAATTAAGGTGTCAATGTCTTGCTGGGGTATGCAGTCCCAAGTTCTTTTTAAATGTTCGAAAAGTTGTTCTTCTGTTGTCAAGTTGGGCGGAAAATCCCTCAATGCTCTTCGCTGTAACATGTCCCAGGCGTGTTCAATTGGGTTTAAGTCTGGCGACTGTGGAGGCCAATCTAATACCTGAACATCGTGTTCTCGAAGGGCGGCCCTCACCAGCCGCGCTGTATGGGAAGGTGCATTGTCATGCATGAGCTGAAATTCTTGCCCCGTTAGGGCCCTGAGCGGGACAATGACACGTTCTACTACCTCCTCACGGTATCTATGGGCAGTCATGCTGCCCTGAATCCAAATGAGTTGGGTTCGTCCGCCGATTCGTATTCCTGCCCACACCATAATTGTCCCGCCTTGGTAAGAGTGGACCTCCTGTGGATGTCGGAGACGGCTGACCCTGCCTGGAGTTCTCCAAACGCGTGTTCGTCTCGAATCTGGATGAAATCCATAGCGGGACTCATCAGTGAACAGCACCAATGACCATTGTTGATCACTCCATGTCAAATGTTCTTGAGCCCATAAAAGTCGCCTACCGCGATTGCCACGTCGCAGCGCTGGGACTCGTAGCGGTCTGCGAGCATGAAGACCAACTTCATGCAGCCTCCTTCGCACGGTTTGGTCGCTCACCAGCAGCTGCTGACCCTCCTGGAGCCTTTGCACTAGTTGCATCGCTGTGATATTGGGTAGTCTTCTGGCGGTCATTTGGAGAAATCGATCCTGTCTCTGAGTGGTAACACGATATCTACCTGTGTGCCGTTCTGCCACATCTCCAGTAGCGCGATAACGTGACCACAGCCTGGATACCACATTTTGGCTTGTGCCCAGAGACTCAGCAACGACGCGTTGAATAGCACCGTTTTGTAACATGCCAACTGCCCGTAACATTTCATCTCGACTCAAACGATGGCGTGGCATGACGCTAAAAAGCTTACACAACCAATTGAGAAAAGAAAATAAAACAATTTATCAGGTTTTCTTCAATTAACACGCAAAAAAAAATTTAATGCAACTTCTTGAAATTAGATACAACTCAAGATTGCGCTGTGCTTTGCGTGTTTTCATTTGTTTCTCATTTTAATTTTTAAATTTTGAATAAAGAATAGACAAGGTTTAAATCTGTAAATAAACTTTTTAAGGAAACTAAATAGGTTTTAAACAATAAAGCCATGTTTGATTTCAAAATAACGTATCCCTAGACTTTGTTGATGTGTGTATATTGTCAAAATTGATAAATATATTAATGAGATAAACTAAAAATAAAATTGACTAAACTTAGCCCACTCAAATATGCTAGTTTTCCTATTATAGTGCTTTCGCTCTCAAGATATTTTGAAACTACGTCGTTTGTTCATACTACGGTCAATTTATTAAAGTAGCAGCGTAGTAATGCTACGACACGTGTACGTCACTTTGTAGTTATCGTAGCATATTCAACCGTACCGTAGCCTTTAAATACGGTTCAGTTTGACACGTGCTATGTCTATTTTATTTAAAATTCACTTTGCACTTACACTTACATTTGTATTCCACTGAGAGTGGCAAACAACAGATTTCAATTGAGAGAGTTGGAGGAGGCCTTTGGCAAAAGGCACATAGAAAACAAACATGTAACATTAATCTTGTTAGTATCTGTTAATAAAGTCTATTTTATTATATTTATATTTGCATATTCAAAGAACTATGTCGTCGAACAGCTGATAAGCTAAATCGTATACTTATTTCGTATACGTAATAATAAATCGGTCTGTGTACCAGTCACCTGCAAAATTTCATTTGCTCGAAAACAATACAATAGTCAAAGCTGTAAAATATACGACAACATACACAAAAAATTAAATATCTCAAACCAAACTAAAAATATAACTAAACATAAAGTTACTACATGGCTTCGTCAACTCGACTATCTGGAAGCAGAAAATCTAATTACATATATCGCAGAAATAAACAATATCTAATACTATCATACTATCACCCACTCTTTACTCTCATACACACACACAAACGCATTCTATTTGGTTTTTTTTTTATCTGGAAATACATTCGTTACTCTTAGGGTCTGTTTCACAATGTCCAGATAAAGTGTCGGATAGCTAACTACCAAATAAAAAACAAATAATAAACTGACAGATATAAGTTCTGGATAAAACACATTGCGTTTCACCACCACCTTCCTGATAATTATTTGCCAGATAGCTATTCGGCAGTTACTAATAGGTAGGTTTGGCATCGTCGCATTTTGTCGTTCCGTCTTACGAAACAGACAACCTATAAATACATTTCTTATGATAAACACACCTAAAAATATCTTTTTACTAATTTTTATGGCTAGCATTTTCAGGTTTGCATAAATGTTTTCAAATTTATCTTCTAACTAAAATTTTATCAAATAAAAATATACACTCTAAGGAATGAGATCAGAAGTAGCTTTTTTAAAACAAATTTTAATACAACTTACGACAACAATAATCACAAAAATATTAACTGACAAATAATTTTAATTCAAACAAAGAAAACGAACAAAAGAAGTAAAACCACCCGCACTACACTAGGCTAACAATTATAGACAAGGACTACGAATCGATTCACAATTGGACAGAGTAACAGCCTCGACAACTGTTGGACGCAAAAGAGAGCGATGCCGGCGAGGCATCGCCTTTTTATAAAAAAGCCCCACTACTGAAGTTTCCAGTTCCACAATACATAAATTGATTTTTGTGCGTGAAATTAAACGTACGAAAGTCAAATAAATAGACGTCAAATGTTAATGTCAACAAATGTTTGTTGCGGTGTTTCGATGGTGTTTTTCTTAGCGGTGTCGGATTTATGCGCAGTTCACGATCAAATAATTCATCAATTTCGTCTTCAATAGTATCAAATTTTACTATTTTATTCTAACAATAAACACCACCAAAATAAGCATCGAATGACATCTGTCAGATATCTTATCCATCACGTTAACGTTGCTATCTGAAGCTTGATCTGGCCAATAGTTTATTTGCCAGTTAGCACTATTCATGGATTGTGAAACGCAAACGATTCTTTATTCGATAGATAAGTTGCAAGTAGCTTATTCGGGAGTTTACCTGGACATTGTGAAACTGGCCCTTAAGTAATTAAAAAGTATTAACTTACCGCAAATTTTTACAAATACAGCGCAGCGACAACCTCCAAACTGTAATTTAAAATAAGGATACGATTGAACATTAAAGAAGCTCTAAACATTGTACTGAAATGTAAAAATGTATATAGGTGTCAATAAAACATTATTATTATTATATTTGATATATGTTAACACATATATAAGAACAGAATGTATAATTCATAACCAAAATATATCTAAACTAAAAAAATATAGGTATTAAAAGTTAAGTTGTCTAAATTTATACTTTTCATATAAAATTTTCTCATGTTTGTAAAGTTCCAAGAATACTGGCAGCTTTGTGGATAATGAGCCGGTCCTCACGGCCCCAATGATCCACCCCAAAAGGCACAAATACCGCTAACTAGAGGGCCACTTGAGGGCCTCAATCGATTCGACCGCCGCGCCAGCCTTATTTTAAGAACCGAGAAGATGAGACGGTACAAGGGTGCCCACTGTCCAAACAGGTAGCATCCCGAACACACAGCCATATCAGAAATAGCCCTAACGTCTAGGCCTCCCAATCGCAGTGGCAATGGAGACGGTAGCCAAGCACTTCAAAAATTACATTTAAAGTAGAGGATAGAGTATTTTTTACGGAGCTGGCCAATTTTTTTAGAAACTCAGTGTGCTGCTTCAATCAGCTTTAGAGCTGGCAGCATCTTAAAACTTACGTAAATTTTGGAACTAATAAGCAAAAGCTTAAAAAACTACTTTTTTTATTATTGGAACAATCTAACATCATTGCCAAGTTTGGCAACGAAAAGGATTTTGCACATATTTGTTTTAACTCGACTTGACAACATTGTAACAAATGAATCCATACAATAAATCCTGTAAATGTTGTGGCCCTAGAGCATCTATACCACCTGTGGATCCTTGGAATTGGAATGAAGCCAAGTCTAGAGATACTATTGTAGCCGTCGTTTCATTCCTGAGCGGTTATTAAAAAGCCCATTCCGACAAATAAAAAGGTTTTTATTCACGTAGACTTTAAGAAGAGCTTGTAAATAGTCAGAATTTATTTGTAGTAATATAGTTAATTGTTCATTATTATTTCTAGGTATATGTAGATGTATAGCTATGCGGATTATAGGAAAAGAATTTAAAACAACATTTCATTTTCAATAATAATAATTTAGTTCTTTAGCTAGTTAATTAAGTTATTGTGAAAGAGATAATTTATATAACATAAGCCCGCTTCGCGAAGACAACGGTCCTACCTTATCACTCCACTGTCGTATTGTATAGCCGTCTCTTAGGATTGTGTTTGAGAATACATTGCGCAGTAGGCTAGTCTCCATTAAAATGAGCCGCCGTGGCTAAAATTCTGCTAAAATAACTATTTTATTAGTATGTGTTTAACTAATATAATACTGCTGTTCGTTAAACTCTCAACTGAAATGGTAATACAATATTAATACGGGATGCTACCGAAATGCATTAAACATGGTAGTATGGCTGTACAGTCAAACGATTAGAATACTGTCACTCCATAAGTCCAATTTCCATAACAGTATTAACATACATATTTATTGAAATACGCGCGCCAGTTAACCAAGTTTTACAATATAAGAATGAATGAAATATGAAACTAAAAGCGAGTTATGTTTATAGTTAATATGAAACCTAATTATTTATCTGAAGTACCTAGAGGATTTGCTGTAAATTCTCTTAGTAATACTGTTATATATAATTACTAAAGTGCTTTTAAATTGTCTAAGATGAAACAGAATTCAAAGATTCAAGCATTAGACTTTATTATCAGATTATGTAGAAAAGTTTATATAATATTCTTTTTGCATATCAAGTAGAAAGACTTATGTACTTTCAATGTTACAATATATAAAATATTTCGAATTTACACAGAACCTAATAAAGCTCGTTTCGATCGCGCTTCACCTAGATAATACGCACAGTCTAAGCTTTACTTTAGGTAGTATTCTGCCGCTGTGAGTTAATTGTATATTATGAGCAGTGATCGGAATCAGGTGAGCTTATACCTAAAGTTCAAAGAACAGAGACAAAAGAGTGGAGACTTGCTTAGAATCGCTTTTTTTTATATTTGTTTCTTTATTTATTGTATCTGCTTCACGTGACTACCTTGGTTTGATTTTATAAACTATATCACTGCCTGGGCTTCCATTTGGTTTGGATATCAAACTACTTGGTAAGTTTATGAATTGTACTCGACACTAAAGACATTTATTAAAAAATCTTCAAACGACTATATTTAATATTATATGAAGTTTTCAATACAAACAGTTATTTTATATTTTATTTTTGTTGTTCTTCCTACAACATATGATTACGAAAAGGTAATTTTGGAAAGAAGTCATTATAAACTTTGTTACATTGTTTACAGTATATTTTCTCCCTAACAAAACAAAATGGTGACCAAACCTAAAATTAAATATTAACCTGAATTATACCACGAACTACCGCTAGCAACACGATATAGTGTTTTAGATGTAAAAATAGTATTGTAAGCTAGAAAAGAAATATCAGGACCAAAATACCAAGGCGCTATTAGAAAAGTGAATGAATTTTTTTATCATGATTTAATACAATGGATTATATCCGATGAATGGTTATAGAGGAAAGTTTATTTGAATTTTGTTGAAAAAACATTGTTTCAATTCATGACCATGTTCATAATAAAAACTTTGGATATCTTTACATGAAGCTTTATGATGTAACGACCGTTATATCGCAAATTTTTATCGGTGTTTTGGGACCCAAAACCTATTAAAAAGCATACAAAATGTACCGAAGCATCGTTTTATTCTGTGAATTGTTTTACTTTATCTAATTAAGTTGTTTTTGATTATACAAAAACAACTAAATTATAGTATACAACATGTAACAAAATTAACGCACATCCTCAGACGGGTGTCTGAAAAATTAGAATATTTGCATTGTTATTAACTAAATTAGTTTCTTGGAATAAAGTTTATTTTCCTTTATTTTGTATTGAATGATGGAATTTGTATGGATACAAATAAAACTGCAATTTTAAAGTCTTATTACTTGACTTACGGTCCATTTCAATTTATTTTGACTATATAGGGTTAATGTGACAATAATTTCCGTATTTATAATTATATTGGAAATAAAAATCCCTATATTAAAAATGATATAAATCGATTCAGTAAACGATCCCGAAAAAACTATTGTCATAATTAATTAATATGTTGTATATATTCAGGAAAATATAATTTGTTGTTTGTTTGTTGTCGTAAAGTGTCTCCACTTCCATGTTATTTTGCGAACTTAAAATATTTTTAGCTCACCTTATTTCGATCACTGATACTAATATTTCATTTGCAGACAAAATGAACTCAGCTTTAGTTTTTGTCCCTTATAAAATACCCTAGTAACAAGTGGGTTATTACAGGAAGCAATTTACACTATTTTTAACTTTTTTTAAAGTTTGCTAACTTCTAACTAGTAAAACATATGTGCTGTGTAGTGACGGCGGCAAATATAACAATATCATCACCCATCTCATCCCGTGGAGGGCGTAGAATTCAACCCGAGGAAGACCAGAAGATGGGCAGCAGCTTCCTTCTGAGTACTATGACCATATTATTGCTATCGCCTACCCTTCTGCCAAGCGTGGCGATTATGACATATCCCCCCTAAGATAATTCTTAGGGTAGGCTTTTGCAGTAGACTTCCTACAACCGTTATGAATGATGAATCGACGACCTTAATTTGAAGGTCCATAGAAGTTGACTCTAGACCGACTATTAATGGCCCAAAATGCTCTACCACTCTGCCGGCTTCATAGTCGAAAGGCGAGGCGTCGCTAAAACTAGAGATTAAAATTAAAACAATGCTTTCAATGTCCACACATTAAAACCGTTATTTGAATCCGTATTAATGATCTAAAACTACTTTTTGATTATTAATACGGAAACGGAAAACAATAAGAAGTTTGCCTATATATATATATATGTATATAATAATATATAGAAGTAGGTACTTAAATTTCGTATCAATTTAGAAAATAAAATCCCTTATTCGCATTATTGACTCCAATCAAGCAGAACTTGGCTGCTTTCTTTTGATACGCAAATTTATTTCCGACTAGAATTTTTCCTCAATAATTTATTTATTCTTGCGATGATACTATTTCTGTATCGTTTGGTTTGGTGAATTGTGTTAGCAGGTTATGTTCAAGTGTTTTCACAAAGTTGGAATTGTGCGTTCTCTTTTGAATAATATGTAATTTAAATACCTTTATGACATTATTGATTAAGTTTAAATTAATCTGAATGGACAATAATTAATATATCTGTTAAAACCTCCGACTCAACATTGTATTGCTTTTTAGTAATAAGGATACGACTGGATTGACCGGACACTTCGAGGTATTCGTTCGGTTACATCAAAAGTGTTGAGTACTAAAGGGCAAACATTTAAATTTAACAAAAACATGCCTGCTTATAAAATCTGTGGAATCAGTGGAGCTCAGGAGTTATTACAAGGTAGGGTCTGTGAGCCAAATATGACTCATCGAACTCTAGCAATTCTGAGCGCGTGGGTCTGTGGGTCACCGATTTCAATACGTTTGACAACTAGAACTGTGGTGTCGCTCTATTATAAGCCTCACCATGCGTACAGAGCTGTGGGTCACTTAGGGAGGATGTAGCGATTGTCCCCAAGTACTACCTTCCTTGGTCGGTGTTTAGTTTATTAACTAAACCATTAGTATTTATTACAATATTATGAATACAACAATATTATATTATGATTCTATATTATCAAATATAAGTCACGATCCAATAATCTAAATGCTCCTAGAGTGAATATAAGTATACTCAATTTATAATACTACAATTCATGCTCTGACTATTTACAAGCGCGTGAGTAAAGTCTATGTGTCTAAAATCCTTTTTAGGGATTTTGTATAATTATTAAGGTAACATAGTTTCCAAGACAAACTTATTTACTGATTTTATATATAAAAATTCAACTACTAATTAGCGTAGAATATTATCGATAAAGAGTTGCGCGCCTTTGTCCCTTTCCTTTATAGGTATAGTTTTACAATTTTTATAGTGATAACATTAAAATTATCTATATATTAAAAAACAATATTAAATTATCTGAAGTATAAAAAAAAATAGTTTACAAATGGTATTTTCAAACATTAATGTTTGAAAAAACCATTTGTAAACTTAACTTTGTAAACTAAACTTTGTGAAATAGTGCGAATTACAATTAGGACCACTCTATTTTAATGAAGTTAACAATGGTGGTACATTTTTTTTATTTAACTTAGCTGGCAAACAATTGTACGCCCCTTCTGATGGTAAGGGGTCACCGTAGCCTATGAACGCTTGCAATACCAGGGGCATCATTTGCCGAATCTTTAGAAAATGTTTAACTCCCTTTTTGAAAAGCCCTATGCTGTGGTCTCTTGCGAAAACCGTAAAAGGGAGTTCATTCCACAACCTCAACGTACGAGGGAGGAAGTTTCGCAGAAAGCGAACCGTACTTGATCTAAAAGGTTGGAGGATGTGAGGATAACCTCCCTATCTGTGGCGACAGATGCGATGGTAGAAGGTAGCCGTGGGCATCAAATCAAATTCCTCTGAACACATCCCATTGTATAGACGGTACAACACACATTTTTTTTTAATTCAATTTATCGAATTTATTACGAATATCTCTAACATATGCGACAAATAACCGTGTAATGTATTTCATGCAAATCACGAATTCTCATTATCTGCAATATTGAATCATTTTTCGTAATATCTGGTCTGTGGGCTTACTGTCACAAAGTTGAGCGTGCTTTGTTTTATTAAATGGATGGTGGTAAGAGGTCTGAGCTTTATATATCTTTGATATTCCTTTCTAATTTTTTATCTGTTTTGTCCTTCGAAACACCTATGAAATATTAGGACCATGCAAGTATGAAGCAAAAATTGTAACCACACTTACAAATAACTGTGGGTCGTCTTTTAAAATTCATAAAATTCTTCAAATCTGTACAAATTAAAGGTCAGAATCCTGTGTAGATGGAGATAGCATACATCTGATACTAGAAGCAGGTGCGCGTGTTTTGTGACTATAGTTTCAGTTTCAAAGTAAACATCTTTCGTTTGCGATAACTTTATGTTTTGATATTAAGGCATATCAAAATAAAAAATACGTGTACCTATATTAAAATTAGTAAAATAAAATTTATTTAATTACACGCACTAGTTACAAAGCATACCCGGTTACACCTTTTTATATTTTTCAACTTTTTTTATTTATATTATATAAGTAAAAATAATACAGAATGTCTATCTAAAGAAATCACCACGCATAATTATATTTAGTTCAGAATATGTCACTCATATAACGAATCTTTACTTGTGCGATGTTGCCAAGTTTCGCGGTATTTAGTCCAGTAAAGTATGTAGCAGGGAAAGCGCCGCGCTACTTGTAAGGATAGAATATATAAAAAAAAATATATATAATAATAATAATATCTAGGGACAATATCACACAGATCATCCTAGCCCCAAACTAAGCAAAGCTTGTACTATGGGTACCAGGCGACGATATACATACTTATATAGATAGATAAATACATAGAAAACATCCATGACTCAGAAAAAAATATTCGTGCTCATCACACAAATATTTGCACTTACCGGGATTCGAACCCAGGACCACCAGCTTCGTAGGCAGGAGCACTACCAACTAGGCTACGGTGACCGTATATATATATATATATATATATACTTTGTATATTTCATTGGTATTTTTTTGGTATTTTTTTCATATTTAAAGCTAAGAGAATGCGTGTTATTTCAAGTTGGGGAGATTACTAATATAATAACATTAGTAAATAGTTTATATTCCAGTTGATTACATATGGTATTTGCTGTGTGGTGACGGCATTGAATATCATCACCCCATCTCCTCCCGTGGGGGACGTAGAAATCGTCCAAGGAAGCTACCAGAGAAAGGACAGTAGCCTTTTTCTGTGAACTATGACCGTCAAACTACGATCGGCAACATGTCTGTCAAGCGTGGCGATTATGGCAGTCCATTCTTTGGGGAGGCTTTTGTCCAACAGTACACGTACTTTGGCTGACATTATGATGATGACATACGGTCTCATTCATATCCTAGAGTGATGTATAAATACAGATAATATAATTAATATTATAATTAGCCCGCCGTTATTGTTTACAGGTTAGGATTTTAATAGATTGCCTCCATGGAACCTTGCCATAACGAAAGAGAACTCCAATAAAACACAAATGTGCCTGAACTAATCAACGACTCGTTGTAACGGGCTTTTATTGCTATTCAAACGTACCTATATCCATTTTGTTTTATTAATTTTTTTTTGAGTCTGCGATTTTACAATGGAAAGAATAGTTGAATAAAGAATTTGCCTATTATTTTATGTTCAAATGAAATAACATGTATCAATACACAATATTCCATCCGAAGGCAAAACTGTTTATAATAACTTAAACAAACTTTTCGCCAAGATGTTTTATAAAGGTACGGTGTAAAGTGTATGCCAAAAACCCAAGCATAACAATTGTATAAAGTATTCAAAGTAGGCCGAGAAGTAGTTGACCTGTCACAATCTGTTCGACCTTAGAAAGCTACATATAAAAAACATCAATGTTTTAATAAAGCTTTTGCTATAAAATCTTTGTACAAATCTAAGAGAACTGGAGCAAGAAGAGAAAATATCCTTGAAATGATTACAGTACATTATAATATCATTTTTATATTATCTTTTAAAGTAAATGTTTAAAGAATATTATAGGTAGCTGTGACGAAAGTAAGGTAGCAAAACACAAAAATATAATAGGCTGTTTTACCTCGGAACAAGCATCAGACCTCGCGGCTACTGATTCGACATGGGAGGAAGTCTTAATGATAAGATGATACCAACATAATTAGGTTTACCCGAAACCAAAGAAATAAACAGGGTAATATAATAACTTCTCAAAGGAAACAATGAAACATCACATATATTCGAGGTTCGCTTGTTATCTATATTATAAATAGAGAAGATTTGTATTTTTGTTTATAACACAAAAACTATGAAACCAATCGGGAAAATTCGTGTCACAGCGGCATTCGAGCTGAATATTCGTAGAGTCTAGCTCATAACAAAGCTAGAAACTCTCAAGCGTGCGCACGGGAATCTGGCGTGGAACGCTAGCTTCGTTTTTACCAAACAAAATATGAGATCTTGTCACAGCTGTACGAACGGTAACCGAGCACTGAACGTTCGCAACGTCTGGGTGGGCACATAGCTAGAAACTAGAAAAGCGCTCGCACGGCAAGCTAGCGTGGAACTTACACTTATTTTTCTTAACAGTTTACAGTTAGCCTAAGAAGCTTTGACTGCTGACAATAAGTTTCACCTCGTTCAGCCGAAAAAGAAAAAAATCGTGTCACAGCTATGCGAACCACATTCGAGCGCTGAAAATTCGCAGCGTCTGGTTAAAATTATTTCTAATATTTCATTTCATTGGAACCGATTATAATGAAGTGAGGATATTGAATTAATATATTTGACATTATTAACGAATACCCGTGTGAAGCAGGGCGGGGCCGCTGGTTTTTTATACAGGGAATAATCTATGTACACGAAAGTTATTTTTTTGTTCTACTCCACTGTGCTAGAAAATGGGTAACGTATTTCGTAGGTATTTATAATTTTGGTGTTTATTTCAGTAACAATAACATAGAATATAATGTTTTAGGTTATTTAGCTCAAAGATATATTAGAAAGCTCCAAATTTAATTTAAGTTAGTTGGTTAATAGTCACAAATTAGAAAGAAAATACTTCAAGTATTTTATAAATTATTGCAATGTTTGCTGGTAAAAATACACTAAAGTACCACCTTATGAACTAAAGTTTGCCACACTCTCCCGCGGACAAATACTTCATGAAACATCGTAGAATTAACATTAATCAAAGAAACAGTTTGTAGACGAATAGATATTGAGATTAAATCACAGTAGATCAAACGTTGTCAAAAGCATTTTTACGAATTACCATTAATTAAATTACAATTATGGAATTACCTTCATATTATACTTCAATCACAGTTCGTCTAATTGCAAATTTAATTACAGCATTTTACTTTTAAAGTAGACAATTACTGTACAAAATGAAGTTAGACAGCAAAGTAGATTGGAAAGAAAGCAGTTTGTCTGCGCGCTTCTAAATGAAATACTTGTTCACCCGATTTTACCTACTTTGATAGGAACTCTTTTGTTGACTTATATCTGGATATTGGTATTTTAGGATTCAAAATACATGATTACATTTGGTTATTATTATGTTTTGATTATATTATATGTAACTATAAAACTATATAATTTGATAATTAAATTGATTCCGCACTACGTATTACTTAAACTTGTCAAGCTCCCAATTAAGTTGTAAAGTCTAATACAATATTAAGCTTACTTTATAAGAAACTTGATTTAAGTCGATGGCTCGGTGTATTGCACATATTATATGTGGTGTTTTTCTTAATTAAGTAAAGATGTATTTTAATACAACTTTTTTCATATTTAATACTAAAATATAAATTTACAGACACGTACCAATTGGTGGGTGTAGAATGCTCTCAACTTTTGTTCATTTAAGCGACAATCTTCGAGGGTACACTAACGGAGTTCGGAACAAGGCTCAAGGGATGCCTGATAATAAGAAATCTTTAGAGCGAGATTTGAGAACTGGCACGGGATCACAGGTCAGGGACAGGGCAGGTCGCAGACCTCCCCGCCGAGGTACCTAACCTAACTAACTTGCAACTTTCTCTAGCTACCTAGGTTAACGACCCGATTAAGAAAGAAAGTCCAAGCTTGTTTTTAAATTTAAATGCTTTTCTTTACATTATGATTTGCTATTATTTACGCTTGAGAACGCTGGATCAATTGGATCAATTAAATTATTGACTCAATGTACATAAATGTACAATTATAAATCTTAAACATGATATTTATCGAACGCAGCTGAATATAAATTCCACCGTATCGTGATATATAAAGCACCGACTAAGTGCGATTCGCACGTCATGATGATGATGAACAAGTAAAATTATTGAGATAAACTGCTATACCAGGCGTACCTCTTTACCAGTTTAGAACGGAACCATAAAAATAATGGACTCAATGGCACTAAAACAATCTAAAATTACGAGGCAATCACAGTACTTACTGTGGGTAAGTACTGTGATTGCCGTTTTGATATTACTGCCTCATTTTGTATCTCGTATTTCTTAAAACGTACCATTAATTCATATCTTATTTATATTCATATGAAGGGTGAAGAAGTCTAACAGCCGTCAAGCAGGGCATTCATGGCAAAAGAGTAATTGCCAAGAAATAGCTGAGGAAAACAGAGCGCGACTAGTTTGAATTACGTAAATCATTTTTATATAAAATATTAATAATCTCGAATAATTCACAGATAAGAACGCTGAATAATTGTGTATGCATATAAATATGTGATAGGGTCTTTTGTGGTATTGTTGTTGTTGTACACGTTAATGTTGAGAAACAAATTTTATTAATTTTGTTAGTATTGTTTTCTTTATGCCAAGTGATAAAACAAACTAGAACACATCCAGCAAGAGGGTACAGTTTACTAAACAGTCTTACCAGATTGTTGGTATTAGTGAGTCGTGGTTAGTCTAGCGGTAGCGTGTTCAACAGCAGATACGAGGTCTAAAAGGTCGGGCTAAAAGTGATTTTTCTATAAAAAGACAAATTGCTTAGTATCAGCCCGAAGGCTGGGAGGTTTCAACCCTCGTTCCTCGGAGAGCACGTTAAGCCACCGGACCTCTTTCTATCGTGTCGCTACTCGTTCCATCGGATCATGAGAGTGATGAATTAGAAAGTGCCCCTGTGTTTGCGCTCACACTTGTGCACTATAATATGTCCACGCAGATGGCTAGATTTTTGAAATTGTAATTCGGTTAACATTATTATTATTTTTTTTCTTTTCTTTATTTTCTTGAAATATATTTTTCGGTTAGTAATGATGCCTACGGGCTTACGCCAAGTCAGCATCATATTCTTGCAGGGATTCATTATTGTAGGTCATCTTGTAAAAACGTTCGCACAATTCGGCAAGTGTTAAGAATTGCTGCTCTTGGCATATTTATGTATGTATTTGCTGGTAAACCTAACAAACGGAGTGAGTGATGTAAGTATTTTGGAATGATACCAGTACTAGAGAGCACCAATGGCACAATGAATACTTTCTCCATTTTCCATATTCTTACTACTTCTTCTTTTAAATCTGTGTACTTCTGTATTTTCTCTGTCTTTTGGACGTTATGTGTGTTAGGAACGGAAATATCAATCAAATATGTTATTTTATTGGCTTTATCTTTTAAAGTGATATCAGGCCTATTAGTATGTATTGTTTTGTCTGTTAGTATGGCTCTGTCAAAATATAATTTGTGGTTGATGGTGTCCAAAACTGGTTTGGGCGAATATAGGTAATAAGGCGTCAGATTTCATTCAGTTAATTTGTGTTTAATTATTATTATTAATGGTTTATACCGCTCCACATGTCGTGATGACCTTAAACGTACGACCTTGTCGGTAAACAGACAACGTTTTTAAAACATTGTTTCATGTGTTCCTTGAAAATTCAGGTCTCTCCTTTCTAAGTAACTTGATTGAACAGGTGTTAATACACGAATGCCACTGCTTCAAATACAGTCGCAGATGGAATTTGAGTAAATAAAACATTCACTATAGAAATAGCTGCACTATAGAAAAAGCTGCACTAATTATGATTTTGTGATGTAAAAATTAGAGATAATTATGAAAGGACATTTTCTAACCACCATGCACGTTAAAACGTTAACCAACCACAATACGAAATCCTATTTTGCTATAGCGAAGATTTTACGAACGCTTTATAACACGTAATTAGAAAGTCTCATGCTTATTTCCACACTGTGGTAAGAAATACTAAAAAATATCTATGATTTATCTGTAATGTGAAAGAGGTATCTTTTTATTTATACCATATATTTTTTGTCATAATTATTGAAAAAAAATGAATTGCTACACACTAATTTATCATAGTACCACTCACAACTCATTATTTTGAAATACACATAAGTTCATACCCATTTTCATAAAAAAATTGAATTATTATATTGCAGAAAATTCACAGTCAGAATCGACTTTGGTAAACGTTTCATATCGACAGTCGTTAAAAGCCTTTCTGAGATATGATAGCTCCATCTCAGCAAGGTTACAGTTTGAATTATCTTTTGGCATGTTTATATCATTTGCATAATAAATATAAATAAGCTTTCATGTATGCTACATACTTGCATGCATTGTATATTGCATGCTTACTTACATACTGCATGTTTGTTTGCATGCTACATGAAAGTCACGACTCCGGGGGCTCCACGCGAGCTTGTCGCAGATGGTTTTACGCTAACCATTGCAGCTTCAGCCCGCTGGCTTATTTTACACGCGTCTTAATTACACATTAGGCAAAGGGCAGACAATAATGCACGGAGTCAGAGTTTTACACATAGAAACCATGTCTGCTGCATACTTGCATGCATTGTATATTGCATGCTTACTTACATACTGCATGCTTGTTTGCATGCTACATGAAAGTCACGACTCCGGGGGCTCCACGCGAGCTTGTCGCAGATGGTTTTACGCTATCCATTGCAGCTTCAGCCCGCTGGCTTATTTTACACGCGTCTTAATTACACATTAGGCAAAGGGAGACAATAATGCACGGAGTCAGAGTTTTACAGCGATTTGTTTCAGAATATTAATTGCAATGAACACACATTTAATTCAGAATGCCATCTGATCCCAAACAAAGCAGAGCTTGTACTATGGAAACCGGATAACTGATATTTTACATACTAGCTGATCCGGCAGACTTCGTACTGCCTCAATCGATAAATAAAAGACCTAAACTTTTTTTTTAGAAAACGTTTATATGGGAAAAATAAAAGGGCTGTTTTTGGGGTTTTCCCGGCAATTATTCGAATTTTTCTCACCTTTTAAACCTTCCCTAGACCTCCACGAACATTTCAAGACCAAGATAAGATAAATCCTTCAGTTATTCTCGAGTTTTAGGGAGACTAACGAACAGTAATTGATTTTTATATATATAGATATGCTAGTTTTCTTTTGTAAATACCTACTTATATCGATAATAACACCCAGACTCAGGACAAACAGTCATATTTATGCACACAATTGTCTGTCCTTATTTATCAACCTAGCCGACCGGCACCTCTCCATCCATGACTCGTTAAGTACGCCTCATACTACTGATTAATAAAAATAGCAGAAGAAACGGTTATCGTAGCTTATGAGGCTTGCGACACGCAATACTTTATTTATTTCAACATTAATATAACAATGATATTACCTGAAGTGGTCATCATGTACGGTGGCGATACTCCTGTACATAGATAAAAAAGTTAAGTTTACAATTTACTTAAATTTTTACTTCAAAGACTCGTGTAAGGATATAGAATAGGTTTATTCTGTGGACGTTTTACCTATACTGTAACCATACACCTATTGTTATCTTAGATGACTTGCTTAACGAAATTCTATGTATCAGGACATTTAAAGCAACATGCTCATTGGATTACACTCTGGGCTGATGTATATTGGGTGCTCTTCGTGTACTGTACTGAAATATTTAAGTTACTATAAGGAATTTTTTCGACGTTGTTGTGGGTTGCCTGACGTGCGGGCCACCATACTATTGTAGGTACTATTTAGATTTACTATGAATCTGTACAAATCTTTTGGAGAATAAAGAAATTATTATTATTATTATTATTATTATTAAAGCAGATTAAACTATCGGCAATGATAGACTCCAGAATGATTTATATCAAAATACTTTCGATATAGTTTTTGCCAATCATCATAGACTAACCATCAATTGCCCCCAATATATTAATTATTATATTCTGGTATTCCGGCACAGTGATTTGTCTAAAGTTACGCATCAAATTTTGTCACTATTAGCCACATGCCTTTTGTGAGAGTTTACCGGCTAAAGTCATAGATAAAAGTCAATTGGTTTATATGTCTATTCTTTATAATAATATTTTGCTAACTTAGTGGCACGAGTTACCCCCGTGAAGTGGGCGAGCAGTGTGAGTCAATCGATCTGATGCGGAGCCCGTGAGGTCACAGGTTTGATTCTTGCACAGAATAAATGAAGATTAGTTCTATGCTTTGGTATGTCATTGGTTCCGTGGTAGATGGGTAGGCCCCTGGTGTGGGACGCAACATGCGTCGACACCCTAGCGCCCTCCCATCTTCCCCATACGTCGGGTTCTGCAGGCGCTGCTGCTGCTTTGGCGGAAACCCTTAAACGGCGCAAATACACAAATTTGGCAGCAAATTTTGTTTTTGAGCCGTTTGGGGTAGAAACCTTAGGACCATGGGGCCCAAGCGCACATTTAATATTTCGGGAAATAGCTAAACGTTTGATCGACGCTTCCCATGATCAGAGGGCTGGTCTATTCTTGTGTCAGAGGATCAGCATTGCCATCCAGCGTGGCAATGCGGCCAGCCTTCTGGGCACTTTTCCCATAAGCGATGCGGAGGGATTATTGGACGCCTTTAAGGGTAAATCGTGTATCGTAGTTTATCTAATTTTTAGCTTATAATTTCATTTTATTTAATTTAATTACTGAAATAAATGATTTCCCTCAGCTTTGGATAGTTGAGGGACTAATTTCTGTGCATCGGGGAGTACGTTAAGCTAATCCTTATGAAAGTATGAACTATAAACGTTTAAATTATTCTAAGCCTACTACCAGCTAACACTTGCCTAAATATAGTACTAACAAATTAAACCTTAAATTTCAAGTTTTTTTTTTATTTTTGATGTCCATACGAAGCAGTTAGACGCTCTGGTTTTGCGTGTGTCCATGGGAGGCGGGGATCACTTACCACCAGGTAACCCGCTAGCGTTTACCTTGGTATTCTACAAGAAATTATAAAAGTGCAATTGTCAGTAAAATAGCGATCATAAATTATCTATAGAATAAATACATCGTCCCATTCGGTAGAACTTCAATTTATATTTAATTTACTGCCTATATAATATAGTTTTATTTTGAATGAGTAACTTGTTGAAAATTGTAATCGATTGAAGTGGGAGCAGTGCTCTAACACATTCAAAACCAGGAGTTCTGTTTAAGTGGAAGTCTTTCCTGCTTGTTTTATCCCGCACATTCCCTTATATAGTATTTAGATTACAAATCACAAAATTTCACGTTTTTTGTTTGTTTGTCTTAGCATCACCTACAGACCAATGGATAATATGGATCTAAATGATTTTTGTTGAACGTATTATTCGCTACGACGCGACGGCGGGAGTATATTTTATTTTAATGACAACGCCCACACTAGGGAAATTAGTCCCTGTGACGCGGAGTACTTTAGAAACATATAATTGACGGATACAAAGGACATCCAGACTCAGGACAACTATTTATGGGTCACACAAATAGTTGACCTGCGCGGGATTCAAACCCGAAGTGGCTAGGCGACTGTCTTAACCGCTGCACTACTTGTACAGTCAAATTAATGTAATATTCTCGATATTACTAACATACACCATACAACAATGAAACCATATGATGTATGTGTCAACATTGGGCGTAACAATTAAGTTTAAAGAGAGATCTTACCACATAACGGACTTAGCTGGGCTGATGTGAAAATGGGCATTGGTGACAGTTACTGGAAACCTGTGGTCATTGTGCTACGAGTATTGAATTTGGCCTTCAAAATGTTAATAAGCTCCTAAAATTACTGGTTTAGGTGGATTGTCAGAGACTGTTTCTTGAACCGCATTATGGTTATTGCTACATGTATCGCGTTAGGTATAAATGATGGACCAATGTCCCTCACATATTAGTCTGTTACTATATATGCCATTTTTTTGAGGACAAAGACTCGTGCAAAACCTGGAACCTATAACAAAGATAGATGGAGGCTTTACGGGCTGTAAAGCCTCTATCACATCAAGGAAACTGTTGGATTTAATGAACAATCCCACTTAGTGATCTAAGCTAGCTTATGAGTTAATATAAAGCATATGTATATATTATGCAAAGTTCGATGTAATGCTTGGTAAATGCTTGCCTTCACGTGGCAGGTCGTTCGTTCCATTCCAATCCAGGACAGATATTTGTGTGAATGAACATATCTGTTTGTCCTCAGTCTGGGTGTAATTATCTGTAGCTATAAGTATATATTTACAAAAGAAAAAAAGTAGTATATGTAGCGTATCAGTTATCTGATCTCCATAATAGGAGCTGACACATCATTCGAAAACGGTTTTAGATATCAAACTAACATTATAAAGGCGGAAGTTTGTGAGTGTGTTCCTACTCTTTCACGCATAAGCTACCGGACGGATTTTGATGAAACTTTGTAGTAATATAATTTATATATCCGAATAACACATAGGCTATAATTTATTAAGTTAAACGCGGGTAAAACTGTGAGGCACAGCTAGTTAAGTATAAAACTTTTAGGTTAACATTTGTGTGATATAAATTGTGGTGCAATATTCCTCCGAGCGTTACTCAAGGCTACAAGCAACCATGAATAACTAAACGCCATCTCTTAGTTAACTCAAGTTACCGACGCAAACCTATTAGTAATGGATTAGTATAATGTTGCCTATATCCGGACTTTGATTTCATCTGGCTGTTCTATTTTAAGTTGTGATTTTATAAAAAAAATATGGTTTATTGTGGATAATGACAAGGCATGGATAATGACAGGATGTGCCGTTCTCTGGTAGATATTCAATATATCTATAAGTATGTGTTTATTATATAAATTGAAATAACTGTTATCTAGCATTGTGTTACATTATTTAATTTAATTATAATTATAACTATGTATGGGTTCAGCATTTAACGTTCAAATTATTTAATAAAATCTAATTAGTGCAGTCATTGAAGCGAAAAATACGGTCTTACCTCCGAAGTTTTTTACTGTGAACCGATTTGCATGAAATTTTGGAATTAGGCTCATCTTACCCTTAACTTCAAAAGTGAAAATGGTCTGAACTCCACCTATTATTTTTAAGGGGTGTAAACAACCTCTTAATGAAAAAATTGACATTGAGCCATTTTATCGCTATAAAACATGTCTAATAGTAAGTGAAATTTTAAATTGTACCTCATTATAAATCATTTTCAACCCCTTGAAAATCTAACAACCCTTGCAAACAACCCCTAAATTGCAAAAATCGCAAAAAAATACTTTGGTATGACATAAAAAGATGTAAGTATAGAGTAAGTAATATTTTATATTCTCTATAATAATTATCAAAATTTTAACCCCCTTTCAACCCTTGAATAACCGAATGAAACCCCTTGATAAAAAATTGTTAATTTTTTTTTATATAAAATGAAACGGATTTAAGTATTATTCCACACTCTCGAAAATGATTATCATATTCTTAAGCTTTTCTACCCTTAAAACTACCCCTAAATTAAAACAGTAAATATATACGATTACATATTTAAAAATAATTTAATTTAGAGTAAAAAATTGCCATTTATTGAATAAAATATTTACAAATCATATTAAATGGTACTATTATTATTAAAATATAATATTATTATTCATGACTCAATGTCGGAGTCGCTGTCACATTCAACATCTTCTGGCTGAATTGGAGGCCTATTTTGGCAGTTATCTCGACTGCACGTTCCACAGGTACTATTACAAAACAGACCAACTTTTCTGCATCCGCAAGACGCTCCACATCCTTTTTTGCAGTTTAGTAATATATATTTATGTATCCAATAGCTCTAAAAAATGTGTTGAATTAAAAATTCCACTACACATAATCTAACTGTTAATTTTATTATAGATGGCTTTTTCGTTGGCATGAATACATACCAACGTTCTTATATGTATATATAACACATTTGAGTGAAGGGGTTCACTCAAATGTGTTATATATACATATAAGAACGTTGGTATGTATTCATGCCTACGTTTCCAAAATATATGAGCCATATTATGTATATATATACACATTACAATAGTTGGGGGTCTCTATTATACTGCGTACTTTCACATTGCTCCAAAAGAAATTTTCAGTTACTAAGTAGAAAAAAATACGATAAGTTTTTGGACCATAACTCCTTAAATTTTCATGCTATCACAATTTATAAAAAACCATTTTAAAGGTAATTAAGAGAGCTACAACATCCTGCATTGCAATATATAGAAATAACCTTTTTCTAAAACAGTGAAGGGATAAAGGGCTTAAGAGAGGCTGTGATTGCGCTGCCACGCGCTCTTTAAACAATCATATCTCCGTCAATTTTTGTTTGACAGAAAAAATATGTTTTTTTTATCCGTGACTTTTTTGAAAAATATGTGTCCTGAAGCAGCCAAACTGATACTATCTATCAAACTCTTCATAATAAAATTAATTCCAGGCGGAATATGATTAAATTTAATTTAGATGGAAATGGCACTTATGAAACCCATTGATTTAAAAGAAAAAACATTAGATACTCCCCTTATTTGCAATACAGCTTACTTATTTTACGTGCAAAAGACTTTTAATAATGCTCATTTTAAAGCTAATTTCAAGCACTACAAAACCCTATTGTATTAGAATGCATAAAATGCATTTGCTCGCCGCTAGATGGCCACATCGATTAAATTTCAGACAAAATAAAAAACGGCTTTGATCTTTAATATCTAGCTTAATATTGCACTTAGAATACTTTATAACAAATCAAATTGTTCATTGTTTTACCTGCTACAATTTTGTGCTCTATAAAATTTTCGATAAAACGTATATTTTTGGAGATATTTGCAAAAAACCGATGAAAAACGTGAAAAAATTGTGAATTTTCAATTGCCAATAACTTGAAAAGTATTGGATTTATTGAAAAACTTTATAGATGATTTTTTACTTAAAATTAGGCCTTCTATCGATATCTGAGGTTATTTTGAAAAAATAAAAATTCACCTTCGAGAAGGGGTGGCAACCACCCCCAGGGTGGTTGCGGAGCTCAATTCAATTTTTACTTTTGAAGTTAAGGGTAAGATGAACCTAATTCCAAAATTGTATGCAATTCTGTTCACAGTATAAAAATTCGGAGCAATAATGCTTCAATGGCTGCACTATTACAAATTATTTTATTAAATAATAAATTCGTAATTTTTAATCTGCTGTGCCCCGCGCATTTCATGCGCGTTTTGTTTTATAAAATTTTGCCTATCTGTTCTTCGGATGTATAAGCTATATTAATATAAAGTTTCATGAAAATTTGTCCGTAGTTTTTGCGTGAAAGAGTAATAAACATCCATACCTTCATGCATACTTGTAAACTTTCGCATTTATAATAATAGTAAGATAATACAATTACGTAACAATATTTAAAACTATTATAAATTACCTGTAAGTACGACCACGTCCACATGTAGTCCGTATTAATTCGTATAACACTCTGTGATAATATAAAACCGTCATTTCTCGGAACGGTTTCGGATTGGATGAGTGTGCAAACACTATTACCGGTAAGTGACTTTAACGTGAATTAGCCAGAATATTATACTATTTATTAACCATGCGAATAAAGGAGACCCTTACATTTTAAGTGTCTTTGCACAGTCTAGCTGTATTATGAGATTGGCTTTACTAATTTAGATGTAATGAAATGTACACCAGATTATAAGTACCGTACTAGTACATTATCAATAGTAAAAATTGCTTATGATGCCTTCAATCTTACAATTAGATACATATATACAGTAAATAAAATCATATTTTCATTTCTTATTGCTTATGTCTAGCGAGCCTAGTTTTACATGGAAAGGGACTTATAGTATAATATATTCATCCCTTACGATATTACGAAGTAATCGCATTTTACCGTATAGGCTGTGTTTATCCTAGTATTTTATTTTTATATATTTTTTTTAATATTTAAAGTTGTTTAAGGCACCCAGCAAGTATCTGAAAGCTTAACGTACCCTCTGAAGAACGATGATGCTCAGATATTAAACGGAAAATAATGATAAACTGATCCCGTACTTAGGTGCTTAACCTAGGCTGAGGAAGGCTTGGAGCGCCTGAGTCTTAATTTGTCGTTGAAATGTAGGAACTGCTGAGCCAAATGGACTCAGCAGTACCTAGTTCGTTATGGTACGGAACCCTGAATAAATATCAAAAATCAATGCTTAGCAGCAATGGTGTAACATATATTTGCTGTCCTAAGTTTTTACCGTGTTTAACAAGAATTCCTGCGTGCCATTGCGACAAACAATCATTTATATCTACAAGGTTCATCCAATCCTTATGCTTCCAGTTGTGATTCTACATGATTACATTAGTAAAACACTGTAGTGTGACAGGAGCCGTAGTAGCTATCCTACTTTAATGGATGATCATCCTACCCACCTACATATGACTTCAAGTAACCTAGGGTTACCCAGGAGTACCGAACGGATAGACTACTACTATTTAAACTTCTAATTGTGTTAACGTAAGTAGTGAGATAGGTTAATACTTAATTAAAGTTTAACATTATTGTTAAGTGCTTCAGTTTATCTCACAAAGTTATGGCCAAGTTTATATTAGCGGTGCTACGTAGTTTAGCGCCGCTAATCTTTGACTTTAGAGTTCTCGGAGGAGATAAAATGTGAACTATTTGTCAGAATGTGTACTTGACAGTAAGAGTGGGCGTTAAATCAACGAACCGTTTTAAACATCTTTTCTTATACTGTTAACGAGTCAGATTTAAGTTTAGTGCAAAACTAGTTGAATTTATTAACCTATTTCATTCAACGATATACGCGAAACGGTCGCACGTTAACATCAACTGAGATCCACGAAACTAGTTGAATTTATCAACCTATTTCATTCAAAGATATACGCAAAACGTTCGCACGTTAACGTCAACTACGATCCACGAAACTAGTTGAATTTATCAACCTATTTCATTCAACGATATACGCGAAACGGTCGCACGTTAGTGTCAACTAAGATCCACGAAACTAGTTGAATTTATCAACCTATTTCATTCAACGATATACGCGAAACGGTTGCACGTTAAAGTCAACGAAGATCAACGAAAATAGTTGAATTTGCCAATTTATTCCATTCAACGATATACGTGAAACGGTTGCACGTCAACGAAGATCAACGAAACTTGTTGAATTTATTAACCTATTTCATTCAACGAAATTCGCGAAACGGTTCCACACGCGATCACCGTTTACGGTTATTGCGTTAACGAAATGAAACCGTTCACTATAAACGCGGGGCGCTTAATGTCCGAGCGAGTAAAACACCTACAGTTTTTAGTTGTTTCAGAGTAAGTGAGATATATGTTTGTTTTTCCGTTCTGTCCTGGGCTCGGCCTGGCCCAGTGCCGAGCCTACTTTAACGGTAGTACTTATGTTAAACGGTTAATTGCGTTAACCCAAAAACTTGCAACGACCCACCTCTACTTGACAGTGACATATATACTTTGTTAGAGGATGACATCTAATAGATCTGTGCCTCTAGCACGAGTTCCTGCAGTTTACTTACTCGATCACACGTACAGTTTCGTCCCATACATTGAGCACCAGAGTTTTAGTTCTTAATAGTTTCCGCGAGAGGCGCTGGTGCTCGATGTATGGGAGAAACTGTACGTGTGATCGAGTAAGTAAACTGCAGGAACTCGTGCTAGAGCCACAGATAATGAATCACGACAATACGAAAAACTACGAGAAGTAACGCATCACGTAAAGGAAATGAGTATAAGTTATTATTGTATTCTTGGGTACTTGGTATGGGAGTAGAGTTGCTATAGCTCATTGGATATTGGGTCATATGTCACCTTAAAATACACCATTTTCGAGCGCAATTAAAATACGAGAAGTGCAAAACATAGCTTGTCAACATATCAACCAAATACTATCAAAAGGCTCCCCAAAGGGTCAAAATCTCCGCATTGGAATTGTGTCTATTATTCGGAGGGATATATCATAATCGCCACGATTGGCAGACGGGTTGATGTTCGCAGTATGATAGTCATAGTACACAGATACGCGTTGCTGCCCGTCCTGGACGAGTTCCACATCATAATATTGTTGCCGTTTATTTATAGTGGTTTTTCTACATTTATTGTTATTTAATAACAATATTGTGCGCTCCAGAACACAAATTATTGACGTGGCTCAAAAGGCAGCTTAAATGGGACTGGGCAGGACATGTCTGTCGCATGCCGGACGAGCTGTGGGCACGCAAAGCTCATGATTACTATTGGTACCCTGAAACAGTGACACGGGGTCGCGGCAGACCACGAAGGAGATGGCGGGACGAACTGGATGTCTTCCTTGAGAATTGGAAAGAGATGGCACACAGTCGTGAGCGTTGGAAAGAATGGAGGGAGGCCTTTGCCCAGCAGTGGGACAATACAGACTAAAAAAAAAAAAAAAAAAAAAAAAATAACAATATTGAGGCAACAAAGATTCAAAATCTATTACTTACAACCCTGAAAGTGAATTTATTACCAAAACACCGGTCTCTTTCGCAGCCACATTACGTATTCTTGGCGTATAAAACAAAACAAGCTGTCTGTACTATCTTCTTATATAACATTCCATTACAACCCTTTTTCAAACCATTTGAAACAAAAGAGTCTAATAGGAAAACAGATTTCTTTTCTTGTGAATTGGATTTTTGTTTGCTGATGAAGTAAGTAATTAAATACTTACAGCAGAACTTACTTACACTAACACATTACTACGAGGTCCCATGGAATTGGCCCACCTGTGCGTTAGCTGCTAGTGCATAAATCATTTTCCTTGTTTTATAAGAAAGTGCGATATAATGCAATTGATATTTTTGAAGTGATACTTCATTTTCACCGTTTTAATTTAAAAATTCGATAACACGAAAATGTGGCGGTAAAAAGAGACAAACTAAACTAGGATTTAGCCTGCGAGAGAATGAGATAGATTATAATTCTATCACGTGTCTTTGAGCCTATGTAGAACGAAGCCTTCAGAAAATGAGCGCTTTCCGTGTACTCCAAAGTCGCCTATCACTAGAGATACATCGATATCATCCTACTGATACCATAAATGTGAAAGTTTGTGATTATAAACTACCGAATTTTGATGAAACTTTGTAGTAATATTATTTTTATACCCGAATAACACGTAGGCCATAATTTAACGTGGATGAAACCGCGGGGTACAACTAATATATAATAAATTTAATAACTATAACTTGATATATATACATTTATGTAAATATCGTGCTCAGTATATTAGGGCGTTGTGTATCCTAAGAACATTGTTACTAACTACTCGTATTATTATTAGTGGCCATAGTCACAGGTAGCCGTAGTAGGAGAAAAGTTAGATTTTTCTAATAAATAGATCCAACAAGATATAGTACAGATACAAATCGTATCCGAAACATTTGGGCACGAAGATATGTCAAACAAAACGACTCCGTTGAGCCACAAAATATAGATAGTCGTACAGAACCCAATCTTCATACATAGTGCACACGAGCAACGTACACATAGACACCTCTCACGGACACGATATCTTAAACGGTTCGAAACCCATGCTAGCGCGAATGCTATCCGCTGTGAACAGATTCTTCGGTAGGTACCTACTAGCTGACCCGACTGACATTTTCCTGTCAAATAACTGACAGTTCCAGTTAATTATTAGTTGCCAACCCTAATGCTTTTGCCGAGAATTGGTATTAGACATGAGATTGCCTTCTGCACTATCTATATTTTGTGGTTGAGCTCAGACCACATGTATATTCAAAGTTAGTTAGTTAACATTCCTATTGAGTTCACGGAAATACCAATCATTTCGCAGTCACACTTCCTTGCAATCAGTCTTTGAAGGCACATATTACTGAGGTCAGCAACAAGGGTTACCTCTGTTTCCAAACGTTGTATTATTTTAAAATCTTGTTTTAATGAAATCTGAAATTACTCACTCAAATCCTCATCTAACCATTTTTGACTACGTTGACATTAGCTAATGAGATGGCTACTAAATATTCATTAGAATTTGTAAAACATTGTTTTTGTTACTGTGATATACAGGGTCTCTAAATTATGAATTAGCTTTTAAAATGTCGTATAGATTTCAAGTTTCTCTACATTGATATCCTTATGCATTGCCTCTTTTTCAATATCCTATGTACTCGTAATATACCATGTCTTTCCATATAGTTCCTACTACATGGAAAGACATGGTAAATACCTTCCCCTAATCCTCAGTAAAAAATGCAACATTCATGCCAATCGCACTTCAGTTACACCCCTAAATTTTCTTGAAACAACTACAACAGGAAACTAACTTCTGCTCTTAAATCTTTATTATTAATGCGTTCCAATTGTGAAATTCTCTACTGCTAAATAGAAAAATTCGTAATTATCCTAAATCTTGTTTCAGTACGTACTTACCATGTTTCATGTTTGATATATCCGTTTCTAAGACTAAAATAAACTTACAATCTATATAGATTGTAAGTTTATTTTACAATCTATATAGATTGTAAGTTTATTTTACAATCTATATAGATTGTAAGTTTATTTTACAATCTATATAGATTGTAAGTTTATTTTAGTCTGCACACATAATTTTTTTCCATAACATAAGTCTAAACAAATATATTCCGGCGAACAAATTTCTTTTTGACCATTTCTACGTGATGAAAATTGGTATTATTTGTTTCCTTTTTATGACACACTTGATTCGTGTGTTTATAGGCAAATAAATAAATAAATACAATTCTATTATCAACGCTACGCCGAACACATATGCTTTCATTTTATTATTTTACTTTAAAAATAAATGTGAAACTTTTCTTAAATTGTGTTTCACATTTTTTCATAAATAAAAATGTGTACGGAGTTGGCTTTTCTGACTTTAATATCCCGTAAAATAAATGGACCACATATCATCAGATATCAAAGATCGTCTTTAAATCACTACGTCTACGTCTAGTTTCTACGTGTAGTTAGTGAATGCTCTACAATGTGAACCGCGGGAATCAATATTAATATTCATTTACTTAATTCACCGGTCATCGTGATGAGGGTTAAAATTACTAAATGATTCATTCAATCGCCTTCCATGTGCACATGTGTTTATGTTATTCATCATCATCATCATACCAAGGACCTACACTATGGTTAACGTAAATTAAATTCATAGTAACATTCTTCAAAATAATATGCTTCTCCGAAAAAGGCATCGATATTATTACTGTACTAAAAAATAGAAGGGACATCCAAGATTTGGTTTTACATCAACCGTTGTTAACAACATCAAACGTAAATATCAACATTTACAGAGGATCATTCCGAAGGTAATAAGAATCGAAATAGTTGGTAATCGAAAGAATTCCTAATCGATTTACAAACAACATAGATATCGTGTATTATATATACATACATCTAGCTAGTTAATATAATTATATAAGTTTATTTTGTTATATAGGTTTATTGTATTGTATTCTAAAAGAACCACAGAAAATTTCAAGCAAAAATTTATACAAGATTTATAGATTCGTAATTTATTCAAGAAAACACAAGAAAGGTAACTCCTAAAACAATACAACCCAAATAATTCTATAAACTTTTAACAGTAATACATTTATAAAACAATATATTCACTTCTTGGCACACCGGGAAACACTGGTCAGTTCATATTCATGAATAATAAAAGTATACTTTTACATTATAAGATATCTTTTTGAATTTGAAACTTTAATATATATTTTCATTTTAGTTGGCTCTCTATTGCTTTTTTATATTAGTTCAAAGAAATTTCTCTCATATTGCGAGACCATGCGTTGTTTTAAAAATAAAACGACTGGCTACTGGCATATTTTTATGCAGCAGTCATAATTAGAAAACGGATGTGAAAATAAAATAAATAATCTGGCCAAGTGCGAGTCAGACTTGCGCACGAAGGGTTCCGTACCATTATCTATAAAAACGAGCAAAATATTTACGTTTGTTGTATGGGAGCCCCCGTAAATATCTTTTTAAAATTTTTGTTTTTTTTATTATTTGTTGTTATAGCGGTAGCATAAATACACCATCTGTGAAAATTTCATCTGTCTAACTATCACGGTTCATGAGATACAGCTTGATGACAGACGGACAGGCAGACAGCGAAGTAACAAGAACAGTGAGTTCCTAATGCTAAAGTTTTCTAATTCGTCCCTAATAGATAGATATACAAGTTAAATCTTACTTTGGATACCAGAGTGTCAATTATATACACTTAATGTGTTGTATCCTATTATTTAAGCTATTAACATTACAATGTAATTTGGTCTGTAAGTGGTTCTGTACTACAATATTCTGGAAATAAAGTGATTATTATTCCAACTTATTTATTTATTTTCATATTTAATACATATTTATTTTTATAAAATCGATATATAAAACAATAATATACAAATAAATACGTAAAAAACAGAGCTCCCCCAGCGGCGGGGTTGTACGCCCTAGGCCGCCGGTGGTCAGGGCGACAGAGTGAGGAACCTCCTCACGATGCGTGCCGTTCCCATAATTAATAATAATAATAATTATTATTATTATTATTATTTCTTTTATTTCGTGTCTTTCTTATTTGATACATTTACAAATATATAGTAACAAAAAATATATATTTATAAATATAAAAAATAGTTATCCAATCGGCAACGGGAGCAGGGTCCATGCTACCGATGGTCAAGGCTCCAGAGAGAGGAACCTCCTCACAATACGCGCCGTCTCCAAAAGTACTGCCTTCTGAACCTGACCCTTGACCCAACTGACTAACGCGAGCCTCTTAAGGTGACGACAATCGGTACAATGATCGCCGAGTCGACGTCCCACATGTCAACAACTTCGCGTGCTAGGTCAAGGTATTTAATTTCCTTGTCTTTTTCAGCTTTCACAAGGTTGTCATCATGTGGGACAGCAACATCAACGATCACTGCCCGGCGCTCTTGGCGATCCACCATCACAATATCAGGCTTATTGGCTACAATAGTCCTATCTGTGATGATGGATCTGTCCCAGTACAATGTGACACGGCCATTATTATTATTATTATACATTTTATATCATATTAAATAATGGATCTACACAAGCCATGTGGTTTTCGGCCTAAAAATAATTTTAGGGTCACTCCGTTCCATCCTGTGGGTGTCGTAAAAAGGTTAGGGACACACCACCTAACTGCGGTCGCCTACTCGTATGCCAAGGACATTGACTACAGCAAACTTCTCCAAATGGCAACGTTATAAAATCTTTGGAAGAGGCCTATGTCCAGCAGTGAACGATATCAGGTTGGCTCTACACCTAGGAACTACTCTTACTACGACGACTTCCAAAAGTCCAGTCTAAGAGAAGACAACGTTAAGTTATTAATAATATTTAATGCCCATCATCCATAGTACGTCATTAGAACAGGATCGAAAACACCCCGTTCAAAATGAATAAAAAATATTTGTTGAATAAATATTTGCCAGTAATTAAGCAATTCCGTTGAGATAAGCAAACCCGGTTTAACTTAGCAATGCGGAATTTAGGGTCAGAGAAACAGGAAATAAGTGCTACCCGGACCGATAAGAAGAGGGCTAGCCCGTTTTGCCATTTGTAAATTTATAGACTACCCCATTTGTTTAGCTGTAACTGAACTGAATTCTAATTCTGTGTTGGGGCAACGATTATGGGAATTATTTAGATAACTACTAATATTGGTATTGGTGGTTCTTTGTAGGGTTCCGTAGCCAAATGAAATAAAATAAAATAAAATAAATTTTATAAATGTTTTCATACAATGTGTACCTAAATATCTATGTTACTAGAAATAATAATGTATACAACTATATTACTACAAACATGTTCTGACTATTTACAAGCGCTTTTTAAAGTCTACGTGAATAAAAACCTTTTTTATTTTTATTTTATTCTATTTATTTATTTAATGGCAAAAAACGGAACCCTTATAGATTCGTCATGTCTGTCTGTCTGTCCATCCGTATGTCACAGCCACTTTTTTCCGAAACTTTAAGAGCTGTACTGTTGAAACTTGGTATGTACTTAGATGTATTCAATTCAATAAGATTATTACACAAAAATAGAAAAGATCAATAATTTTGGGTGGTTTCCATACATAGAACTCAAACTGAATTTATTTTTTCATCGTACCCATACTTGTGGGGTGTCTATGGATAGCTATTCAAAAATGATATTGAGGTTTCTAATGTCATCTTTTTCTAAACTGAATATATAAGTTTGCGCGAGAGACACTTCCAAAGTGGTAAAATGAGTGTGTGTGTCCCCCCTGTAACTTCTAAAATAAGAGAGGGATAAAACTAAAAAATATATATGATGTACATTACCATGCAAACCAACAACGAAAATTGGTTTGAACGAGATCTAGTTAGTAGTTTTATTTAATACGTCATAAATCGTAAACCGCAATTTACCTTTGTGTATGTATTCTATTTATAGTATGTATATGTTTTTCTTATATGGAGATATACCATGCATTTGGTCCCTTTTTACATTTTCATCCACATATTTATGTGTAAGACACGTACTTTAAGAAAATAATTACAGCTTCTATCCATCCAAAGGTTGTCGGGAAGAAATCGCTTAATGCGATTAAACCGCCCATTATATCAGAATGTATTATTTTTGTACAATTTATTTACCCTGCTAGAGTGTTTACAATTAAGAGTCTTCTAATCTGTGGAGGGTTCTCCTCCACGCCTTGGAAAGCATACTAAGTCTATCCCAGTTGTCTTGGACACATCTATGTCTATCGGTACAATAGTCTAAACTCATTACTTACTTACCATATGGGCAGCGGTTATCCTAGTATCAGAGTTGTCCAAGCCGCCCAGTAGGCCTCTGACATGGCTTAACGACTGTTGCCTAATGACTACAACCGGGACCGACAACTTAACGTGCCCTCCGAAACACGGAGACGGTCAGAAATTAAACCACTTTGGTGGTCACCTATCTATGGACTGACCGCGAGCATAGTTGCTTAACCTCGCCGACCGGTTACGGACTGGTGAGCTAAACTCCAGAGAACCACTCACCGAGATGGTTAAAATAATAAATTTTAACCAACTCGCTACATTATATTATAATATTTATAGATTAGATAGTAAATAATTATGTGAGATTTATCATAAACACTTGAAGCTGATCCAAATATACTTGGTGAATACCAAGGGAAAGGAAGAAACCAGTAAGTAGTACATTGTTTGGTTAGTAGTTCATTATTATTATACGGCCAGTTCGTGACGAGTTTAATTTAAAATACTGAGACGGTTTATTTATCTTTTGCCCTATCACGTAAACAATTTAGATCCGACTCCGTAGTTAGGGATCATCAATTTAGCTCAACTAATATTCCCTGATTAGAAGCTACGAGATTATTTGAATCATTGGTAAATATGACCTACCTAGATGGAGATATTAAATATTTTCCTAAAAAGAATATACTGCTGTTAATTAAAAAGATTAGGTACCTTCTGTAGCGTTCAGATGATAACTTTTTTTAAAAGGCTGACAATACCCAATTAATCAGTATCACGCCAATCTAGTAGGTATAAGTTAACTATTGAATGCCAGAATAGAGAGCACAGATAACTATCAAAATATTTTCCTTAACAGAATATACCGCTGTGAATTAAAAAGATTAGGTACCTTCTGTAGCGTTCTGACGATAACTTATGTTAAAAGGCTGACAATACCCAATTAATTAGTATCACGCCAATCTAGTAGGTATAAGTTAACTATTGAATGTCAGAATAGAGAGCACAGATAACTATCAAAATATTTTCCTTAACAGAAGATACCGCTGTGAATTAAAAAGATTAGGTACCTTCTGTAGCATTATGAAGATAACTTTTGTTAAAAGGCTGACCGTACCTAATTGTATAGTATCACACTAACTAAACTTGTATTAAATAACTAGTTCGGGTCAAGTATCACGTCAATCTAGTACAAGTTAACTATTTATTGAATTAACTTGTAAGGTTGACATGTAAATTAAAAAATTGTTAAAATTTTTATGGGAGAAAAAGGGCAATATCTCTGATACCGACCGATTGCGCAATATACCCTCTGGCACCTTAAATTACTATTTTTTTGGAATATATATCACGTGCCATCCATAGCACCTTTAGGAAAATATACTATTTATATTATCTTCATAACTCCACAGTATCCCCCTCTCCTCTTGGAACAAACTCTGTCTGGATTGAAAACAATAGTAATACTTAATAGTTTATAACATGAAATATTGTAAAAGTTATTTACCTCAGTTTGGATAAACCACGAACACCTGCTTTAAAACAATGTGAAAACTTGAGTATTTGCCACATTTAGTGTAATACTTAGCATTTCTGCTCACAAATAAAATAGCTACTATCTATTACATTCCAAGAATCTTATGAGATTGTACTTTATAGTAATGAGATTGATTGTGGAACACTCTGGTGTGCAGAGAGCTGGCACGTAACTCGACCAACCCATTAGCCTTGGCATCCAAAGAGGTAACGTCGCTAGCTTTTTGGGCACCTTACCCGCAGATGGCGTCTTGAAAGTGGATTTTTATCTGTACTTTTATTTGTAATTTTGTAGTTAGATTTTAAGTTTATAATGATAGTTTTAGTTTTGACGTGGTTTTAATCTATTTCCAATTCTGATAGTAATTACTATCTAGGTTTTCCGTAGTCCTTGACCTTACACGCTTGTAGTTATATCAATCAATCTTTATTTGTAAACACAGGTATAGGTACAAAAAAGATCTTAAATATACATATTGTTGTAGTCAAGCTCTATGTTCTACAAATTAAATGTTAAAGGTTTAAAGTGTAGTCAATAGGTAACCAAATCGGTACTTGTTTTTTTAAACGAATAAATTACTATTCAATAAATGGTAATTAAATGAAGAAATGTCAATTAAATTATACATGGAAGACAAAGGTAGATAATAATATTATAGATGCATAAAGCATTATTGATGAACAAAATATTAATATTATTACAAAAACTTGTGTTTTTTTTTTGTTAGGCAAATATTAAAATATGTTTAAATATTATTATAGTCATCAGACGTGATTCTACATCACGTGACTCAACAAGCGCTGTTATCAAAATCATATGTATAAAATTACCTTACTTATTATTTTCTAGTTTTGTTTTTGTAATTAACGAGTAAATCAAGATTTATTGGCATAGAATACAAAAAGTATTCTGACATTTACTAAAATTACATCACTCAACGTCGCCCGTATAACAATTTTGCAGACCACATCGCAGTATACGTCATAAATTCAGCTTTGAAGTTGGTGTAAATGGTTAACTTTCGACAACGTCACCCATCAAATGCAGTTACATTATTCAATCTGCTGGCTAACAGGCTGACAGCCCTCAATTTAATTGTATGAACCTATACTTACATACGCTTTAACCTAAAATATGCGTCAAAACAGACTGTAGAGAAAACTATAAAAATGATTTAAAATTAAGTATGAAGATAATATTACCTCAATTCATGGTTTGGTCCCTTACGACGAATTGAGGTAATCTTATCTTTGCGAAAGACAACAAAGCCTCTTCTTTCTAAATACACTAGATTTAAATTTTATACAAATTTTTCGAAATTTTTTGTTTTTTAAGCATTTGTAGAGGTGATTTTAATTATCTCACAAATGTAGTTCAATGACTTTTTGAGGTAAATGATGTTATGTAAAATACGGTCACGTTTAATAATATTAATACAATAATAACCTGGAGCATTATGCACACACGGCTATCTGATCCCAAACTAAGCAGAAATTGTACTATGAAAATCAGATACGACGTCTCTTTCGTAATTATATACTTCGAATCGAACCCACGGCCAGGAAAAATCTACCAACCACGCCAAACGGCCGGTTGACATATAAATAAGGTGAAGGTCAATCAGGTGTAGGAAGTATTAGACTCTTTAGCTTAATTTGTTTGCAGAAGAAATCTAATTTGGCTATTGTCAGCCCTTTAAATGTCTTGTATAGCAGTGAAGCTGAGAAATATCTGCGGACTACAGGGACGAGAAATTTAAATGCGACCCGAGTCAAATTTTTAGGAATATTTTACTAAATATCAAAGGTATCAAAGATACACGATGGTGTAATTCTAATAAAACATAAGTTAAGGAAGAATATAACATAATAAAATTATTTATTAATTATTCATTACTTAAAAAAGATTAATGCTATAAAATTAAAATTTAATAATTTGGAAGGTATTATCAATATGATATGATCTTTCACATGCAACTGTGAACATATCAGTCGGCCATGTTTCTAGGAAACGTGGCCGACTGATATGTTAAACGATGAACTATTATGTATAAACCGATAGATAATACCTACATTCTCCGGAAGAGTGTTAGCAAGGGAATCCTAAATTTGATCTGCCAGCGTGTATCGTTCGTAGCTTAACGCAGAGCGCCTACCCCGGATTGGTAGATGGTGCAGATTCGAGACCTGCCAGACGATTAAATTTAAGATTTCCCATTTTTCAATGGATCCCGACTGTTCAGTTGTTATGTTCCATTATTAGAATATATTTTATTTTCTTCAATAGTATTCATTCAATAGTACATTATATAATTTTAGACCACCAGCCATCTATGTGTTTGTTTTTTTCTTTTCAGTTCTTTGTCTATGTACGTAGTTTGGATCATTATTTACGCAGTTGGGTTTTATATTTATTAAATATTTTTTTATTTTGTACTTTTTAGTTATGAGTTCCTAGCTAGTTTCAAAAATAAGTTAACCACATTATATATTATAATTTTTGTTCTTAATATTTATGTATTTTTTAATATTTTTATCATTCATTATCTAGATTTAGTTATTAAATATTATTCATTCATTTATTTATTTCACTTAAAATAGAGTACAGTGGTGGTCTTACTATTAGGTTAGTCTCATCAATTTTACTCATAAACAACATGCGAAATGTGTGATTGTTATATGTCAAATTTTACACAAATAATATAATTAATTAAATAAATCTCAGCGAGTTTTTTTTAAAAGACAACCCTTGCACTATGGAATCTAATCCCTGTGTTTCAGGGTACTTAACAACATATAATAGACGGATACAAATTACATCCAGACTCAGAACAACTATTTATGGGTCACACAAGTAGTTGTCCGGCGCGGGACTCGAACCCGCGACACGAAGCGGCAACGCGACTGCCTTAGCCGTTGCGCCTCACGTGCAGTCAAAAATTTGATTTGATTGAATATAATGATTTTTCTAGGAGCCACAGTCTGAGTTGGTTTTTGAACTTTGCCGCTGAAAAATGTCTATATTTATACGATTCTGCCATCCTCAGTCTTTAGCTTCGTCAGTTGCCTCAGTCCAACAGCAAACACTTTAGAGCCTTTGTTCCGCTCAATAGCTTCTTTAATACAATTTGTATTAAATTGACGCGTGTCGCGAGTCAAAGACTTTAAGATCTGTCTGTTGAGCTGCCCGTATCTGGTAGCATCATCAGAGGATGTCAGAACCATTTTCCGTCTTTCGTCCATAAGCTGCAGGGTACAGTCAGAGATCTTTTTGGTTCTGTTTGTACGGTGGGCCTTGAAGACCTTAGACCCAGCCGTATGGACAGCTTCTACGAGCCTGTCGTGGTATGAGTCCACTTCCTCGCAATCTGCTAGGCATTCGAAACGGTTTTGCAGTTCGAGCTGAAAGGGTTCAGGGTTTTGGATGTAGATGGGTAATGGTCGGAGCGTAGACTTTATCAATCGGAACCTCTGGAGCTTGACATTTAGGTTCAATGAGCCTCTCACCAGTCGGTGATCGCTCCCGGTTTTAACCGTATTGATTAATGAGACGTCATTGAACATCTCTCTACTCGTCGACAAGATAAAGTCTATCTCGTTTTTTTTCACCACCGGGGCTTATCCAGGTCCATTTGCGGTTTTCCGGCTTCTTAAAATAGGAGTTCATCATAAAGAGTCCCTCCTTCTCCATGAAGTCGGCCAACATTTGGCCCCGGGGATTCCGGTCTCCAGTTACAAATTGCCCCACTCTCAGCTCATTCCCGAATCGTTTAACCAGCTTCGCGTTAAAGTCCCCCATGACCACAGTGAAATAAGAGTTCGAGGTATGTATGGCTCTAGAATACATACATACATGACCCTAGTACGCAACCCTAGTCGACACACTCCCGATTTTCAATATGTTGTGGACGAGGGACTTGTAGACTATGAACCCAACACCACCTTGGGACAGTTGACTTGTAGACTATGAACCCAACACCACCTTGGGACCTCCCGGAAATAGAGCAGATTCCCGGATTTCAGGATTATAGTGTCCTCCCCCTCTCTTCGAACTTCAGATAATCCTATTATGTCTCAATGTAACCTGCTCAATTCTTCCTCAGTTCGATCATCTTCTCGTCGGTCCGCAGTGTGCGTGTGTTGCCAGGGCCAGAGGTCGTCGGTTTTGGCAACGCGGAATCTGCCGGGGATTCTTAGCACCCCCTGCCCTGCCGTAACCACGGCTGTTACCACGGCTGGGAATAGCACGGCTACCGGGGACTGGGGGCCGCGGTTTAATTGTGTCCTTCATTTGAGGGGATCTGCCATAATAGCCACGCTTGGCAAACGGGTTGGCAATCGCAGTAAGGTAGACATTGGTACTCATGAGAACGCTGCTGCCCATTCTCTGGTATATATTCCCTCGGGACGACTTCTACGTCCCCCCGCGGGATGAGAGGGGGTGGCGATATTCTCTAGGCCGTCACCACACAGCCACTAAGAGCCACTAAAAGAGTAGCTAAATATAATTCCTGAAGCACACATCACCAAGTGCAGCAGTGGCTTGGGAATGAGCTGCTACCTCTAGAGTGGGGGTGGAAAAATTTATGGTGATATCTTGGCGCCAAGAACAACAAAAGATTTACCGGCGCCCCAGGTTTTACTAAAAACAATATTTTGTCGCTGCACCAAGGATTGTAGCAGCAGCAAATGTGGATGTCGCAAAGCTATTCTGAAATTTTCTACTGCGTGCCTTCATTGCCAAGGGAAATGCTTCAACTGCGTGTCTTTTAGCGAGGAAGACGACGAGAATGACCATGAAGATGATTGAGAGCCCTCTCAGCAAGAACCACTTACCACTGAGGAAGGCGAGGATGAAGATACCACAGAAAACGACCTTTTTCCAGGACCCTCACGACCTAAGAGAATAAAAATGTGAATCATTCACAGAATTGGACTTAGAAACTAATATTTCAATACATTTTTTAATTGCACTTTTCCAGAGCCTGTAGTTTGAAAACGGATGGGATATGGAAAAGTATCAAAGTTATAGAAAATTTTATAAGCTTTCATTTCATCTTAGAACATTTTTTGCTAAAAGCGCCATTTTTGAAATATTAGCGTAAAACCTAAAATTGAGGTCTTTGACCACCTCCCCTTCCTCAAAGTAAAAGCAAACAAAGTGCATGTATAATGAGTTATATCTGGTATGACATTAATATAGAAAAGAAAAAGAGTCCATGCTTATTTACGAGATAGTCCGATTGGCAATATTTAATTAGAGTTCCACATTCCAGAGTGGCATTTTTTTTTACTGTTTTGTTTTAATCTATATTTTTTAATCTGTGATATGATAATGAATAAATAAACATCCGGGCCAAATATCACGTTAATACAAGCAGCTCTTTAAGCTGAGAGATAAGTCACTCATTGTTATTGTTATATGACTGCAAATTTCGCAATCTCGTGATTTTATTGAGATATTTGATATCATGAGGATTGTTTAGTGGCTTGCGGTGGTACAGACTACTAATAATTAAACCATCTAAAGACTTAACCTGGCTTTATGAAAAATACGATTCAATTCAAAATTAAAATGCACGAACTGAGATCGACAACGGCTCGATTCAAAGTTGTCCCTTGCAACTTGTGTACAGTTACTCCCCAACATAATATTAAAGGTAACATTTTTCTTTAAATTTTACCTTGTTCACAAAGCGCATGAAATTCGGTTGTTGATAGTTCGATTCTCACACCAACCAAAGGGACGTTGTTCTTTATATCTTTGTCATTGCATTTAAAACAATTCGATTTCGGTAGGTATACTTATATATAGTTTTTCAAGTGAAGTTAAGTACTAAATCGTTTGAAGTTGGAGATGGGCGACCGTGTTAGACGTTAGATACTTTAGGTAGTCCAATATACCTAATAGATACTTTAGTATATGTCCATCAACACTCACACGCACAGTCATACGAAGTTTTCGTCTTTTCATCGTAATTTTCTACTGTTTTAAAACCTATATGTGAGAATAGTTGCTACGCAACTTTAAATCGATATAGCTCCTAAACGGCCGGTCAAATCGAAAAATGTTGAAAAAAAACTAAAAATATTTTTTAAATACCTATTCAACGATACCCCACACGACATAGTTTGTCGACTTTAATTTTTAAAATTTTCACAATATTGCGTCCAGTAGTCGCCATATTGAATTTTCACTAACGTCATGTCTTTGATGACACTTTCCGGACTTAAAGGAATCGATTGACGTGCGAATCATTAAAATCGGTCCAGGCGTTTGGTCTGTATAGTGCTTCAAAGGAACATACATACATAGCCTGATAAACACATTACCCTTTGCGTCCCGCAGTCGGGTAAAAAGGAACATACATACATACATAGCCTGATAAACACATTACCCTTTGCGTCCCGCAGTCGGGTAAAAAGAACTTAAAAGTTAAAAATAAATGGTCTCTAAAACTCGGTAATAACCACCGAGTTCCAATGGCCATCTACCAGCTCCATCGTCAGGCCCTGTTTACCATCTCGATGGAGCCCAAACTCGATGGGGTTGTGACGTTTAATTACCGAGTTCCTATGGGCATCTTCCAGCTCTATCATTAGACCCTGATCTAGCACCAAAGTACGTGTCAAGACGAATGATACGAGACCAAACTGGATGAGTTTCTGTCGTTTAATTACTGAGTTCCTATATCCATATTCTAGCTCCATCATCAGACCATAGCACCAAAATACTTATCTAGGCGGATCAAACAACTCCAAGCTCAAACTACCTGGCTGTAACGTTTTACTACCGAGTTCCTACGGCCACCTTCCAGTTCTATCATCAGATCAGCTCCATGTCATAATAATTTTGCATTGTTATTCCATTGACACATGCATGCAAAATTTCAGCTCAATCAGTAACCGGGACGTGGTTGAAATCTAATTTGCAGGATTTAATCACAGACACACACCAGGAGAGGTGAAACTAAATAAAAGCTTGTAAAAACCCATGTTGAAGTCGACGGTTTTCCCAAAACCGTGGCAATGAGTAAATGCTACAACCTCGTCGTATGCGAGTGGAAGTTACGCTGTAACCGTACCTTTACAGAACCCATAGGTTCCAGAATGTGAGGAAAAACTTCTTGTCGATGACGAGAAGTAATATAAAAAAAAAATGGTAGAACGTAGCCGTAGGACTCTCGTCCTGAACTGTCGTCCTGAACTCTCTAGCCTCGCTTCTGAACATAGCCCATTGTGAAAGCGACAGAACACACACATGGTAGAAAAGTCTTGAGGAAAAGTCTCAGTTCTGTCTTAACCGGATAGCGACTTTACCTCAGCCATAAGGCGCCCCAGCCCTTTTGCGACCATAAGCATCAGAACGGCTTGTAAGCCTAGGACCGTTGATAATTTCTCACAGATATATTTGCTTATGGTCAGACATAGGGTTTAAAAATAGTCTAATTTTTTTTTTTTATTTTACTTTAGACATTCTCCAGTTGCAATATTTTTTTAGGATCCACCATTTATATTTACTTTACTTCTATTTTAACTGTATAGGCTATGACATTTAAAATTAATAATATAATATAATCTCGCTAGCTTTTTGGATGTAATGAGATGTGTGTAATTTGATTGGTATATTTTTATATTTACATTTTAATTTAATAGTTGTAGTGATCAAAAATATGTTTGACAGATTGGGTTATCTGGATGTGCTGGCGTCTGTACATTCAATACATAATACATAGCAAAAGTGATGACATGTGTATTATACATGATGCCGAATATAAACATAAAAATGTCGACGATTTTACAGTAAACCTGTAACAGCTGGAGTGAGCCAGATGTTAGTATGGAGACTAAAAACAACTATTATATCATATTTCTAGTTCTACTGCATTGTAATATTATGTAAAGCAATCACCAAAATTAACTTTCAGTATCTACCAGAAGATAAAAGTCTCTCCAGTCATCTCTCTTTCTCTCAAAAATCAACTTATCTACTTTTCTGCCTACTGTCAACCGATTGTCATGTTTAAAAAATATTGTAATAATATAATATAATATTTGTTTCTGAGTCATGGATGTTTTCTATGTATATAAGTATTTATCTATCTATATAAGTATGTATATCGTCGCCTGGTACCCATAGTACAAGCTTTGCTTAGTTTGGGGCTAGGATGATCTGTGTGTCATTGTCCCCAGAAAATAAATAAATAAATAAGATTTATTTCCATTAAAAAGGGTATTTTATGATAGCAGCCGATAACCATTCGTCGATTTCTGTGATAGCAACATGTTATTTAGTTTCTCTACAATATACAAGCACTAACATGGAGTGGACGACTGCAGCTACTGAGAAATACTTCCAAAAAAGTCAATTAAAATTTGAAATCCTCTTTTTTAATATATGTATACCATTACTACTAACTACTGAAACAGATAAGACACTCAGTAATGGTTCTTATGATATACTGGCTGTGCCCCGCGTTTTACTCGCGTTAAACCTCATAAATTATACACATATGTTAATCCAGGGTGTCAGCTAACTCCATTCTAAATTTAATTAAAATCGCTACAGCCGTTTAGACGTGAAGAACTAACAAACATACACACACACTCACAAACTTTCGCCTTTATAATATTAGTGTGATAATTTTGACGGGCTGATAAATGCCTGCCTTTCACGACGCAGGTCGTGGGTTCGATTCCCACATGTCTATTTATCCTGAGTCTGGTGTACATATCTACATAATTATGTATTTAAAAAAGAAAAGTAGAATATTATGTAGTATATCCTTCATCTGGTTTCCATAGTACAAGCTCTGCTCAGCTTGGTAAGTTGCTCAGTCAGATGGCCGTGTGTGAATAATGTCTCAGGTTATTATTATATTAGGTCTTTAGCTATGAAATTGCCGTTCTGCAGTACTGGCCATTTCAAATCAAAATAATTTTTGTTTGGCTAAGAATTCTAATTTCAAATTAATTTTATTTTAAAAACATGGATTCTTTTTTCCAAAAGTAGTCATTTCTTTATTGATTAGTGTTACATTTTCATCGCATTTCAATCTTTTTCGTCATCATGGATACGTTAAAAATTCGAGTAATTATGGAATATGAGTACCGTCGTGGCAGCAACGCGGCACAAGCGGCACGCAACATCAACGACGTTTACGGAGCTAACACTACAAACCAACGCACCACCTGTTATTGGTTTGCTCGCTTCCGTTCTGGAAATTTCGACCTGAAAAATGAACCTCGCGGTCGTCCGAAGACTTTGGTCGACAATGACGAATTAAAGGCGGTTGTGGAAGCTGATGATACACAATCTACGGCTGAATTAGCAGCAGCTTTCGACGTTAGCGTCAAAACAATATTGGTCCATTTGCGTCAAATTGGCAAGGTAAAAAAGCTTGACAAATGGGTGCCCCACGAACTCAATGATCGCCAGCGCGAAGTACGCATCGAGACGTGCCTTGCACTGCTCAACAGACACACAAATGAAGGAATTTTGAACCGCATTGTTACCTGCGATGAAAAATGGATTCTGTTTGATAACCGCAAGCGCTCAGCAAGTTGGTTGGATCCTGGTTCAGCACCTAAACAATGCCCTAAACGAAAACTTACCCCTAGAAAAGTGATGGTCACTGTTTGGTGGTCTAGCGCCGGTGTGATTCATCACAGCTTCTTACCAAACGGGGTGAGCATTACTGCAGATGTGTACTGTGAAGAACTGAGCACAATGATGGAGAAGCTGGCGCATCTCCAACCAGCATTGGTCAATCGCTCGTCTCCGCTGCTCCTGCACGACAACGCGCGACCTCATACTGCACAGCAGACGGTCTCCAAGTTGCAAGAACTGGGGTTGGAAGCTCTCCGTCATCCGCCCTACTCACCAGACCTTGCGCCTACAGACTACTACTTTTTCCAGAATTTGGATAACTTCTTGGCGGGAAAAAAATTCAATACCCGAGAGGCAGTACAAAATGCCTTTGAAGAATTTGTTGCCTCCCGTCCAGCTGATTTCTTTAAGAAGGGCATCAATAAACTGCCACTGCGATGGCAAAGATGCATTGATTGCATGGGTGATTACTTCGATTAATACAAATAAAAAAATTCATGAAAAAAATTCGTTTAAATTTTTTCATACAAAACGGCAATTTCATAGGTAAAGACCTATTATTATTATAAGTGTTTTAAACATATGTAAGCAGAACAAGCGCCATTAATTTATTGGGTTCAATCAAATTAGTAGTAATTTAAACTATGGCTTACCCGCGTCAGTCATGTTTATATAATAACTAGCTCCCCTGGCGAACTTCATACCGACATAGAATAACGAAAAAAAAATCGTCTCACAGTCTTCTGTCTCATTCGCATAATCACTTTTTGGATATTTTTCTATATTTACTATTATTAATTCTATTTCATTAGATTAAAAGTTATGCGGGTATTTCTTAAACTTGCTCTACGTCTCCTCTTATTTATAGTTCTTAGTTATTTTAAGTTGAAAAACTTCATTAATTACAGCATAGAATGCATAAAACTTTTGTGTGAATAGTTTGTAGTAATAGTGTAATATTAGTAGTGGTGCGTCTATGTATGTCTTGAACGGAAGAGCAACCTACCTCAAAATAGCATGTTACATTAACGACAAGGTTAAATTTACTTAATATTAAATACCTTTTTACATTTAAACTCAAAACCCGGAACACACGACCGGACCGTCCTCAACTCAACCTCTCCATATTTAGAGCTCCGTTTCAACCGCACTGCGGGTCTCTTTAAAAACTCATAAAATGTATAAAGAAATTTAAAATTACCGAGGTCATATAATATGTATATTTTTAGACCAGCCAGCAATTTTACACGTTAAATTTAAACGTAGAGAAAGCGACATGGGCACTCAAGACTTCGGAACAGAAACGTGGGATTTCACTTCCATAGTATTATAACAATTTACGGCCCTTGAAAATATGCAGGTAATATAATATTGAAGGTAGAAAAAACTAATCTTAACGAGGTCGTGGAAAGCTCCTGGCTCCGGGCAGCGCAAGACAAGCCACTTGCACTGTGGAGACCCTTAACGACCTCTTTCGGCTGATATGATGGTGATAATGATAATCATGACAAATCCGAAAGTACTAAATCAGGAAAAAAGTCAGGCGGTGCAGCAATATTAAACCATAGTCACGAATTTAAGCCAAAAGAGTTTCGGTGAAGTACCTTATACATTGGATATGACTTTGGTTTTGCATACTCGTCAGGGCATGAGGATTTATGCATCATAATAGTGGTATTTTACGGGCTTAAATTGTCTAACGTAATGAAAATATAAATTGATAAAACTAATTTCAATTAAATAAAAATGAAACGGTTTAAGCCACAGGTTTCCATTTCTATATGCCGTGTTTTCGCACATGGCGTGTTCTTCACATCAGGCTAGGATGATTTATGATTTTGTGGATGGTTTTTACAATAATTTACTATACGAATTTTATATACAGTGTAAGCTTTGAAAATGTACAAACAAACGAGAAAAATAACAGTAACAGTCATTAGTTTAGTGAATATCAATTAAAAACAAATCACTCATAGGCTGATAAGTAAGAACAATAAATAGAATAAAAAGAAAAGATATAAGAGAAATAATGATATTATAATTCATATAATAAACATTATTTACCCGTTTTAATAAATCTCTTTGAATATATTTTTGTGCAATGACACACAGTCACAAATTCAATTAGAATCTTTGAATATTATCACAGGTCATCTGCAATATTACAATTTTCCGAGCATTCTCGACTTTCATAGACTGTTGAGATATATGAAACACAGTGTAGGGCCAAAAAGACTTCCCTGGTGTATTCTATGAGAGACATGCATGAGTGTTCCTTACGAAGTCAAAAAGTTTAGTTCTTTGCTTTTTATTGTTGAGACTACAATCCAATACTAACTGAACCTGTTGAGACAGGCATCTAATTCCAGTAGCTTCTAACTTCTTGCAAAGTATTCTAATTCAGATGTGTAAAATCCCTTTGCCAAGTCCGGAACGATTACTTTGCAGCATCCGTTCTTGTGTTGAAAATGTTAATTTTTTACAGTGGTGTCGTATAAGAAGATAACAGGTGCCCGCTATGCGAGTAAAGTGTCATATTGTTATTTTCACAGCATACTTTAGAAGCACGGCGTTAAATTTTTGCCTTCACCACTGTTATAACTGCGTAATATTGCGGCTGTCGTGTATTCGCAGTGTTCAATCTAAAGACAAAAAAATCGTTATCCATTAACGGGTCCCGCTCTGTTAGTGTTCCGTACATATTAAAATAATATCGCAACGATCCGTGAAGGAATAAAATAATTGTTTCAAATGGTCATACATATGTAAAAGTTATTTACGGTGTTTGTTGTTAAATAAATTATAGGGTATAGTTATGCCAAAAATGCTGTTCATTAATTCAATTTTAAGGTCGTTGAGTTAAACACGTACTAAAATAGTATACAATTGAACATTTTGACGTATATACTAGATAGATAAAGTAAATAGTAGCAGGACGGTAACAAATAAATTATACTAAGGAAATGTTTTATGAGATATTACACTTATTTAGTATAAAGAATATGTAGAAATGTACTCTTAACATTTTAAACTGTTACTTCAAGCTCAAATATCAATTTTTCGGCCGTTTTGGCATGTCTATAAAAAAATATACACAAAATATCCTAATTTGGTTATTTATAGTGATAACTAGAAAGTAGTGGATGTGGATGTTTCAATGCCATCGTTCGTACTTGGGCTGCCTCCTTACTTAAGAATCCAGAACAGCACTAATAGTTTCCTAAAGGAAAATATTTCCGAATTATGAAGAGACCGTGCAAAAAAGGAAATAAAATATTTTCTTTGTTTTATATATATAATTAATTACAATAAGAAGTTTATTACTAACGTAAGCTAAGCCTTAGTTTATTAATGTAATATATGAATTTTAGCTCAATAGGAAATATAATTCTTAGAAACGGGTTTATGCAGAAACAGACATCTGTGCTTCATCGCAAATCAGCGCAGACGTATTAATTGGTGCAATAATTTATTTTTTAAAACCCTCTTACGTTTTTCTGAAACAAAAGTAGATGCCGTCTGAATAAATAAACTAAATATTTGGCTTCAAATATTCGGTTAAAAGGTTTTATTTATTTTTTCTATTTTTGTGATAATAATATGATTATATGTAACAAATATATAAACCTACAAACGGTCACATTTTGAGGCATCAGTTATATCAATATGTAAGTAGGTTAGGCTACTATTTCAGTGATTAGTACTGAGGTCAACGGTAATTAGAGTTTTAGTGTGTATAAAGTTATGATGAGGCTACTAATATTATAAATGTCAAGTTATTGTGTCAAATTATAAAATGTCGTATGTTTGGATGTTCTGAAGATGTTACTCACGTGTCGCGCAGCGGCTTAGATAGACTTCGCCTCGCCGCTTCCTGTCCCGGCTTCGATTCACGCGCCGTACAACTATTTGAGTGCCCTATAAATAGTTTTTCTGAGTCCGTCTATTATACGTTTGTAAAGTACCCCGCGATACAGATATTAGATTCCCTAGTGAGGGCGTTGTCTTTTAGAAAAACATAATTAAAGCAAACTCAATGAAGGAATACCGGGAGGCCAAAAAGTATTGGGGCAAAATTTGGCACTATAGCATAGATTGATACATACACCTAGATTATCTTAAAACATACTTATGATCAAAAAAAATGTTTTAGTTCCCGTTTTATTTTCAGAAAGCGAACTAAAGAACTTACTTACTTAAGGTTCAGATATCATTTGAAACATTATTCCCAACCCGAGTTTGGAGTGTATGTAATAATTGTAATTCGTTGCGTATGTGCCAATGCCATGAAATAATATTCGGTGTTATTATATATCAAGACCCAGGACAGGTGAATATTTTGCGCACTGCAAAAGTGGGTCAGACAGCCTGAGGCGCTCTGAGCCTGTGGTCATTAAAATTCAATGAGTACTCAACCGAACCGTGACGTCACGCGCTACATTTTACTCCACACTAGGATACAAAATGTAACTTGTTTCTTCTGGAATCAGATATATTATTCCTTGTCGCTATTATATTGTTACATGACACTTAAAATTGGGATCAAAGTTATATGTCAGGCCAAGGTCAAATTGGTTCATGGAGAAGATGCAGATTTATTCGCTTGAGTTAAGACGTCTACCTATGAGGTGTATTTTTTATTTATTTAGTTTTTGAGTATATATTATAACGGTTTATGGACATGCCAACAAAACCGAGTTACCGATTTGACTGTGATCGAGTCTTCGTGCAGAAACTATTTTATATTTATAACAAAATATTAATATTTACATTACATGACGCATTGTATATAGTAACATTTTATTATAAATATAAAATAGTTTCTGTGTTATATACATATACAGCACTAAAAATGAATGTTTACCGTTATACATATATACCTACAAAACATATTCAGATACATATAATGTAAAGACATAAAAATGACTATAGATGGAAAAATACTTATTAATCAAATTAAATTAGTATTAGCCTGATATTATTAGTTGAATAAACTGCTGATTTTGTTTTTATGTAACAAAACTTATCACTACAATAATATCTATCTATAACTCAAAAATCATATTAATATAAGTTTAGTATATAACTTGAAAATGTATTTCCGACGACACCAATATAACCAAATAAACAATAAAACGTAAAACATAATCATGAACATTCAATCTCTGAACCTAAACACATATCTGTTTCCCGAAACCTTATGTTTGGACAAATATCAACTTTAATCTCGATCAGACCAGTGGTAAGAGGAACAAAGTTCACAAAATTTAATTAGCTTTTATGAATTTTTAAGGTAAGTGTTCAGTAGCAAATTGTGACCATTTTGGTTGTTATAACTAACACAAAAACCTCCGTTTTCTCTTCTTTGTAACTGGCCTATAAAGAAGATAATTAATGTGAGTCTATTTGACTAATAGAAAAATCTCATAAAAAATATAAATGTGAAATGAGAGCGACGTTCAATATTATGATATAATAATATGCTTTGGTTGTGGACTTCAACGACAAGTTAAGTAAGATCTAACTGATGGTGGGTGGAATAACTTTTAACTATATGTAAGCCCTAGGGTTGACTTGGCTATTTTTCTTATACTGTGACCTACAGTTATCTTTTTATAAACTAGTTACTCATAAAAAAGACAAGCCGGCGGTTTCTTTTTCTTTTAATCTCAAAAATATGGCCAAGTCGCGAAATCCGTTTGCTTTTATTAGTATAGAATAAAGAATATTTGTTTTATTTTACTTGTGTATCATCGTAGAAAAAATTAGTCGCAATTTAAAATAAGGCTAAAATGTAAACGCAAGTGACAAATATACGTAACAAACCGCATTCAACAGCCAAACAGTTCAATTCTAACATTACAATACATTACATGTTAATACTTATGAAAATAAATTTTAATTAACCCTTAAATAACCTAGATATACGATATTTGAGCTATAGGAAGCTTTTTAGGTACCGTATAGTGTTGGATATGGAAGAGCGTGACCTTCTGACACAGGTGTAATTCACTTAATAGAAGGTCTCAACAACAAGAACAAGACTGTACAATTATGTTTAAGACATAAAAAAATACATTTTTAAATGTCATAAAAAGTAGATTGCTACCAACAAAATACGCGATCCGTTGCAAATCGTTATTTGGAAAACATGTTACTTGGAAAGTGGCCGGACAACGAATTTCCTTTTACCTTAGGCCAGAAACAATTGTAAGTTTTCACCCACATTTCCAACCTTATTAACTTTGAATTGAGTTTTGTGAATGGTTTGGAACTTGGATATTTCACCTAACTATTTAGAAACTTTTGCACTGATACGAAATCATTAATCCTTAATGCATCTTAAGAATTGCGGTGTAGTGGGGGTTAAGTTAGTAGGATCCTAAATTATACAGTAACATATCAGTTACATGGAAGTATTTATTTTCTGTTTATATATAGGCACTTACCTATATATAAACAACAATTTGAAATAATTTCTTTAAAGTGATTACCTGCCGTGTTCCAAACAAACTGAATGGCTTCATTTCTCTTATACTTCCCAATATCCGTATGCAGTTAAAAAGATCTCTCCTAGCCATAAAAACGACGTTTATATACATTATAAACATGGTTTCTAATGAAAGAATGTACATAATCAGCTTTATCTGATTTTGTTTTATGTACATCTTAAGTTCTATGCAATGCTCTAATTCACTGTATTCTACGTGTTTGCTAGAAATACTAATTAGTCTGTTTATCTCAAAGTCTGTTAATATAATCTCTAATTAAGTGTATTCTACATGTTTGCTGAAAATACTAATTAGTCTTTTTATCTCAAAGTCTGTTAATATAATCTCCAATTAACTGTACTAAAATTGTACTCTATGTATTTGCTGAAAATACTAATTACTCTGTTTATCTCAAAATCTGTTAATACAATATTAGACTAGTTATGATTAATTTCTTGTATACTTTGCTCATATTAAATATCATCGCCTTTGGTAGTGTTTGCTATTATTGTGATCATACTCATCAATTCGGCATCGTTTTTCATTTTATTATTTAAAAGATCTTAATCTTCTAACCTTGATTATTTAACTTTTCGTATATTACAGCAGCATGATTACCTGTAATCATCACTATTAATAAACCAATTTGATTTATTATAAAACCACGACTAGAATGGATTGATGGAATCAACTTGAATTTAATACTTTTTAAAGCTATGTTTATTAATAATATATTCTGTTTGAAAATCCATTTCTGCGAAGCTTGAATCGATATTAATATATTTTCGTGTAATAACGGATGACTTTTCAATCTTATTATTAAATTTGACTTGTTATAAAATAATGTATATATAATATGTTGAATGTTGTAGTACTGAATAATGTTATGGAAAGTAATATAATGTACTGTCAGAGTATAATAATTTCCAAAAACCTTAGCAACAACGTAGGTGAATATAAGTGAGAGTTGAAAAAACTTTATTACGCTTTTCGCGAGAGCTACGTATTTACATAATTTATTACTGGAGAAGTGTAAGGAAATATTCGTTGTGAATATTGTAGCGCTATTAACATTAACACTGAACGCGAACTGAGGAAATAAACCTGAGTATTTTATACTATGTACTTTAGTTACTGTTTATATTTCCAAACTTCGTTGAACAGCACAGAGTACACAATTAAAAATTTTAAATTAAGATTACTCAATCAATCCTGGAATATCAATCCTTTTGACTGATACTTATATATCGTTAGATTTTATAATATTAATCTTGGTTGGATGCAGATCCTCTAAAATAATTATTATGTACTTGAAACTTATAAAACTGCAACAAAAACGTGTTCATACAAATTGAAGTTAAATCGAAATAAAAATTCATAACAGCTTGAAGTGCAGTCCAATACTGCAATTTGTGGATTATCTGTCAGTTTCAATTTAATTAGTTATATTATGTCATTGTTCTGGAGAGTTATATAATGTTTCCTATTGAGAACGACCTATTGTGAGGATGGCATGATGCTTACTTTTCACCCCGGAGGTCGTGAGTTCGTTTCCCACCCAGGACAGATATTTGTGTGCATGTCTGGTTGTCTGGGTGTAATTATTTATATAAGTCTGTATTTACAAAAAAAAATGTAAATGTAAGTATATCAGTTATCTGGTTTCCATAGTACAAGCTCTGCTTAGTTTGGGATCAGATGGCCGTGTGTGAATAATTTCCCAGGACATTATTAATATGATTATTTATTATCCTATCAGTTACGTGCATATCAAATCCAATCAATAACCACCCGAGCTCTTGTAACGATATTAACCTACATGTGTCGTCCGGTTGAAACGCGCGTATAAACTGATAAACCTCAGTCATTACTTCACGTCAGATCCAATTTCCGTTGCCATTCATTCCATAACTCGGTCAGCTTCCATTATAAATTATAACATACTGAAGGACTAGTCATCTGAAGCCTCTAAATAGGACTCGATAGGCATTCATAAACCGGTCACACTCACTGAATGGGATAAAATGTCATTTTTCTGTATAATGTGTTATGCCTTGGTGGTGTAAGTACGTACCCAAATATTAGACATTACTATTCATATTTATTAAGTATGATTTGCTGATTGTACATAATCACAACTAGCAGAAAATTTAGAAGTGGTCGCGAATAGACTGCATCGGTTATAAAATACCTGATATCTCTGGCTTTACTTTAATTTTATTTTTTGTTTATTTATTTAACAATTATTTGACAGTTATTGAAACTTATGTTATTGAGACAGATTCCTTGGTGAGAGAACGTGGAGCAATAAGAAAATTGACCAACTAAAAAGTAGTTAAAACCTTTTGATAGTTTTTCAACTTCTAATGGTACGAGAGAAGGAATATGAAAGAGGAATGAGGACATGGTCAATCATCTCTAAACACGGATATTCTTTCGACCGGCGGGAATGATAGAAGCAGTAGGTACAGCTTTTCTTAGATTTAGTCATTCGTCACTCATAAACGGCTATTGGGTTAACGTTAACCTTTCTCTGAACCATTCAACTGAAGCCATAAGCTCTCGGATGCTGTTCTGTCTTTAATCTGTAATCCAGTGGCTTTTTAAGTAGTAGAGTAGTGAATGCTTCCTGCAATCATTAGTAGTGAGTACATCTTATGGCAAAACTGAAATGGCAGTGGGCAGGGCACATATGTAGCTCGTAGAACCGACGGCCGTTGGGGTAGAAAGGAGAACCTTTCTACCCCAACGGAAAGGGAAAGGTCGGAGTATGTTTGTAAAGTACCCCGCGGCACATGGATTAGGTACCCTAGTGCGGGCGTTTTAAAAATAAAAAAAAAAAAAAAAAAAAAAAGGTTTTTATTCACGTAGACTTTAAAAAAGCGCTTGTAAATAGTCAGAACATGTTTGTAGTAATACAGTTATTATTTCTAGTTACTTATTACAGACGTTGTATATTTAAATAATATATGACACTGTACTAGTATTTATCCCATTCCCAACATAGTAGTTTTCCATACATTTCCGACAAAGTAATAAAATCCTTGGCTTCTAACAGATTGATACAAAAAAGGTAACCAGAGAAGAGGCAATGTCAGTGTTTAACCCTTTCCTGAAATGGCTTTATCCAGTAGTTCATTTTACCATTTTACGAGATTACATTTGCAAATTGTTTTAATTTAGATACAAGAGAAAGATAATAAAACAAATGGGTAGCTTCTAATCAAAAAAATTCGTACTTCAATACTCCCAGGAACTTATATGAATTTTATTAGAAGCTACCCATTTAATTTATTATCTTTCTCTTGCTACCCAGTTATCAATCCAGTAATAAAAAAGCTCCAAAAAGCGTCATTTTTCAATGTTGACCACAGTAAGTTCAGTCACAACTAAGTCTTACAGATAGTGATATTAAATTTGGTTGGTCAACTAACAAAAAATTTCAAAACATTGCACAGGTTACAGATTCTGGTTTCAAAAACGCATTCAGTGTTGCACTTCAGGTATAGATTTTAGACAATCAATCATGTAACTAAAAGATTAGGCTTTAGGGGCTTTATCAGATTCTCACTACAGTGACACAGCCATAAAAAACGATTTATGGTCCATGCCACTAAATTATTGCTTAGATTAGTTTATATTAATTAGGGATAGAGATGTTCAATTACAAAATACCTCAAACTCTGACATTAAACACATTACTACTTACTTTTGTATGGTTACCCTAGTGCCAGAGCTGTTCAAGCTGCCCATTAGGCCTCTGATATGACTTAACGACTGTTGCCTAATAGCTTCAACTGGGATTGACAGTTTAACGTGCACTCCGAAGCACAGAGATGATTAGAAATTTAATCACTTTGGCGGACACCCATCTATGGACTGACCGCGAGCCTAGGTGCTTAACCTCACTAATCATTTACATGAGAGCCGAGAGCATCTGGCTATGAGCGCTTGAATATATTAAATATTATTATTACTTAATAAATTACATCCCTCTTTTTATTTCGGGGATTTAAAATAAATATTAATCCTTTTATAAAAAATGTGAGCCGTCACGGGACGCCTGGCAGATGTGAAACATCGACATTATTTTATCGACATTAATATGCAGAAGTCAAAGTCGAAGTATAAGTCGCAGTCGAAGTCGAAGTATAAGTCGCAGTCGAAGTCAAAGTCGAAGTCATGTCGAAGTCGAAGTATAAGTCGCAGTCGAAGTCGAAGTCGAAGTATAAGTCGCAGTCGAAGTCGAAGTATAAGTCGCAGTCGAAGTCAAAGTCGAAGTCAAGTCGACGTCCAAGTAGAAGTCGAAGTCGAAAAGAACATATTGTGCTAGGAACTAAAAAAAAACAAAAAAAAACACCACGGCATGCGTCGCCACGCCAGAAATCTGTTTTACGTGCGGCTATAGATGTTTCATATCAAAAACAAACGACTACCGTCGTTCATATAGGACAAAGAAGAACATTGTTAATTGGATGAGTACGCGAACGTTGCTACGACCAATGAACTGAAATGGAAACTGCAAGATACATGAAATATTGAATTTCAATAAAATGAAAAATATTTTATTTCTTTCTGTACACACTGTCAGATTTTGTTGGAGCTCTACTAATAACTGAAATAGACCACTAATCAAAGCGTGTTAATTATTAAACGTAATAAATCGAGTCCAGTTGAGTTTCTAAAATGTAATTCCTTGCTTTTTTCAATTTCTATTTGAATAAGCTCTTAGTGTTATCTGTTGCGTGTCATAAAATGAATGATTGGCATCTGACCTCAAAACCTATAACGTTCCAGTATCCTAGGAGGTGATATGTCGGATTTTATTAGGCGTCTGGCGACCTGAAAAATAATACTATAACAAAAATTTAGCAATAAATATGTATGATTAACACCGGGTATGATTGACACCGGAAAATATTTCTTTTACAAATAGATTTTTCGGAGTGCGTATCGAAGGTATAACTTTTAGTACGCGAAGACCATTTTAATTTAATTATTTTGACAGTAATATTGACAATATATTGTGCTTTAATCATCCGGATTTTATTCTATCGAAGCTTATCGAATAAAATGGGTACCTACTTTTCATTAATAAATAGAGTAATTTCAAAACTTATGCCAAGTGAGGCTTTTTTTAAAGTTCGTTTTTTTTATTTGTCTAAAGTTAGAACGCCCATTAAATTGGATTTGGATAAAGAACTAATTATTACAATGATATTAAATTATAACGCTACGAATAGCAAATTGAACAACACTTGTGCCATCAATCTACACTTAAAATCGTAGTATATTAAACTACAGAAAGGAGAAGGGAATGACTCCATACATTCCTGGGCCCAGGTGTTAACTGAATCAAACTAGCCTTATTTGTGAGAAGACATAATAACAAGACCTCACTGAAATTTTGGAAAAATTTGGCTATCCAGGAATCAAGTTATTTGAAGTATAGTAAAAGTTAGGTTAAATTATAACATTGTAGTTTTTTTACAAAATATTTTTGAATGGCTTCGGTTGTGTTATGGTTTTATGCATGGAGAGTGTGACATGTCGAAGATCTGGCACGTATGGATCCTCCGCGCCCCGGGCAGTCACTACAGTCGAAGAAAACCACAAATAAAACATGGAAAATACGTGCGCACTTAAAACGAAAGACAACGAACGAGTGACAGTCAAAGAGCATGTAAAGACTGTCAGGCAGAAAAGTGTTGCCCGAAGAAAAATTAAAGGAATACGATCCGCTATGAATCGATTCCACGAATAACACTTGTAACTCGATTTTCAAACATATTCTGAGATTTTAACGATTTATTATTAATAGATTGCGAGCAATTCGTCATTATTTTATCGATTATTAGGTTTCATAACTTAATTTAAGTTTTCTCGCTTCCTAGATAGAAACATGATACCATATTTTGTGATTTCATTTAGAAAAATATAACGGTTTTTTTAATCCACATTTCAACTAGTTAACTGCTGGGCCCAGAAGTTTCCTTCTCCTTTTCAAGAATTAAATCCATGGCGAAATATTTCTGTTAACTACGAGTATATGATCATTTGATCCAATTCAATTTTCTCTTAGCGTCACGTAGCCTCGTGCAGGTATTGGGAACGCGATGAAGTGTCGTGTAATAAAACACCCTTTAATCCTGTATCACAGCGACGACACCTACACTTGATTTGCAACAACTTGATTTGTTCCCTACCAGCCCTGAAGTATTTCGCGATCTCGATATACAATGAAAATTTTGAAATCTATATAATGGATATGCTGTAACCATAAACATTTAGCGGTGAGATTTACTGTTTAACTCACCGCTGCTCTGCTGCACAACAATATGTAATAAACTACGGGTATATATAGGTATATTGCTATAACCATTTTTTGAGTTTTCAGTTGCGCATATTTCTAGGCTAACTCTATTCGACAGACTTGCAATCAAATTACGAAATAGTATTGACTGTAAATCACTGTATCAATTGGTTTATACAGAAATTTCGTAACATAAACCTTAATTTTAATTTATTCAAATATCATATTTTAAAAAATAATGTCTGTAATTTTATTTTTTATTTTTTGAAGTTTCATTCTGTTCATTCACATTAAGTTTTAGTCATAATGCGATGAATATCTGAGAAATCGGACTCAACATAATATATTTATTTATTTATAAATGATACACCATCGACAGTTTACAATGCAACTTAATTTTTTTTTATGTTTAATCACCAGTTCTGTGTGATTTGCCATTACAGGTGCATACAACATTTACATAATAATTCACTAATAGTAAAATTGGTACTAGATACGATGTTCTAGCAGGTGGACTACTGGTATTATTATTACTACTATTTGGCAACTTCTAACACAAACTAGCGAAGCGAATGTACGGCAATTGAGTGCTATGCAATATTGTTCCAGGTCCAGCATTCGCGCAACATTCTTCGCGCCAACAAACTGCTCGGCAACTTCAAATTGGACGTGGCAACTGTGTGGAACCAGACGGGTAAGTAATATTTTGAGGTTTTTACACTGTAAGGGTAAATTTTGCTTTCTTGTGCTTAATCTAATACAAGGGTTATTTTTGGCTGAATTTTAGAATCAAATCAAACATTTCTCCTTCTTTCTAACATTACCTCTAGCCACTGACAGTAAGTTCATCCCCATAGCAACCTATATTATCAAAACAAGCCTTTACAAACTTTTGTACGGTTTTTAGATGTTTTCTGTATAGCTCACCGTAGGTGAAGCTGGGAAATGAGCTTGTTGCTTTAACCAAGAGTATAGTCTCTTTTTATGAAATCCTAATTGATTGACGATAACAGATTGATACACCCGGCGGCGAGCACGGACAAGCGTTCATAGGTTACGCTCCGCCTCAGGTTGTCTGCTTACTTCCATACTTAGTGGTATTAAAAAGTTTACATACAACAGAATCAAACAATAATTCCTCAACATCCTTTAACTTAAACTCTACAAACTAACTTAATGATATTTTTGTTCCTATGTACTTTACTCGGACCTTAATAAATACAGCAAGCTATTTACTTAATAAGAACTAACATAATTCTGTAATATAACGGTCATAAACCAAATACATAATTTGTGCGTAGCCCCGCTATTATTTTACCACATGATGTTAGAAATAATATTATTATAGAATAAAGTTGGTACAGATCTACAACTAGGTACACTTTCGACCAAGCGAGGGTTTAAATAATATAGTAGATGTCTAGACATACATCTACTTTAGTCTATTTTGCGTGAGTGTTACTAGTTCTTGGATAGAGATAATGTAAATAAATTTCCATATTTTTTGCGCAACATTATACTAATAAATAAATAACTTAATAGTTTCGTAAAGATCGCGTTACACGTAGCTAGTAAATAAGGTGAGACAGTATTTCACAAAGCTACAGCTTCAAAGTTTATACAAAACTTGAGTTCGACCCTACTTCTACCAACTATCAACTTACCACGTTAGAATCGTTACACAGAGATGTTTAAAGGATAATTGACAATAGCGACCTAACCAGCAACAAACTGCAAAACTAGAATATCGGCCTCAGATTACAAGTTGGTCGGTCTCCTACGGATTATGTTCAAGAACTTCATAACCTTATCGCGCCATCCCCGTTCTTTCATTGGCTACTGGAGAGACCCCACCGCTTTGTTCCCCTTTTCACGTCCGTATTTAAGCTGTAGAATTATATCCCGGACTACGTGTATCCAGACACATACAATGTAGGTTCATTGAAAGGCAGAGTTAACAGACATCTGGTGTATCTTCATCATGGGTAGGTACGTGCACTCCACCCTAAGCCATATCTCCGCCTACTATTATAGTGGGATAGTGACCGATTTTATCCACCATGCTATAGTAATAAATAATAATATACTATACGTAATAAAAAAAAATGCCTTAATTCAATTAAATCAGTGTCTTAATATTTTAAAATCGTATCGAAAACATAAATATGAAATGAGAGCTAAGTACAAAAAAGTCAGTTGCGACATTTATTTACAAGAAGTTAAAATATGTGTTTTATAACAAGTTCAAATATAATTTTTCTTAAAGCTTATGTTTGGCTTGCTGATAGAACTATGACTAGTTTCTACCAGCAAGCGAAACATCAGTTACAAACATAAAAAATTGGGGTCTTCCATGACTGTATTAGAACTAGCCAAGTAAGACCAAGTCTCAATATATGAGATCTGAAAAAAATTTGAATGTTTATGTGAAATGAGTTATGAGCAGGTAAAAAAAGGCTCCAAATGGTTCCTGTTATATTAAACACAGTACTGTTCGCCAGTTCTGTTAGCATGAACTTATCTTGACACACTACCGCGTGTCTAGATTAAGTTCATGTTTGTGTTCTTATGGTTTATATATTCAGTATACACGGTGTTCTTTACCTGTGTGGATCTCTCCTTCATACTAATTTTAAATATTGACGGTGAATTATTTTCCTTATTTCATACATTATGTTGGGACGTGAAAGTGCACGTAGTGTATTAGATTATTTACACTAAGGCTTTCAATCTATTTTTGTTGAATTTTGCCTCCATTCGAAGAGGTTCGTGCTTGAGATCCTAATTTCCAGAAATGTTTAAATAAAAACGCCCTCCTAGCGTCCTCTGGCGACGTAACGTTGATATTGAGTGCCGTCTGTGCTGTGTTTGTACCACGACGGAAGTCGTGTTCTAAATTTAAGCGCATTATGCTTTATCTTATCTTGTCAATATTATTTTCAGACACAGTGTAGGTATAATAAGTGGAATAAAACATGCTGGTCTTTACTCCTACTAACCATATTAAATGTTGCATAATACGTATGCATGTGATGCCTGCCTTTTATTCGATCAGCTGCAAAAATGTCAAAGAAAAACAAATTACATTTTTGAATATACCATGATAGTTAACAACACAATATTTTTATAATGAACCACTTACTTTTCTCTTGAACTAAGGCATTTGCTACGATGCAAAGCTCTTGTGTTGCGGTTCAATTTATACTGTTACGAACTTTATATGCCTAATTATAGTCGTGTTAACCCTAAAATGCCTGGAACGGTACATTATTTATGTACTGCATTTATATAAGGTTATATTTCCAATTAGTTGCGTCACTGAATCCATACCAATTTATGTTAATTAGTCACAGACCAAACGCAGGCGAGATCGGGCGGGACATTTTCAATTTTCCGTACGTTCGAATTTGTTCACTCAATTTTACTATGAAAGGGTTTATCGATAATTTTCAACTCAATGTTTTGACGCTTAAATACTTACTTAGCTCATTTATATAAAAAAAATCGGCCAAGTGCGTGTCGGACTCGCACATGAAGGGTTCCGTAGCAGCAAGTATTTCAGTTGATTAAATGAAAGCAAATTGCGGTTTACAACGTATTAAAAAAAACTACTTGCTAGATCTCGTTCAAACCAATTTTCGTTGTTAGTTTCTATGGTAATGTACATCATATATTTATATATAGTTTATAGTTTTATCATTCTCTTATTTTAGAAGTTACAGGGGGGGGACACTCATTTTACCACTTTGGAAGTGTTTCTCGCGCAAACTATTCAGTTTAGAAACAATTGATATTAGAAACTTCAATATGATTTTCTAAGACCTATCCATAGACACCTCACATGTATGGGTACGATGACAAAAAAATTTATTGAGTTTCAGTTCTATGTATGGCGATCCCCCAAAATTGTTGTTTTTTTCTACTTCTGTGTAAAAATGTTAATGCGGTTCACAGAATACACCTACTTACCAAGTTTCAGCAGTACAGCTCTTATAGTTTCGGAAAAAAGTGGCTGTGACATACGGACGGACAGACAGACAGACATGACGAATCTATAAGGGTTCCGTTTTTTGCCATTTGGCTACGGAACCCTAAAAAGAAAACTCTGTTACTTATAAATGCTAACTTGAAACACATTTCATCTTTGAAATTGAGATGTCATTCTATACTTGAGTCAAAGAGATGACATGTATTTCGCTAATCGGATCCTCGAGGTTTTTTAAATACTTATATACCTACATAAGACAGGCAACACATATTATTTTAATCCCTAATTACCATAACATGTACTCACAAAAGCGCGGTTGATGTCTTTGGGCTATGGTAACTGATAACCATAATGCTGCAAGTTTCACAAGTGTTAACAATTTTATGAACTCACTAGCTGTGCCCACGTTATTACCCGCGTTAAACTTTATAAATAACCACAGCTCCTCCCCCGTAGGTGATAGCGTGATAATATGTAGCTTATAAATTGACCCGACCTCTTAGTAATATTCATACAAAATTTGAAGTAAATACATGCAGTACTTTTTGAGTTTAGCCCGGACATACATACAGACAAACAGACAAGAATTCTAAAAACTATATTTTTGAATTCGATATCGTCTGCAGATCACGCTCCTTTTAAAACAATATTCAACGTACAGTTTTGATTTTTATACGTTTTTATTATATGTATAGATATGAGTCAAAATTAACAAATTACTTTTTTTGCAGTGCGTGTACGGAACCCTAGAAACAGTATACAATACATTACATTCGTAACTCCCTCTCTAGGGAGTTTAACAAAACCTCTGATTTGAGGACTGCTCACATAATGGACATTTAGAATGCCCGCGTGTGTACATTACATAGAATTTATGAGCCTAGCCATCCCGCGGGACTGTACAAAATATACCCGTTATTTGGTTAGATTCTATATTTGATTTGGTACTTTTATACTCCAACGTAACCGTACAGAAAATTATTAAATTATTTAGGTGAGTAAAGGCACCCTTTACGTTACATACACCTGTTTCCCGGAGGGTTAGGCAGAGACTACGGATTTCCAATTGTCACGATCTTTGCCCACCTCTTTTGCCTTAACGTTACACATAATAATATGACAATGTCAATAAATAAGTACAACATTGTTGAAACTTAAATAACAAGGTTAAATAATGCAATGTTTCTAACTTATACTTGTATTAACTCGGCATATTCAATTATTATTAATTATGGATTGAATTAGCGACAAACAATCAATTTCTTTCATTTGCTCGCAAAATTGAAATCGTCATTATCATCGTTCTTATTTTCTTTTTGTCGTGTCAGACAACAACTATGAAGCTATGTTTAATTTTAAATATAAGTTGTACAGACGCCAGCACATCAAGCTACCTCAATCTGTCAAATTTCCCCAAGTGAAAGTGAACCTTGCTTTTATGATAAAATTGAAAATCTATAAAAGAAATTTGACAGATTGGGGTAGCTAGATGTGCTGGCGTCTGTACATGATTAAGTGAAAGAAGGAGCAAGTATTTAACGAATTAATAAACATATCCGTAGATGTTAAAATATGTTGCATTAAGAATTTGAATGTCCTTTTCATCAGCTATCCTTTTTTTTGTTCTGGTATTAACTAGAAGATTCTAACAATGTAACAAAAGCCACCGAAACGCTTACTGATACGCGGGTTCAAAGCCTTAACGTGACAATACAAACATTTTTTATTTGGCTGTAAATAGAATAACTAAAGGTAAACCTTGAATATCGTAGATAAGCTTATTTGTTGTCTGTAAATAGAATAAAATCGTAAAAAGATTATAGATATGGTTTTATTTGTATATTTTGGTAAATGGGATTCCTATATCATATCTACACAGGAGTCAATAATTGTAAGTTTGTCTAACAGGAGAAGATGAGTTAGTCTGCGTTCCTATTCATTTTGACGAATGGTTTTTTGAGCTTTATCTTACTAAATAGATACATTACTGTGCAGCGCTTATGGCATCAAATATCGCCACCCAATCCCATCCCGCGAGGGGCATAGAAGTCGTCCCGAGTGGATATCCAAAAGAGAACAGACAATACCGTTTGTATTTACTATGGCCATCATACTGCAATCGAAAACCCTCCTAGCAAGCGTAGGTATTCTGGCATATCCCCCAAATGATAGACGCAGCTTCATTTTGTAACAGCCTTTGGTCAGCAGTGGATTGTGGTCTGAAATGATGAAGACTAATTTTGCTAATTGGATGTTGAGAATTGTTTTTCGTTCATATGTCGTGCAAGTTTGCAGCTTTGAAATTTGGTAAACAAGTAAATGCACCAAAATTAACAATACAGATGAATAAGTTACAAAGTCGAATAAAAAATGTCAGGTTTCAGCTACCGCTGATAAGCCGAAACTATTCCTCAAAATAGTTTTAGGATCATGTTAGGGTAATAACGTCAAAGGGCATTGTTTATAAACATAAATAAAACTACAGAAGTCTAAAGAATTTTTATTTTTTTCTATAGCTGTCGTTGTCTTTCATCATAATAATTCATTTTAGACGAATGTCGTCCACTACTAGACAAATCTTACCCCAAGCTTAGGGGGTATGCCATAATCGCTAAACACAGCTACGTAAACAGAAAATGGATAGGATATTCCAGTATGATGTTCATAGTTGACAGAAAGATACAACTACCCATTCCCTGTTAAGTGTTCTCTCGGGACGACTTCTGCAACCCACACATGTTAATTAGGGTGGTGGAATGGCGTCGCCTTCAACAGACAGCCATCGTCGTCATCAGTATTACTTATAATAATGTCCCAGGGGCTTTACCAGCTAAGTCGCCTAACATCGTTTTCGTGAATGGCGTTCAAATAAATAAAGGTTTAAAAATGACTTAATCAATCGTTAAATCGGCTTCCATGACCCAATACGACGTCATAAATGGTCCGAAATCGATTGTCAGCGTTGAAGCCGATTTAGCAATTGATTAAGTCATTTTTAACCTTTATTTATTTGAACGCCACTCACGAAAACGATGTTCGGCGAATTAGCCGGTAGCGCGCCTGGGACATTATTTACACATGGCAATCCCAAGTTAAGCGGAGCTTGCACTATGGAAATCCGGTGACTGCCCGTCATAAAACATGAATAAAAATAAAACAGCCATTATAAACCAAAAATATTCAAGAATTCTGAAGGCTGGCACATTTCAACAGAGTCCTAAAATTAACGTTAAAATGTTGTTATCTGGGAATGAAACTGATATCAGAGACTGCGATTTTCCCTTCAGTGTCTTATTTATCAAATAATACATATTTTATTTGATCCAGTGTTGTTTTAGTTCCTCTAATTACCTCACTAATGGTTTGATAAAGGTCAAACCTATTTCTATAAAGTTACGAAATAGACTCTTAATATTTTGCCATGGTAATTTTATAAATTTGAGTTGAAATTTTATTCTTTGAAATGGTTATTGGATCTAAATAATTTCTGAAACATGGACAATTCTCTTAGACGATTTAACGTAATTTTACAGGATCTAATAACGATTATGATCCACTCCAGTAAGTCACAGACATAGATAGGGATGTACCCAAAATATTGCGTATTCCAATATTTTTTGACAGCCTCGTTGGTCTAGCGGTAGCGTGTTCAACCGTACATAACAAGTTCCTGGGTTCAAAACCCGCGTCGGGCAGAAAGTGATATTGGGATTTTTCTGTGAAAGAAAATTTCTCAGTATCAGAGAACGACACATAAAGCCGTCGCTCCTGAAGCTGACCTCTTTTCGGTCATGTCGCTAGTCGTCCCATCGGATTATGAGAGTGATGAAATAGAAATCATGTCTCCTCATTTCGTACAAAGCTCAAGTGGTTGCCGATTCGCCTTCGCCGGAATGCTCATATTCTTTCCTTGCTTTATAACATTCTCCTTAACCCTGCTACTCCCATATATTTAAAAGAACGCTTCGAGTTCCTTTGTGACACGCATTTGCGATCCTTAAGATCATCAGAAAACGTAAAACTTCATATCCCAGAGCACAAATCTATATTTATGGGAAACTCTTTAAGTGTGCAGGCAGCCCGACTTTGGAATGCCTTGCCTATTGTAATTAGACGTGCTCAGACAATAGCAACTTTCAAAAAGCTTGTCAGAGAACACTATTTGAGTGTATAATTGATGTTTTCTTAAGTTAAGTATCTATTCTCTTCTTATTTGCTTATTTAATTTTGTCTTTTTCATATTTTAACAGTAAATTCACTAAAAATGGTTTTATTTATGGATATACCATCATTTTGGTATATCTCTTGTTGCACACCTACTGCTAGCTATAAGTTATTGTTCAGCTCCTATCCATCCTAAGGTTGTCTGGAAGAGATCGCTTTATGCGATAAGACCGCCCTTTGTACAACTTGTTTATGTAATATCTCATGTTGTATTTATTTTTATGGTGTACAATAAAGAGTATTCTATTCTATTCTATTCTAGAAAGTCCCCCTGTGTTTGCGTACCCACTTGTGCACTATAATATGTCCCGCTCAGATGGCTCTTCTCCATTGAGATTGGCCGCTCTGGCCGAAATTCGGCTAGGAGGACATTATTTATAGCGTATCCTGACATAATTACCGAGGTTCTAGTCTCACATTTCGCTTAAGCCACTAGAAGATACTAAACCTACCCAAAATGAGACATTTAAATATTCATGAGAACGGCAACAACACTCTTTAAATATTTATATTGTTGGTGCTTTGTACTTTCATTTTTATGAGCAGTAGATTTATCATTACTCTCCATAAAAAATGTTTTTAAATTAATATTATATTCGGGTTTTTAGTTAATTAGTGCCTACGATGCAAATTGCTTGTTAAGTTATTGTACGTGTTTGGCCTTCAATAAATTATAAATTTGTTTTATGACCATGTAGAATATGATTAACTGACTGCAAATATTAATTATTAAACATGGCGAATTTTTTTTATTGTCAATCAAAAATTCCAAAATTAACAATCCGCACTAGGTAAGTAAATAGCTGTATCACGAGGGACTTAAAAACATGCACATTCACAAACACCAAGCATACTTAGTCTCAGAACTAGTTGTCCATAGGGCTACGGCTAAGTCACCGATCATCGTGATCGCCATTGAAATAGATGAAGGTTCACCATCATCATCATCTCATCGAACGACTCCCACTGCTGGACAAAGGCCTCCCCCAAAGATCTCCACAATTGCCGGTCTTGCGCTATCCGCATTCAGCGACTTCCAGCGACCCTCACAAGATCATCGGTCCATCTAGTAGGGGGCCTGCCCATGCTGCATCTTACGGTTCGTGGTCTCCACTAGAGACCTTTCTGCCCCAGCAGCTATAGGCTCAACGAGCTATGTGCCCTGTATACCACGTCAGCTTGGTATATTTTCGGGCTACGTCGGTGACTTTGGTTCGCCTGCGACTCTCAGCATTTCGTATTCGATCTCGCAGGGAAACTTCAAGTATACTCCTCCATTGCTCTTTGGGTGACCTTGAGTAATCTGATAAGGCCCATAGTGAGCGACCACAGCTCTGTTCCGTAAGTTATCACAGGCAAAACTCGTCGAACAATACTCGTCGAAGACTTTCGTCTTGAGACACTACGGTATTTGGGACGAAAAGTAATGTTTTAATTCATCATACGAGTAGGCGGTAGACGAAAGATGACGACGTGGAGGCTGTAGTGAGTACTTTAACCACGGTGTCAAACGGTGTGTGTTATGATTATTTTTTTTGAAACCGTGCACCCTTATTACATGAAAAATAAAACAAACTAGGAAAATATAGAATATTAATTTGAATAATACCACAGGGTATTTACATCTCAACATGCTCACCCCCTCCTAATGTAAAATGAATACCGCAGCTTATTGAAGTTTGTTATACCCGTAGTATCACTCACGCGTTGTTGGATTTATACCATGGCAATAAATTACCATTTAAAAGCACATGAAAATTCTTAAATAAAAAAATATACTTTTAAATTGAATCAATATGTTTTGGAAGTATACAAGGTAGTATGTATAAAATGCGCAACGACTTTACATTGATATAAAAAATATCTTAATCAATATTTTTAGTAAGACGTATAGCTTCCTCAGGCACCACCATTTTTTCATGGATTATCATTTTAATAATATTAAAATTCAATTTATTTATCTATTTAATAATAGACTGGGACTATGTTTTCCCATTCGTCCAATACAGCCTTTTTAAGCTCTTGCTTATTCTCCGCAGCTGGTTCACGCTATCTTACTTCCCGTTGTAGCTAGTCCCATAAATGTTCATAAGTTCGGTCAAAGTTCAGCTGACTCATTTTCCTATTAAGACTTTTAATTACCTCTCTTACAAAATTCACCCACCTAAGGCAAAGTCGAATATTCTTTTGCGGCGTAGTTTTGGTTCTATCAACTTGGATAATCTTCGAGAGGAAGCCGCAGTGGCATTATGAGCTGTGGTAAGTCCTGTTAGGACCTGTTGTGGGTTTGTGTGGTTTTAAGTCACGTTCTTTAAGGCAGGTGTTGGTGAAAGTGATAGGATAAGAAAAAGATGTTCTTATTGTCATATGACTTACATCGACATCTTGGACATCTCTGAAAAGGTGTTACAATTTTTTTGTTGACGATTTCTGAGGCTTGTTTATATTACTAATCGATCAACTCTTTCACATGTTTTCTTCTTTGACCTTTTCTAGGTCGGCCAATGATCCCCAGATACCTTTTGTAGACAGATTGAAATGTTGATCGACTAACTTTATATTGTCCAGCGCCATTTCCCTGGCTCTTTGAGGTATGTAACAACGTTACGATTCGGTCAACTTGTGCTTGGGGTAGGTTTATATTTATCAGTAAAATGAAAGTGGGAGGCACAGTTCTGAATTTAGTAATTAGAATTTAACGATAGTTTTAAACAACGTCCTAGCGACAGAACATTAAACATCGTATTAATATTATAAATGTGAAGGTTTGTGAGTATGAATGTATGGGTGTTTGTTACTCTTTCACGCAAAAACAACCAAACGGATTTTTAAGAAGCTATGTAGTTATTATGTGATGAAACTTTGTCGTTATTTTGTACAAATAATAATAAAAATAAAGCTTATATATCCAAGTAACATGACCTATGTGTCATAATTTATAAACACAGCTAGTAAAATTATGAGTATTTAAAAATCCTGATTATATGATATTTGACACATTTACCCTTCATAATTTTTCAATATAGAGGGTATATTGAAAAATTATGAGAAGAAGAAGATGGCAGTAGCCTAATTTTTTGACTTATTCATTCTTTTTTTTTCTATTTTTAAAAGAGTAACAGTCTATAAATATTAATGAGTTTTGATGTGCTTTGGGCTCGTTAATTGCATGCATATAAAAGTCCCCCGCGATACGGTACAGCGCAGGCGTTATCTAAACAAAAATATATTAAATACATAAAAAATTTAGATTTTCAATTTAAAGTCGTTTTGTGGGAGTCTAGATTTTGTTAGCATTTAATAAGTATATTTCAATTATTTATGACATTAAATATTTTACATATTTATTAAAAAATGACTATCATATATTTATATTGAGTGTCTAAAATAATTGAAATGTACTTATTAAATGATTACTAAATCTAGAGTTAAAATATCTATAAAATATAAAAATAATAAACGTTATATGCACAAATTAGTAGACATTTCAGAAGCCTAGAGAGTAAAAGTATTCACAGTCTCATTACTTGCTTGTACAGATATCTGATGTGGTTTCTTCATTGTATTTATGTGGTTTCATATCTTTAATAATTATTCGTTTGGACTATAATTTAAAAGACAAATATAAACGAGCAGATTAGTTGGAAAATAATGACCATTAAGTTTATAGTGACTTTCACACCCGACATAGTAGTTTTTCCAATTTCTACAAAAGATGCCGTCTTAGCAACGATAAATAATAAATATCAGAATGGATTGGATTCCGCCCGGTCATAGCGACCACTTCAACTCCAACTCCGTATGGCGTTGTTGCGCCAGAAGATAGCGTCCATAGACGATCTTCTTAGGACACTGTCAACCATAGATTCTAGAGATCTCTAGACCATATTATTCTCTCTTACAAATAAAAATAATAAATTTTAAAACCAATTTGAACTAAATTTATAAGACCGCGTATAGAGGGTTATTTGTAAAACACCAATCACCTCATAGGACTAAATTTGTTCTACGAGCTCAGACATAACTTAATACACGAGAAAAATGGTTTTAAAAGTTTTTGTGGTATTTTCCATTTGTAGGTCTATGTTTTATTCATAAAGGTAAGGACGAGAAAGTACTCTAAGTTAGCGCGCATGTGCAATGCTTGTAAGTAAGTAAGTAATTTATTTGCATAAACATGTGTATACATACAAATAGAGTTATAAACATTCAAGCGGGCAATTAAATGAATACGTATTTTTGTATAAAAATAAAATCTAATTAATTATCAAAAGTTGTAGAACAAAAGTTGTTCCTTATGGTATTAACTATCTAGTACTGCGAGGTTGTTGGTGTTTTACAAATAGCCCTGCATATAGAAACCATCGCAAAATTATTAAAATTTAATAATAAGTAACATACGAAAAGTCAACCTCTTGCTTTTATATAAATTTATACCATCTCTTTTGTTTATTTTTGTTTATTAGGTTAACCAACAATAGCTTACACATTAAATTTGAGTTTGGTATATCTTAACTTACACAATACATTTTCTTGTGTAGCAACCAGTTACAGGTTAACACCACATGCGAAATTAAAGGTTGGCGTGTATAAATTACATTAATTAAAAATAAAATTATAAATTATCTAACTTAAAAATTAAAGTGAAATTAAATTGTGACTGAATGACATTAAATTAAAATATAAAAGTAAGAAATTAAACAAAAAATTATTAAACAAAAAATTAAAAAGCTATTAACAATTTAAAAAATTTGGTAAGATTCAAATCAAGTACATAATAATAAAATTGCATTGCATTAAATAATACTAAAATTAATTACAACATATAAAAGTATATATAGCAAATCACTTTACGTGTCATTGCTCTAATGGTACACGGAAACAATACTTAACTCTATATATTTACAATATATTATTATTATTCGGAATATGTTGTTTTGTAACTCTGCAGAATGTGGAAATTGCATCATAATTGATGCCTATCAAGTCGCTGCAGCTATTTACAATTTTACACATTCTGCAAATGGGTGAGTTGGCTCCAAGTACTGTTCGACGCAGGGGTGGGCATAGAGGTGTGATCGGATTACGAGGTATACGTGATGGAACTCTAAACCTTAGGAGATGTAACAGATCTGGGCAATTAATGCCTCTGATAATTTTATAAAGCAGAAGAGCATCTGACATATCTCTACGCGTCTCTAATGTCTGCATTTTAAAATATTGAAGGCGAGCTTTATAGGAAGATAGCTCCTTGGATTTTCCTTTGGAGAAAGCTAGATGCCATAGGAATCTTTTTTGAATTCTTTCTATGCTTAGAATATGTGTGGTCTCCACACACACACACATCTCTTGATCAGCATTTCAATATTTTTATACGTTAATGTTAACACAAAGAGTAAAACGAAACTCAATGTTATTTGACCATCCGTCTGATCCAAGTTGAGCCTCTAGCTCGTAAAGAATGTGTTTCAAAAATATGGATCCTTGTGTAGAATGTTTACTTAATATCAAATGCTGAAAATCGTAAATTCTGTTATATTCGTATTCATTGCACATTCAATTACAATATTTTACAAAAGAAAAACTGAACCAGTTTCTTTTCTGTGGGGTAGTTCTTTTGAATTTATTAAGTAGAGCTAAATATATATTTTATATATATTAAATGTTTCCCGCGGTTGCACGCGAGTTTAACTGTATTCATTTATATATGCCTTTGTGTTATTCGGATATATTACTACAAAGTTTCATCAAAATCCATTCCGTAGTTTTAGGTGAAAGAGTAACAAACATCCATACTTCCTAACATCCATACTCAGTAACTTTCACATTTATAATATTAGTAGAATACTCATAACACCCACGGTATATAAATAACGAATACGTAAATGTAGATTGCTTACTTCAACGGGACCATGAGCCTGTCGTCCTTAACATAATGATGCCCGCGGGCATTTGGTTCCTATATTTATAAGGCTACCGCTTGAGAACCTTTTGTAATCACCAGTATAAAAATAATAAAGTTAATATAAACATAATATAAGTTACTAACCAATAACATCTGTGCTACAAGCAATGATATTGTATGTTACAAAGCTAATAGTCGGACTAGGTTATCCATTGAAATAAATATCTAAAGATCCAGTTTCATCGTATCACAATAATCTTGCCCGTATTAACTAAAACATTAGAGTCAAAATAAAGTTAACAGAAGTATCAAAACACGTAAAAACCATGGTAAATAATAATTTATTACGAGCAGAATATAATCTTTTCGAAAAATATAATAGAATAAATTTTGTGCTAATCATAAAGTGTACATATTATAAAAAACTTTAAAATAGAGTTGTAATTATTCGAGGCGACTTTGTGATGTTCTTCTAAATAAATTCAAATTTGGCGTATATGTTAAGAGAAGATGAACGTCGTAATATTGGTTAAAAACACAAATAAGTACACCAATTTGGTGAATATCTCTTACAAATATCAGATTCGCCGCACTTAGATTCTTCATAATGGCAGAATTGAGTTAAATGATTTACTATAAAAAAATCGTTGATATGAGGACACTAAAATGTATTCATGAAGCAATTAAAATTCTTCCATTTCTTATTTGGCTTAATTTATCCGCGTGCTTTAGACGGCAAATTAAACGTACGTCAGACATTGACAGTTGGTGCAACACGAAGATCACGGAACACACGCAATTAGACTCGCGGCGAAAAGCACTGTTAGAGGGTTCAAACGTGGCGCACTTACAGAGTCTCCATGACTGATCTCATTGAAGGACGTTATTTCTTAAATTATTAATTCAAGAAGCACTCAGTTTGTGCATTCACTAAGCTTAGAATCTTGATTACGTACGACAAAGAAGTTAGCTTTTAAGCATACTTATCTAATGTTGAATTATCTCAAGAATACCTTTGGGCCATATATGAAAACTTATATCTTAGCTCTGCAGTCGCGGACGTTGATGAGCCACGATAGAACCTTATGATGATAAAATTTACATAGCATTTACCGTGGCTAGTAATGAAAATATCACGCTGAATCAAAAGGATGGTTTCCTAAACACAAAATGGATCACGTATGAAAATGTACATGTTAGTGAGTTTTCAGTACTTATTTGCCGAAGCATATGTGTATGAATTAAAAAATAATTGAGGTTTACCAATCAATTATGTAATAACAAACATTAACATTATTAATTTAATTTTATAATATTTTATTAAGGTATTAAAGAAGTTAAACTAAGAGATTATTTATAAACCTGTAGGGTTCCAATTACGTTCCGAATCAAGATAATGAATACTCAAGAAGTCTTTACGAACTCAAGTTTACAAGCAACCCCGAAGCACGAGTACTGAGAACTACCACATGTGCAATCAGCTACATTCGGATTCAGATTACCTTGTTTTTTTTTCTTACCAACACAATTCTCGTCACCAACAACAAGTTCATACTCACATGATTATGGTGTCGGACTGTACCAATCTCTCGGTGAACTATTCGGTTTCAGAAGGTCTTCGAAAATTCATTGTGATCGTTTTTAATCTTACTTCTTACATTAATTTCCACATCTGTACGCTTCCGACACCTCTTTCGCAACCATGTTCTCGACTATGTCATTAATGCTCAGTCACAAAGTATGTTTAATTTTATAAATATGGTCCAAGAGAAGTCCAGTACCTGACCTCTATCCGGTCATGTCGCTAGTCGTTCCATCGGATCATGGGAGTAATGAAATAGAACCTGTCCCTGTGTTTACGCACAAACTTGTGCACTATAACATGTTTCGCGCAGATGGCTAGTCTCCATAGACACTGGCCATTATATGTTATGTGTAATCTTGTAAATGTTGTGTTTACGTATTTTTCAGTGACCTAAGCTTTACTCTTTATTTCTCCTAATACTTGCTACCTTACGCTACCATTATTCATCAATTAATAAATTCTGGAACATCCAAAGCGAAATAGTTACTTGGTAGAGTTTCACCTTTAGCGATAAAAGCCGCCAGTTCAGTCATATTTTAATATACATTATGTTATAAATTGTACTTCTTTTTCTGCTACCTTTATGCTCGAGGTTTGTTCAATCCGATAGCAAAAATATGGGAAGGTAGAACAACTTGGCTTTGCTTGGCTTCCTTCACCATTTTCGTCAGAAATTGACTTATTTGACGTTGCACTGTCTAGTAAACTTTCACATATCTCAAACTCAAACTCAAATATTTTATTTGCTTAAATATGGGTTATAAAAGATCTTAAAAATAATACAGTGTACGCTCCATATTAGCCTTTCGGCGTGCAAATGTTGACAATTATTGTATTTACCTACCTATTTTATTACTAATCAATTTAATCTAAGCGTTAGAGCTAGTTAAAATTTTATTTTGACAACTTTCAGAACACTCGTAAGATGGAAAACGCTGTCTCCTATTTAAGAATTCTTTTGCGCAGCTCTCTGTGTCTTTGTATGTGAATTCTAAATGGACTTGATGTCATAAACAAGTAGAAATTAAAAGAGTCGTGTTAAAATGACTTTTCCTAAATCAGTCAGATCCGTATCTTATAATAACTGGCAGGATCTTTTTATAGGTTAAATAGGTATTATGTAAGAATTAATTCGTAGACTATCATTTCAGCGTAATGATAGTTGGAAGATAGTAATCAGTTTTTAAAATTATACTTATATCTAAATATAGTTTCCTAAAATTACTTTTTATTTTGTTGATATTTTATTTTTTACTGTTGACATTATGTTAACTGTAATTTATTTAATAATTATTTTGATAAAATCGGCTAACTGGTGTCTGGTGTCTGGTGCAAGAGTTTTTATATTACATTGTTTGAACTCATTAAGGTTAATCGACTATAGTAATCAACAACCAATTTAATTCGTAACATGAACTTATTTTGAGATTTCTCGTTTTCCAGATTGTAAATTGGGTAAATTTTTTACAGTTTGAAATAGAAATATATAACGCTTTTTTAAAATCATATCTCAACTTATTACAGTCAGACCCAGAAATCCCGGTCTCCTTTGACCATTAAGATTCTAGTGTATAGACATTAAGTACAAATAATATTAATCTGTTCTCTGTTTTGACACAGTCAGTCAGTTTGTCATCTCTTCTCAGTTTGTCAGTGTGTCAAAAGCATAGTGTGTACAGTAATGTTTTTTTTCTGGTCCGAATTTCGTACTCTTCGTTCCGCGTTATTTTCATAATAAAGGGTACAAACTTTTGCTACATATATTAATGTTATGATGAGTTCAATGTTTTTGCATTGATTAATGGAGCTAGGTTAATGGAGCTCGATTTCAGAATGTGACCCTAGAATAGTGATACTAAGCAATGGTCTTAGCTTCAAATATCGTAGAAAACAAAAATAGGAACTTAAAGTATTTAGAATCCGACTTTTTATTAATAATACAATAAAGTTTTAGCTAACCATAAAATGTACACATATATATATATATATATATATATATATATATATATATATATATATATATATATATATATATATATATATATATATATATATATTATATATATATATTATATGTGTGTGTAAAATGTATATATATTATATAGTCCTGCTGCACTAGCTCCGCCACTATGGCATAGGCATTATTGTACTGGACACGAATATCGCTATAGGCTCTCTGCGTAAGTCTGAACCATAGGCTGCACGTGTAGGATGTTTGGCAGTACGCTTTGAAGAGACAACGAACCGATAACATATATAAATTTTTATTTTGTATAGCTTTCTCGAACAATGTTTCCTTATGTAAGATTCCATTCATTTTAGTAATTCCTTTTATAAGAGACTTAAGATAAGAGTTATTATCCATAACGATATACACAATAGTTTTGAAAATTAATTATGGTCTTTACTTTTTATACAGATCGGCAGTTCTATCACAAGTGGGCGCTGTTGACGGACCCCGATGACATCGCTTCCGGGCCTAAGGGGTACCTCAAATGTGACATCAGCGTCATCGGGAAAGGTGATACTATCAAGGTGCCGCCGAAAAGCGAGAAGGATGAAGATGATATTGAAGCGTAAGTAATAAATAATAAAATATGTATATTACACTAGCTGTGCCCCGCGGTGTTACTCGCGTTAAATTTTATAATTTTTTTTATTATAAGTTTTGGAACTAATTATTAATATTGACTTATAATTAATATATTCTATTCCCTGTAGACTTAGGTGCGCCACATAAGTTTTCTTGCAAAGTTTGAGTCATCATCATCAATGTATCAGCCGAAAGACGCCCAAACGACAAAGACCTGCCCAAAGATCTCCACAACTGCCGGTCTTACGCTATCCGCGTCCAGCGATTTCCAGCGACGTGACCCTCACAAGATCATCGGTCCATCTTGTAGGAGGCATGCCCACGCCGCGTCTTCCGGTTCGTGGTCGCCACTCAAAAACCTTTCTGCCCCAGCGGCCATCGGCTCTACGAGCTTGGTGCTCTGCTCACTGCCATTAGAGCTTGGCAATTCTTCGGGCTACGTCGGTTACTTTGGTTCGTCTGCTGATCTCAGCATTTCTGATTCAAACTTGCAGGGAAATTCTAAGCAAAATCCTTTCTATTGCTCTTTGGATGACCATGAGCCACCTGATAAGGCCCATAGTGAGCGACCACGTCTCCTAGGTACATATAGTTCTCTACAACTTCGAGTGCAGAGTCTCCAACCTTATCGAGAGTAAGTTTGAATAAAGTCTAATATTCTGTATTGTTATAATTTTAGGTTTTGCGGTGTAAGAGGTAACAAAAGCTTAAATTTAAATTTGGAGGCTTAACTTAAATTTATTATGCTACACTGCTCCGATGTAACACTCTTACTAAATAATCATTGTTGTTGTAGGAAACCAAAATATCGGGACTGTTTCCACAAGACTACTGACATAATACTGATACATAGTTAAATAATTTTAAACAATTTTCACCGAGCGCCACAATATTGATAAAACTTATAAACTAGATTAACCGTGCGAAAAAATGGCGGCAGTTGGCTATGTCAGCTTCCATGCCCTCTTTCTATTTCAACTTTAAACTAACTTCTAACTAAGCTGAAATTAGTTTATTCCCACTAGGCGTTCACGATGGGGTCGGCTACATAGGGAAAACAACACGTTTGATTCTAAAATTTTCGATCCAAACTTTCCTAACGTGAACAAAGCTGAAATTGATTTTCCTATTTATTTCTAATATAGTTTCTAAACAAGCAGTATTGTACATGGACAGCCATATAGATGCTTTATAGTATAAATACATTAAATAGTAATGGCTTATTAAGCACTTGGTTACTAAGTAGTTAGTAAGTTACTAAGATTACTTGTAGCATTAATATTCCAAAATATTCAGAAGAACTAAATACAGAAAATAATTTGTATTAAATTTGGGTAGCATAGATTTTTATAATTCTTTGGTAAGTAACATTATGACATTATAACTTTAAACGTCCGGCGGGTGTCGAACCAGAACTATCTACCAATCCGGTGTAGGCGCTCTGCGTTAAGCTACCAATGATATACACTGGCAGATCAAATTTAGGATTCCCCTGTTAACACCCTTCCGGAGGAATTTCCCAATTTTGAGATTAGATTAACGCTTTGCATTGCGAATAATGCTATAGAATTAACATTTTATATTATACAGTCAAAACATGTTCTGAATGTTTCTACATATTTATCCCACTCTCTATTTTAGTATCCTAAGAACCATATCCATAACCAACAACCAATATATAACTATTCTTACTTTTACTATTTTAACTTCTCTCACATCGATTATTAAAAAATAATCGTCACTTTGTACAAGTGTTACCATGCTCACTCATCAATTTCAAACTTATCACATCACTCATACAGTGTCGAGGTTCATTCGATGAATGATGTTTTTCTTACTTATTGTCCACTTGGTCGAATTCCTGCCATGGACCCCAGTCTCAATGGGATCGAGTTCTCTGCGCAGAATATATTATAGTGCACAAGTGTGTGCGCAAACATAATGGCACTTTCTTGCACTACTTTCATGATTCGATGGGATGACTAGCGACATGACCGGTAAGAGGTCTGGTACAGGACCAAGGCTTTTACATGCTTTCCGAGGCACGAACCCAGCCTTGGGAATAATACTAAAAATTTATTCAACAGAAAAATCAATATCTTTTTTGTCCCGATCCGTGGCCGTATAGAACCCTGGACCTCATTACACCTCGGTTGAACCGCTACCGCAAGACTAACGAGGCGGGCAATTGTTTACTTAGGTAATACAAAACAATCAGATTTCTCTCAAATCCGATCCAAGCCGCAGAAAGCTCGTAACGTTTTCCGGGCTCCGGTAAAACCATTATTCGATTTGAGAGGGATCCAAACCAAATAAAATAATTATCTCCTGACAAAAAATGGTGTTAAACAAGGTTTAAAATAAAGGATAATAATAAATAATTCTTAAGGGACCCATGAAACTGAAAAAAATAAAGGAATCATAATAAGAATATCATTAAAGGAAAAATATTAAGAATATTATTAGGTTTTAATGTTACATGTTACTTAGAAATCTCATTTTACAATGCGTGTTTCAATTTGTCCGTAGGGCATCTTCTAAAACGTACCCTTGCCATATCTTATATTTCTAGTGCTTATATAGCACTAGAAATAGAAGCGGAAGGAGAACGATATGCCAGTGGGCATATGCCCTAGCGGCAAGCCGTTTTTAACTGTATTAAGTGTCTCTAGAGTTAGGGCCTACGCTGTCGGAAGTCTACATTTGAATACCAGCTTGTCTTCCTGTCTTTTTTATAAATTTCCTTAAATTCTCCTACTCAAGTTGCGAAAAGAAAGGGATTGTGTTTTTCATAGCGCGTGTACGCCGGGCCTTGTCGATATAAGATATTAGGTAGATTGTATCCGACAGTTATTCAATAAAGAGCAATCTCATTATCTTAAATGTGTGAACTGCCACATAATGGTTGAGATGATAACAGAGTTATGATAATTTATATCGATTTTAGATAAAATCTAATATAAATGATACCGATAAGGTTAAACATGCAAACTCTTAAATCAAGTTTTTTACGTTAGACAACCTACACAAAATTACCGTTTAAGACTGTTCAAATCCGACGACAGCGAAGTTGGAAAAGCACCAAATAGCAGCCCACAGTCGGGCAATTAGTTGGCAGTGCTTCACTTTTGTGAATCGGAAAGCAACTATCACTGTCCGTGAAAGTTCCGCTTGATCTTTCCCCGGTAGGTCGTGTCGCCGTTCCATCGATTTATGGCAGTTAGATTGAGAGTGAATCTGTATTAGCACACTCGAGTACCAGCAACAACCAACTTCTGTTAAGATTAGCTGTGCCGTAACTGGCATTCGGCCAAGAGCATTTTATACAGGAGCAGAAAACAAAATTACCACAATTTTTGCCAATGATAAAAATAATAATAATATCCTGGGACATTATTCACACACGGCCATAAACCGGACAGCTGATATATTACATATACTACTTATCTTTTGTAAATACACTGACATAAA